>CM061560.1:256224718-257424718 GCA_030864225.1 Capsicum baccatum var. pendulum | reverse complement strand
ATTGGATAAAGCCGGTGAAGAAGCAAAATAGCTCCGAAATTTCTTAGAAGATATTTCTTATTGGCCCAAACCAGTGGCACCAGTATGTATACACTGTGATAGCCAAGCGACAATAGGTAGGGCAGGGAGCATGATGTACAACGGTAAATCTTGTCACATAATACGAAGACATAATGCTGTTAGAGAACTTCTCTCTAGTGAAATTATCACTGTTGACTATGTAAAGTCAAAGGATAATGTGTCAGGTCTACTTACAAAAGGCCTGTCTAGAGAAGGAGTTGAGAGGACATCCAAGGGAATGGGTTTAAGGCCTAGGACAAGTCAGCATGTCGGTAACTCGCAGACTAAAGATCCCAAAAGCTAGGTTCAAAGAAATCAAACAAAGTTGTGTCTGACAGGTTCAACATTGTCAATATACCAACCCATTCTCATGATTTAGACAATGTTTAGTAAACAAGGATAAGACTTAAGGTGAAAAGTCTTTTAATGATTATCTAAATTTGACAAATTTGACTAAATAGTTTAATCTATAGGATTGAACGTTTAGAAACCACCTATGTGAGGGTGAAGTGGAAGCCGCTTCTAAGAGAATGTTAGTAAAGGCCTATTCTCTAAGCTCTCATAAAATTAGGAGGTGTTCATGGCTGAAAAGAACAAAACCGTGAGAACCATAAATGTTAAAAGGCTGATTGTGTGACATGTGTTGTCTAGGTGTGCATTAAAGCTCGACGGTTCAAAGATATCAAATCTACTGATTGATCGAGTGCATCCGATGCATGTTCACTATGAAAAGTTCAAAGGAAAACTCACTTATCCAGATGCAATCAGTCTTTGCTAAATGATCACATAATTGTCCGTAAATTCTTCAAAGATATCCATTCCTCATTCATGTGGGGGATTATTGGGTTCAATGTGTGTGTGAATGGAAAATGGAGGGAACCAAGTGGACAAAAGAATTGAGATAACACTAAAATGAAAAGTGTACTCAAATAATGGAAAGTCCACTAATTCTCCCACATTGGTGGGAGAAGGGAACTTTGTGTTTATAATAAGGAACACTTATTCCACATGGTAAGTGAGGCAAGAACCAAGAGGTGCCTCGCACCGTCGTCGCTCGCTTGACTTCGGCTTCGGCTTTGGATCGATCGATGAGATCTATTTTTAATAGACAAAAATATCTATTTTTTAGACAATTTATTTGAAACTTGATGAACAAGTGAAATTTTAATCCAAAGAATCTGATAGAATGTGCGGGCGTATTTCGGACGTCATGCAAACGCATACGCAACGCATCTTTGAGGCAAAAGGCACACTGGGTTCGCGCAATAGTGTGACCTGCGGGCGCAGATGCAGCGCAGGTAACCAGACAGTGTCACCTGCGGCCGCAGATCAGGCGCAGGTCCAGCACAGACTGGGCGCAGGTGACGTGACTGTACTGAATAAATGCCTTGTTGCTGAACTAATGCATCCTTTCTTAAAGGACACATAAAGGCTATAAATACCCGACGAATTCCTCAGGTATGAACATGATTTTTGACAGCATAAATACTCTTCTTTTCTACAAAAACTCTATGTGACCATTAGCCGTTAGTGAGTTTGACGAATCCAATAATTGAGGTACCGTTATTGTTGGATTGACGATCATTTTAACCTGGGAGGAAGATTCCATAACCTCGGATACAGTGAGGGGAATTATTCCTTAAGGACACTCCGTGAAGTCGGGGGACTTGGCCTTAAAATTTTGTTTCATCTTATTTCTGAAATAACAACATACTTCTTGGATAGATTATTTTAATCTTGTGTTGAAGGTGTTGTGTAACTTCATAGGTGTTCTTGTCTAAGACTTGAGCTTGTGTTGAATTTGTTGTTTGCCTAAATACAGATTTGTGTACCCGAAAACATTAAAAATAACACACGTCAGTATCATTGTAGGCCTTGTTTCCTCTGGCCAACTCAGGCATAATTCATCATCTGTCGGTCCAGGTACTATGTATACACAATATTATGATTTTTCTTTTCATCATCCAAGGTCAGAGATACATATTCAAAGGGCAATTTTTCGCCTTTAAAGTCCTTGCAATACATATACAATACCATTTTCAATACAAGAAACTGATTCATTGCTAAAGTTCCTAGCATAGCTACGGGTTCGACAAAATTCAATAATTTTAGCTAAAATCTTATATTTTATACTTAGGAAATTCATATATTGTGCATAAATTAGGTCATTTGATCTTTTCTTGTGAATGGAAGAATGTAGTGGTATTCGAAATTTCTGGCTACACGATGAAAAAAGTATATAAGGAGTCGTTTGGTTGGAAAATAAGTTATCCCGGAATTACTAATTTCAGGATTAGCTATACCGGAATTAGTTATCTCATCCTCAAAGAGAGATTAAAAAAATATTATAATTCCGAAATAACTAATCCCATACTTTTTGTCCCAATCAAATATGAGATAAGCTCTCCTTCCAATTTAAATTTGAAATTAACAATTCTTATTCCTCCTACCAAACGACTCTTTCCTCTATGTGGTACTTAATTAAGATGAAAACAAGTAAAAATTTTGTAATTCACTCGTAATGTGATTTGAAGCATCCAAATCAACAATGTAAATTGGAAGTGGACTTCTTCGAATCTTCTTCAGCTTTCCACTTAGCTTCTTTTGAATTTTCTATGAGGTCTATTATTTCTCGAAGGCAACGTATTAAATGATACATGACTTTACATACCTATTGACTTTCATGACACTAAATATAATACAATATTGATATAAATAAAAAATCATTTCTTTAAGGTAGCCCTAATATGTCTTATAAATGCAAAATTGATAAAAATTTATGGAGTTATATGAAGGTCAAATTATTTAATTTCGACTCTCCTCGTAATAAAACTATTTGACTGAAAAAGGACTAGTACATTTTTTTTTTCTAAAATAACAATTGTGATTATAAAAGAATTTATTAACTCTATCCGTGTATATAAATTATTTTTTTCATCCAATGTATATAAGTTAAATTTAAAAAGATTACGTTGAAACTTCGCTATTTAAATGGGGACAAAACATTACTATGACGACTTTGGTGATAAGAAGCAATTTTCAATGGCACTGTTGAGAATCACTATTATTATTATTATTATTTTGGAAACCTAACATATTAAAGATCAAAGATTAAAGAATTTTTTTAATACATTCAATATATTTTTAATTTAATAGTATAATTTTCTTAAATTACATGTTAAATTAAAGTTTGGACGAACAAAATGAAATGAATGGAGTACTATTATTCTTATTTTGGAAGCATGTGGAAAATTATTTAATTGAATAATTTCTCCGTCCCAAATTATCCGTTTCAAATTGAGATGACACATTGATTAAGAAAAATAATTAATAACATGATTAGTTTAACATAGTACCTCTATTAAATGATGTTTATAATTTAATTTGAAGAAAAAATAATTAATGCAAAGAATAAAACATGAAAAAAAAATTATCTTGTCTTGACTAATGAAAAAAGATAATTAAAATGAAATATTAAATTAAAAAATTTGAAACACATAATTTAAAACGAAAAGAGTATTTCTTGAGCTCATAGTTTAGTCAACGAAGACCAACAAAGGTGTTGGGGCTGGTCCTTTTTTTGATAAGATGTCTCAGTTTCGAGTTTTTGATACGAGAAAATCCTTGAAATGCAGAGCAAATATGTCATATTCTGCGTGAATATAAATTAGTAAAATTTCAATACATATATCAAACACTAGAAAGAACCCAAAAAAAAAAAAAAAAAAAAAAAAGGCACTACTATATGACAAGAACTATATACTATATTTCCTTTATTTCCCATTTTCACAACTCATTTAATCATAATTTCTACTTCAATTGATGATCTTCATCAGTTTCATCCATCTTTAGTTCATCTTCATCAACCTCCAATGTCGTCTTTTTCTACGGAAAAATGCCGTAGCCTATGGAGAGATATCATTGAATCAACTAGGAACATTTTCAAATCTCATGTTGGTCATTTTCATGCAATTTCAATCCTCTTCCTCTTGCCTATCGTTTTCTCTATAATCGTATATCCTTCTTTCCACCTCGCCATCTTTCATCCCGATTATGATTTCACCAGTTTCGCACAACTTCAATTTTCAAATATCGAAATTACAGTACTCATAGTGTATACTCTGTTTTTGTCCCTGTTTTTCATATGTGGAGTAGGCACTACAACATATAGCGCGGTTCAGACGTTCTACGATAGACCTATCAACCTTGTTTCGTCTATTAAATCTATCAGAAACTCCTTCTTCCCACTTCTCTCCACCTTTATCGTTTCTCAGACCATTTTCACTTCGATCTCTCTTCTTTTCGCGCTAATATTGGCGTTTGTAGTCCGAATTCTCCAATCTCTCGGACTCAAACATGACTTGAATGATCACTTATCATTCGTGGTTATTTTCGCTTTGATTGTGTTCGTGCCAGTTCTGATTTGGCTACAGGTGAACTGGTCGTTAGCTTATGTGATAGCAGTAGTAGAATCAAAAAAGGGTTATGAGACACTAAGGAGAAGCGTGAATTTGGTGAAGGGGAACCGATGGATAGCTTTTGGAATTCTTATGTATTATGGGCTTGTGATTGTGTTAATGGTGGTTGGTTCTGCCATGTTTTTAGTCTGTGTGGATGCTGCGAAAGGTGATCAGTGGAGGAGTCAGGCGGTGATGCTGCAGACTGTGTTGGGTTCGGTGTTAGGATATGTATTGATGAATCAGCATCTTGTCGCGAACATGGTGTTGTATATGTACTCCAACGATTTGAACAATGATGAGAAATTGTCTTTGGAAACTGGTGGTGAGTACGTATCCCTGCGATTGGATGAAGAGAAGAAGAGTCCTGCTATTGTGTAGTAATAATTTGGTTAGTTCTCATTAGAAAGATTAAAGGTATGGTACTTTGATATTTATTGAATGAGATGTGGGAGCCTAATGGTTTTGCTCCTTTTTCCTGTTGTTGAATATTGAATAAAAAACGTATAGTAGATGTACTGATATGTCTATCTCTCCATGGTAGTGGTAAGGTTCGTACACTCTACCCTCCTCACACTTCGCTTGTGGGATTTTATTGAGTATGTTGTTGTTGTAGCTGTACTGATATGTGAAAATTATGGATATCTTGTGGGAAATGTTGTATGGCATGTCGTATTACAAGGACTTGAATGGCAAAAAGATGGAGTTAATTGGCTAGTAGCATTGGTTCATAGAGCAGCTTCTATCCCATGTAGTTTATTTTCTTTTCAGGTTATGTATTTGGCCTATCTTTAGTGTTCCTTGACAAATATATATTGGTTTAGGCAATCCTGTCAGACATTGTAATTGTTCTAAAATTTTCGCGGTCTTGTTGAGATTATATGTTGATGTTTTCATTGGATAATCGTAAGGTTCATCTAGGAAGTAGTGACTCGTTAGGTGTCAGTCACGGTTAGAGATTTTGGATCGCGACAATAATAAATGTCTTATTTGATAGAACCGTAATATGACCTCTACTTCCATGTCTTTTACTTATCAGTACAACTACTCTACATTTTTATTCAATATTCAACAGGAACAAAAGAGAGCAAAATCACTTGGCTCACATGATCTGTTCAATTAATATGTATCACATTTTATGAAGACAAACCAATCTGATACGATTTGTAGAGAAATTAAATAGGCTCCAGCTATCTTGAGGGAAACTTCGGAGGGAACTAGCTATTGATTAATCTTTCGTGCAAGTCAGATGAATTATGTGAACATCAGTATCACTGTAGGCCTCTGGTGCTGATTTACGGGCTTGTGATGGTAATACAACAACAACAAACCCAGTGTGTTCCTACAAAGTGGGGTCTGGGGAGGGTAAGATTTGCGGGCTTGTGATGGTAATGCTGGTGGTTTTTGGTTCAATGTGTTTAGTCGTTGTGGATGCGGCGAAAGGGAATCATGCTATTATGTAAGTTGTTTAATTTCTCTAAATTGTAACTTTAGTTTGGTTTAACAATGCTATGAATGAAATGAACTTTTAAATTTAGTCTTGTTGAATATTTGCAATATGAAGTTATGATGGGATTACTCTACCTTTAATCGTCATGAATATATTATTGGAATTTCATAACTCCATGGGTGAAAAATTTTATATTGTCCCCAAACTACTTAATTCAATGTCAGATTTGCATAGGTCATCATCATCCACGAGAAGAAAGAAACATACTAGACTTTATCTAAGTCTTTGTTCAACATCAAGAAGCATTAGAATCCTTTATTTTACTCGTGGGGCTCTAAATATAATCATCAAGTTAAATTCCAATATATATATATATATATATATATATATATATATGGTCTTTGTTCACTAATAAAAAAATCAAACTGACTACTATATATATAAAGAAAATTAATTTTTTGATTGTTTCTTGAGCTAAATAGTCAATGAAAAGGCTAATAAGAAGTACTGAATACCTACAATAGTTTCTTTCATTTTCCATTTCACAGCATTCATCTTCTTTTGTTCTTCATCATCCATCTTGCTTGCCATCCACTATCCACCTCCAATGTCGTTTGCTTTGACGGAAGTTGATAGGCTATGGAACGATATCAAAAAATCATTCAAACACATATACGATGCTAATTCTGATCATTTCAATGTCCTTACAATCGTTTTCCTGTTGCCTATCTCGACTTCTCTCATTTTATATCCTTGTCTCCACCTTGCTCTCTTTCATCCAGATTTCATCACTTCCACTTGATCTCAACCCCATTTTTCCTTTCCCAGTTTCGAGATTATTGAATTACTCTGTGTTATTGGCCTTGCTATACCTCTGTGCCGTAGCCACAATTACATACAGCACAGTTATTCAAGCATACCACAATAGATCCATCAACTTTGTTTCATCTATTAAGTCCATCAGAAAGTCATTTTTCCCTCTTATCGTTTCTCATACCATTTACATTTCAATCACTCTTGTTTTCGCGCTAGTTTTGCTGCTCTTATCCCAGATTCTCCAAACTTTTGGACTAATTGAACTCAAACTAGACCTGAATCACTTGTTATTTTTGGTTATTTTCGCGTTCATTGTGGTGTTACCGGTTTTGCTATTATGGCTACAGCTACACTGGTCATTAGCTTATGTGATAGTAGTGGTTGAATCAAAATGGGTTTTCGAAACACTGAGGAGATCAAGTGCCTATTTGGTAAAAGAGAAGCTTTTTGGATGCATTTGTATTTCGGGCTTACTGAGGGAGGAATGGTGATTGTGCCTAACGTCTCTATA
Source organism: Capsicum baccatum var. pendulum (assembly GCA_030864225.1). Lineage (NCBI taxonomy): Eukaryota > Viridiplantae > Streptophyta > Magnoliopsida > Solanales > Solanaceae > Capsicum > Capsicum baccatum. Next base: position 257,417,424 of record CM061560.1, on the reverse strand, counting down.
ACCGGTATTATGGTGTATGGTCTAGTAGTCATGTCTGGTTGGTGGATCGTCCCGATGGTAATGTGTACTATGGGATGGTGGATACTGGCATCTCAGGTGATGAGACAGTTACTTATCGAGAATGTGCTTCTGTATATGTATTGCAAGGACTTCAATGGCGAAAAATTGCCATTGGAAATCAAAGACAAGTTCTCTGACGAGATTGTATATCTGTCCTTGCACGATGAGAAGAATCACGTCATTGTGTAATTTGTCTTGGAACTCTGTTTGTTTATAGATGTGTGATTAATAATGAATGTATTGTTTGTACATTAATTAATAAGAGAATCCTGTAGTTGTTATAAAGAAATATTTGTGATTACAAACTTTCAAATACACGTAATTTTACAAAGATCCACTAGTCAACAATAATAGTTAGTACTAGTTACTATTATATAACACAATCATTTCACATGGTAGGAACATATCTCTTCGCTCTCCTTTTCATGATGCTCTTTGTTTTAGTAGCCCAACTTCTTCATTCTCTGGGACTTAAAATACAACTTGAATCACTTCCGGTTTTTTGTTCATCCTCGATGATGCTGATTTACAGGCTTGTGTTGGGAATGTTGGTGGTTTTTGGTTCAATGTATTTAGTCGTTGTGGATGTAGCGAAAGGTAATGGAGAGTGTGAGATCTGATTATGTGCTCAGTTGATTTAAATTTAGTCCTTGTTGAATATTTGAAATATGAAGTTTGTGATTTCTCCTTAATTTAAACTGTTAACTGAGTATGCTAGTAAATGATTAAAACTGAAATTTGATTGATGTAGTACCATACATTGGCTTTTGATCTTAAATGCATTCTTTGCTCTTAGTTTTGGGACGGCTTGAATGTTAGTATGCTAACTCTACGATTCTCTGGCATCTCTATTTATAGTAGTGCAAAATCTAGTTTAACTAGGAATAAGAAAACTTACGCCAGTATTATTTCAACTAAAAATACTACATAGATTTGATTTAAATAGATATCAAATCCTGAACAATTTAATTTTGAAATAAAACTTGTAAAATAATGTCAAAGCTTACTGCTGATGTTTTGTTTAAAAGCAAGAAGGTCAACCCAATAACATTTGCTTCAGTCCATATATAGAAGCTTTTGGATTCTAAAGCCAACTAACTTGAGCTTACTGATTCATATATACAACTTCAAAGAAACAACAGCCAGCTTATTGAAGCTAGTTGTCCTTATGATACCTTTTTTAATATGTTACTTCAAACGACTTAAAATAATTTTTTTAAAAAATTAAGGATATATATAGATTCAAGTCGTGTGTATGATACCTTTGTCCCTTTTGGTATTTCTGCTTGTTGTCCCTTTTGACATAAGTGTCCCTTTTGGCTCATCATATATCGACTTTGTTGCCTTCATGTTCCAATTCACAGCAATCGTCTTCTTCTTCATCGATCATTCTGATTATGATCTCAGTGTTTCCACTATTAGGACTAAGATCAAATGAAGAAACTTTCAATGCCACTATAGAAAATTAGTTTTTTGATTGTTTCTTGAGCTAAATAGTCAATGAAAAGGTTAATAAGTACTGAATACCTCCAACAGTTTCTTTCATTTTCCATTTCACAGCATTCATCTTCTTCTTCTATCCATTATCCATCTCTAGTGTCAACCGATTTGATACTATGTGAAATCGGAAAATTATATGATAACATATACAACAATGCTAATTCTGATCATTTCAATGTCCTTACAATAGATCCATCAACTTCGTTTCATCTATTAAGTCCATCAGAAAGTACTTTTTCCCCATTCTCTCCACCTTTATCGTTTCTCATACCATTTACATTTCAATCACTCTTGTTTTCGCGCTAGTTTTGCTGCTCTTTATCCCAAATTCTCCAAACTTCTGAACTAATTGAACTCAAACTCGACCTGAATCACTTGTTGCTTTTGGTTATGTTCGCATTTATTATGGTCCTACCGGTTCTGCTGTGGCTGCATGTACGTTGGTCATTAGCTTATGTGATAGCAGTGGTTCAATCAAAATGGGGGTTCGGAACACTCAGGAGATCAAGTGCCTATTTGGTACAAGAGAAGAGATCGGTAGCTTTCTTGACACATTTGTATTACAGGTTTTCAGAAAATTATTTCACTTTAGTAGTGAAAAAAGTGAAAACATGCTGTGTTTGGCCGTGAATTTTACAACTTCAATTCCGGAAAATTATTTACAAAAGTGAAATTACTTTTTTCACTCATACTTCTCTCACAAAATTTTAAAAATAACTTTAATTTATATTCATGTTCAAACACAACTCCAACTTCATCTTCAACTCCAACTCCGAAAAAAAATAATTTTCATGATCAAACGAGGCCTTATACTCTCAATTAAAGGTTTCAGGTTCGAATTAAGTTTTGTGAATTAAAAAATCCTAATTCGTAGCCCTTTCTCCATTAATAGGGCCTTATGTTGCACAATTAGTCAAACAAAAGGCTTCATTTCATAATACATAAGCACCTTAATTTAACTTCAACTAATATTTAAAAACTCCAACTTTATTTGTGCTAGACGTTTAGATATCTCAACTCGTCTCCATTGTATTTCATGGACACTCAACATGATGTTACACATAAATTTTGAAGGCGTTTTAGAAGATCATTTGAAAAATTGGTGTGTTCAAGTAATGAGTATTCAAGTCATAATTTATATTTATATATTATGTCTGCTACAAAAGACGCGCCAAAAGTAAAAAGGATATATCTTGATCAAATGAAGAAACTTCCAATGCCACTATATAGAAAATTAGTATTTTGATTGGTTTTTATTTATAATCATGGTGTTCGGGTCAGCTTGCGCGTACCTCAACTAATTCTAGGAAATACTTGTCACCTCCCACAAACAACAGGTACCAGATAATCCCCAAAGTATTTTGATTGTTTCTTGAGCTACATAGTCAATGATAAGGCTAATATAAGAACTATGGCATACCTCAACAGTTACTTCTCCCTTCTAATGCCAGTTTAATACTCCTTGAGTAGTCTTGATTGATTATCATCTTTGAAAACAATTTCTAATATCTATTAAGCATTTGTAGTAGACTTTTTAATTATCATTAATCTTCTCCGTAATGACTGTGGAATCTATTTTTTGGAATGAGATTCCATTGTGATGGTTTGGCCTTGGTTCAACTATATAAATTCATTAGTCCCTTTCTTTTGATTTGGAGAAGATTAGAAGAAAACCCTTTCTCCCATGTAGATTGCGCTGGGTTTTTTCTTAGTTTTTGTGCTCCTAGTTTTTTACTATTGGGAGTATTGAGAGGAAGATGATTGATGAGCTATAAAAGTAGTTAGTTAGCTATTAGACTAAGTGATGATTAGTTAATTAGATTAGTAACTAACCAAAAGAGTGAGCTGGAAACAGCTGCACTATCAAAACATGTGTCTATATATATCAGTGAGTGTACACAAAGTAAAGTTGAATGAAATGAAAATATCTCCTCCTCTACTTTCTCCAAATAACTGCCTTCCACCATTATAATAGCTTGAGCTAGTAAGCTCAGAATATGAAAATTAACATGATATCAGAGCAGTAGTGACTGGGATCATACACTCAATTATGTTACTATTTTCGAATGCACTCATCAATGGCTTACACTTCCTATTCCCAAACAACTCCAGATCCACAACCTCAAGCATCTACTGAAAAATTACCCTTACACATCCTTTGTTTGTTCACCCTTCGGATACACCAGGATTAGTGTTGATTCCAACAAAATTGACCGATTCAGAAAATTATGGTTTATGGTGGCAGTCCATGAATATTGTCTTGCAAGATAAGAGGAAGCTAGGTTTTGCTAATAGCACCTGTAAGAAGAATCAGTTCACTACAGATCTTTATGAGGGTTGGAAAACATGCAATGCGATTGTTCTATCTTGGATCATGAATACAGTTTCCCCAAATTTACTTAGTGAAATTGTCTATTCATCTAATGCACATTTGGTATGGGAGGATCTCAAAGAGAGGTTTGATAAGGTCAATCGGGTTTGAATTTTCCAGTTGCATCGAGAGATTGCAACAATTTCGCGGGGCATTGATTCATTTGTGACTTACTTCACACGACTTAGGGAACTCTGGGCTGAGTATGGTGATCTGGTTCCCATTTTGGGTTGTGATTGTGCAAAATCCAGGGATTATGTTGACCATCTGCAGCACCAGAGATTATTGCAATTTCTCAGTGGTTTGAGTGACTCGTATAAATAGGTGCGTAGACAGTTATTGCTCAAAACGGTTGAGCCGTCATTAAATCAAGCATATGCTATGCTTCGTGAAGATGAAAGACAGCGATCATGTCCTTTTCCTGCTCTTGGAGGGAAAGGTGATTCACTGATTATGCAATTCAGTCGAGGTAAACCATATAAAGGTAAAAAGCCTTTTGTCAAGTGTGACTTCTGTGGCAAGGGTAGCCATGTTAAAGATGATTGTTACTAGTTGAAAGGTCGACCTGTTAAAGGTCAGATGAAGATCAATGATGAGGAACACAAGAAGAATAATTGTGTTGAAAATTCTGAATGGAATCCCTATAATTCCTATAATACACACTATGAAAAAAGGTCACATAATCCACACTTTGATAGAAGAAAGCAATTCACAGTAAACAATGTTATGAATGAAGAGCAAAAGCCTTATGCAAATGTAGATGCTCATAGAAATTCTGGTTGGGTTGATAATGGTACAAATGCCTTTACTGATGCACAGTACAAGCAATTGGAACAACTATGTAGAATGAGTGGACCTAGTTTATCTGATGATCAGTATAAACAGATTAAGGAGTTGCTCAATGGTAAGAAGGACCAGGCTACTCAGCATGTCAACATGGCAGGTACTATTACATCTTTGTTCGCTAATAGATGTGAAGGGGAGTGGATTATAGATGCAGGAGCTACTCACCATATTGTATCTAATCTAGATATGCTTAAGAACATAATTGAATTGAGTCGCTCTAGCATCCACCATGTTCACTTACCAAATGGAGAGCCATCTAATATTACTCATATAGGAACTGCTAAGTTCTTTCAAGATATAAGCATTAATGATTTTCTATATGTGCCGGACTTCAAGTACAACTTGATTTCAGTTTCCAAACTAACCAAGAGCCTATCATGCTCTGTCACTTTCTTTCCTGATTTATGCATATTTCAGTCTCTTTACAGTGGCAGGGTGAGGGGCATTAGTAAGGAGAAAGGAAGCTTATACATTGTTAAAGAAGTCCAGGATAACTACACTACAATAATGTTGTTTTTCAGCAAAGTTGACGGAGAATACTCATCACATTAAGCTTTGGCATCAACGGTTAGGCCACCCTTCCTCATAAGTCATGCACAAACTTGGTCTGATCAAGGAAAAAGCCTCACATGATCAAACTACTGTAGATTTTCCAGTTTGTCCTTTGGCTAAACAGAGTAGACTGGCCTTTCCCAATAGTACTTCTAGAAGTAGTAGTCCTTTGGAAATGATACATCTTGATGTTTGGGGACCTTACAAAACCGCTACTCATGATAGAAAACATTATTTTCTCACTATTGTTGACGATCACACTAGGTATACTTGGGCTTTCTTGATGCAAATGAAAAGTGATGTGATTACTGTGTTGAAATCCTTCTTATCCCTTGTTAAAACCCAATTCAATACCGTCTTAAAAGTTGTAAGGTCAAATAATGGCACAGAGTTTTTCAATAAGCAGTGCCATGATCTGCTCTTTTCTTATGGCATTATTCACCAGAGTAGTTGTATTTTACACTCCAAATCAGAATGATATTGTAGAAAGGAAGCATAGACATATTTTAAATATTGCTAGACCACTTAAATTTTAGGCTCATATCCCAGCAAAATATTGGGGTGAATGTGTGAAAGTTGCGGTATATTTGCTCAACAGGCTGCCTACTGAAGTGTTGCAAGGTAACACACTTTATGAGTTGTTATTTCATCAACCACCTTTCTTAGATCATTTGAAGGTTTTTGGTTGCCTTTGTTATGATACCAACTTGTTAAAACTCGATAAGTTTGAAGTCAGGGCAAGACCAGCTATGTTTATTGGTTATTCTTCGACTTAGAAAGGTTATAGACTGCTTGATTATGCTACCAAACAATTCTTTATATGCAGAGATGTCATTTTTAAGGAACATTTATTCCCATTTGCTCCTTCAGATTCTCCAACATCTCATGATAGGGGGCACACCATTATATCATGCAGATGTTGTGATGAATAAATAGGATCAACAATAATGTGGCACTGAAGTATAGGTAGAAGCTAGTGACAATGTGGAAATGCAGGAAAATGCAAGTAATAATGTAGAAGAAATTGAAGCAGCACATGGAATGGAGAATGAGAAAATTATAGATAAAGATGTAGCAGTTGTTCTGAAGAAGTCTGTGTATCAGCTCCATGAACATCTGGCAGAATTACAAGACCTCCAATATGGCATGGAGACTATGTTACCAAAGAAAAGAAAAAAATCTGCTTACCCTATCTCTAACCAAATTTTTTATCATAGATTATCCACAAAATGCAGAAAAGTGTTAGCTAATTTCTCTGCAGAATCTAAACTACACAACTTTGAAGAAGCCTCCACAGATAAAAAGTGGTTATCAATAATGAAGCAAGAAATACAAACCTTGGAAGATAATAATACTTGGGAGATAGTTGATTTGCCAAGCGAAAAAAATGTCATTGGATCAAAATGGGTTTACAAAATAAAGTATCAAGCTAATAGAAAGATAGAAAGGTTCAAGGCAAGGTTAGTAGCGAAGGGATATAGCCAGAAGGAAGGACTTGACTATCATGAAACTTTTTCACCTGTGACAAAAATGGTTACAGTAAGGTCAATTATTGCACTGGCAACATTAAAGGGATGGAACTTGTTCCAAATGGATGTTTATAATGCTTTTATGCAAGGGGATCTAGCTGAAGAAGTATACATGGAACTTTCTCAAGGTTTTAAGAAACAAGGAGAGACAAAGGTTTGCAAGTGAAAGAACTCATTGTATGGGCTAAAACAAGCAATAAGACAATGGAATGTGAAGCTCTCAGAAGCACTAGTAGATGCAGGATATTGTCAAAGCAAACATGACTACTCAATGTTCACTAAGAAGAAAGAAGGTGATATTACAATAGTATTAGTGTATGTGGATGACTTGCTGATCACAGGGAGTAGTGAAGTACTTATACAAGAAACAAAGAATGCATTACATAATAAGTTTAAAGTTAAAGATCTAGGAGAGCTGAAGTTCTTTCTTGGGATAGAAGTATTGAGATCCAAAGAAGGAATTCTTCTAAACCAAAGAAACCATGTCCTGGAAATGATATTAGAATTGGGATTAGCAGGATCGAAGCCAATGAACACTCCTACAGATATGAATAAGAAATTTGCTTCAGCAGAGTATGATGCATGCACTGGAGATAGTACTGATGAATTGTTGGAAAATATAACTGGATACCAGAGGATAATTGGGAGGCTATTGTACCTAAAAGTGACCAGAACAGATATAAGTTTTGCTGTGCAAATACTTAGCCAATTCATGCAGGCTCCTAAGATGTCACATTGGTATTCCACAGTAAGAGTTGTCAAATATTTGAAACAAGAATCAAGTTTAGGGATCATGATGTGATAAAGCTGATTTTCTATGCTGTTTTTGTGATGCAGATTGGGCTGCATGCCCAAAGACTAGAATATCTGTGTCGGGGTTCATAATCAAATTTGGAAAATCCTTGATATCATGGAAATAAAAAAGGCAACACATAGTTTTCAGAAGTTCAGCAGAAGCAGAGTATAGAAGCTTAGCTACTGCAACATCTGAAATAGTTTGGCTGCAAGGATTTTTTGATGAGCTAGACATTGAAATGAAGAAACCTGTTGATATGTATTGTGATAGTAAGGATGAACTCCCGATTGCATCAAATCCAATCTTTCATGAACGTACTAAACATATAGAAATATATTGTCACTTTGTTAGAGATAAAATCAAAAAAGGCAAAATAAAGACTCATTACATTGGAACCAAAGACCAACAAGCAGATTTGCTCACAAAAGGACTTGGAAGATGTCAATATGAATACTTATTGCACAAGCTGGGAGTTCTTAACTTGTTAAATCCCCCAAGGTTAAGGGGGAGTATTGAGAGAATTGAGAGGAAGATAGTTGATGAGCTCTAAAAGTAGCTAGTTACCTATTAGACTAAGTGATGATTAGTTAGTTAGATTAGTAACTAACCAAATAACTGTCTTCCACCATTATAATTGCTTGAGCTAGTAAGCTCAGAATATGAAAATTACTTGTTGAATCCTTGAAACATACCCCTAAACTAATGAAATATCCCTGAGGACATGATGACAATCAATGACTTTTTTGACATGAAGAAAATAGGTCGGGCTAGGAAGTTTTCTTTTTTGAAAAAATTAGAGAAAGTGACAAACTTAAGACTATAATTATAATAAATAGCAATATTTTGTCAAAATTATAGTTTATAGCAAAAGTAGCATTATTTTTTTAATTAACTAGACAAGCGCGTGTTTTACTCCCACTACTTTACTTTTTTCTATTTTCACTTCATTATTTCACTTCCCTCCAATGTAATCGTATTTTCTCTCCTTTTTTTTATCAATTTTCGTCTATTTTTCTCAATTATTGATAAATATTGTGCTCCATCAAATAAGATTAATTGATATTAACATTTATTGTATGTTATCTCTTTCATATAATTTATAGATTTTATATTTTTTGAATTTTTTTCTTCAACCTTATTCTTCTGTTTTTTTTTGGTAAATGCAAAATAACAACAAAAATATTTATGACAAAATAATAGAGAAAATAAATAAAAATTATGACGCCAAGAATTTTACGTGAAAACCCTTCTAAATAAGGAAAAAAACCACGGACCAAGAGGAGCAACTGATATTACTATAGTAAGGAATTTTACATCTAGTCACAAATACAATACTCAAAGTGACTACAACACACTCAAAAGAAATAACCCTCTTTTGACTCTCACCTTACTAAAATAATGTTCACTCTAATTTTTTTTCACTAAATATTTTTTATCACAGTCTGTGGAATACCTCACTACTCTTTATTATTTTTCTCTCTATTTTGGTGTGTTTTAAAATGAGCTGAAAGCTCTCCTATTTATAGTGAAAAAAGGAGTGTGTATATGTCACTGATGACATATGAATGTTGCACTTGTCAATTACAAAATCTCTTTTGATATTCTTTCTCTGCAAACTTTGAAGAAAGTAAACCAAAGAGAGTTTTTTTCAATGCTTGTAGTTTTTTCAGCTGCAAAGTTTGACAATGTTAACAATAATATTTATAAGGCTGGACCCCACAAATCTCCCCATCCAGTCCCATGCATCTGAAGAAGGTATCCTCGTTCTTCTCAGAGAGAGCTTATGCTGACAAGCTCTTTGCACAATTTGAAATTGTCTTTTGAAACCACCTTTGTCAGCATATATACAGAATTTTTAGTTGTGTGAATCTTCTTAACATAGAATGATTCGTTCTCCACTTGTTCACGAATCCAATGGTACCTCACATCAATGTGTTTTGTTCTTGAATGGTACATGGAGTCTTGCTCAAATTTATTGCACTTTGACTATCATAATAGACAACGTACTCCATTTGGTGCAAACCAAGTTCTTGAAGGAACCGCTTGAGCCATATCATTTTCTTGCTGGCTTCAGTAGTTGCAATATACTCAGTTTCAGTTGTAGATAGTGCGACAGACTTTTACAACTTTGACTACCATGATATAGCTCTCCCTGAAAATGCAAACAAAAATTCAGTAGTAGATTTTTTGTTATCAAGGTCACTTGTCATATCAGCATCTGTATAGCCTTTCAAGATTGGATCAGATCCTCCAAAACACAAATAATCACCGGAGGTTCCTCTTAGGTACTTTAATATCTATTTGACTGCTTTCCAGTGCTTCTTTCTTGGATTTTTAAGAAACCTGCTCTCTTTTTCCTCCATCGTTGTAGGACACATTTTTCTACTCAACTTCATATGAACAACAGAGGGAGTGTTAATAAATTTAGCATTCTTCATGTTGAAGCACTCCAGTACACGTTCAATGTACTTCTCCTGTGACAAGTAAATCTTCCTTTCATCTTTTAGACGAGTAATCCTCATGCCCAAAATCTACTTAGCATGACCCAAGTCTTTCATAGCAAAAAACTTGCATAATTATTTCTTCAATTCGTCAATCTTGGAAGCATTCTTACCCATAATCAACATATCATCCACATATAGCAAGAGGATGATAAAGTCATCATCGGAAAAACTTTGTGCTAATACACAATGAGCTGAAGAAGTCTTCTTGTAGCCTTGCTCCCCCATGACAGATTCAAACTTCTTATGCCACTGTCTAAGAGTTTGCTTTAAGCTATAAAGACACTTCTTAAGTTTGCACACATAATTTTCTATACCTTTTACCTTGAAGCCCTCAGATTGTTTCATATAAATCTCTTCTTCAGGATCACCGTGAAGAAAAGTTATCTTCACATCCATTTGCTCGATATCCAAATCAAGACTAGCAGCTAAACTAAGAACGATACGAATAGAGGTCATTTTGACAACAGGGAATATTTCGTTAAAGTCAATACCCTTTCTTTGACCAAATCCTTTGACAACCAATATGGCTTTATATCTGGGCTTCAAGCTGTGTTCTTCAAATTTTACTTTGAACACTCACTTATTCTTCAAAGCTCTCATGCCCTTAGGCAATTTCACCAACTCATAATGGTTCTCATGCCGAGATTTCATCTTATCTTACATGGCTTCAATTCATTGATCCTTATATTTATCTTTCATGACCTCCTCATAACATTCAGGTTCTCCCCCACCAGTGACTAGCACATACTCATTAGAAGAATAATAATAAGAAGGAATACGCTATCTTGTAGACCTTCTTAGTGGAGCATTTGACTCATCCACAACTTCTTGAACTGGGGCATCATCAACAACATCATTGTCATTATCAACATCAACATATTGATTTTGAACATGATTTTGGGCGTCACCATGATTATCTAGCCCACCTACATTATGCATACTTGTATGAGGAAATTGATCAAGACTAACCACACCATCAAAACTTGAAGATTTTAGCTTCTCCACTTTGTCAATATCTTTAATGGTTTGATTCTCTATAAAGACAATATCATGACTTCTTACAAGCTTCTTCTCAACTGGATCATATAGCCTGTAACCAAACTCATCAAGGTCATTACCAATGAAGATGCACTGCCTTGTCTTGGCATTTAACTTTGACCTCTCATCTTTTGGTACATGTACAAAATCTTTGCGACCAAATCTCTCAATAGTCATAGGAAACATCTTTTCCATACTAAAATTTGTTTGGTACATCACTTTGCAAAGCAACAGTAGGAGATAGGTTAATAACATGTGCAGAGGTTAATACAGCCTCACCCCAAAAGGAGTTTGGCAACTTAGCTTCAGAGAACAAACATCTGACTCTTTCCGTCAAGGTCATGTTTATCCTTTTCGCCAAGCCATTAAGTTGAGGCATCTTAGGAGGAGTCTTTTGGTGTCTGATACCTATTTGCTTGCAGTATTCGTCAAACAGTCCACAATATTCACCACTATCATCAGTACGAATACATTTCAGCTTTCTTCCCGTTTCTCTTTCAACGAAAGCCTGAAACTGCATAAAGACACCCAACACTTGATCTTTAGTCTTCAAGATATACACCCAAAGTTTTCTTGAGCAATCATCAATAAAAGTTATAAAGTAAAGTACACCACCCAAAGTCCTTGTCTTCATTGGACCACATAAATTTGAATGCACTAGCTCAAGCAACTCTGTCTTTCTTGAAAGAGGATGAGATTTGAAAGAAATTTTATTTTGTTTTCCAGCCAAACAGTGCTCACATCTTTTCAATTTTACACTTTCAAAATCTGACAGTAATTTTTTCTTTGGTCGGAATATTAAGTCCTTTCTCGCTAATTTGGCTAAGCCTCTTGTGCCATAATGTTGAAGAGCTAGCGCTTTCAACTGTATTCACCATGTTAGCACAAGTAGAAGTTGTAGTCCAGTATAGACCACAACGTTTGTATCCACGAGCCACAACCAAAGAGCCCTTAATGAGTTTTCATTTTCCACCACCATTGGTACTAACATAGCCCTCATCATCCAACATGCCAACAGAAATCAAGTGTAAGCGAACATCGGGTGCATTGTTTACATTGTTTAAAACTAGTTTAGATCCAGTACTAGTTTCCAAACAAATTGTAGCAATACCGGCCACCTTAGAAACAGTCTCATTGCCCATACTCAAGGTTTCAAAGTCACCTGGAGTATAAAATGAAAAAAAATCCTTCCTTGATGTCGCATGAGATGCGGCACCAGAATCCACAACCCAGCTTAACTCATCACAGGCAACATTTATTAGATTTACATCAAGGATAGTAACAAGATCTTCGGTGATGACGGTGGCTACGCAATTTTTATTATCGTCTTCTTTCTTTTCCTCCTTATCTTTTTTCTCCTTCTTCAACTTCGATAAAATTTCTTTGTGTGCTTTTTTAACCCACAATGATAGCACTCGATATCTTTAAATTTACCTTTGGATTTGCTTTTATAATGTTCTCTATTTTGAGAATCACGATTCTTGCTTCCCCCTCTTGCGCCAGTCACCAAGACAGACTTTTGTCTTATCTCTTCATTAAGAATGCTGCTCTTGGCAAAATCCATAGAGATCACGCCATCGGGAGCAGAATTTGATAATAAGTTCTAAATGTTTTCCAAGAGTCTGGTATGGAACCAAGTAGAATCAAGCATTGAATTTCTTCATCAAATTTAATGCCCATATCAAATAACTAGTTCATAATCTCCTGAAAGTTATTCAGGCGATCTGTCATCGGAGAACCATCATGATATTTTAATCTCAACATTTGTTTTATTAAGAACATCTTATTATTTTCAATCTTTCGAGCATACAAACTTTCAAGATACTCCCATAGGGACCGAGCATGTGTCTTCCCAGAAATATGATTCAACACATTATCGTCAAACCACTGTCTGATAAAATCGCAAACCTGTCTGTGCAACAGGTTCCACTCTTCACCGATTTTATTTTCAGATTTTATAGTGTCTAAGACCGACTGATAAAAATTCTTGACATAGAGGTGATCTTCCATTTTTCTCTTCCAAATGGCATAATGAACGCTATTTAAGGTAACCATTCTACTTGTGTTGGCTTTCATTGTTTACCAAAAATACAGATATTGCAAACCGTAGTCTCTGATACCAGTTTGTTGGGTAAACGCAGAATAACAACAAAAGTATTTGTAGCAAAATAATAGAAAAAATAAATGAAAATAATGACACCAAAAATTTTACATGGAAACCCTTCTAAATAAGAAAAAAATCACGGACCAAGAGGAGCAACTGATATTACTATAGTAAGGAATTTTGCATCATAGTCATAAATACAATACTCAAAGTGACTACCACACACTCAAAAGAAATAATCTTCTTTTGACTCCCACCTTACTATAATAACGCTCACTTTAATTTTTCTTCACAGACTATTTTTTTATCACAGTCTGTGGGATACCTCACTGCTCTCTATTATTTTTCTCTCTGTTTTGGTGTATTTTAAAATGAGTTAAATCTCTCCTATAGTGAAAAGAAGGAGTGTGTATATGTCGCTGATGACATACGAATGTTGCAATTGTCAATTACACTCTTTTGGTATCCTTTCTCTACAAAGTTCGAAGAAAGTAAACCAAAGAGAGTTTTTTTCAATGCTTGCAGTTTTTTCAGCTTCAAAGTTTGAAAATGTTATCCAAAATATTTATGGGGCTGGACCCTATATTTTTAGGGGTTTTGTGAATTTTGCATTTTGTAACGATCTGGAGATTTTGTTTATTTGTTGCATTTTGTATAACTTTCAAATTTTTTTGTTTTTTTTATATCTCTTTCGAATTGTATGTTGTGCTTTGTGAATATTTGTATTTGTTAACACAAGTGAACATAGAAGAGGTGAGATCGAAGCATTGTAACGATCCGAAGAAGATTGCTGAAATTATGAAGCAGAAAGGATTGAGAAAACCTTCATATTCAAAATCTCAAAAAATGCAAAAATCTATGAAAAAGAGGAAGCTAGACGAAATTGGAGAGTCAAGTAAAATGTCAAGTCCTATTGATCAAAATTCATATGAATATGAATCCAAGAAAGAAAAAGTAGAAAAGGTATTTATATTTGTACTTTTATATATTATGGATCATATGCAGGTATATGTATTTTTTAATATACATATGACTATACTTATATTTTTTTTCAGTTGGTAACATATGTATTTGTAGTATTTTTTTTAATTTAAGATATGTAGTATGTATTTTGTGTTGTTCCGTCATGTGTATATGAATGGAGTTGTATTTGTTACTGTTAGGACATGAAATTGTATATGTTACTGTTAAGATATGTATTTGCTACAATTAAGATATGTAATTATTTTTTTTACTGTTAAGATATGTATTTGTTACTGTTAAGACATCAGGACAGGAGTTGTATTTGTCATTGTAAAGATATGTATTTCATATGCATTTGTATTTGTTTTTTTCAATATTAATATGATATGTATTTTGTAAATACATATGAATTTATTTGTGTATTTTGAAATAGACATGTATTCTGAAAATACATATGCAGTGATGTATGTATTTGTTGTAATGTAATGTAATATATATATATATATATATATATATATATATATATATATATATATATATATATATATATGATGTTATAGGAAATATATGCATACTATGTATTTATATTTTTTTGTGAGAAGAACATGTGATATAGATTTCAATAATTTTTGGGTTTGTAGATGCCGTGTGATTAAATATTCATGGCAAAAATACTTTCAAAGTTTGCACTACATATAGGATATGGTCAACGTTATTGAAGAGCGTATTTTGTAGGGATAGTGGATTGTATATGGTGACATATACTTAAGTGCCTTACTTATGGTGAAGGTGTTCCTTACGTTGACTTCAACCTAGAACTTCTTTACACAAAATATGCTTTACTTTTGTGAAATTATGGTTTGAGGAAAGAAAAAGATAAGGCACAAAGTGATGACGAAGCACCAATGAGGCCTTCTAGAAAAATCGAGATAACAGAAGACACTAAAGTGCTAGAAGTTTGATGTTTTTTTTGATATTTTGTATTTGACAACAGTTAACTATAGGTTGACAGAGACGGAGTTGAATAGTTTTTAAGTTTTACATGTTACTTTCAGGCAGCATGTCGAAAGTTTTTTAGAACTTGTCAACTATATTTTGATTATTGATGTTGAAACAAATTGATTTAAGTGTTTCAATTTTAGTTTTATGTTTAATATCACATTTATAATAGCTGAATTTAAAAGAAAAAATAGTTTAAAAAACTTAAATTCAGTTGGACATTACAGGTCTGCATATTTATTTTAACTGTATTTTTCAGTTTCTGTATATGTATTTTTCTATTCTGCATATGTATTTTACAGGTCTGCATATGTATTCATAGGCCGTTATATATATTTTTCATATTTTTTTTATCTTTGTATATGTATTTTGTGCAGATTTATACATGCATCTTTCATAACACATTTGAAAATACATTTTTTATTGAAATCAAATACATATATATTTACGTAGAATTATTAGCAAGTACATATATGTAAATGCACATGTATTAGTTATTTGTAATGTAATTATATTTTTCTCTGATTATACATTTACCCAAATGTGTGTTGTTATTTACATACAATACTTCAAAAATGATCTTATTTTCAATATTTTTCACATTCATACAATACATATAGAATCAATTACATTCATTTATTGATAATCAACTAAGAAAATTTGCAAGTTCAATATCATAACTGCAATAACTTTATGACTTAAGAAATTCAAATACATGAAAAAAAAATTACCAATGAAAAATTACTCACATATTATGCAAATGAGTTCAACTGTATGACCCACATAATTGTCAATGAAAAAAATTAAAATTTTTTTTTTGGTTGAATACATCAACAAACATAGCATTTACTATATTTCCTACATGAACGCCTATTGTGACCCCTAAATCCACTTGTACTATAAGAATTGATGTTTTTCTTTCCCAACATATCTCTTCCTGATTTTCCATGATCTTTCTTTGTAGGTCTGCCAGGAGGCCGCTTGTATTTTGGGAGCAAAACTACCTTATTCAGTATGTTATGTAGAATCACCCAGTCATCTTTGTGTGGTAAAGGATAAATTGAAACATCATATGTTCTAAATACTATTTTTGGCTTGTATAGATCATAGCAATATAGTCCCTTCAAAAAATTCTTGTTATTCAGGACTGCACAAACATGTACAATGTGCATGATATCTCGTCCAACTAAAATGAATGACAAGAACATTTTTTTTCTTTGAGGTAACCAATAAAATGCTTCTCTTTGTCATCTCCTGTATAGACATACTCTATGGCTGGTATATTAAAATTTTTTAAAGAAAATTAGTTAAAAAAACTCAAATTCAGTTGGATATTTGTATTTTCAAGTTTTGCATATGTAACAGCCCAGGCCACCGGCGCATGCGAAATTGTCCGCTTTGGAGCCTCGGCCCCTCACGGTTTTAAAACGCGTCACACATGTCAGAATTACGCAGCGAACTGGGCCCTGGCACATGAGATATTGTCCGCTTTGGCCAGGCGTTACGTATCGCCGTCCCCGACCTCACGGATTTGTTCCACGAGCGTTACGTATCGCCGTCCCCGTGAACGCGTCACATACGTGGAAGGTATCCATGCACCTATAAGGCACACTTCGTTCCCCTTCACTACCGATGTGGGATTTGCCTAAGTGAATGCAGGCGTTACGTATCGCCGTCCCTACACTCACCCCCCGTAGGGACTCAGCGTCCTCGCTGAGGTTTGCCCCACCACCGGCACCGGCGCTGGCTCTGATACCAACTGTAACAGCCCAGGCCACCGGCGCATGCGAAATTGTCCGCTTTAGAGCCTCGGCCCCTCACGGTTTTAAAACGCGTCACACATGTCAGAGTTACGCAGCGAACTGGGCCCTGGCACATGAGATATTGTCCGCTTTGGCCAGGCGTTACGTATCGCCGTCCCCGACCTCACGGATTTGTTCCACGAGCGTTACGTATCGCCGTCCCCGTGAACGCGTCACATACGTGGAAGGTATCCATGCACCTATAAGGCACACTTCGTTCCCCTTCACTACCGATGTGGGATTTGCCTAAGTGAATGCAGGCGTTACGTATCGCCGTCCCTACACTAGTGTAGGGACGGCGATACGTAACGCCTGCATTCACTTAGGCAAATCCCACATCGGTAGTGAAGGGGAACGAAGTGTGCCTTATAGGTGCATGGATACCTTCCACGTATGCAACGCGTTTTAAAACCATGAGGGGCCGAGGCTCCAAAGCGGACAATTTCGCATGCGCCGGTGGCCTGGGCTGTTACAGTTGGTATCAGAGCCAGCGCCGGTGCCGGTGGTGGGGCAAACCTCAGCGAGGACGCTGAGTCCCTACGGGGGGTGAGTGTAGGGACGGCGATACGTAACGCCTGCATTCACTTAGGCAAATCCCACATTGGTAGTGAAGGGGAACGAAGTGTGCCTTATAGGTGCATGGATACCTTCCACGTATGCGACGCGTTTTAAAACCGTGAGGGGCCGAGGCTCCAGTCGTGTATTCCATGCATCAGATATGCATGTCCGATATAAGAATACAGAATATCAGTAGTTATATCCATATGGTCATGTTTCAGATCAGTGTATTCTTTATTAGAAGGCATGTCGTGCCTGCGTTATTCCATACCTTTAAGGCTTCAACATTTCCAATCCATCATTCGGGGACGAATGATCCCAAGGGGGAGATAATGTAACACCCCGTAAAAGTCGTGCATGGATTAGCCTTTAATAGAGTGCTCTTAGACTTAAAAACTTGAAAAAAATTTCTAAGTGTAACTTCGAGTCATTTTAGCTGGCAACCTTCGGGATACAACTTCTCGACCTTCCCGACCTTCATTTTTAGATTTTCAAGTTGCGTTACGATCGGGCAATCTCATAGTACATCTCGGATAAGTTTTGGAATTTTTCGGAATACATAAGGCTGCGTTTGGATTTCAAAACAGTAGCAAAACGCAAAGCCTGTTGCCCAGTTTTTTTTCCAGCATTTCAGGGTCAACTTCAAACGATCATAACTCCCTGTATATAATGAACTGTGTGAGCTATAATATATCAAACGAAATATCTTTGAGTCTTCTTTCCAATGAAACTGGTTTCATCCAAATACAACATCTAAGTAAGGAGTTATATCAGTTTTAATTCAGCCTGTCAGTTTGTCAACTGAGGGATAGTTTCGACTTTTCTTGTTTTCTTAGGGGCATTTTAGTCATTTCACCTCACCCTTAATTCATCTATAACATCTGATTCAGCTCCAAATTCAGCAAAATATACCCCTTTTCTCTAATTTTCTCTCAAGAATACCCTTTAGGGTTTCAAACAAAATCCCAAATAACTCAAGATTCAACCGTAGAAAATTCAAATTGGTTCCGTAGTTGTGTTCACCATCTCGAAAGCTTCGAGAAGCACCCCATGGTTATGTAAGGAGGATTCTAAATACAAGAGTCCATTGTTAAGGTATGAATATTGTTTATTCTTGATTCTTATCCATGAATAAGTATTGATAAAGAATTATGAGTATTGTCTTGATGTTGGAAGATAACTAGAAACATAGTTATGAATTGTTGTGTATAAATTGTTAGTAGTAAGTTATGGAAGTTGCTGTATTGGATTATGAAGAATGAATTGTGGTGATATATCATTATATTAGTGGTTATGTATGCCTAGTGATCATGTTGGTATTGGATGGTGATTAAGAAGGGAAATAAAGGCTAAGATGATGTTGAGGGATATTTCATGAAAATGCATGATATGTGAATGTAATAAGAGTATAAGAGGATGTATGTAGTACTCTTATTGATGAGCTAAGGGATTACTTCCTAGACATTAATTGGTGAAGTTAATACCTAAATGGTAAGGTTTGGTTGCTAATACTAGTTTGACACAAATGACTTATTGTAGATAAGTGTTCGAAGAGTACGGGAAGTCACTTGTATTGAAGTGGTTATATCAAGGTATGTAAGACATACTCTATCTACTCTTTGGCATGAATAATGACCCATGGCACTCTCAAGTAGGCTTCCAACATTGTCCTACGACACATGACACATAATAACATCATATGATCTTCGACACTACCAATTGAACTTGTTTTCACTTTTAAGATGTCCGGGTAGTCAAAAAAAAATATCCATATACTATTGTTGACTCCGAAATGATTTAATGAGGTATCCATGATTCTCTACTCCATTTTCATGATATTGATTACCTATTTACATGTTTTTCCTATTGAAGTATCATGGTTTCAAGTTCCATAAAGTGTGACCACAAAGTAACCAATCTCAAAGATTAATTGAATTAAGAAATGGAATGTCTATATTTTAAATTGATGATATGATGTATTATATTAGTATCACTGATCAGTTGACCATTGTATTATAAAGATTATGTATATATATGCTATTCCAGGGGTGGTCCCTGATGTATTGTATTAGTACCACTGATCAGTTGGCCATTGTATTATAAAGATTATGTATATATATGCTATTCCATGGGTGGTCCCTGATGTATTGTATTAGTACCACTGATCAGTTGGCCATTGTATGACATATGTTATGTATTGATAAGGATTACGGGAAGTAATGATATGAAAGTAATGTGCAGGTATCCCATCAGTTCTTTTAAGTGTGGTCTACTCATACTGTTTATTCACTGGTATCTGGGTTCTGTTGATCTTTTGTATCTCATGTTGATACTCCCTGCCTTACATACTCAGTACATATTTCCGTACTGACGTCCCTCACGGGGGACCTGCATTCATGCCTGCAGGAACAGGTACTTCAGGTCGTACACCTCCGCAGTAAGAGCCGGGACATTCTATTGTTAGTGGTGAGCTCCAGTTGTTTCGGGGCATCCCAAGTCGTCTCTATATGTACCTTTGGTATTTGTATAAAAGTCTTTTGTGAGCGGGAGTTCGTCCCGACCCCAACTCAGTTGTGTATCTATGTAGAGGCTTTTGTAGACATATTGTACAGCCATAGGAGTGTTTGGTTGATAGACGTGATGGCTCTGACGGCTAATTACTGTTCATATATATATTTATGCGTGTCTGCTGGGTTGATACAGGTACTATTTTCTTCTATTTACAATGAAGTGCTGCCCAAATTTCTAATTTTCATAAGTAATGTAAATGTGAAAGTATAGGTTATGAACGGGTTCTCCCGGGCCTCCTCGGCTACGGGTGCCAGTCCGCTCCAATGGGATTTGGGGTGTGACAGCATATGTATTTATCAAATCTGCATATGTATTTACAAGTCTTTATATGAATTTTTTTGGCTCTTTTAGGTTAGTATATGTGTTTTATGCAGAACTATACATATATCTTTCATAACACAGATGAAAACACATTTTTCACTGAAATCAAATACATATATACATTCTGTCAAAGGAGTAAATTAAAAAATAAATTAACAAATACTTAATATTCATTATGTCAAAGAAGTGAAATAAGTCATAATATACAAATGTCAAAATAAAATACAATTACATGTATTAAATATACAAATGCAACTAGAACATACAATTAAACTCATAAAATACAAATGTCAAAATATTTATTAAATATACAAATGCAAGTACAACAAAACATACAATTACAAATGCAACTACAACATACAACATACAATTAAGTTAATAAAATAAAAATACCAAAATAAAATAGAAAAAAGTCATCGTTTCCACCTCAAATTATACACGAAAAGTCTAGGTCACACTTGAACTATTATAGTGTCCTATTACACACCTAAACTATAAAAAAGTGAAACTATTTCCACCCCAAAATGTAAGAACCAGTAACATGATGGAGAGTGATTTACACTCGCATCACATCATCGCCATGTCATTACCACATCAGATATTATGTTAATTTTTTTTAAAAAAGTCCACGTCACCCATTGCTTCTTCTTCATCAAAATCACCATTAAAACACCATCATCATCAAACTCAAATCTTCACCTCAATAATTTTAAAAATCCATCATAAATTTCATTTTCAGAATCACAATACAACCATTAATATCACAAAAATTACAAACCACCATAAATTTGAGCTCAATGAACAACAACACTTCTTTCACTTTCTCCAAATTCTTATCTCATGTAAACAAAAAAACCCAATACCTAAAATTTGATTTGTTTGAAAAATTAAATTAGTAGTGTTGTATTTATGATTTTTTCTTTTTTTGCATGTTCTTGCTTTCTTGAATTCGATAATGTTATTGAATCAGATGAACCAAGTGGTTGTGATTACAAGTGTGTATAATTCATGTGATTACGTATTTGATTCTTCTACTTCTTCAATGCAAAAGGCTGAGTGTTTGTTGGAGAAATTGAAGAATTTTGTGAATAAAGATGAGTCTTTGAGTCCAGAAGAATCTGTTGATGGTGTTGGATTTTCCTTGCTTTTTGATTCACTTTATATGATTTTGTGTTGTATCCTCAATCACAAACAACCCAATACCCAAAATTTATGGTGAATATAGTTGGAGGTAGTAGTTTGTTGTTGCTACTACTAACATAACAACCCATTTTTGTTAGTAAAGAAAAAATGAACAATTACTTCATTGTGTGACGGTGGTTATGGTGGCGGCGATGGTGGTGGACGACGGTGGTGACAATTGGGAAAGAAATTAGGAAATGGAGAAGACTGAGTTTGATGAAGAAATTGTATTGCGATTCCGATAATGAAATTTATGATGGATTCTTAAAATTATTGTGGTGAAGATTTGAGTTTGATGATGATGGTGTCAATGGTGGTGTTTTAATGGTGATTTTGGTGAAGAAGAAGCAATTGAAAAAAGCGGGACCCACATATTAAAATGAATAAATAAGAAAATTTAATTTTATTAATATTTTTTTAGTTGAAAAAATAATTAAAACAAAATTATTAATATTTTTTCAATTGAAAAAATAATTAATCTAATTGTATATATTAAGAAGAATATTAGGAGTACTTAATGATATAATGACAAATGAAACAGTGACATGTGTATGAAAGCTGTCATTTTAACATTGTTTTTCAACTCTCACACACCTTAGGAAGGTGAATACACCTTCTCTGCCACGTCACCTTCTAAGGAGGTAATAGTTCCATTTTTTTATAGTTTAGGTGTGTAATAGGTCACTATGATAGTTTAGGTATGACCTAAACTTTTCGTGTATAGTTTGAGGTGGAAACGATGACTTTTTTCAAATAAAATACAAATGCAACTACAATTCAGATAAACTCATTTATATTCATTTTTACGGATTGTATTTATATTATATTTTTGTTCAAATAAACTCATAAGTTATCACTATGTTCATGACAAAAATAATTACACTGTTCTGAATATATAAATACACCCCCCCCCCAAAAATACATACTGGTAAACGCATAGTAATCAAAACCATATTTTTTATCAAATATGAATTAAGGTCGAATAATGTTCAAATTGAACAGATAATTGATTTAGATCAATTTTTAAAATAAACATCAAGAAGGAAAACTTCTACGTTGAAAAAACTATTTCGGCAATCGACTATTCTAAATTTGTTTAAATTTCATATACGAGCACAATTTTTTGATTCAATAGCTATAATCATAGGGTTTGT
The DNA here is from genome assembly GCA_030864225.1 of Capsicum baccatum var. pendulum. Lineage (NCBI taxonomy): Eukaryota > Viridiplantae > Streptophyta > Magnoliopsida > Solanales > Solanaceae > Capsicum > Capsicum baccatum. Next base: position 257,394,574 of record CM061560.1, on the reverse strand, counting down.
TGTTTTTTCTTGAAAATTACAAGTTCATCAATTAATTCGCACAAATTTTGTTGAAATTCAAATACAAACTCAATTTTTTTTTCAATACTTGTATTCGTAGTTTTTTTGTTAATTTAGACGCTCATCAACTTCAAATTCTTCAATCTGTTTTTGAAATTAATTTGAGTTGCTGATCAGGAAAATCGACTTTTGAATTTTCAATTAAGTGGTTGTAATTAAAAAGAGTCATTTAAGGAAAAGGAATCTTCAAAATTAAATAAATGGCATAAATTAAAGGAATGTTTATTCCTTATTTAACTCAATTGATTTGTGTTAAAAAACGAACTGTTATTCCATTTGTATATGCATTTAAATAGTAAACATTACCTAAAATACAAAATACAACTTGCTACTTTTCGTAATTATGAAACAATTGTTATAAAAGTCTTAATTATAGCTATAATTTTGCTACTTGTGAAATTTTTCTTTGTTTTTTCCAATTCACCCCGTCAGTAACTGGTAAAGTTGTTTTTCAAGTGACCAGGAGATTACAGGTTTAAGTCTTGAAAACAGTTTCAGGCAAAAATGCAAGGTAAAACTGTATACAAACACACCCTTGTGATGAGATCCTTCCTCGAACCTTGCTCATAGTGAAAGTTTTAGTGCACTAAATTATCCTTTTTCTTACTCTATCAAGATGGAGGATTAATAGTGTTCTCACTTACCCTACTCCAGCTCTTAAACCTACACCAATTGATGCTACAAAGTGCACACCCACTATAGCAAATGAAACCTCACTTTCACATCATGTTGAAACATTTACTAGTTGGTTATTTTTCAATATTAGCGAGCAAAGAATTAGATTCATTTGGAATTTGACTAATTTAATTTTTGTAGAAGGAAACGAAACTGTGTGAGATCACATGCAATGGTATTTTTGTGGCTATAAAATTATGACATCAAAGTAAAATGGAAAGTTCAAACAAGTGTTTCTAAATCTAAAATTTGACGACAAATTAAAAAGGGAAGCGTGTCATATAAAAAGAACAGAATGCGTAGTAATAATACACCAAAAAGAAAACCGAGCATGCGTAATCCAAACTCTCTCTATCACAATTTAACTCAAAACAGTGCTTTCCTTCTGACTATAATCTATGGAAAATTCTACACATACATGGTTTGCATTATTAAGCTATTTAGAACAACATTAGATAAGCTTTTTCTTTTCAAAAAAGGTCTTCAAATGCCACACCTGCAATCCTGCCACAGATAAACATAACAAGATTGACAAGCCAGTCATCCAAGCCATTTTGGAGTTGGTAGATCTGTTCAATTCCTGCATTTCAGCTTCCCTGCATTGTGTCAAAAATCAAAAAAATATCAATCTTATGTTCACGACGATTATCAACAATGTTGCTCGGACTATCTAAAAATGTCGTTGCACCCTTGTCGGATCCTCTAAAAGTTTTACTACTTTTGGAGGGTGTTTGATCCTCCAAAAATGTAATAATTATGGAGGATTTGACATGCATCTGACAGCATTTTTGAAGAGTCCGAACAGCATAAATTGTTAAGAAATGATAAACTCACCTTTCACGAAGAAAAAACATCTCATCGTGGATGGCTTGAACGTTTTCAAGCATCCTCTTTAGTTCAAATTCCATTACCTATTAAGACGATAGATGATAAAGGTTAACTATAGTCTCAACTCAAAACTCTGCAAGGGGCAGTCATCGATTCATGGTCAATTTATGTACGTACAGAATAAAAGGGCAGCCCGGTGCACTAAAACTACCGCTAAGCGTGGTGTCCGGGGAAGGGCCCCACCACAAGGGTGTATCGTACACAGTCTTACCTTGCATTTCTGCTAGAGGTTGTTTCCAAGGCTTGAACCCGTGACCTCCTAGTCACATGGCAGCAACTTTACCAGTTACTCCAAGGCTCCCCTTCATGTGTACTTACGAAATGAAGGATACAAAACGATAAATCACTATTACTGCAACTATGTGAACGAAACAAACCAATACAAATGTGAATCCTAAAGATTCTTAAGTGAGATATATTGAGAGCACGAGGAGCTCTACACAATCAAACAAATATGAAGCACGTCTCGTAACAAAAATGCAACAGGACAAGCCAAATGAATCATTTCACAAGTGATGCACAAAAACAGTGGCTCATGCACCTTTTATTTTTAAGAAGCTCCTAATCTTTAAGCAAACTCTGAAGAAACATCAAGAACTAAATTGTTTTATAAACAACAACAACAAACCCAGTGTATTCCCACCTGGTGGGGTCTGGGGGGGTTAAGATGTATGCAGTCCATACCTCTACCTCTAAAGAAGTAGAAAGACTGTTTCCGATAGACCCCCGGCTCAAGACACGAGATACCACACAAATACATAGTAAAACACAGAACAAGATTACAAGATTACATAACATAAATAACATAAATACGACACCCATAAGTAAAAGAAAACAGAGGAAAGCACCCAGATTCGTACTAAAACAAGGAACACGGAATCATAACCAGGATACTACCCCCACCAAGTAATTCCCTACACTAGCGACCCAAACTGGCCCTAGTCTTCTGCCCTAATTCGCGTCCTCCAGACCTTCCTATCTAGGGTCATGTCCTCGGTGAGCTGTAACTGCTCCATGTCCCGCCTAATCACCTCACCCCAGTACTTCTTCGACCTACCCCTACCCCGCCTAAAACCATCCAACGCTAGCCTCTCACACCTACGAACCGGGGCATCCGTGCCCCTCCTCTTCACGTGTCCGAACCATCTCAATCGGACTTCCCGCATCTTGCACTCCACTGGAGTCACACCAACCTTCTCCCTGATAGTCTCATTCCGAACTCTATCCCCTCTAGTCAGCCCACACATCCAGCGCAACATCCGCATTTCTGCCACCTTCATTTTTTGGATGTGGGAATTCTTAACTGGCCAACACTCCGCTTCATACAACATGGCCGGACGGACTACCATCCTGTAGAATTTGCCTTTAAGTTTGGGCGGCACCTTCTTATCACACAACACCCCCGACGCGAGCTTCCACTTCATCCATCCCGCCCCAATACGGTGCGAGACATCCTCGACAATCTCACCGTTACCCTGGATCACGGACCCGAGATACTTGAAACTATCCCTCTTACATACCTCCTGTGATTTCAGCTTCACTACCACCTCATCCTCCAGCCTCACGTCATTAAACTTGCATTCCAAGTACTCTGTCTTGCTTCTGCTCAACCTGAACCCTTTAGACTCAAGAATTTGTCTCCACACCTCTAATTTGTCATTCACACCCCCTCGAGTCTCATCAATCAGAACTATATCGTCTACAAAAAGCATACACCACGGCACCTCCCCTTGAATACGCCGCGTCAACACATCCATCACCAAAGCAAACAAAAAGGGACTAAGAGTAGATCCCTGATGCAATCCTGTCAAGACGGTGAAAAACATCCTAATATAAAAGCATCATTTCCCTGATTTTGTTAATTATTTTTTGTTAATACCGATTTTTGTATTTTGATTACAGCAAGTGTTAATCTTGAAAAGCATCAAATTTGCCTCCTCATCCAAGTAAAGAAAGATATTTTCATATCAAAAAGCATTCTTTTTTGAAGCAGATTATTGTTAATAAAAGCATCAAGAAGATGCATAGATTACAAAAGAAATTACCAGCTCAGAGATAGAGATCCAAAAACTATCACAAGACTAAAGAGCTGATAAACTCCAAAAACGTGTCAGCTGTCAGGGTTATATAGTGTGGTACGATTAAACCAGCTAAAAAGATAAATCAAATATTGAACCGACAGGTATTACCATTAAAGCATTTTTGATTCCTTTCAATCTTAAGCACCACAAACACAAGCAGGAACCACTGACCAGATCCTTTTGATGGACTTCTCAAAAGGAATTCTAACTCACACTGCAAAGGCATAGACCATTGCAATCCAAAATGAGAGCGGAATATATTCCAAATATCTGCAGCAACGGGGCGGTGTAGGAACAAATGGTTGATGTGACTCTAGGTTGCAAGGACAGATATGGTATCTATTTGCTAAATAAGAATTTCTCCTAATAAGGTTGTATTGTGTTAGTTAAGCACCATTTAGAGTGCTCCAGCTGAAACAAGTGACTTTTCGTTTTCCAGATTAACTTCCAAGGCCAATGGTCAATAACTATAGACTACAATAAGTTATGTGTCTATCAGAAGACTGCCCCGTATGAATTCACTTTCTGTAATGATGCTTCAATTCAAATATCCAATTGACGAACACCTGATTCTTCAGAATCTAATTATAAATGTATAATAAAGTTTACCATCAGCATTATGCTGTAAAATGACGAGCTAAGCAAAGGTGGATGGCACAAACTTTGTTGGTAGGGGAATGTTGATACATTCTAATCCTGCCATTGTCAAGCAAATGAAACCTAAAATCCACGATTTAAGTAATTGTACATAGAGATACGAGTATCTAACAACAACAGCAACCACGCCTTAATCCAAACAATTAGCGGTCGTCTATATGAATCCTCGCTTACCATGTTTCTCCATTTATTAATTTATTTATTTTTGTAGTAGTAATTTTGTTAAACTGCTGGGCATAAAACACGTCCATATACGAGAGTATGCTGAGAAATAGAAAATCTCTTCCATACATAAAGGAACCTCATGAGTGCACCATAAGAAAATAGGGATAAGAAGCTATTCTACTCTTACCTTCACCTAAGGGGGGCAACGGAACCGGAATTTTCCGTTCCAGTCTGTTTACTCCGTTTCCGGTGATGTTCCGGTACCGGTTGACCGGTCCGGCAACGTGAAGACCGTTACAATTTAAAAAAAAAAAAAATTTTGGTCATTTGGAATTGTTATATTAATATATTATATTATATAAGTTAATTATATAATATAATTTAAATTTTAAAAAAAAAACGTGAACGGTCGTCTTTTCCAGTACAGATCCGGTGCCGGTTCGGTCCGATCCGGTTCCACACCGGTAACCAACGGACCGGTGAGGACCAGCAAAAGTATCCGGTATTACCGGTTCCGGCGACAAACTCCAGTAAGGCTGTCCGGTACCGGTTCCGGTTACACCGGTCCGGTGGTACCGGTTCCAGTTCGTTGCCAACCTTACCTTCACCCCAAAATAAAGGGATAAGAGGCTATTCCTCAAATGTACAAAATCCAGCTCTACACTTTGACAAGCTCTCATATTTCTCTCTCATTGATCCACATACGAGCTACTAAACTTTCCAAGTTCTCATTCTTTCTCAACTATCATAGCCAACTGACCATTCGCCACTACGGTGCCTTGCATGGTACCAATTTCGATCCAACATTATACCTAAGAAAAAAGTAGACAAAGCGTTTTGTATTTTCTATTGTCAAGCATATTCATCACTGATTGGCATCATCGAAAGAGATTTTTACTTTCATTGTGCCCTATCTCAGCTATGTGTGGATCGATTTCGTAAAAATTATGTGTGATGGCCATTTTTCAAGTCTGCTGTGAGTGTATAGCTACCGTACGAAAAGTGATCGAAAAACAGCCACATATTAACATTGAAGAATTCAGACAAAGATACCCTACTTAAAACACAGAAAAATTTATAAAGGTTTGAACCTCATGAATCGTTCTTTGGTTTTGACTTATAAAGCTTTAAACCCCATAAATCCTTCATTAGTTTTGAAACTTCATCAAATTTTTGAACCCCATGAACCGTTCCTTGATTTTAAACCCATAAAAGCTTGAACCCTTCCACAGTTTCGAACTTACAAAGGTTTGAACCCCATCAATCCTTTCTTGGTTTTGAAACTCCAACAATTTTTTGAACCCCATGAATTCTTCCTTGATTTTGTACTTATAAAGATTTGAGAACCTCATGATCCTTGTTTTTTGAAAATCTAGCAAATTTTTGAACTCCATGAATCCTTCCTTGGTTTCCACTTGTTAACCCTTCGAATTCTAGTAGCATTTGCTAAAGTTTTTCTGTGTTTTAGTTGGAGGTAATTTTTGTCCAAAACTTTTTTCGTGAATAAATGTTAATAGCTTTTAAAATAGTGACTAATAATTGATAGTAGGTGTTATAAGTGGCTATTTACCTACTTCGTCCATGGATTTTGAGATATTATATGTCATTCAAGACAATTTCCTTCCATGTGATGTTATTTCTACCTCATCCCCTTTAGCACCTTCACTCACCATCTTCAGGTCAATTGGAGGTCAATGACGGGATGACTAAACTTTCTCTTATTTTATGCTCAATGTGTGCTACTTGTATCTTCTAGCGGATGTTGTCACTTTTAGTCTTGTCTATTCATATCAACCATTTTTAATAAGGTAAAAGGTTAGTTTAGTCATATCAACCATAGTAGCTGTATTTCTACGACACCTCATCTTGTGGATGCGTTGGAGTTTGGACTATAGCGGTCCAACATTCAGTCTCATATAACATTGTTGATCTTATAATTGTATTATATAACTTATTCTTCACCTAGGAAATAAGCCTTCTATCACATAACACATCAGTAATACTTCTCCATTTTAAACCATCCAATTTTGATTCTCCGTGTAACATCTTCATCTATCATCCCATTCTCCTTGGAACAAGCCTAGACATGTATTGTTTGCATTTAAACACAATAATCTCGTCTAATATCTCCTAACTTCACTTTTTATGCTGATTAGACTTGCAGCAGATATATTCCGTCATCCTTCTACTTAACTTAAAATTGTTGCTCTCTAAAGGGGTTCTCCATATTGTCGTCAAATAACATACAACATGGGACTTTGTCCTGTATTGTGTTGGAGCAATGAGAATCTAATTTAAATCACATGTTCATATCAAGACTGAAGATTGAACACACACACACACACACTCTTTCTCCTGGGGACGAGGCTAGACATATAAGTTGTTTACATTTAAACACCATAATCCCGTCTAGTCTCTCTCTCCTCAACTTCATTTTTTATGCTGATTAAACTTCCAACAGATATATTTTGTCATACTTCTACTTATCTTAAAATTGTTAATCTCTAGAGTGCTTCTCCATATCGTAGCCAAATAGCATACACCATGGGACCTCATCTTGTATTGTGTTGGAGTTGTAAAAATCTAAGTTAAATCACATGTTCCTATCAAGACTGAACATACACACGCATTTAAACACCATAATCCCGTCTAATCTCATACTTCTCTCACACACACACTAAAACCTGATTTAGAGATTCTCTTTATCGTTGGTTTAAAATATAGGACTCCAGACTAATGTTCAAAACAAAGAAAAGTAGTTCTATTTAAGAACAGAATGCATAAAACTTTAATTTGTAAAACTTAATATTATTCCTTGTTGTTTTCCAAGAACAAAGTCAATAACACTCAGGAAGCATACATCCTAACTCCAATCTCTCTTGAGGATTGAGCCATACGCTTTCAGGTATTAAAATTCTTTCTTCTTTCAATAATTAGCAAGGCACTAGAGTTCCAATGACATGGTTTTATCTAACTACCTCCTTTGATGACAGAATGATGTGCAACTAAAATAATAATCAGTAAGAGTCTAATGGGCTTGTAGGCCTTTTATTCTTTTTACTGAGAGTAACAAGAATCTGGCAATAATATTTGCCTACTCGGGGTCACAAACTTTTGTAGGGACAAAATGGTTTTTACTGTATTCTCCCTTCCATTCTTTATCTCTATTTGTTTCAGTTCCAGAGGGGGAACATACAAAAATGCAACCAATATGTAATGCCATTTAACATCAATAGCTGTAGCAGATTCTCCAGCAGAAGTAATAAACACTAGCTCCTATTGGTTATCACCATGTAAGCACAGTCCAATGCTTTGAACATGATTAATAAATTGCTTATTATTATTTACTTATCCAAGAAACAAATTGTAACTTGATAAGCATGATTAATATTTTTAAGGGAACTGAATATATATCACTTTATAAGACGTTCCTAAATTCGGGTATATAACAACTATTCTTAATTCTAAATTAGTTGGAACCTGCGAAATAAAACTCCCTTATATCAAAATCTGAAAGCCTTCAAACTAACCAATATCCATAGGTTTTCCTGTTTTCTTCTTATGAAAGGTTAAAATCAGGAAAACAGAGAACGGCCAATGGTTGGCTTGAACTAATGATAGTGGCTATGAGACTTCTCGAGTGCAAATTTATCATGCATAATGGATGCTTATGAACTGTATTGCTCCATTCTAGTTAAATGCATATCTAACACAAGTATATGTGGAATCGAGATACATTAGCAGCTAGATAGAAGTAGAAAGTAGGTTTACTTCAACAGAGCCTTTCTTGGCAACATTCGTCCAATCCTTAGCAGCTACACCAGTCTTCCAGTCAAAATCAATATTAAGAGTTAGAGGAGGCTTGTGATCAGCAGCAAAGAAGCAAGTCATATAATCCCCAGCTTCCGCTGTCTCAAAAGCAAAATGCCCTTCAATAACATTGTCTGATTGGTGATAGGTATTTCCAAAGGTAGAAGTCACCTAAATAACACAGATCAATATTAGTTCATCCAAACCAAAAGAAACATATTCATATTCATCCAAACCAGAAGAATCATAAAATAATCAATCAAACATTTTTATACTAATATATTAACAACTCAAGCTTTCACCGGCATTGGAATAAAATGGGCTAATAGAAAGGAACACATAGAGATTCATATGGTCGAATATCCAAGCTAAAATCCAACATTGAAACTAAGTTAATTGATTGGTAAACTCAAAATTGAAGCTTTACAACCAAGGGAAGAGCCAGGGTACCGCAAGGGTCATAAAATATTACACTATATCTGCAAAAGGGGCAAAAGTATTTTTTAGAGTGAAGTGTGAATAAACCAACTGATGTCTCCCGGTTTTTTTGAGTTTCAGACCTAAACTATCACCAACTATTTATCAAAACACATTTCAACTACCAATTGTTCACTTTAGTTTTCCTACCTGAAATATCACCATCATTCGGGTAGGAAAAGTGAACAATTAAATAATTAATAGTCGAGGTGTGCTTTGATAAATAGTTGGTGATAGCTCATGTAGGAAACTCGTGCACCTAGTAGTTCAGGTATGAAGCTTTTAAAAAAAGGGGATAGTTTAGGTGTATTTTTTACCACAAACTCTGTTTTTATATATATCAAATATACATATTACAGATGTTAAATTCTCTTGATTTCTTCGTGTATTTACCTCTTTATATTATGATTACCTTTAGTGAAAATGGTTGGTAATAGTACAGATAGGAAACTTGCATAGTGACAGTTCCAAGTATGAAACTCAATAAACTAGGATACTTTAGTTGTGCCAGAATCTTTTCAAAAAGGTTTCAGAATATAAAAAGGTGAACAGCAGAAGAAATCAGGGGCTCAAAATTCATAGTTTAGACCAAATCCTCCAACACGCAAAGACAATTCTTGATTACCCAAAAATCGACAACAAAATACTCAAATTTTAACATAAGCATATCAAAATAAAAAGAAACCCCTTTTCTTAAACAGAAAAATCGATAAAAATAACAAGAAAAAACTCAAACTTTAACATAAACAGATCAAGTTAAGAAACCCTGTTTAATTAAACAGAAAAATCAATAAAAATAACAGGAAAAGACTCAGAACTTTGACATAAAAGATCAAATAAAGAAACCCCATCTGCTTAAACACCAAAATCAATAAAAATAACAAGAAAAAACTCAAACTTTAACATAAACAGATCAAAATCCCCATTTGCTTAGACAGCAAATACAACAACAACAACAACATAGCCAGTGAAATCCCACCAAGTGGGGTCTGGGAAGGGTAGAGTGTACAAAGATCACATCACTACCTCTTGGAGATAGAGAGGTTGTTTCAGAAAGACTCTCGGTTCAAGTGAAGCAAATCAAAGTACCAATTAAAGAAACAATGATAGAGAAGAGAACATGACAACTAATAGCAAAGCCGCAGCAACAACATCCCCATATATTCCAACAAAGTGGGGAACTAATAGCAAAACAATGTGGAGAACATATGTAAGGAGTATGAAACATAGTAAACACTAGGTGGTATCAGATACCACAAGCTAAAGACTACATGAATAGGCTAATACTACAACATACACGGTGCTCTAAACTACCACCAGAGAAGACAACATGAATACTCTAATACTAGGACAGCATACATCTACCGACTAATCGTCTACCCTTATCCGCGACCTACACACCCTCCTATCTAAGATCATATCCGTGGTAAGAAGAAACGCCATATCCTATCTAATCATGTCTCTTCAATACTTCCTCGGCCTACCTCTGCCTCTCCTCTTCCCCGCTATATCCAACCTCTCCCACCTTCTCACCAGGTATCCTCGCAACTCCTTCTCACATGCCCAAACCATCTCAGTCTTCCTTCCCTCATCTTGTCCACCAAAGAGGCGACTCCCACTTCGCTATCCTCGGCGACGATATCATCATCGGAGAGAAAGATGCCTTAACGGGTTGGTCATTTTTCAGGACGAGAATGTGAGTTCTTATTATCGGTGAGCCGCTGCCCCTCATACTCTTCTTTCCGTTTTTGGGAGGCAACTCCCACTTTGTCCGGATATTCTCATATTTTAACATAAACAGATTAAATAAATAAACCTCATTTACTTAAACACCAAAAACAATAAAAATAACAAGAAAAAACTCAAACTTCAACATAAACAAATTAAATAAAGAAACCCTGTTTGCTTAAACACAAAAATCAAGAAATTACCCTGACAGTGATTTTGTGAGCATCAGGCAAAAGATAGCCTTCATTGCTGTTAACAATATGGTACTTGCCTACAGTCATAGCATGGCTTTTGATATCTTTAGCTATACAACTCTTATTACACGAAACCAAACAGTGGATAAGAAATAATTTTGGCATAACTAATCCCCACATTATTAATACACTCTACCGGAACACACTTACAACTCAAAATTCACAATTTAAACCAAAACATGAACACCCACAAACCATTCTTGATTACACAGAGATAAAACTCAAAACTTTAACATAAACAGACTAAAATAAAGAGACCCCATTTGCTTAAACAACAAAATAACAAGAAAAAACTCAAACTATAACATAAAAGCAGCCCGGTGCACTAAAGCTCCCGCTTGCGTGGGGTCCGAGGAAGGGCCCCACCACAAGGGTGTACTGTATGCAGCCTTGCCTTGCATTTAACATAAACGGATAAAATAAAGAAACCCCATTTGCTTAAACAACAAAAATAACAAGAAAAACTCAAACTTTAACATAAACAGATCAAATAAAGAAATCCCATTTACTCAAACACCAAAATCAATAAAAACAACAACAACATAAAAAGAAAAATCCAATTACCCTGACAGTGATTTTGTGAGTATCAGGCAAAGTATAACCTTCATTGTGGTTAACAATATGGTATTTGCCTACAGTCATTGTATGGCTCTTGATATCTTAAGCTATACAACTCTTATTACACCAAACCAAACAGTGGATAAGAAATAATTCCAGCACAACTAATCCCCGTATTACTCTACCAAACTACCCTTAATAAAAATGTTGACTTCGCCACCATTCACAACTCAGAATTCACACATAAACCAAAACATCCAACACCCACAAACCATTCTTGATTACAAATATCTCAACCAAAAATACTCAAACTTTAACATAATCAGATTAAAATAAAGAGACCCCATTTGCTTAAACAACAAAAATAACAAGAAAAACTCAAACTTTAACATAAACAGATCAAATAAAGAAACCCCATTTACTCAAACACCAAAATCAATAAAAATAACAACAACAAAAAATGAAAAAATCAATTACCCTGACAGTGATTCTGTGAGTATCAGGCAAAGGATAGCCTTCATGGTGGTTAACAATATGGTATTTGCCTACAGTCATAGCATGGCTTTTGATATCTTCAGCTATACATTTTGTCTCACCAGATTGCAAATCAAATCTAAGGGATTCCACTTGGGTTGCAATAAACCCCAAGATTACAACCAACAATACTACGTTGCTTCTCTGAATCATTGTCTAGATTTAGAAGAAAATTGAAATTAAAAAAAAAAAAAAAGAGGAAATTTAAATAAATAGGTGCTAAATTTTTTTAAGGATGGAATGTTGGTGCTAGAGACTTGGATTGTGAGGATGAAAAAATATTACTGTAGTATTATTATGTGTATTTTTATAGTAGTAAGAAGAAACAAAAAAAAAGGGGTGGGGTGGGGGGGGGGGGGGTTTCTTAAACTTTTTCCTTTTTATTTTTTAATTTTTTTTAAGTAAAGAAATAATCTTGATTTGATTTGTTTGATGTGTTTTAGTTTGATTAGGTATCAAGTTAAGTTAAGGGTTATAATAACAAAATTGCAAGTTTTATGTTTTCTTGGTTATAGGTTAATATTTTAAAAGAAATTTAATCAAATTTTTCTGTCTTAAATATATTAATGAGTGTCATCAAATTTCTAATTACAACTCACAGAGTTGTATTTGTTAGTTTTGTATTTGTTTGTTGATGATTTTAATATTCGACCTACAATATATATATATATATATACACACACAATTTATAAAATATATACACATGTATACATTAAATATACATATCTATAGAGGATATATATACAAATATACAAAACATATACTATTTAATATAATAAATTAATAATACATGATAGTAAATTAATAATATATTAAAAGTAAGTTTTTAATTTAATCTAGAAATTTAATTTAAATCATTAAATGAAAAAAATTACAAAGTAAGGACTAAGGAGTGAATGAATGTTGAATTTTAGTGATTGCGAAATGATCCAAAATTTATAATTTACATGAATAAAAAATCTATAAATTATGCATTATTTTTTCCAACTCATTCATGTTAATATTAACGGAAACTTGCATAAGATAGTCAAATTCAACGGGGGCAAAACCATGCATTGGACTTGATTCTGCTGAGTTCTCCCGTGAAGACATAATTTCTTCAAGTCTCTGCTCGTCGTTTGGCTCTGGTTCCATTTCTTGGTTTCTTTTTTCTGCTCTAATTCAATCTCTGAGGTAAACTAGAACATTCATTGCTTTGCTTCCCAATGAGTGTTGGTTGTCTCCAAGCTGTTGTCGTCCCTGACTAAAGGTGCTCTCTGATGCAACGGTTGACATTGGAACATTCAAGATATCTCTAGCAAATCTTGAAAGCACAGGATATTGTGTTTCATTACTCCTCCACCAATCCAACGTGTTGATCCGTCATCTGCGATCCTCTGGCGGCGACCAAAGATAATATTTTAGCTCTTCCCGTATAATACCCGGAGACTTTAACCAATAGTGCAACCATGACTCAAGCTCATAAGAAGTAAATTATAGTGCTTTGGTTGTTTTCTGATCAAGGGTGATGTGTATTAAGGCCTCAAAGATGTCCTAGCGATTAGGTGAATCAAAACATTCCTTACCGATTGAATTCTTGGGAAGGATATTGTCATATTCAATTTCAAATGAGCATATCTCTTGTTATACTACGAATTATTGAGCTCATGACCTACCAAAAGATAGATAATTGAATTAGCTTTCCAACGATACCAATTTCACTCAAATCCGGTATCGGAGCCAAGAGTTATGCCCATTTTACTCCAGCATGTCAGGCTAAAAAACTGAGTGATGATATTTTGTGATAAGCTATCACAAGTGTGTCGATTTATCACTAATGTCGTCAGCCTTAGGCAGATTTCCACCCCCAGTGACGACATTTTGTGATAAGTAGTCACAAGTGTGACGACTTATCACCAATGTCATCAACCTTAAGCAGAAAATCATAAAATCCACCCTTTTGTGATGACATTTCATGACGACCTGTCACTAGTCTGACGACTTGTCACGAATGTCGTTAGCTATTTTTTTCAGCAATTAAATGAAGTTTTTGCAAGGGTATTTTGGTCTTTTTCCATCTTTTGAGGGGCCCTATATATATGAGAATTCCCATCTAAACCCTACTTTCTTCATTCTCTCTTCCAATTCTCTTAAGAAATATATCTAGGGTTTTCATTTAAGGACATTAATCTTCCAAAAATCATCCATAAATCTTCAAGATTTCTTCAAGAATAGGTTCCTCATAGTGTGGGCTTCGAGAATCATTTATTACAAGTGCGGATAGAGTCTCAAGCACTAGAATTCATCCAATTTCAAAGATTAAAGTATGTGGGATTTTGAACAAGAGCAATCCTTTCGTTCTTGTGTCCAAAGCTTTAATTTCTATTATGGATTTATATGATTTTGAAAGTGGGTTTATACCCAAATTACTTCATCATGAGACTAGGAGAATATAAATTGTTCAAGCTTTGTTATACTTGATTATTTTACTATTCCCAAGTTATGACTTGATATTTAATATTGTGAATTTCATATTTCTACAATGAGTTGATATTTCAAGTGCTTTTAAGATATGTGCCAAGCTTTAAGCTTCCTTATGACAAACTGGATTATTGAGTATATTGATTCATGAGATTGAGTTGTTACAATGAGTCTTGATATTTCCTCAAAGTTATTGATGTTGTCATGATTTAATGAATTGATACATTTTTATATTGAGAAAGATTGATTTGATTTGAGTCGAGTTAGGAATCCACAAATTGATTATGATTTGATGAATGAGAAAGAGATTTGATTTGGTCTTTATGATAGACCCTTGTGATGTTTGTGGTGGATTTCCTAAAGCGTTCTGAGCTTGTGTTTGGGAGTAGTATTTAGCACCGAGCGAGAAATGTGGTATTCCCCGAAACTACGTGCCACCGTAGGATTGATATTGATAATTATGGGCCAGAGGCCGAGTATGAGATTGTGATCACTAAATTTAGGTTGTACTCCCTGACAAGAGTACGACACTCCCGCCAATGTGGGGTTCTCTTCTTAGGAAGGTAAAACTGTGGACTCCATGTAGCTTACATGGTTTATGTCGGTTATAAGAACCTTCCATGTCCATAAGAGTTGAGTTTCTTGAATTACTGAGTCACTCCAAGTCTTGAGTTGAAGAGTTGAGTTATTTATGATGATTTATGAGGTTTTTATCATATGATTCATTTACTATAAGATCATGAAAAGTATGTTTCAATCTAACTCAAGCCAAGTGAGCCATCATTGTACATATGCATATTTTTATGAAATTGATGATGATATTTGCATTCTTGCATGCACCCCCACATACTCAGTACATTCCAAAGTGCTGACCCACATATTTTCCTATGGGCTACATTTTCTCCAAATGTAGGTTCAGTTACTTAGCCGCAGCCGCGCTAGCGATATTCGAGTGCCTCAACTACGTTCCCTCAGTGGTGAGTCCTTATGATTCGAGGACCATGTCTATATTTTTGGTGATATCATTCTGTTATTATGGCTTTCAGTACTGTTTGAGTCAGTTGGGGGTTTGTCCCAATGGCTCTTTGATTTTGATGTATAGAGGCTTTGTTAGACTAGAGGGTTGGTAAGTATAGACATTCAATATATTTTGGTTGTACAGTCTAGTATTCTTCAGTATTTCTATTGAACCCGTTATGGTATATATCTTTGTTGTGCATGACTATTGTTGAATTGAATTCCTTGAGGTAGTTTCTGGCTCCGAGGGTTAGCTTGGGGCTACATGTAGCCCTAAGCACCGTGTGGCATCTCGGGATGAAATTTTAGGGCGTTACAAAGCTTGGTATCAGAGCCTAAGGTTTAAGGAGTCCTAGGGAGTCTGACAAGCCGCGTTACTGTCACGCCTCAAATACTATTGGGGCAGACTGTCACCCGTAACCGAGGAGGCCCGAGAGAACCAGCTCATAACCTTATACTTCCCATGCATACCTTTATAACAACCCGAAATTCAGACAGCATCATGTCGCATATAAAAGGAAATAATCACCTGTATAAGCTCGAGCACACATATATATGTATATATAATACTTGGCCGTTGGAGCCATCACGTCTATTAACAAAACACAACCTTGACTGTACATTAGGTCTACAAAGCCTCTAGACAATACACAGAGTTTAACTAAGGTCGGGAAACACCCCGCCATATAACTAACTTCTATACAATGCCAAAAGTGACTGGATATGACACGGAAAACCCCGAAGCAAATTGGAGCTCACCAAAAGCAGCTGGATATCCTGGCTCCTACTTGTGCGGTGTATGAGCTGAGGTACCTGTGCCTGCAACATGAAATGCAGGTCCCCCGTGGGGGACATCAGTACGAAATATGTACTGAGTATGTAAAGCTGTAGATAATCACATATGATATAGAAACTCAATAGAAATCAGAAACAAGTGAATAAATCATAATAGGAGTGGACTACACTTACTAGAACTTGTGACAACCTGTACATTGTATTTATTCAATCACTTTACCTTCGTTCTTATCATCTTTGTAATTATTACTGTACTGTACTATGACCATTAGGCTGCCTCCAGTACATATCAACTGGGATCGACCCATGCTAGGCTTATGCCCCTGTGATACCACCCATAAACACATAAATAGGGATCAACCCATGATAGGCTTATGCCCCTGGGATACCACCCGATAATATAGAACTTTCATCACTTAGTTCAATTAATCTTTGAGATTGTTATTTCAGTCGCCACCGCATTTTTGATACTTTAAGACAATGATACATCAATAAGAGACATATAAATAGACCATCAATGCAATAACAATGAAGTAAAAACTCATTGGCACATCAATAAAGTGTTTTGGAGTCATCAATGCCATAACAATGAAGTAGGAACTTATTGGTATATCAATGAAACGTTTTGGAGTCATTAATAGCACATGGATCTTGTTCGAGTAACCGGATACCTTCTGACATTCATTAGTGCAATAAATATCTAAGATTTGGAAAACAAGTGAGTATTGGAATGTCTTGACATCTTGTAGGGTGGAAACAAGTTCATTGGTAACGTAGGACATCATACAAGATCATTATGGATCATATGTTACTGAATAACTTTGGAAACTTTCTTAATAGAACAATTGTTCACTTTCATGCCAAAGATATGGTATAGAGTATGCTTTACATACCTGACTGTCAACCTTCAATACTAGTCCCAAATGGACTTCTCGTCTTTTTGGATTACTTATCTACAATCAACATATATAGCAATCTAGTATTAGAGACCAAATGTCACAATTCAATTATTTGATTTCACCAAACTATTGGTTAAGTAGTAAGACTTAATTACACCATAAAGGGTGTCACTTTAACCCTCTTATACTCCAATTACATTCACATGCCATGCATATTCATAGAACATCCTCCAATATCAAGTTTGGATTCATTTATCCTTCTAACCAATCCATTAAACCAAATTGAGCCATAGACATAAATAATCATCAATTCAATAGTATACCACCATATCCACCTTCCATAACTCAATTATCATATCCAAATTTCACAATTCAATACAACCAAACCATGCAAAATAGTCCATAACCCTATTTCCATCACTTTTCAATAACAATCAATACATATAATCCTCTATCACACATATACATATGGAAGAGAACAAAGGTAAACAATATTCATACCTTAGAATTCACCTCTTGATTATGCAATCCTGTTTGCACAAATAATAGGTGTCGTTCGAAGCTCTCAAGATGACTAACGCAGTTATCATATTACTTTGGAATTTCTACGGTTGAATCAAAAGTAATTTAAAGGTCAAATTTGGCTAAGGTTTGTTCTTTCTGAATGATTGATGATGAAAATGAGTTTTTGAACTCATATACATGTATATATACACATATTCCCATCCATAATATCATAGGAAATGACCAAAATGCCTTTAAAATTTAAATAATGTCAAATTTGTCCTTTGGTGGACTGTTTTAATAAGCTAAAGTAGATCGACCATAACTCTTTTCTCCGATATCGGATTTGGGTAAAATTGGTATCGTTGGAAAGATAATTCAAAGGTATTTAATTTCATATAAAGTAGGCCACCCAGTTCGTCCTGTACAAGGAGTTATGATCGTTTCAATTTGACCCTAAAAATCTGTTTTGAGAGGCTGAAGTAAAATTAGTATAACTCCTTACTCAGACGTTGGATTTGGATGAAACCAATTGCATTGGAAAGAAGACTCAAAGGTCTTTCTTTTCATTGGTCGTAGATCTCCCAGTTCATTATATTAAGGGAGTTATAATCGTTCAAAGTTGACCCAAAAAATTGGCTGGCCTCAGTAGTTTGTGTGCAGGAAATTTTCCTGCACATTTACTATTCCCAATATCCCGGCCACCGTTTTATAGTTTCAAATGTGCTCGATTATATCCGAAACCTATACGTTTTTGGAAATCTTTATATTGTTGAAAAAATTATTCAATAACCTTCATATGGAACCATCGATGGGCAAATTCTAGTATAAATAAAATAAAATAAAATTAATTCCATATAAATAAGATCAATACATGTACTTGAGTACGGGGTGTTACATACTTGGTATGCATATCTGTTTCTATTTCCTAAGTAGCTCCCTCATGAGACTGATTTTGCCAAAGAACCTTAACTAGAGGGACTTCTTTGTTCCTCAATCGACAAGTCTGATACTCAAAAATTTTGACTGGAATCTCTTATAAGAGAGGCTGTTCTGAATGTCAATACTCTGAACAGGGACTACAAATGCTGGGTCACCTATGCACTTCTTGATCAATGAGTCATGGGAGACTGGATGAACTGATGCTAGATCTGAAGGTAGTTCTAGCTCATAAGCTACCTTGCCGAAGCGACTGAGAATCTTGAAGGGACCGACATATCGGGGACTGAGTTTCTCTTTCTTGCCGAACCTCTTCACTCCCTTCATGGGAGAGATCTTAAGATAGACATAATCATTGACCTTGAACTCGAGATCCTTCCTACGAACATCTGCATAAGACTTCTATCAGCTCTGAGCAACCTGGAGTCTCTCTCTGATCAACTGAACTTTCTCTAAGGCGTCGAATACTAAGTCAAGAGCTATGACTGAGGCCTCACTAACTTCGAACCAACCGATCGGAGATCTACATCTCCTACCATAAAGAGCTTCGAATGAAGCCATCTGAATACTGGAATAATAGTTATTGTTGTATGTAAACTCAATCAAGGCTAAGTAGTCATTCCAACTTCCCTTGAAATCAATTGCACACGCCCTTAGCATATCTTCAAGAGTTTGAATGGTCCTTTCTGCTTGACCATCTGTCTGAGGATGAAACACTATACTGAGATAAACTTGGGTATCGAGACCCTTTTGGAATGCTTTCCAAAAGTGAGAGGTGAACTGGGTACCTCTGTCTGAGATGATAGATGAGGAAACACCGTGTAATCTAACCAACTCCCTGATGTAAATTTTGGCGTAGGCCTCAGCTGAATAAGAGTTATGAACTGGAAGGAAATGGGCTAACTTGGTCATTCTTTCTACAATGACCCAAACAAAATCATGCTGATAACGAGTTCTAGGCAAACCCGTCACGAAGTCCATGTTCACTTCTTCCCACTTCCAAGTAGGAATGGTGAACTCCTGCATGGAACCACTAGGTTTTTGATGCTCTATCTTAACTTGCTGACATATAGAGCACTTAGCCATAAACTCTACAAAATCACCCTTCATCCCACTCTACCAATAGATCTCCCACAAATCGCAGTACATTTTAGTGGCCCTTGAATGAATAAAGTATCGCGCACCATGCGCTTCTGCAAGAATTCGTTGCCTCAAGTCATCTACACCTGAATGCACAAACAACCCAGACAACAAAGAACACCATCTGAACCATCTGGAAGAGATAAAACTGAATCTGTAGTGAGTCGATTCTTCAATTCCTGAAAACTCTTCTCGCGTGAATCTAACCACTGAAACTTGACCTTTTTCTGAGTTAATCTGGACATAGGAGACGCAATAAAAGAAAATCCCTCGACAAACCTTCTGTAATAATTAGACAAACCCAAGAAACTCCTGATATCTATTTGATATACGGGTCTGGTCCAGTTTCTTACTGCTTTGGTTTTCTAAGGATCTACTCTAATGCCCTCACCGAAAACAATATGGCAAAGGAATGCTACTGATCTTAGCCAAAACTTGCACTTACTGAACTTGGCAAATAACTGATGATTTCTGAGGGTCTGAAGAACAATTCTGAGATAGTCTGAATGATCACGCTCAGTGCGAGAATATACCAAAATATCATCTATAAAGACTATGAAGAGCATGTCCAAGTACTGCTTGAACACATGGTTCATCAAGTCCATGAAAACTGCAGGGGCATTAGTTAGATCAAAGGACATGACTAGAAATTCGAAGTGACCATACAGAGTAAAGAAAGATGTCTTTGGGAAGTCACATTCTCTAACTCTGAGCTGATGATAGCCTGATCTGAGGTTTATCTTGGAGAAATAACTGGCACCCTGAAGTTGGTCGAATAGATCATCTATTCTGGGAAGTAGATACCTATTCTTGACCGTAACTTTGTTGAGCTAACGGTAATCAATACACATCCTAAGAGAACCATCTTTCTTGCGCACGAATAAGATTGGCGCACCCTATGGGGATACACTGGGCCTGATGAATCCCTTATCTAAGAGATTCTTCAACTGATCTTTCAGTTCCTTAAGTTCTGCTAGTGCCATTTTGTATGGCGGGATAGAGATAGACTGAGTATCTGGGAGAAGGTCTACGCCGAAGTCTACTTCCCTTTTGGGAGGAATTCCTAGAAGATCTTCAGGAAAGACATCTGAATATTTACTAACCACTGGGTCTGATTTGAGACTGGGAGATTTGGAACTGGAATCTTTAACATGCACGAGATGATACACACACCTCTTAGAAATCATTTTCCTTGCTCGGAGGTAGGAAACAAGCTGACCCCTGAATGCTGAAACACTACCCTTCCACTCTAAGGCGGGCTCATTCAGGAACTGAAACTGAACTACCCTCTTTCTGCAGTCGACTGTGGCATAGTAGAAATGAAGCCAATCCATGCCGAGAATGACATAAAAGTCCAATATCGCTAACTTGACTAAATCTGCTAATGTGGATTTCTAAAATATAATAATCGAGCAGTTTCTGTATACCCGTCGGGCTATGATGGTTTTGCCCACTAGGGTAGAGACTAAAAAAGGGCTCTGCTAAAATCCCGGGATTGATTCCGAAATCGCCTACTATGTATGGAGTAACAAAAGACAAGGATGCACCTGGGTCTAGAAAAGCATAAACATGAACATGAAAAATTTGTAACGTACCAGTAACAATATCAGGAGAATTTTCTTGATCCTGTCGGGTCTGAAGAACATAGAGTCTATTTGGATGTTGCCCACTAGTAGCACTAGAAGTGGCACCCTACTGGTTCGGGCGATCGAACTGAGCTGCAGAACGAATTTGCTGACCCTGAAGACCTGACTTCGGACACTCTCTAATCTTGTAGCCTGACTTGCCAAAACCAAAACAGACATCACTACCGGCTCTGTAAATACCTTTGTGGTTCTTACTAGAAGCCTGACAAAGAAGATTTATTCGGGCACTGCTAATACTACCCTGAGATTTAGAGCCTGGCGCTTTATCTCTGCTGCCGTCTCTGAATTTTGGCACTGGGGCTCTAGCGGAGAAAGAAGCTGGAGCTGCTGACTTAGGACGAAACTGAGAACGGTTCCCTTTCTCTGATTTAGGCTGAGAAAAACTAAACTTGCCTGATTTTTCTCTCTTGTTTTGCCTCTCTTTAGTCCTAACCTTCTGCTCCTCTATCTGCTGAGCATGGGTCATGAATCTAGCTAAGGTCATATCACTATTCAGCATCACAGATCTACACTCATTCGCCACGCTATCGTTCACTCCTGCCACAAACTTGCTCATCTTAGCCCTATTGTTTGCAACCACATGAGAGGCATACCTAGCTTGCTGAGTAAATTTGAGAGAATACTCCCTAATCGTCATATTCCCTGCCTAAGGTTGATGAACTCAAGAACTTTGGCTTCCCTCAGCTCTTGGGGAAAGAATCTGTCTAAGAAAGCCATGACAAATTCCTACCACCCAATGGGACCTGCGCCATCTACCCTCTCAGACTTCTGCTGTTTGTACCAAGTATGAGCCACATCTTGCAACTGATATGCGGATAACTCAGTATTTTGAACAGAAGTAACACCCATGATGTCAATGACCTTCTGAACTTGGTCAATAAACTCCTGAGGGTCTTCATCAGACTTAGACCCATGGAAAGATGGAGGGTTCATTCGGGTGAAGTCCCGAATCCTAGCTGCCGTAAAATTTGCCATTGGATTAGCTAAAATAGCTGGTGGCCTTTCATTTTGGGCAGCCACAAACTGAGCAAGTGTGGTGAATACCGCTTTAAACTCCGTATGAGAAATATGTTCGCCCAAAGGATCTTCGGGCTGATGAGCTAGCTGGTTGTTTCTCTTTGGGGCCATATTTTGAGACAAGAGAAGAACGGATTAGACTGAGAGTTTAACTTGAGATTATGCTCACTAGCACGACATGAATACTGAAAGAAGAGAAAATATTCCTAAAACATCTTATAGCCTCCTGTACATAAATGCGGCGCACAACACACCCATGCACAAGACTCTACTAGATGCGGCTTTCAGAATTCCTAAGACTCTATTGAACGTTAGGCTCTGATACCAAGTTTGTAACACCCCTATTTTCTGAATCGGAATGCTACACGGTGCTCATGACCCCGAGGGACCACAAGCTAACCTATGACTAGTATCTGTACCTGTACACTACATAATATACATATAATATGTGGAAAACCTAAACAAACAGGCCATAAGGTTCAACTGAAGAGATATAGTAACATCCATGGGTAATGAATACCCAAAACAACTGAATACAAAACTAAATATTGAATCTAATAGCTAAATCTGAAAGCCTCTAAGTACTGTCTGAATAAAGAGTTGAAGGAATATGTCTCTAAATAACTCCGTAAAACTGAACTGAAGTAATAAACGAATAAATCAAATCATATTATCCTCGGATGGATGAGGACTCACTGTAACACTGTGACTGGATGGCTACTGCTGGTCTGGAACTCGTGGCTCTGGACCTATGGTGTAACATGAAAAGAAAACATCATAGTGCAAATGTGCCAGTACAACTGGAATACTGATTATACGAGTGAGGTAGGCTAATGCAAAGGGTTTATATGTATGAATAATGCTAACTGACTGACTAATATGAACGTAAGAGTACAAACATACATACATAGTAACTAAGATCGTGAGTACATGGTAGCTAAATATGTACGCTAAATACATGATTGGAACTGTAGTTCTGATACATGAGCGAATGTGTCTGACAGTCCTAAATCTGATAGAACTCTCTGAGTCTCATGCTATAACTGAATTTTACTTTATCTAATAGTCCTGGTATACTGATATCTGAAGAACTGTCTGAGTTCTTTTATTGAGACTGATACTGAAACTGTAGGAGGTATTTGTTTAACTGACATGCCCCATGTATACCATTACGGCTAAGCTGGGGTCCAATCTCTGCCCCGACTGGAGGGATGTCAATACTGCGCCACTGTTAAAGACAGTTGTGAGTGACCCTTATCTAGTAGGTACTCAAAGTGAGATTGGTGGGACCCTAAACTGACAGTTTAATCCACCTCATCAACCCTAATCTGATAGGTTAAGATGTCTCAACCTATGCTGGCTACGTAGTTCTGGAATACAAGGATGACTGCTAAGAATCACACCCTGAACTGGCAGGAGAGTTCCCATCTTTGGGTTCACTCGGTGCTAATTTCTACTCCCATCTGAAGGGACTGAACATGATTCAAATGGCTGTACATGGACTGAATAACTGACATCTGTTGACTGACGGAGTAGTACTATTATCTGAGAGTTAACTGAGATCATGAGATTTCTGATGTTTCTGAGTCACATGACTGACTGAGTTCTATAGAGTATAGCTTGACTGAGATTTATCGTGGCACATGACATGGATCTAGGCACACAGATATATTTTTCGGGTACGAATACCCTCAGGACTCGATAGAAGGAAACTGACACACATGACATGACTTGATCACAAGTTTAGAGTCTACAATTCATAATATTATAAGTAGGGGATAGTATACTTCATGTATTTATTCACATCTCAACATGGTAGTGAGAGCATGGATACATTTTATGTATATAATTCATATTTTCGTTATCACACATGCTTTATGCCACAACAACAATAACACATAAATAGCATGAAAATTCATATGGAAGTGTATAGCTAATATGGACTTGTCATTTAGATATCATGGAACCATGTAATTATGGGTTTCTAGCATCCTCGGCATTTTATCAAACACCTTGCATGCATTCTTTAAAGCATAGGTGGATTTCATACTTGCATCACATCAAACCACCTAAAGTTCATGTTTTTCAACTAACAACCACATATATTTCATGAAAACATCTTTAGATATCATTTGGAAACTTAAAAAACAATCATTAATATGTACATGCTTATATCACCACAAAAAGTTTACAAAATAACATTTAAAAACATGGTTCTTGAGCTCTATGAATGGATTGAATCTATAGATGAACACTACACATACCTTAGATTAAGAATTCGTGGAATCTATGGTTGAATTTGCTTGAAGCTTGAAACCCCAATGGAAATCCTAGACTTGTTCTTGACTGTTCTTGAGTGAATTTTGATAAAATTAATGTAAAGGGCTGCTTTGGGGCTTCAATCCCGTGTTTAAAGAGTATATATAGGTTTTTGGTAAGTTACCATATTGCCCTTGAGGAGTATAAAACGAAAATTGAAAACTACGTAAAATTTATCCCGATTTAGGGCCCCGACGCGACGCGGAGCTTGGTAAAATGCCAATTATTATGACCTAGAAGTTTGGCGCAAAACAGGGCTATCGCAGAGGCTTTATGGAAATTGACGAGTGCCATTTTGGCCTCTGGCGTGACGCGCCATGAACTGAAATGGCATTCGTCTTACAATAGAAAATTAAAATGGCCATAACTTCTTCACCGGGTGTCCGTTTTAGGCGAATTTGGTATCGATGGAAAGCTTATTAAATTATCTATCCGTTGGTAGGTCATGAGATCAAAAATTCATATTATATTAATAGATATTCTTATTTAAAGTTGATGATACCAATATCTTTCTCGAGAATTCAATCAGTAAGGAATGTTTTGATTCGCACAATAGCTAGGACATATTTGAGAAGCTCAGTTTATCAGATTGCTCAGTTACGCATCCATGTAATAGTTATCCATGCATCAGATATGCATGAGTTTAGTATGTTTAGCATGTCAGTCATGAGATTATATTTTAGTTCTTCATGTTCAGTTCATGTTTGTCTTGTCTTATTCTTCCCTCTCAGTTAAGTCTCATTCGAGGATGAATGTTCCCAAGGGGGAGATATTTTAATACCACGAAAAATCCAAATCAATATTAGCTCTATGTTTCAAGCTCATGCATAGCACATCATGGTTCCTTGGTAGTTTTATGATCAAGTTTGATGTGAATTAAGGTCTCAAATATGTCCTAGCTATTGTGTGAATCAAAACATTCCTTACTGATTGAATTCTAGAGAAGGATATTGGTATCATCAACTTCAAATGAGAATATCTCTCATTATACTACAATTTTTTTATTCCATGACCTACCAACGGATATATAATTTAATAAGCTTTCCGTCGATACCAAATTCACCTAAAACGGACACCCGGTGAAGAAGTTATGGCCATTTTAATTTTCTGTTGTAAGACGAATGCCATTTAAGTGCATGGCGCGTCACGCCAGAGGCCAAAATGGCACTCGTCAATTTCCATAAATCGTTTGCGATAGCCCTGTTTTGCGCCAAGCTTCTAGGTCACAATAATTGGCATTTTACCAAGCTTCGCGTTGCGCCGGGGCCCTAAATCGAGATAAATTTTGCGTAGTTTTCAGTTTTCATTTTAAACTCCTCAAGGGCAATATGGTAACTTACCAAAAACCTATATATACTCTTTAAACACGGGATTGAAGCCCCAAAGCAGCCCTTTACATTAATTTTATCAAAATTCACTCAAGAACTGTCAAGAACAAGTCTAGGATTTCCATTGGGGTTTCAAGCTTCAAGCAAATTCAACCGTAGATCCCACGAATTCTTAATCTAAGGTATGTGTAGTGTTCTTCATCTATGGATTCAATCCATTCATAGAGCTCAAGAACCATGTTTTTAAATATTATTTTGTAAACTTTTTGTGGTGATATAAGCATGTACATGTTGATGATTGTAGTTTAAGTTTCAAAATGATATCTAAAGATGTTTTCATGAAATATATGTGGTTGTTAGTTGAAAAACATGAACTTTAGGTTGTTTGATGTGATGCAAGTATGAAATCCACCTATGCTTTAAAGAATGCATGCAAGGTGTTTGATAAAATGCCGAGGATGCTAGAAACCCATAATTACATGGTTCCATGATATCTAAATGACAAGTCCATATTAGCTATACACTTCTATATGAATTTTCATGCTATTTATGTGTTGTTGTTGTTGTGGCATGAAGCATGTGTGATAACGAAAATATAAATTATATACACGAAATGTATCCATGCTCTCCCTACCATGTTAAGATGTGAATAAATACATGAAGTATACTATCCCCTACTTATATTATTGTGAATTGTGGACTCTAATCTTGTGATCAAGTCATTCCATGTGTGTCAGTTTCCTTCTATCGAGTCCTGGGGGTATTCGTACCCAAAAAATATAGTTGTGTGCCTACAACCATGTCATGTGTCACGATAAATCTCAGTCAAGCTATACTCTATAGAACTCAGTCAGCCATGTGACTGAGGAAACATTAGAAATCTCATGATCTCAGTTAACTCTCAGATAATAGTACTACTCCATCAGTCAACGAATGTCAGTTATTCAGTCCATGTACAGCCAGCTGAATCATGTTCAGTCCCTTCTGATGGGAGTAGAAGTTAGCATCGAGTGAACCCAAGGATGGGAACTCACCTGCCAGTTTCGAACGTGATTCTTAGCAGTCATCCTTGTGTTCCAGAACTACGTAGCCAGCGTAGGTTGAGACATCTTAACTTGTCAGATTAGGGTTGATGAGGTGGCTTAACCTGTCAGTTTAAGGTCCCATCGTTCTCACTTTGAGTACCTACCAGATAAGGGTCACTCACAACTATCCTTACCAGTGGCGCAGTATTGATACCCCTCTAGTCGGGGCAGAGAGTGGACCCTAGCTTAGCCGAATGGTATACATGGGGCATGTTGATTAAACAACTACCTCCCATAGTTTTAGTATCAGTATAAGTAAAAGAACTCAGATAGTTCTTCAGATATTAGTATACCAGGACTATTAGATACAGTCAAATTCAGTTATAGCACAGGACTCAGAGAGTTCTACCAGATTCAGGATTGTCATACACAGTTGCTCATGTATCAGAACTACAATTCTAGTTATGTATTTAGCGTACAAATTTAGCTACCACGTACTCACGATCTTAGTTACTATGTATGTATGTTTGTACTCTTACGTTCATATCAGTCAGTCAGTTAGCATTATTCATGCATGTAATCCATTTGCATTAGCCTACCTCACTCGTATACTCAGTACCCCAGTTGTACTGACGCGTTTGTGTTATGGTGCTTTCTTTTTATGTTACACCATAGGTCCAGAGCCACGAGTTCCAGACCAGCAGTAGCTATCCAGTCATAGTGTTGCAGTGAGTCCTCATCCATTTGAGGATAATATGAATTGATTTATTCATTTATTACTTTAGTTTAGTTTTACAGAGTTAGTTGGAGACATGTTTCTTCAACTCCTTATTCAGATAGTACTTAGAGGCTTTCAGATTTAGCTATCAGATTCAGTATTCAGTTTTATATTTAGTTGGTTTGGGTATTCATTACCCCATGGATGTTGCTATATCTCTTCAGTTAAACCTTATGGCCTGCATGTTCAGGTTTTCTGCGTATTATATGTATATTATGCAGTGTACAGGTACAGATATCAATCATGGGCTAGCTTGTGGTCCCTCGGGGTCATGAGCACCGTGTAGCATTCCGATTCAGAAAATTGGGGCATTACACGTGCCTATAACTGTCTCTTTATCTCTGATTAATTTATTCTCTCTTATAACAGAAAATGCCTCCCCGTCGAGCTCGTAGAAACAAAGAGTAACCTCAACCCACTAATCCCTTGAACGAGCATATGTCTTATGCGGAATTCTAGGCAGTTTTTCAGGCGCTAGCCCAGGCAGTTATTGCCAATTCTCAAGCTAATACCCAGGCTACTGTTCCACCTCCATAAGATAATAATTCTGCTTCAGCTCGAGTTCGTGACTTTATACGGATGAATTTACCTGAGTTCTATGGGTTGAAGGTAAGTGAAAACCCACAGATGTACTTGGATGAAGAGAGAAAGATCACCCAGATTATGCATGTGACTGAGGAGGAGAGTGTTGAATTGGCTGCCTATCGAATGAAAGATGTTGCATATGATTGGGTGGAGATGTGGAGGATGAGTAAAGGGGAGGATGCCATTCCCATGACTTGGCAGTTATTCTAGGATGCGTTCTTGGTTAGATTCTTTCCTCTTAAGATGAGGGAAGCAAAGATAGAGGAATTCATGAATTTGAGACAAGGCTCCATGACTGTTAATGAGTATTGTCTTAGATTCAATCACTTATCCAAATATGCTCCTAGTATGATGGATAACTCCAGGATCATCATGAGCAAGTTCGTGACCGATGTGTTGAGTTACGTTGTGAAAGAGTGTAGATCTACAATGTTTAATAGGAAAATAGACCTTTCTCGATTAATGATACATGCCCAACAGATTGAAGCTAATAAGGTAAAAGAGAGGGAGAGAGTAAGAGGGAATAAAAGAGCTAGATTAGAGCAAAAATGATTCAGTCAGTCCAGATTCCATGGAGGGAACCGCCCTCAATTTCAGGGACGTCCGTTTATGCCCGGCCTTCCTCAGTTAGTGGTCCTGCACCTAGAAGTAGGCAGGATCAGGGGAACAGGCCTATCCCATCCAAGTCTCAGGAAAGTCTAAGTAACACACCTCGTCCTCCTTTATGTGCCAAGTGTGGTAGAGATTATTTTGGCGAGTGTTTTGTTGATCAAAGGGGTTGCTTTGGTTGTGGAAAGTTGCGCCACCGACTAAGAGATTGTTCGTATGCTAGACAGAGGAGTCAAAATGCTCATCCCTAGAGTCAGGCTATCAGTGCCCCCGCTCTCGTAGTCCACCCAGTTCCTTCTCAGTGCGCCTTTTCTAATACTGCTAGCGGTTCGTGTTTATGCTATACCACCTCGCGAGGTGCAGAAGGACTCTCCAGATGTTGTCACTGGTATGTTTTGTGTCTTTCATTTTGATGTGTATATATTGATGGACCTCGGTTTGAGTTTCTCTTATGTGACACCTCTGGTTGCTATAAATTTTGAGATGGACCCTGAACGGATTCCTGAGCCTATTCTGGTTTCTACCCTGGTAGGAGAATCTATTAATGCTAAGCGAGTGTATAAGAAGTGTCCTATCACTGTCCTTCATCGGGTCATATGTCCTAATTTGATTGAGCTAGATATTGTTGATTTTGATGTCATTCTAGGTATGGATTGGCTTCACTCGTTCTATACGTCTATAGATTGTTGTACCCGAGTGGTCAAGTTTTAATTTCCTAATGAGCCCCTTTTTTAGTGGTCTGGGAGTTCTATAACTCCGAAGAGCCATTTTATATCCTACCTCAAAGCTAGGAAGTTGATTTCCAAGGGTTGCATTTATCACCTAGTTTGAGTCAAAGACCTCAAGTCCGAGACTCTGACTATTCAGTCAGTTACTATTGTTAATGAGTTTCCCGATGTTTTCCTGGAAGATCTCCCAGGAGTCCCACTTGATATAGAAATAGAATTTGGGATTGATCTCTTTCCCGGCACTCAGCCTATTTCTATTCCTCCATACCGTATGGCTCTCACAGAACTTAAAGAGCTAAAGGAGCAACTCAAAGATCTCTTAGACAAAGGCTTTATCAGACCCAATATTTTCCCGTGGGGTGCACCTATTCTATTCATGCGTAAGAAAGATGGTATATTATGTATGTGCATTGATTATTTCAAATCGACAAGGTAACTATCAAGAAAAAGTACCCTCTTTCTCAAATTGATGACTTATTTGATCAGTTACAAGGTGAGAGCTACTTCTCAAAAATAGACCTTAGATCCGGCTATCATCAGCTTAAAGTGAGAGAGTGTGATATTTCAAAGATAGCCTTCCGAACCCGTTATGGTCACTTTGAGTTTCTTATCATGTCCTTTGGGTTAACCAACACTCTAACAGCCTTCATGGACCTTATGAATCGAGTGCTCAAGCAATATCGTGATATGTTTGGCATTGTATTCATAGACGATATTCTTGTATATTCCCAAAGTGAGGATGATCATGCCGACCATCTTAGAATTATCTTGCAAACTCATAAAGATCATCAATTATTTGCTAAATTTAGCAAGTGTGAATTTTTGCTAAGGTCAATTTCTTTTCTAGGTCACATTATTTTCGCCGAAGGCATTAGAATCGATCCCCAAAAGACAGAAGCTGTAAAGAATTGGCCTAGACCTACCTCCTCATCTAACATTAGGAGTTTCTTGGGTCTATATAGTTATTATCGTTGTTTTGTTAAGGGATTCTCTTCCATTGCGTCTCCCATAACCCAGTTGACCCAAAAGAAAGTGAAGTTCCTGGGGTTGGAATCTTGCGAGAAGAGTTTTCAGGAGTTGAAGACTCGACTTACTTCAACCCTAGTGTTAGCTTTACCCATTGGTACTTTTGGGTTTATGGTGTATTGTGAAGCTTCTAGAGTTGGTTTGGGTTGGGTGTTGATGCAGAAGGGTAAATTTATAGCTTATTCCTCTAGACAGTTGAAGCCTCATGAAAAGAATTACCCAACCCATGATCTTGAATTAGCAGTTGTAGTTTTTGCTTTGAAAATCTGGAGACATTATTTGTATGGTACTCATGTTGATGTGTTTACTCATCATAAAAGCCTTCAGCATGTGTTTACTCAGACGGAGTTGAATCTTAGACAAAGAAGATGGTTAGAGTTGCTAAAAGACTACGATATGAGTGTGTTGTATCACCCTGACAAGGCCAATGTTGTGGCAGATGCTCTTAGCAGGTTTTCTATGGGTAGTATAGCTCATATAGAGAATAATAAGAAAGAATTGGCTCGTGATGTGCATCATTTGTCTAGGTTAGGTGTAAGATTACTTGATTCCGCTGAAGAGGTATGTTAGTTCAGAGTAGTTCTGAAACCTCTTTGGTCTCGGAGGTAAAGGAGAAGCAAGACAGGGATCCTAGTTTGGTCAGACTGAAGGAGTCAGTTAAGGACCAAAAGGTAAAGGTTTTCTCCCAAGGGAGAGATAATGTGTTGAGATTGTAGGGTAGATTATGTGTTCCCGATGTTGATGATCTAAGGCAGAGAATTATGGCTGAAGCGCATGGCGCGCGATATTATATTCATCCTGGTGCTACCAAGATGTACCACTATTTGTGGGAAATCTATTGGTGAAACGGTATGAAGAAATACATAGCAGGATTTGTGTCAAAGTGTTCTACTTGTTAATAGGTTAAGGTAGAGCACCAAAGGCTCGGTGGTGTAATGCAAGAGTTTAGCATTCCTACTTGGAAGTAGGAAGAAGTGAATATGGATTTCGTAATTGGTTTGCCTTCTTCTCATCGTCATCATGATTTGATTTGGGTTGTTGTAGAACAGTTGACTAAATCAGCTCATTTCTTGCTAGTGCATTCGTCTTATATAGCTGAGGATTATGCTAGATTGTATATTTGAGAATTCGTTAGACTTCATGGAGTTCCTTTGGCTATTATCTCTGATAAGGGTACTCAGTTTACTTTCCAGTTTTAGAGAGCTTTTCAAAAGGGTCTCGGTACCCAAGTTCGTCTAAGTTCTGCTTTTTATCCACAAATAGATGGCCAGGCTGAGCGGACCATTCAGACTTTTGAAGATATGTTGAGGGCATGTGCGCTTGATTTTAAAGGTAGTTGGGATGAGCACTTGCCATTGATTGAATTTGCGTATAACAATAGTGTCTATGCTAGTATTCAGATGGCCCCGTTCGAAACTTTGTATGGGAGAAGATATAGATCACCTATAGGTTGGTTTGAAGTAGGAGAAACAACTGTGATTGGGCCTGATGCTGTGTTCGAGGCTTTGGAAAAAGTTAAGTTGATCCAATAAAGATTGAAGACCGCTCAAAGTCGTAAGAAGTCGTATGTGG
This sequence comes from Capsicum baccatum var. pendulum, assembly GCA_030864225.1. NCBI lineage: Eukaryota > Viridiplantae > Streptophyta > Magnoliopsida > Solanales > Solanaceae > Capsicum > Capsicum baccatum. The sequence goes on along the minus strand of CM061560.1, from coordinate 257,362,300 downwards.
ATGTGAGAAGAAAAGATCTTGAGTTTAATGTTGATGATTTGGTATACTTAAAGGTTTCACCCATGAAAGGGGTAAAGAGATTTGGGAAGAAGGGAAAGCTTAGTCCTCATTATGTTAGTCCGTATAGAATTCTGAGCCTTGTTGGGAAAATAGCATATGAGTTGGAGTTACTCACAGAGTTGTCTAGCGTCCATCCGGTATTTCATGTTTCCATGCTTAAGAAGCGTATTGGTGATTCTGTCGTGGTTAATTCTTCCGAAAGCTTAGATATTCAGGATAGCCTTTCATTTGAGGAGATTTCGGTTGAGATTTTGGATTTTCAAATCCGTAGGCTAAGGAACAAAGAAGTTCCTTTGGTTAAAGTACTTTGGCAAAATCAATCTGTTGAGACTGCTACTTGGGAAGCCGAAGATGATATGCGAGCCAAGTACCCTCACCTCTTTTCTGTGAGTTTGGAGCGAGCAGAAAGTACCATTCTTTCTTAATTCCGCCCTCTTCTTATTAAAGATTTAGTTGTGTATCTACTTCCATCACGAATTCATGCATTTTGTAGGGTCTCCAAAGGTATATAGTGAAGTAATCCCTTTGAGTGAGTCATTCTAGCTATACATCCTCATTTTCGCTTATTCTTGGCCTATATGGCAACATTCGAGGACGAATGTTTCCAAGGGGGAGATATTGTAATACCTCGAGACTCTAACCAATAGTTCAACCATGACTCAAACTCATGAGAAGTAAATTATAGTGCTTTGGTTGTTTTCTGATCAAGGGTGATGTGTATTAAGGCCTCAAAGATGTCCTAGCGATTAGGTGAATCAAAACATTCCTTACCAATTGAATTCTTGGGAAGGATATTGCCATATTCAACTTTAAATGATCATATCTCACGTTATACTATGAATTATTAAGCTCATGACCTACCAAAAGATAGACAATTGAATTAGCTTTCCAACGATACCAATTTCACCCAAATCCAATATCGGAGCCAAGAGTTACGCCTATTTTACTCCAGCATGTCAGGCTGGAAAACTGAGTGATGACATTTTATGATAAGCTATCACAGGTGTGACGACTTATCACCAATGTCGTCATCCTTAGACAGATTTCCACCCCCAGTTGACAACATTTTGTGATAATTTATCACAAGTGTGACGACTTAACACCAATGTCGTCAACCTTAAGAAGAAAATCATAAAATCCACCTTTTTGTGACGACATTTCTTGATGACTTGTCACGAATGTCGTCAGCTATTTTTTTCAGCAATTAAAGTATGTTTTTGCAAGGGTATTTTGGTCTTTCACCATCTTTTGGAGGCCCCTATATATATGAGAATTCCCATCTAAACCCTAATTTCTTCATTCTCTCTTTTAATTCTCTTAAGAAATATATCTAGTGTTTTTATTTAAGGACATTAATCTTCCAAAAATCATCCATAAATCTTCAAGATTTCTTCAAGAATCAAGTTCCTCATAGTGTGGGCTTCGAGAATCATTTATTACAAGTGCGGATAGAGTCTCAAGCACTAGAATTTATCCAATTTCAAAGATTAAAGTATGTGGGATTTTGAACAAGAGCAATCCTTTCATTCTTATGCCCAAAGCTTTGATTTCTATTATGGATTTATATGATTTTGAAAGTGGGTTTATACCCAAATTACTTCATCATGAGACTATGAGAATATAAATTGTTCAAGCTTTGTTATACATGATTATTTTGCTATTCCCAAGTTATGACTTGATATTTAATATTGTGAATTTCATATTTCTATCATGAGTTGATATTTCAAGTACTTTTAAGATATGTGTCAAGTTTTAAGCTTCCTTATGACAAACTGGATTATTGAGTATATTGATTCATGAGATTGAGTTGTTACAATGAGTCTTGATATTTCCTCAAAGTTATTGATGTTGTCATGATTTAATTAATTGATACATTTTGATATTGAGAAAGATTGATTTGATTTGAGTCGAGTTAGGAATCCACAAATTGATTAAGATTTGATAAATGAGAAAGAGATTTGATTTGGTCTTTATGATAGACCCTTGTGATGTTTGTGGTGGATTTCCTAACGCGTTCTGAGCTTGTGTCTGGAGTAGTATTTAGCACCGAGCGGGAAATGTGGTATTTCTCCGAAACTACGTGCCACCGTAGGATTGATATTGATAATTGTGGGCCAGAGGCCGAGTATGAGATTGTGATCACTAAATTTAGGTTGTACTCCCTGGCAAGAGTATGACGCTCCCGCCAATGTGGGGTTCTCTCCTTAGGAGGGTAAAACGTTGGACTTCATGTAGCTCACATGGTTTAAGTCGGTTATAAGAACCTCCCATGTCCATAAGAGTTGAGTTTCTTGAATTACCGAGTCACTCCGAGTCTTGAGTTGAAGAGTTGAGTTATTTATGATGATTTATGAGGTTTTTATCATATGATTTATTTACTATGAGATCATGAAAAGTATGTTTCAATCTAACTCAAACCAAGTGAGCCATCATTGTACATATGCATATTTTTATGAGATTGATGATGATATTTGCATTGTTGCATGCACCCCCACATATTCAGTACATTCCAAAGTGCTGGCCCACATATTTTTTTATGGGCTACATTTTCTCATAATGTAGGTTCAGTTACTCAGCCGCAGCCGCGTTAGCGATATTCGAGTGCCTCAACTACGTTCCCTCAGTGGTGAGTCCTTATGGTTCGAGGACCGTGTCTATATTTTTTGTGATATCGTTCTGTTGTTATGGCTTTCAGTACTGTTTGAGTTAGTTGGGGGTTTGTCCCAATGGCTCCTTGATTTTGATGTATAGAGGCTTTGTCAGACTAGAGGGTTGGTATGTATAGACATTCAATATATTTTGGTTGTACAGTCTAGTATTCTTCAGTATTTCTCTTGAACCCGATGTGGTATATCTCTTTGTTGTACATGACTATTGTTGAATTGAATTCCTTGAGGTAATGTCTGGCTCCGAGGGTCAGCTTAGGGCTACGTGTAGCCCTAAGCACCGTGTGGCATCTCTGGATGAAGTTTTGGGGCATTACATCCCGATAAGTTGATTTGTAAGCTCTCTCATCAACACTGTTCCAACAAGGTAAATCATAAAAGGAATCAGAAAAACCACTATGTGCCGGCCTTTTTGAAGATGATGGCTACTCGGGAGGATGAGGAGCGACAGTTGGAGTGATATTTGTAGGTACGGCTAAATCAACTAAATCAACATAGTGCTTATATAATTTTTCTATGTATTCATTCGCATCACCCATAGCCGTCCACAAATTAGGTTGTACTTGTTTAGAATCATTGTTAGTATTTATTTCTAAGTTAACATAAATAATAGTACTAAAGTGGAACATAGTATTATATTTCATGCACGTATTTAGCATAACACCAACCAAGTAAATAGGGGGAATCGGAAAAAAATATTTTTTAAATTTAATAAACATGGCACCAACAACTTCTTTATAACCTTCTTTATTTTTATATATTCTTTGAGCAAACCAAAAATATCGGCTATATATGCCAAAATATTATAAACAGTAGGATAATAAGCACCGAAAATGTAACACCCCGTACTTAATAACGTACATTAGCCATGGTTATATGTGTTGGAGTATATGTATTGATCATAAGTTAGGTATATATGAGTTTAAGTATGAGTATTAATTATTTTGAGATGGTTTCAAGTGTATAGTTGGATTATATGTGTATAGGAATCGACTTTATTTATACCGGAATTTGCCCATCGATGGTTCCATACGAAGGTTATTGAATAATATTTCCAACGATTTAAAAGTTTTCAAAAATGGATAAGTTTCAGATATAATCGAGCACGTTCGAAACTATAAAACGGCGGCCGGGATATGTGAACAGTAAATGTGCAGGAAAATTTCCTGCACACAAACTACTGAGGCCTGCCAGTTTTTTGGGTCGACTTTGAACGATCATAACTCCCTCAATATAATGAACTGGGAGAGCTTCAACCTATAAAAAGAAAGATCTTTGAGTCTTCTTTCCAATTCAATTGGTTTGATCCAAATCCAACATCTGAGTAAGGAGTTATACTCGTTTTACTTCAGCCTCTCAAAATAGATTTTTAGGGTCAACTTCAAACGATCATAACTCCTTGTACCGGACGAACTGGGTAGCCTACTTTATATGAAATTAAAGCCCTTTGAATTATCTATCCAACGATACCAATTTCACCTAAATACGATATCGGATCAAAGAGTTATGGCCGATTTACTTTAGCCTGTCAAAACAGTCCACCATGGATAGATTCGGATTTACTTAAATTTTTAAGGGCAATATGGTCATTTTCCATCACCTCATGGACGAAAATTGGTCATTATATACATAAACTTAGCCTCATATCCATCATTCATCATCCAATTATTGAAAATAAGAAACCCTAGCCTAATTTCAACTCCAATTATCTTGTGATTCAACCGTAGAAAATCTAAATTGATTCCGTAGTTGTGTTTACCGTCTCGAGGGCTTCGAGAAGCACCCCTTATTTGTGCCAACAGGACTTTGAAATCAAAAGGGCCATTTTATGGTAAGGATGTAAATTATGTTGGTGTTATTTATATGGATATGTGTATATATATATGCATGTGAGCATAAGAAGTATGTTATGTGATTGTTGTTGAAAGATGATTGGGAAATGATATTGGATTATTCTTGTGCATGGTTGGATTATGTTGAATTGTGAAGGGATTTGGTGTGATGATGTGGTATTGAAATGATGATTATATATATATATATATACACATAAACCTATTGTTCAAGTTGGTTTTTGGAATGTTATACAAATATTGGTTGTATGGAATTATGGAAGAGAATTGTGGTGTTGGGTTGCTAATACTAGATGCCAAACATTTCATTGTAGATAAGTGATTTGTAAAGGCGGGAAGTTGTGTTGAATTGGTATTCGAATCTACAACGAGGTATGTAAAGAATACTCTAACGATGTTCTTTGGCATGAAAACACCAATGTTCCGTCAAGTAAGATTCCGAGGTTGTCCAAAAACATGTATTGTTCTACATTACCAACGAAGTTGTTTCCATTCTATAAAGTGTCAAAATGTTTCATTGATATACCAAAAGGCTCCTATTTCATTATTGTGATATTGATGATTCTGAAACCCATTGTTGATGTACCAATGAGTCTTTATGACATTGTTATTGTATAGAAGGTCTATTACTTGATTCCTATTGATGTATCATTATTCCAAAGCTACTATATTGGCATGAACACTAATGTAATAATCTCAAAAGCTTTTGAACTAAGTTATTGGAAAGATCTCCTATGTATGTTACTTGATATACGTGTGGGTGGTATCCCAAGGGCATAAGCCTAGCATGGGTCGATCCCTATTTATGTGTTTATGGGTGGTATCCCAGGGGCATAAGCCTAGCATGGGTCGATCCTAGTTGATATGTACTGGGGGCAGCCTAATGGTCACAGTACGATACAATATTAATTATTGTTAGGTGGTTGGAGGTTCGGGAGGAGGAGGTAATGGCGAATGATAATTGTAAAGAATGAAATGAACGAATGTATACCGTTCCACAAATGTGTTTGAATTCAAGAACCCAATTCAGATTAATGATAAGGTACATGATCCTAAAAGTGTTTATGAAGTGTGGTTCACTTCTATTATGATTTATTCATTGCGTCTGATTTTCTTGATCCCCTATATCACATATGACTATTTACAGCTTTACATACTCAGTACATATTTCGTACTGACGTCCCTCATGGGGGACCTACATTTCATGCTGCAGGCACAGGTGCTTCAGCTCATTCACAGCATAGATAGGAGCCAGGTCATACAGCTATTGTTGGTGAGCTCCAGTTTGCTTCGGAGCTTTCCGAGTCAGTTCCTTATGTTTTGTTATTGTACAGGAGTCATGTGTGGGCGGGGGTTTGTCCCGACCCTAGTTATGTCATGTATATCCTAGAGGGTTTGTAGACATAAGGAAGGGTAAAGTCATGGGAGTTTATATAGTGATGTTATATTTGTATATGTGGTGGCCCCGACGGCCAAGTATTATATATATATATATGTGCGTGTTGTGCTGATACAGGTAATTAGACCCTTCTATATGCAATGAAGTGCTGTCCAAATTTTTGGGGACATGTAAGTGAAAGTACAGGTATTTGAACGGGTTCTCCCAGGCCTTCTCGGCTTCGGGTGCCATTCCGGCACGATGGGATTTTGGGTCGTGACAAAAGTGGTATCAGAGAGGTTCGTCCTAGTGAGTCTACAAAGCTGTGTCTATGTAGAGTCTTATTTATCAGTGTGCTGTGCACCACATCTATAAACAGGAGGCTATGGACATTTAGGAATTGTTTCTTTTCTTCATGTCTTAGATCGTGCGATAGAGCTTATATTGTATATGAAGTCATAGTTGACCACTGAATCAGTTTGTTTCTCTTATTATAGTAATGATGCCGGTTACCAGAAGCAAGAATACCGGTAAGCAAGTAGATGTGGCTGCTGGAGAGGGGACTAGTAAGCCACCCACTATACCAGCTAATCAAAGTGAGGCTCCAGCTGAGCATGCATCAGAAACTTCCTCCAGTCCAGAAGAAATAAGGGGGAGGAGAATTATATCCCCAGAGCCACCTATTAATGCTGTTGATCAAGATCTTAGAAATGCAGTGCAAATTTTGACTCGTATAGTTGCTGGGCAAGTCCAAGGGCAAGCTATTCCTGTCGCGGGTTCTAGCGGTACTGATAGGGCGGCTAGTCTTCGGACGCAAGATTTTCTTAAGATGGATTCGGCTACTTTTACCGGATCCAATCTTAATGATGATCCACAGGACTTTATTGATCAGATCCAAAGGGCCCTAGAGGTGATGCATGTATCGGGTAGAGAGACAGTGGATTTAGCCGCGTATAGATTCAAAGGTGAGGCTATATATTGCTATGAAGACTGGAAATGGTCAAGGGGCATTGATGCACCCCCAGCTACTTGGAAAGAGTTCAAAGAGGCATTTATTGATCATTATCTTCCATATGAGACTCATCAGGCCCGTGCGAATCAGTTCTTAAATCTTCGGCAGGGTAATACAAGTGTGAGGGAGTATAGTCTTTGATTTAATTCCTTGTCCAGATATGCTCCTAATGTTATAGCTACTATGGATGACAGAGTTCATCGGTATGTGAATGGATTGGATCTGTATTTGGTTAGTCATTGTACTATTGCTACACTGAATAAAGACATGGATATAGCTAGGATCCAAGCATTTGCACAGAAAATGGAAGATCACAGGCAAAGAAAAAGAACACAGGAATTTGAAAGCGGATTTTCTAAGAGGGCCAGATCTACAGGGCAGTTTATGGAGCCACAGGGAGGTTTTAGACCTCAATTTTCTGCTAGACCACCTAGGCCATTATTTTCTTATTCTGCAGCTAGTGCTCCACCACAGCATCAGGGGTTTAGAGGCAGTCAATTTGGGCAAAGAAGTGAGGGTCATAGTTCACGATCAGTGGGTTATCATAGGTAAGGGAACATGAGCCAATCGAGACCTTCTCGAGAGTTATGTAATCAATGCGGAAAGCATCATATGGGCGTATGTCAAATGGGAATAAATGTTTGTTTTTGGTACGGTATGATGGGGCATATGATGAGAGAATGCCCACGAAGGGGCGCAGGTGGCGTAGCACGACCTTCGAGATCAGTTGTTGCATCATCGTCACCGGTATCTTATTCTAGTAGGGGTGCACGACCTACGGGTCACGCTAGAAATGAAAAAAGAGTCACCAGTTCCAGCGGAACTCAGAATCGCACTTATGCTTTAGCGGATCGATAGAATCTAGAGGCTTCCCCAGATGTGGTTACGGGTACGTTGTCCATATTTTCATTTGATGTATATGCTCTAATTGATCCCGGTTCTACATTATCATATGTTACTCCTTTGGTTGCTGGAAAGTTCAAAAGAACCCCCGAATTGTTAGAAAAGCCTTTGGAAGTGTCTACCCCGGTTGGGGAATCTATTATTGCTAGAAGAGTTTATAAAGATTGTGTAGTAACTGTGTGTGGTCGAGACACGATGGCCAATCTTGTGGAACTAGAAATGGTAGATTTTGATGTTATAATGGGTATGGATTGGTTGGCGTCTTATTATGCCAAAATTGACTGTTGTACGAAAAAGATGTATTTACATTTTCCTAATGAAGCAGTTATTGAATGGCAAGGTAAGATTGGCGCACCAAGAGGTAGATTTATTTCTTATTTCAAAGCGAGAAAAATGATTTCCAAGGGATACATATATCATTTAGTTAGAGTAAGGGATACAGAAGCGGAGCCACCAACTCTTCACATTGTTCCGGTGGTAAATGAATTTCCTGATGTATTTCCTGAAGATCTTCAAGGTTTGCCTCCTAAACGAGAAGTAGAGTTTGGTATTGATGTAATACCAGGCACCCAACCAATCTCCATTCCTCCGTATAGAATGGCCCCAGCAGAATTACGGGAATTGAAAGAGCAATTGAAAGATTTGCTAGAGAAGGGATTCATAAGGCCTAGTATGTCCCCCTGGGGAGCACCAGTGTTATTTGTGCGCAAAAAGGATAGCTCGCTGAGGATGTGTATTGATTATCGGCAATTAAATAAGGTAACTATTAAGAATAAATATTCTCTCCCAAGAATTGATGATTTATTTGATCAGTTACAGGGCGCCAAGTGCTTTTCTAAGATTGATTTGAGGTCAAGTTACCACCAAGTGAGGGTCAAAGAGAAGGATATACCCAAGACAGCTTTCCGAACACGGTATGGTCATTACGAGTTTCTAGTTATGTCATTTAGGCTAACAAATGCACCCGCAGCTTTTATGGATTTGATGAATAGGGTGTTTAAGCCATTCCTGGATGTATTTGTGATAGTTTTTATAGATGATATTCTAGTTTATTCTAGATCAGAAGAGGACCATGTCAATCACTTATGACAGACATTGCAGACTCTTCGTGATTGTAAGCTTTATGCAAAGTTCTCTAAATGTGAGTTTTGGTTAAAGTCGGTGGCATTTTTGGGTCATATTGTATCTAGTGAAGGAACAAAGGTTGATGCTCAAAAGATAGAAGCTGTGAAGAACTGGCCAAGGCCCACAACTCCTATAGAGATTCGTAGTTTTCTCGGGTTGGCCGGTTATTATAGAAGGTTTGTTAAAGACTTTTCTTTCATTTCAGCACCCTTAACTAAGCTAACCCATAAAGCATCCAAATTCCAATGGAATGATGCATGTGAGAAGAGTTTTCAAGATTTAAAGAACAAATTGATTTCTACACCCGCGTTGGTACTTCCAGAAGGCACCGAAGGGTATACAGTGTATTGTGATGCTTCTAGAATTGGTTTAGGATGTGTATTGATGCAGCATGGTAAGGTAATAGCATATGCTTCTAGACAATTGCGGCCACATGAAAAAAATTATCCTACACATGATCTTGAGCTGGCAGCAGTTATTTTTGCTTTAAAGATATGGCGCCACTACTTATATGGCGTTCATGTTGATATATATACTGACCATAAGAGCTTGCAATATATTTTTAATCAGAAGGATCTAAATTTAAGGCAGTGGAGATGGCTTGAACTATTAAAGGACTATGATGTTGATATCTTGTACCATCCAGGGAAAGCAAATGTGGTAGCTGATGCATTAAGTCGTAAGGCTATGATGGCGCCTATAGAAAGGCAAGGGATGATTAAAGATCTTCATCAATTAGCTAGTCTAGGAGTTCGTCTTCTTGAAACTCCGAACAAAGAGCTTATCGTACATAATGCTGCAGAATCTTCATTAGTAGCTGAAGTGAAAGAGAAGCAATATGCAGATCCTATTTTATTACAGCTTAAGGAGAACGTTCAGAGTGGTGCGACCAAGGCATTTGAGCTTACGCGAGAAGGAGTACTTCAGTGCCAAAACCGATTGTGTGTGCCGGATATAGACGGGCTAAGAAAGAAGATTATGATAGAGGCACATTTTTCAAGGTATTCCACTCATCCAGGATCAACCAAAATATATCAAGATTTGAAGGAGGTATATTGGTGGAATGACATGAAAAGGAACATCGCAGAATTTGTAGCTGAATGTCCAAATTGCCAACGAGTTAAAGTGGAACATCAAAAGCCCGGAGGCTATATGCAATGCATAGATCTTCCAATTTGAAAGTGGGACATGATTAACATGGATTTTGTTACAGGTTTGCCTCGTACAGCTCGAAAATTTGATTCTATATGGGTGATTGTGGATAGGCTTACTAAATCCGCACATTTCTTACCCGTTAAGACCACTTACACAGTTGAAGAATATTCGAAGCTGTATGTTAAAGAAATAGTCCGATTACATGGAGTGCCAACTTCTATTATATCGGATCGGGGAACTCAATTTACTGCAAACTTTTGGAAGTCTTTCCAACGGAGTTTGGGAACACAAATGAATCTGAGTACAGCTTTTCACCCTCAGACGGATGGACAAGCAGAGTGCACCATTCAAACACTTGAAGATATGCTACGAGCATGTGTTATAGATTTTAAAGGCAGCTGGGATACTCATTTACCTCTTATTGAGTTTTCCTACAATAATAGCTATCATTCAAGTATCAAAATGGCACCATATGAAGCTTTATATGGGAGAAAGTGTAGATCACCAATAGGATGGTTCGAAGCGGGTGAAACTCTTATGTTCGGATCGGATCTTGTGTATCAAGCCATAGAAAAAGTCAAGGCGATTCAGCAACAGTTGAAAATAGCCCAAAGTCGACACAAGTCATATGCGGATAGTAGAAGAAGAGGGCTAGAGTTTTTGTTAGGCGATTGGGTATTTTTGAAGGTATCACCAATAAAAAGGGTGATGAGATTTGGCAAGAAAGGAAAGTTGAGTCCACGATATATAGGCCCGTATAAGATTATTCGAAGATGTGGTCAAGTTGCTTATGAATTAGAGCTGCCTCAGGAACTCTCATCAGTGCATCCAGTATTTCATGTATCGATGCTTCGAAAGTGCATCGGAGATCCGTCCCTTATTACTTCTACTGAAGATGTGCAAGTAACAGAAGATCTTACCTATGAGGAGATGCCTATTGCTATATTAGATCGTCAAGTTAAGAAGATGAGAAATAAAGAAGTAGCATCGGTGAAAGTACTTTGTAGAAATCAACAAAGGGAAGAGATTACATGGGAAGCGGAGAAAGCAATGAAATCGAAATACCCTTATTTGTTCAAAGGTGAAAAAGATGTACAAGGAGTGGAACTGGGACACTAACAAGTAAGTTTTTACATATGCATAATATCTATATGATGACGTGAATATCAATTATGAATTCGAACTTGTTTCGGCTAAATAACTACATTCACATTCGAGGACGAATGTCCTTAAGGGGGGAAGGATGTAACACCCCGTACTTAATTACGTGCATTAGCCATGATTATATGTGTTGGAGTATATGTATTGATCATAAGTTAGGTATATATGAGTTTAAGTATGAGTATTAATTATTTTGAGATGGTTTCAAGTGTATAGTTGGATTATATGTGTATAGGAATCGACTTTATTTATACCGGAATTTGCCCGTCGATAGTTCCATACGAAGGTTATTGAATAATCTTTCCAACGATATAAAGATTTCCAAAAATGGATAAGTTTCGGATATAATCAAGCACGTTCGAAATTATAAAACGGCGGCCGGGATATGTGAACAGTAAATGTGCAGGAAAATTTCCTGCACACAAACTACTGAGGCCTGCTAGTTTTTTGGGTCGACTTTGAACGATCATAACTCCCTCAATATAATGAACTGGGAGAGATTCAACCTATAAAAAGAAAGATCTTTGATTCATCTTTCCAATTCAATTGGTTTGATCCAAATCCAACATCTGAGTAAGGAGTTATACTCATTTTACTTCAGCCTCTCAAAATAGATTTTTAGGGTCAACTTCAAACGATCATAACTCCTTGTACAGGACGAACTGGGTGGCCTACTTTATATGAAATTAAATCCCTTTGAATTATCTATCCAACGAGACCAATTTCACCTAAATAAGATATCGGATCAAAGAGTTATGGCCGATTTACTTTAGCCTGTCAAAATAGTCCACCATGGATAGATTCGAATTTACTTAAATTTTTAAGGGCAATATGGTCATTTTCCATCACCTTATGGACAAAAATTGGTCATTATATACATAAACTTAGCCTCATATCCATCATTCATCATCCAATTATTGAAAATAAGAAACCCTAGCCTAATTTCAACTCCAATTATCTTGTGATTCAACCGTAGAAAATCTAAATTGATTCCGTAGTTGTGTTCACCGTCTCGAGGGCTTCGAGAAGCACCCCTTATTTGTGCCAACAGGACTTTGAAATCAAAAGGGCCATTTTATGGTAAGGATGTAAATTATGTTGGTGTTATTTATATGGATATGTGTATATATATATGCATGTGAGCATAAGAAGTATGTTATGTGATTGTTGTTGAAAGATGATTGGGAAATGATGTTGGATTATTCTTGTGCATGGTTGGATTATGTTGAATTGTGAAGGGATTTGGTGTGATGATGTGGTATTGAAATGATGATTATATATATATATATATATACACACATAAACCTATTGTTCAAGTTGGTTTTTGGAATGTTATGCAAATATTGGTTGTATGGAATTATGGAAGAGAATTATGGTGTTGGGTTGCTAATACTAGATGCCAAACATTTCATTGTAGATAAGTGATTTGTAAAGGCGGGAAGTTGTGTTGAATTGGTATCCGAATCTACAACGAGATATGTAAAGCATACTCTAACGATGTTCTTTGGCATGAAAACACCAATGTTCCGTCAAGTAAGATTCCGAGGTTGTCCAAAAACATGTATTGTTCTACATTACCAACGAAGTTGTTTCCATTCTATAAAGTGTCAAAATGTTTCATTGATATACCAAAAGGCTCCTATTTCATTATTGTGATATTGATGATTCTGAAACACATTGTTGATGTACCAATGAGTCTTTATGACATTGTTATTGTATAGAAGGTCTATTACTTGATTCCTATTGATGTATCATTATTCCAAAGCTACTATATTGGCATGAACACTAATGTAATAATCTCAAAAGCTTTTGAACTAAGTTATTGGAAAGATCTCCTATGTATGTTACTTGATATACGTGTGGGTGGTATCCCAAGGGCATAAGCCTAGCATGGGTCGATCCCTATTTATGTGTTTATGGGTGGTATCCCAGGGGCATAAGCCTAGCATGGGTCGATCCTAGTTGATATGTACTGGGGGCAGCCTAATGGTCACAGTACGATACAATATTAATTATTGTTAGGTGGTTGGAGGTTCGGGAGGAGGAGGTAATGGCGAATGATAATTGTAAAGAATGAAATGAACGAATGTATACCGTTCCACAAATGTGTTTGAATTCAAGAACCCAATTCAGATTAATGATAAGGTACATGATCCTAAAAGTGTTTATGAAGTGTGGTTCACTTCTATTATGATTTATTCATTGCGTCTGATTTTCTTGATCCCCTATATCACATATGACTATTTACAGCTTTACATACTCAGTACATATTTCGTACTGACGTCCCTCATGGGGGACCTACATTTCATGCTGCAGGCACAGGTGCTTCAGCTCATTCACAGCATAGATAGGAGCCAGGTCATACAGCTATTGTTGGTGAGCTCCAGTTTGCTTCGGAGCTTTCCGAGTCAGTTCCTTATGTTTTGTTATTGTACAGGAGTCATGTGTGGGCGGGGGTTTGTCCCGACCCTAGTTATGTCATGTATATCCTAGAGGGTTTGTAGACATAAGGAAGGGTAAAGTCATGGGAGTTTATATAGTGATGTTATATTTGTATATGTGGTGGCCCCGACGGCCAAGTATTATATATATATATATATATATATATATATATATATATATTTGTGTGTGTTGTGCTGATACAGGTAATTAGACCCTTCTATATGCAACGAAGTGCTGTCCAAATTTTTGGTGACATGTAAGTGAAAGTACAGGTATTTGAACGGGTTCTCCCGGGCCTTCTCGGCTTCGGGTGCCAGTCCGGCCCGATGGGATTTTGGGTCGTGACAGAAAAATTCAACCGTAGCTACATAAATTTTTTCTAAAAACTTAACAAGATCATTAATTACAACTCAATCAGAATCATGTAGCATGCAATCAGTAGAATTAACAAACGAACCACAATGTTGGTTAAAAGCTAGTGTAATAGGAACTCTATATTTATAACAAGTTTTTAAAAAATTATACGTAGAATTCCATCTAATATCAATTTCCTCAGGAATCAATATCGGTGCAAGTCCATTTTCTTGACATTTAACTTTAAATTCTCTAATTCTCGATCTACATTATTTCCTTGAATAAAACCAACAGCAAGACGGATTTTTTTAATATAAAACTCAAAATCATTTTTTACAATTAAATTATATATATGACATGCACACTTAATATGAAAAATCTCAGGCAACGGCAGAGATAGCATAGATTTTAACTTTTTTATAGCAGTCTTGTTGTAAGAAGCATTATCAAAAGAAATACATAAGATTTTATTTTTGATACCATAAAATTCAGCAACTTTAACAATAGAATCAACAATAAAATCTCCAGTATGTTTACGATCTTCATCATATAAAAAAGCAAGAATACGTTTTTGCATCACAAAATTACTATCCATCCAGTGACAAGTAACGGTTAAATAATCATTTTTATTTACAGCACGACCAAGATCAGAAGTTAGGGGCAATCTACATTGAATATTTTTTAACAATGTTGATAAATAAAAATAATATTGTGAATGAAGTCTAAAAATATCAGACCGACAAGTACTTCTAGGAATACCATTAAACATAGGATTAGAAATTGCTTGAATCTAATGAATAAAGGCATCAGAAGAAGGAAAACTAAAAGGCAAATAACCCACGGCTACCATTTTAGCTATTTCCTTCCGGTCCCTTAATTTATTATACTTCTTTATTACCTGACCGATTGTTTGGTCCATTCTAGTTTGCGTTGGCCCACCAACATCCCCACCACCTCGTGCAATATTTAACTCTCTTTTGTGAGCATCACCTATATGTCTTATTAACGTACCCGTACCCCCTTGCTTGCCTCTACTTTTATGCTTATATATTTGTTGACAAATATTGCATTGCACCTCAGTATCTGATATACATTCAAAAAATTGTCATGCAATACTAGTTGTTTTACAAGCTCTTGGGGCACGGGGAGGACGGAAATGGAGATTAACCGATTCAGATCTAACGCTAGCATTTCCTACTACGGGTGTCTCACCAATATTTTTATCATCTTCATCTAAATTAACCGCATCTACTTCATTTTTTCTTCTATACCGTAATTTTTCTGAGCTTCTACATAATTCATATCGCGAGCACCTACACCTATTTCTTCCTCAAAAGGTGTACCAACCGGTATCGGAGGCGAAGACACACGGGTATATCTACTACTTGAAGTACCTACCGCTAGTAATTCACTTGTTACTACCACTATCGCTTTTGGGACAAAAAATTTTAACACCTTTAGTAGTGAGGTTTCTTAATTTATCCATAATATAAATTAAACTAAAAAAATTCAAAATACACAAATATAATAAAATTAAATATTCAACAATAAATACAATAAATAAAAATTAAACGTAAGATATGGAACGATAATAACAAATTTTGAAATTATCCGAAGGTTGCGACTTTAGAAACTTTCACTCGTACTTTGTAATCGCAAAATAAAAAAATTAAAGTGAGCACTTTAGGAAATTAAATACATTGAATATTTGAGAATTAAGAGAGAATGAGATTTGAGAGAGTAAAAAATTGTGTGAAAAATGATTTGAAGGTGTAGGGTATTTATAGAATTTTTTTTTGGATTAAAAAATATTTTAAATGAATTTTTTTTTAATAAATGGGCCCAAACTAACCGTTGGGACCCAAAAATGGCTATATAACCGTTGGGCCAATGGCTAGTTGACCCAAATATCCTTTTTTTGAAAAAAAAATTATCTGGGTCGAGCAGGTTAACCGACGAGCCTGAACCGGGCCGGATTAACCGAGCCCAACCAAAAAATTTAATTGACCCGATACCCTACAACCCATGAGCTGACCGGACCGGATTAAACCGGAGCGATTTTATTAAGTGGGCAAAATTGGGCCGGGTCAACCTGGCCCATTTGACAGGTTTAATATTGAAGGGGTTAGAAAAGGGTTGCTTACGAATTTCTTTTGATAGTAGTTAGCTCTGTCGATGTGTGTCTTTGATTTATTTTTCAATTTTTTTAGGACAAACAACAACATATAAGAAATTTGACCCCTAATAACAAGACGTTCTCAATGTTTCTGAAATAATTACAAGACACATCGAAATAATTTATACCTATATATAAAAGAGGATGACGTATTTGGTAGTCCTCACAAGGACATTTTTGATATTCTAATTTTTATGGTCCTATAAGATTATTACACATAGCAAGTGATGGTGATTTTTCATATATATTTTATTTTTGCTAGTATTCTTCTTGTTAAGATCATTGTACTTGGATAGATTATTTTTAAATCAATAATAACTTGAACTCAAAAAAATTATTCAAGACAACTTAATACAAAATTAAATTTTGTAATAATTCCAAAATTATCCAGTTATGTGATTAAATATTTTAATAATTATAAAAACTTATCAACAAGATATGTTTAATATACCATTCAATTACATTAATTATAAAGTAAAAAATATATGATATAAATTATATTTTTAAATTTAAATTTAAATTATTACGTTTATATCTAGACTAAGCCAGGGCCCACCGACTCTACTCCGTCCAGCAACAACCTCCGATCTCCATGCACCGCTAGATCTACCTCTCCTTCATCCAAGCATCATCACCACGCCGACCATTAACCAGTTTTGAATGAATCTTAAGATGGACGGTGGTACTTCCTCAACCTTTAAACCCCAAGATGCCACTTCTCTGACGAGCACCAGCAACCAGAGATACATAGATATGCCAGAGAGGTTCGTTGTTATTCCTGCAAAAATCCCTGTTTCTCCATCGTGAAGCCTCAAAATCTAAGTTGTGGGTTGCTGGTCCTCCGTCGTTGTTGAAGCTTCATGAATTTTATCGAAAAATGAATGAATCTGGTAGGTGTTTGATCGTGTATCTTACCCAATTAATGTATATTGTTGTATCTGATCTGTCATCGTTATCGAAATTTTATGAATCTCACCGAAAAGTTTATGAATCTGACAGGTCTTTAGTCATGTATTGTATTCTTAGATACACAGTCCCAGAATACGCAATCTCAGATACATGTGAATCTGTGTATTTGAGATACACACAACCTTTAAGGTGCACTCAAATTTGATATATTTTATAATTTAATTTAAAGAAACTTTTATAAATAGCCTCTTACGTTTGGTTATTTCTATTGTTTGCCCATCTTTTTATTGACGGAGTTTGAGAAAGTGACTTGAAAAGATGAGTCAAATGAAAAAGGAGCGGAAAAGGAATGTCGCCATGTCAGCTCAACATCTTGAACCACTATTATTTTGTCTCATTATCACTACTTTACAGCTCCAAGACTTCAAAAATATTTAACATTTTTATCTTGAATCTGTGTTGATATGTAGTTATAGCAGAGTCTTTGATTGTTCATGCCGAAGATTTGAGTAACAATTAAAGCGCTCAAGTTCATTGCACCAAAAAAGGTCGATAATCTTTAGTTTTATTTTTCTACTTTGAATCGCATTCATGATTCATGATTTGACATGTACCTTAATTTGTCATTAGTTTTCACTTTAAAGATTATGAAAAAAATGAGGGTTTTTTATGTCTCTTGTTGGAGACATCATGTTATATGATCTAATATTTTGAACAAACATTAAAAATATTGAAGGTTTAACACCTAATTATAAAACACCTTCTAAGTTTCATATTACTTACAAGATGTATCGAAGCCAAATTTCGAATGTATCTGAGATACACATGCCAAAATTATCATATCAGCCAAATTTTAAAACTTTCGCCATTGCCGTGATGAAATTACTACTAACACCACCAGCCCCGCCGTTTTTAAACTCACCACCACCACCTTCTTTTTCTTCTTCACGAATAGCTAAAATTTCTTTTTCTTATAAGCTTACTGATGGACGAAAAATACGAATCTGGATAGATCTGACTCTATCGAAGAAGATCTAGGTGAGAGTGAAGTGAGACGACGTTAAAGTTTGGGTGGTGTTTTTGGTAGGTACTTTGGTCCAATGACTGATTCGTTATGACCGTCAAAATACATGAATCTACGTTCACCAAAAAAGGAGAAGAGGGACAATGGTTGCTTTTGATTGACTGATGTTCTAGTAATTTTTTATCAGAACAGTAAGAGTTCAGATACATGGGCATTATAAACAAAGCTCAAAATTATTTCAGGTACATAATCTGGGATACACAGTCTCAGATACATAATTATGAAAAACTCAAAATTATTTCAGATACAAAAGTCCTAGACACACAATCTCAAATATATAATTTCACATATACTGTTCCAAATACACGTGAGCATGTGTATCTGAGATATAAAGGCCCAAGTACATGCGATTTTGATATATTTTGCAATTTAATTTAAAGTTAAGAGAGCATCTGTAAATAGTCGTCTTATGTTTAACTATTTCATTAAGTAGGTGTTTGGCTTTTTTCTGAAAATTATTTCACTTTAGTGAAAAATAGTAGTGTTTGGCTATGAGAATTATTTCACTTAGTGAAATTATTTTTGAAAAAGTGAAAATAAATTTTACTTGTTTTCACTTTTTGTACTTTTATTTCTCTCACAAAATTTCAAAAAAAAAACTCTAATTTATATTCATGATTCAACACAACACCAATTCCAACTTCAACTTCAACTCCAAAATATCATTATTTCATGACCAAACGGGATCTAACTATCCAATGTTTTTTAATTTTATCGAAGTTGCTAAATCAGAAGCTTATTTAGTGTGTTGCATCTAAGGCTCTAAGTCAAAATTATTCCAATGTATACTTTGACATTCCAAATTAATGATCTACAAATGACCTGCATTTAAATGCATTTAATTTCAAATTTGTAATAAATGAATTATGAATTAGTATGTTTTCAAAATATATAGTAATATGAAATTGCAAAATATTAGCAAATACTATTTAATTATCGGATTTAAGAATGTCTTTTAAGTTCTATTTTCTAGTTTGATATTTATGTAAATATGGATTGATATTTAACTAGCAAAGTTTAACTCAGATGTATATTTCGAAGTTTAAAGAAACTAGTCTATTGACAAAAATCATATATAAGTGAGTGAGGTTTGAGAAATAAAATATAAAATTCATGATTTAGATTCTTCTTGTTTAATTGTCATGTTTATAAAAAATATAATATTCGACATTATTAGATAAATTAGAAAACATATATTGAGCTCCTAAAATAATAGCTCAACAATGTTTTTTCCTTATCCATAACTTTAGAGGTAATATTCATAGGGAGTATAATGTAATTTTGGTTTAAATGTCCTAATATATAGAAAATAGTTGTTCGGTAAAATAGTTTGAAAATGGATATAGCTTATAGAAAAAATATATGTTATCATCGATAGTATAATGCTTGTGATTCATTATTTCACTTGCTAGTTTGTTAGAGAACCTTTCTTATTTTATTTTTTCCACCGCCTTATTGAAAATGCATACGAATATAGAAACAAAATGGAGCGATTGATGTAAGTTATCCGTTACACCTTGCCTTGATTTTCATCCATAATTGCATTACGTAGAAGTCATCAAATCAACAAAATTTCAGACTAATGAAATTATTTTCTTCACTTTCTATTTACTATTTAATTAAATATAAAATCTTAAGTAATATTTCAGGTAAAACATTAAAAATATAAGATATGGCATCTCGAATCACAAAAGCCAGCTGATGTCAGTGTGGGATATTTACAAATATGGATCAAATTTTATGTTAAAAATGAATATTATTAAAAAGAATTAGTATTTATGTTCTAAAATTCAATAGTTTATTAAAGAGCGTGAAAAATCAGAACAATCAAATAGTAGTGTTTGCAAATCACTTGTTTGTCTTTAAAATTTAGTTAAATGACTTCGCTAAACAGTTTAACAAAATCCACAATTAAATTTTTAGGTGAATAGGTGGTTCTCCGAATGCTAATGTATATTTAATTGTTTTTTACATTCTCAAATAAATGATTGCATGTTGGAATATATCTATCAGTGGATTCTAATAATATGCGCTTCTTACTTAAAGCTTTTGTCTATAGCTGTAAATATCACATATTGACATTGACTAATTTTCATGATCCAACCTTACATTTATATGTTGTAATCAACATATAAATCTAGAATAAGAAAAAGAAGAGGAGAAAAGGAAGAAGAAAAAGAAATTTCATAACTTCATGAAAGCATTTTAATTTTAAATTCATATTGTAACAGATACCTCAAACATTACAAAAAAAATTATTTAGCAACTGATTGGCAGTAACAAGTACTTTTTCGTTGCTAATTAACTACGGATAGACAATAAAATAGAATTTTTATTGCTAACTAATTGAAAAATAAAATTAGTATTCGAATTAGTGACAGATTAGCAACAAAAAGTAAAATCTGTTGCTATATTTTGACAGCAAATATTGGCCTTTTTATTTTAGTGACAAAATTAGCAACATAAAAGGAAGAAAATTTTTCTTGACATGGTGGAGACGAAAATAGCAACAAAAATATTGTCACTGAAATTATTTTGCCATTTTAAAAATATATTAGAAATTATTGTAACGGAAAAAGGCATTTTGAGGTTTTTGTTCTTAAATTTTTAATAAATAATTAGCAACGGATATAATATCTGTTGCGAAATTCGTCACCCTACCAATTAAATGTTAGGGCAAACTCTTTTATGTCACTTTGTTCCAACACTTAATATCCTCCGCCTCTTTTCAAAAAAGACTCTCCTTTCCTTTTTTTCTCAATTGAGAAAAGGGAATCGCTCAATAGCAATTGACAAGGCTATTAAACACTCAATTTTGAATCTAAATTAGAGGTACGATTCTAAATCTCGTAATGTGAGTTGTTTTTTCTCTTTCAATTTCTTAATTTCTAAGTTAAAAGTCACTTGTAAATGATAGGTTTAGGATTGTTTGAGATCTTTCACATAGAGTTGTTCGATTATTGTGTTAAAAAGTTCAATAAATAATTATTTACTCGAAATAAGAACCAAATTTTTCCTCAGAATTTCTGTTTGTGGGGTTTTTAATATTTTCTGTTGTATGTTCATTAATCTCAAATTTATTCAACAAAATTTCTGTTTGTGTAGTTTAATTTTCACTTTATTGTGTACATTGATTATGTAGGTTATATTTGTGGGTTGTTTGAGCTCTTTCACTTAGGGTTGTTCGATTATTGTGTTAAAAAGTTTGATTAATGGTTATTTAATCAAAATGGGAACCATATTTTTCTTCAGTATTTCTGTTTGTGGGGTTTTTTGGTATTTTCTGTTGCATGTTTATTAATCTTAAATTTCTTCAATAAAATTTATATTTGTGTGATTTAATTTTCACTTTTTTGTGTACCTAATTATGTAAGGTTGTATTTAGTGTGTTGCATGTTCAAAAAAGTAGAAAACATAGAGATATTTGAGTCATTTTTGCTTATTGCTGATCTAATTTTGTGTAAACAGCAAAATGTACTATGTTTCAGGTTCCTTTGAAATTGTGTAATTGTCATAATCATTTTCTCTTTTGTTGTGTAGACTGTTTCATGTTTGTAGAGGATTGTTTCATGTTTCTAGAGGATTGTAGTAATGCCTTGAGCAAATGTCAATTGTGTAGACTATCAAAATTGTGTAGACAATTGTGTAGACTGTAAAAATTATGTAGTTTGTTTTATGTTTTTAGAGGATTGTAGCAATGCCTTGAGCAATTGTCAATTGTTTTTTCTATAGTCTTTTGCCATGATTTCTTGATTGCTATGATATACTGTCTATTGGAAACAGCCTGGTAAGGCTTGCGTACACTTTATCCTTCCGCAGATGTCATTTGTGGGATCACACTTGGTATATGTTATTGTTTTTCTTAATCTGATGGTGCTGTTATGCTTTTTAGATTTTCAGAGAGACCCACTAAGGATATCAACAAGTGCCAGAAAGTGAGCTAGCAACTATCTGATACTATAACATTCTCCCTTTTAAATAATTTTGAATCAGTTTTTCATATGTTTCTCTGTTATCGTTTGTGTTCTTGAGTATTCGTGAATCTGTCTCTATTTTCTTTTACTTACCGATTGCTTGAAAAGGAGCAACCATGAACATTCTGATGCCTTAATAGTCTACATACAGTTGAGGATTGGTTTTTAATATGATTCACCATTCAAATAAAATCAATTCATTTATTCTTAACTTTTGTGATGTAATTTTGTGTTAAAGTTGTAAATTTTTTTTTTTTTGCCCACAAAGTTGCAACTTATTTTTTGATTTTATTTAATGTTCAGATTTTGGGTATGTAGTTTGCTGAAATTTGATGTTCTAATCTTGTTGTCGGGAGCTTTTGCCTCATGCCTTATGATTGTAAAGTTAGAAGTTTCAGTTTTGTTTGTAAATAAACTTTTGCTAACCTTTATTAAGAAGGACAATGAATGATATGTTCTGTTTGTGATTTCTTATTCATTTTGTAAAAAATGACTGATATATTCTATTTCCTTGTAAAAATAGAAAGAGATATTCTAGTTTGTTAAGATATTTAATTTGTTCTTCTCTTTAGTGATAATTCTGGATGTACGAATTATATAAAAAATAAAACTCTAGTTGTGTTGTTTATGTCGACATTAAAAAGAATATGAATAATCTAGAGTGTGGATGGATGTATGATAGGTGGGATAGCCGAGGGAATATAAACTCTAGATTCCATTACTGGTGTGAATAACTTTATCCAATTTGCATGTTCTCAACAAAATTACATCAGTGATAACAATATTAGATGTCCATGTAAAAAATGTCGTAACATTAAACACAAAAATGTTGAAACTGTTAGATATCACCTTCTTCATGATGAATTTGTTAAGGACTATTTTGTTTGAAAACATCAAGGGAGAAAAGATGTGATCGGTGAAATTTCCTCCAGTAATGATTTGAACAGTGGTGCTCAACTTGAATTAGGATATGATAATTAATATCGATAAATAATTTTGGATGTTGTTGATCCCAACTTTAAACATGATTTGAGTTGGCAACCTTACAACAATATTGAATTCGGGTCTTCTCATCCATATGAACCTTCAATTGAGGAGGAAAATGAAACTTCGATGGAGGAGGAGCCTAATTTAGAGTCACAAAAATTTTATGATTTGTTGCACACTGCTAATGCAAAATTATATCCCGATTCTTTCCTCTTTCAACTTGCAGTAATCTCTCGAATGTAAAATATTAAGATAGAGAATACTATATCACGTAAGGGTTTTAACCAAATGATGCAATTGTTTAAAAAGGCTTTACCTAAAGATAACCTACTGTTTGATAATTATTATCAGCCTAAGAATCTAGTGCGTAGCTTAGGTTTACTAGTTGAAAAAGTTGACTGTTGTGAATCGGGATGTATGTTGTATTGAAAAGATGATGAACATCTTACCTCTTATAAATTTCGAGGCAAAGAGAGGTATAAGCGTCGAGTTGGCTCTCATAAGAGGAAATTGATCCCTTACAAAAAGATGTATTATTTTCCTTTGATTCCTAGCTTGAAGAGATTATATGCATCCCATACTACAACTACTGACATGAGATAGCATCATGAACATATAAAAGAGGATGGGGTAATGCGCCATCCATCAGACTCTGAAGCTTGGAAGAACTTTAATGGAGCTCATTTTTTTTTATCGATGAATCAAAAAATATAGGATTGGGGTTATGTACTGATGGTTTTCAGCCATTCAGTCAGTCTGAAAGAAAATATTCTTCATGATCAGTAATTGTCACTTCATATAATTTACCTCCAGGAATGTGCATGAAAGAGGCTTATATGTTCTTAATTGTCATTGATCCAGGGCCAAACAATGCCAAATATAAAATTGATGTTTATCTGCAGCCTCTAATAAAGGAGTTGACCTTGTTATGGGAGACAGGTGTAGAAACATTTGATATCTCCAAAAAATAAAATTTTCAATTAAGAGCAGCTTTGATGTGGACAACTAGTGACTTCTCAGCATATTCTATGTTATCAAGATGGAGTACTGTAGGTAATTTGATTGTCCTTGTTGTATGGAGAAAACACAATCCTTTAGATTACAACATGATCGAAAAATATCATGGTTCGACTGTCACCATATGTCCCTTGACCAACATCATCCATTTAGGAGAGATTGTAAAAAAGATTTTAAAGGTCAGACTGTCAAAAGATCACCACCACCCTATAGAATAGGAGAAAAAATATTGAATCAAATTTGTGATTTGGGGATAAGAAAAGTAACAGAGTTAGATACAAAAAGAGTTAATCAGAGAATATGCAGTTCTAATGGATGAAAATGTGAAACATCTTCTGGGATTTGTCTTATTGGAGTTCTAACATGATTTGACATAACCTTAATGTCATGCATATTGAGAAAAAATTCTTTGATAATGTATTTAATACAGTCCTCAATATTGATAAGAAAATCAAAGATAGTCTACAAGCTCGTCTAGATATAGTCAATTACTATGATCAACCTCAGTTGATAATGAATGCTTTTAAAAAATATCTCAAAGCTATATATACAATAGACAAGGAAGCAAGCACTATCTTGTTTAATTGGGTAAAAGGCTTAAAATTTTCAGATGAATATGTTTCAAATTTGGGTAGGTGTCTAGACGCAACTGCAAAAAGATAATTAGACATGAAAAGTCATGATTGTCATGTGTTCATGAAATGATTGACGTCTATTGCTTTTCGTGAACTACTTCCAAGTAATGTATGACAAGCACTTACAGAGTTGAGCTTATTCTATAAAGATCTTGCATCAACTACTCTTCGAATGGATGACATGGAGAGATTACAAGGAGATATTCCGCAAATCTTGTGCAAGTTAGAACCTATATTTCCTCCTGAGTTCTTTGACTCAATGGAACATCTGCATGTGCACCTTTCATATGAAACAAAGATTGCTGGACCTATACAATATCGATAGATGTATCCTTTTGAAAGGTAATGCAAAAATTCATGTTGAGCTTGTGACAATTATGTTATTATTAACTTTTCAAATATGATGGTTTGTCCATTTATCTGTTTAGGTATCTTGAAACTCTTAAAATAATGATTGGGAATAAAGTAAGTGTTGAGGGTTCCATAAGTGAAGCTTACTTGATGACAGAGTCAACACTATTGTTTTCTCATTATTTTGAACCACGTGTCATGACACACAATCATAATATGAATTGTAATGATGATGGTGATATTGTGGAAGATCTTGAAGGAAATTTATCAATATTCATCCATCCCAATCGATTATGAGGAGAATAAATAAAGAGAAATTTAACTCTTGAAGAAATCAAGGATGCCCAAACTTACATTTTACTAAATTGTGAAGAGGTTGGGTCATTTGTGAGGTAACAAAAGTTAGTTGTATCAACTTAATTTTATAAGCATATTCATATATCATGGCTTGAAATTGAACTTATGTTCTTTCAATGAAGTATGTTTGTGCAACATTTGCAAGAAGAATTTTCAAATGTCTCTCAAGATCAAATAAATGAGTGCCTTCAAGTAAATTTCTCTATTTGGTTCAAGGAATATGTAAGGCTTCAAAAATTTCTTCTATATAAGTTAATTATTGTTTTATAGTACTTTTTATTTCATTTTCAAATAATATATGTTATTTTATATCTTCTTCTGTCCCATCCCAATTTATGTGGCACTAATATAATTTTGATAGTCAATCAAATATTTTATGTTGACATATTATTTTTTTATTCTTATTTTTCTAATACATAAATGACTTATAATAAGGAGTGATATAGTAAAATTATCGTTCGAAAGACGAAAATTTAATTTAAAACATTAAGAGTTAATTTCACATTTTATGTCTATTTTATTTTTTATTAAATATTATTTATTTTCTTAATACCTAGATGACTCATAATAATTAATTAAGAGCGATTGATTATGTTATTACTATAAAAATTAGAGAAAATGACCAAAAGTCCCTCCCCCCCCCCCCCCCAACTTTTACCTCAAATCCCAACTATACACTTATATTTTGCAAGGGTCCTATGACCCCCCCCCTTAACTATTTTAAAGTGAAATATTGTGTTTCACTCTCTTTAAAGAGAGTGAGAACAATTTTTTTTAATATTTCTTTATTTTTTTTTATTCATTTTTAATTATTCTTTTTCTTTTCATTTTCTTTCTTTATTGTTCTTCTTCTTACACACAACGGCATCCAAGAACTCATCAATGACATCGAAAATTAATTTATCATTTTTCTCATCTCCAAGCATAAAATCGATTGGTTTTGACTTCAAATTGGCCAAAAATTTTAAAATAGGTATTGTTCATTGTTTCCAATTTCAAGATTGTCGAAAATTTTAAAATCGATATTGTCCATTATTTACGACTTCAAAGTTGTCGTAAATTTTAAAATAGGTATTGTCCATTGTTTCCGACTTGAAGGTTTCTGAAAATTTCAAAATTCTCTATTGCTTCCGACTTTAAGGTTATTGAAAATTTTAAATTCGGTATTGTTTATTATTTCCGGCTTCAAGGTTGTCGAAAATTTTAAAATTGGTATTCTTCGTTGTTTTCGAATTTAAGATCATTGAAAATTTAAAAATTGATATTGTTCATTGTTTTCCACTTCAAGGTTGTCAAAAATTTTAAATTCAATGTTGTTTATTATTTCCGACTTCAAGATCATAGAAAATTTTAAAATCGATATTGTCCATTATTTCTGACTTCAAGGTCGTCATAATTTTTAAAATGGGTATTGTCCATTATTTTCGACTTCAAGGTCGTCAAAAATTTTAAAATTTTAGATAATTTTTTTTTAAATGACGTGGCATCACGTGGCAGCGAGTGCAGCTCACTGCCTGAAACAATATCTGGGCATGAGCTTTTAAGGGTGTAAATATTCCACTTTAAAATAGTTCAGGGGGGTCATAGGACCCCTGAAAAGTATAAGTATGTAGTTGAAATTTGAGGTAAAGGTTGGGGGTCTTTTGGCCATTTTCTCTAATAATTAATATAATTTTATAATATCCAGTAGTAATCATTTATAATTCACTGAAATAGTATATTAATTAAATACGGGATGCTATATTTGCATATGCAAAATATAATATTATTAAACATTATTGGATAGTGCATTATTATTTATCTTTCACAATAATAAAATTTTACTATATATTTTTCTTTATTTCTTTTTAACTTGATACATATTGACCCAACACAAATTCTAAGAAAATATTCATTAGAAATTGATTTTATTAAATTAAATTTATTAATTTTTTACTTTAAAAATTTTAAGTTAAGTTTAAATATTAGTATTTCTATATAAGAAAAAAATTTAATTTAAATTTACTAAAATAAATAAATAAATAAAAATATTAATTTTCTATATAAAATTCAATTAAAATAATAAAATTGATAGACTTTAAATATTTATTTGAAATTAATTAAGATAATTTTTTATTTTGTCATGATTTATGGTGCACTGATAAAATTTTGAGAGTTGAATAGAACTTTTATCTATTTTTAAAAAATGTATTTTAACTTGTTAATTATTATGATTTATAATAATTTTTACGTAATTATCAAATAATATATTTACTCCTTGTGTCCCAATTTATGTGGCTTCGATACAATTTGAGAATCAACTAAAAATTTTATATATTTTTAAAATATTTTAGGTTGTTAATTATTATGATTTGCAGTACTTTTTCTTTTATCTCAATTTATGTGGCTTTGCTAAAATAATGATAGTCAATAAAATTTCTATATGTCTTTTAAATATTTTAAGTTATTAATTATTGTGATTCATGGTAACAAATTAGTTTTGAACATGATAGTCAATTAAATAAATAAAAAAAATTTACTTCCAATATGTAGTTATAGTTAATTAATATAAATTAATAGAATATATTAAATATTTAAATCATTATGACGAAACAATGGAATTATTATATATTGGGACATGGTATGTAGGGAGTGGAAAGATTTTTTGATAATTGCATGAGAGGTGGTCGAAATCACCTCTTCTATATAATAGAAAATAATAATAATAATAATAATAATAATAATAATAATAATAATATAGATAAGTTATTAATTATTGTGATTTTTGATAACAAATTAATTTTGAACATGATAAATAATTAAATAAAAAAAAAAAATTTGCTTCCAATATGTAGTTATAGTTAATTAATATAAATTAATAAAATATATTAAATATTTAAATTATTGTAATAAAATAATAAAATTATTATATATTAGAGCATGATATGTAATTAAGTGAAAGTAATTGGATTTTTCGGTAATGGCAAGAGGTGGTAACCACCTCTTCTATATAATATATAATACTATTTACTAATATACTAAAGGTGCAAGGGCCCAACGCAAGAGACGTTTTGAGTAATTAAAAATTAAGTAAAACTCAAATTTAATAAGCAACGAAATTTTACAAAATAGTTACTTCCATTTTATTTACATAATAATAAAATGCATATAATAACATGTGATGCACCGCGCTCCCAGCTAGCTGAGGTGTGGCCTCCATTGTTGTAACTCCCTCTTTGTGCTTCGTTTCAAACTTGCTTTCTTTTAGTTGCCTCTTGAGATCTTCTATGTCGCCCGAGTCTGTACAATTTGTTTGTTGATGACAGATTCTCATAAGTTGGTAATAAATGGAAAACAAAGTTCAACAAATTGTTTTCCTCTTAAATTACATTAGTTCAAAACCAAAGTAAATTTGAGAAACATATACAACCATATAGTTGTTGAAGAGTCCGGTGAATTTACCTGCTGATATTTGGCTTCCAAAGCTTAAATCTGATATTTGGGATCTAATTTAGTGTTCTTGTCCATTCTACGTACCTGAATAAGAAATGAGTTGAACATGAAGCGTGGAAACCAATGTCAGCCTGTCTTTTAAAACGTCATCCTTATTTGCTCAAACAAAATCTTCTGATTCTGCTGAGATGGTGTACTGTAAACAGGTGTACGTCTACCAGAAGAAATTAATAGAGAATACTTGCCCAAAATTATAAAAATACGATAAAATGATGTAGCAAAACCCATTTATCTCTCTACTATATTATCTGATAAGAAAATTCATAAGTGATGTGTTCACAATAGTTCAATTGAATCCCCAATTTGTTGGTCTCGTCCTTTTCCTCAATGCTTACTTTGTTAAATATTTAAACATCTTGTGAGAAGGTATGGGTTCAGTTTCTGCCTTGTAAAGAGACTTGCATGCGTTTGTGATTCATCAATACACACACATGTTCGCTTCTAAGTTTTCCTCTCGAGGCTTTTTATTTGGTGTGTTTCTTATGTTAGAAGCTTAGCTCTGGCCTGGATTGAATGATCAAACAGGTTGTCTGCTGCTAGAAGAGCTTTTTGAGTGCTCAAGTTAATGGCAAAAAGAGCAGTCCCGCATTATCTTAGGCATTTCATTCCTAATTTTATTTCTCCTAGTATCTAAGTTGCATAGACTCACGTGTCGGTATCCGAGATGGGTGCAGATCCGAGAGTCGGATTCGTCAAAATTTAATTTTTAAGATTCGGGGATGCGAATTCGATTATGGATACGGGTGCGGGAATTTGGCTAAAAAATTAAATATTATAAATATAGTTCCATATTTAAACAGTCATTTCAATTTATTTTTCCTATATACATCAACAACAAAAAACTCAGTATATTCCACCTAATGGGGTCTAGGGAGGGTAGAATGTACGCAATCCATACCACTACTCTAAAGAAGTAGATTATTTTTTTCCTATATGTCGAGGAAATTTTATTTTTTTAAAAATATTCTTTACTTTTTTTCTTTTTTTTTTACTTTTAAGGTAATTTTTTTTAGTTACTTTTTAAATTAGGAATAGTATTTTTTATATGGAAAGAAAATAAATTCTTTTTAATTAGGAGTAGTATTTGAAAAGTCAAACACTCAACAGTGACGCCAACAATTCTGCAGCATCCTAGTAATTTTACTTTTGCAAAATACATGTGCTTATTTACTTTTCATCAGTTTCTCACCCTTCCGCCGGCGATAATCCTTTCGCCGGCGATAACCGACAATCACAGATCTGAGCATAATACCATTCTCTTTCTTCCATATCGAAATTCCGGCGACGATACCCTTCCGCCAGCAATAACCCTCTCGTTGGCGACAACAATCACAGTTGTCGATCTTCTCCTTTTGCCGGTTTCTCCCTTTCGATAAGGGAGCCAACTTTCTTCTTGATGTTGATCAATGTCTCCGGATTCGTTTGATCGAATTCGAGACGAATCCCATGCCGGCGTCCATACCGGTGTCGCGTCGGGACGGATTCGACGGCATAACCGCCGAGTCCGAGCAACATAGCCTAGTATACATTGTGAATCTTACATTAGTATTATTAGAATGAATTGAAGTCCCACATAAATTGGGAAATGAATTGGTAGTTTGCTTAAATGAACTTGAACATTCCTCCCCTCATGAGCTAGCTTTATGATATAAGTTACACCCACATACCATATCTTTACAAGTAAATCTCCCCAATAATTTCCCTAGTTACCAGTACAACATTAGTCTATTAATAATTTTTCTCACATATAGAACTATTTTTTCTCACATAGAGAACTATCATCAAGATTGACACAAGCAGTAAACCACCAAAAAATCTAACCTACAGATAAAACAATCAATTTTAAGATACCCCATAGCAAAAATAAAACAAATATTCCAAGCAAGTCATTGCACATCACTTTATTTAGATCAAATAAGCAACTTCAAATGGAATTTGAAGCTAAATTAAGAAAATTAAAGCTAATTTTGGGAGTTAAGAAGGGCAATAGGTTACCTGTTGGAACAACATAATTAAACAACCAAATTTATGCTCTTTTGATGGGTAAATGACCCATAGCGCACGGCACTGACAAAAGATGTCTCATGAGTAAGTCTAAATCTTAATCTTGAAGGATCTGCAATTCCCGAGAAGAGACATAGTGACAGAGTCGAAACAAAATGGGATGAGCAAATGAACAAAGAGAGCAAGTAACTGTACAATGTTCTGGCTTCACAGCAAGCAAAATGCACTTGCACAGCTCACAATCAATCAAGTTTTGAATCACAAAACTTGATTGATCTTCCAGTTGGAAAGTGATACCATTCTTCTTGTTAAAATAATGAGTTGTATGATCAACCACATTAGTATTACTCAGCTCTAGATTGTAGAAGTCCATCTTTTCATCTGTAAAGAATGGTCAGCTGCCATGTACCAACATTCAGCTTTATAAACTTTAGATCTGAAATCCTGCACTTCATCAACAACAGGAGGCAAAAAAATACCCACACTTTGCCTGCACAATATCAGTGCACAATATCAGAGCAATCTGGCGCACTAAAGTTTTCGGAATGCTTGGTATTCGAGGAAGGACCATACCCATGCATTTCTACAATAGATGGTTTAGCAACTCCAAGATACCATACATCGCCTGCGATAGATCCAAGAAATTGAGTCACATTAGCATGATGGGTTATGCTAGAAAATCTGAGGGATCGGGTTGAGAAGAAGGGAGGTGACCGGGCCTTATCACAAAATGAGCAAGTTAGCGACTTGACAAAGCTTAGTGGCAGGTTTTGTCGGAAACATTTAATCTGCATAAGGTAAAACCTAGGCATTTCATAGCTCAAATCAAGCTGAGCATCATTAGGATCAGATGGTTCCCCATTTAGGGTTGCTTCAATTACCTAACCAGCACCAACAACAACATGAAGCTATGAGACAGGCTGAGTAAATTGATAAATCATGTTTTTTATTGTTACTGAATTGACTTTTAAAGTTATGTGTGATAACTCTTAAACAATCTATGATAGAGCTCTTCCATTAGTGATCGAGAGTTGCTGGTATATATTGTAACCGTTGTAATTGTCAATTAGCAGTGTGCGCACAAATTCTAAACTTTCGAACTGGCTTGTGTTAAAACTTTTTCCTTGTACCCGATGCATCCAAATGTTCAGGCACTAAATGACTTGAAATTAATACCTTCCATTCTTTAAGCTTATATTTTTTAAGTGCATCTATCATACTTGAGTCGCCAATTCTTGCAAAAGGTTCAGGTGCAAAGAAGATGATAATGAACACATGGCAAAATTCCTTTATGAAATGTAATTTAGGAGAACTATAGCAGTCTTACCGTGAGAGAAGATCAAGAATTACTAATTTATCATTATACGTCTATTTGGGCATGATGTTGTTGTTGTTGAACCTGAAGAGCTCAACACAATGGGACTCTTAAAAGAAGTTTGAGAGTTTCCTTGTCTTGGTAACTTTTCGAGGCTCTGAACCATATTTCGGCTTGTGATCAAGCCATAGATACAACTGAGGCAATGGTATGCAAAGTTAACTGAGGCACTAAATTCAAGGGGATTCCATCACTCCATGTATGACTATTCATTATTTTACAAGAAATCAGATTCTTCCTCTATATTTGTAGCTGTGTATGTGGATGATGTTTTAATCACTGGAACTGATGCTCATGAGATATCAACATTAAAAAGGTTCCTCAATGACACTTTCAAGATTAAAGATCTAGGAAAGTTACACTATTTCTTGGGGTTAGAAGTCATACACACAAAGGATGGTGCTCTTATTTCTCAAAAAAAATTCTCAAGGAATTCAACTGTACTCAATATAGTCATTTATCTTCACCTTTGGATCCTAATGTCAAACTCAAGGCAAAGGAGGGAGCTCCTTTATCTGATCCTGGTTACTATAGGAAGTTAGTTAGGAAACTCAACTTCCTCACAACTACAAGGATGGACATAGCATATGGAGTCCAACATCTCAGCCAGTCTCTAGAGAGCCTCATCTACAAGCTGCATACCACCTGCTAAGATACTTGATGAAGGATCCTGACCTAGGGGTGCTCATGTCCAATAAAGAAGACTACAACATCAAAGCATATTGTGACTCAGATTGGGTTGCATGCCCAGATTCAAGGAAATCAGTGTCTGGATACATTGTATTTCTAGGTGATAGACCAATCAGCTGGAAGTCAAAAAAACAGGAGACCATCTCATTATCTTCAGCAGAAGCTGAGTATAGAGCAATCAGAAAGGTAGTTGGAGAGTTGATTTGGTTGAGCAGGCTACTTACTGATTTTAGCGTTCCATTTTCAAGTCCTATTCCTGTATTTTGTGATAGTCAATCAGCCTTGCACATTGCCACAAGATGGACTGATATCACTTCACCACATTAGCACAGAAGCATAACTTGCAAAAATCCTTACTAAAGCTCTCACTGGTATTAGACACTCAGAGATTCTTCACAAGTTGGCTGTGATTACATCCCTTCCAAATTGAGGGGGGTGTTGAGATTAGTTTTAGAAAGCAAGGTATTTATTGTAACTGCTGAGTCAGCAAATTATTTTGTCAAGAGTCAGTTAGTTTAGAGTTTGTTGGTGGTGAGGTGTGGATTAGTTGTGTGAGTAGTTACAAATATTTCCTTCTTTCCTTGT
The DNA here is from genome assembly GCA_030864225.1 of Capsicum baccatum var. pendulum. Classification (NCBI taxonomy): domain Eukaryota; kingdom Viridiplantae; phylum Streptophyta; class Magnoliopsida; order Solanales; family Solanaceae; genus Capsicum; species Capsicum baccatum. The sequence continues at coordinate 257,328,558 of CM061560.1, read as the reverse complement.
ATATAAGCAACGATTATGAACAGTTGAAACTGAGCTTTCATTTTCCCAAATTGGGAATTACACATCTTCTCTCCGTGGTTTGCTCAACTCTCATACTCTTAGCTCCATATGATCTGAAATTTGACAATAGGCACTTAAGAAAATGTCACGGCCCAAAATTCCATCGGGCCGGACTGGCACCTGAAGCCGAGAAGGCCCGGGAGAACCCGTTCAAATACCTGTACTTTCACTTACATGTCACCAAAAATTTGGGCAGCACTTCGCTGCATATAAAAAGGTCTAATTACCTGTATCAGCACAACACGCACAAATATATATACATATATATATTATACATGGCCGTCGGGGCCACCCCATATACGAATATAACATCACTATATAAACTTCCATGACTTTACCCTTCTTTATGTCTACAAAGCCTCTAGGATATACATGACATAACTAGGGTCGGGATGAACCCCCGCCCACACATGACTCCTGTACAATAACAAAATATAAGAAACCGACTCGGAAAGCTCCGAAGCAAACTGGAGCTCACCAACAACAGCTGTATGACCTGGCTCCTATCTATGCTGTGAATGAGCTGAAGTACCTGATCCTGCAGCATGAAATGCAGGTCCCCCGTGAGGGACGTCAGTACGAAATATGTACTGAGTATGTAAAGCTGTAAATAATCAGACACAAGTGAATAATTCATAATAGAAGTGAACCACACTTCATAAACATTTTTAGGATCATGAACATTATCATTAGTCTGAATTGGGTTCTTGAATACAAACACATTTGTGGAACGGTATACATTCGTTCATTTCATTCTTTACAATTATTATTCGCCATTACCTCCTCCTCCCGAACCTCCAACCACCTAACAATAATCAATACTGTACCGTACTGTGACCATTAGGCTGCCCCCAGTACATATCAATTGGGATCGACCCATGCTAGGCTTATGCCCCTTGGATACCACCCACACGTATATCAAGTAACACATAAGAGATTTTTCCAATAACTTAGTTAAAAAGCTTTTGAGATTATTACATTAGTGTTCATGCCAATATAGTACCTTTGGAACAATGATACATCAATAGGAATCAAGTAATAGACCTTCTATACAATAATGATGTAATAAGGACTCATTGGTACATCAACAGTATGTTTCAGAATCATCAATATCACAACAATGAAATAGGAGCCTCTTGGTATATCAATGAAACATTTTGACACTTTATAGAATGGAAACAACTTCGTTGGTAATGTAGAACAATACATGTGTTTGGATAACCATCGGAATCTTACTTTATGGAACATTGGTGTTTTCATGCCAAAGAACATCGTTAGAGTATGCTTTACATACCTCGTTGTAGATTCGGATACCAATTCAACACAACTTTCCGCCTTTACAAATCACTTATCTACAATGAAATATTTGGCATCTAGTATTAGCAACCCAACACCACAATTCTCTTCCATAATTCCATACAACCAATATTTGCAAAGCATTCCAAAATCCAACTTGAACAATAGGTTTATGTGTGTGTATATATATATAATCATCATTTCAATACCACATCATCAATACCACATCATCCCTTCACAATTCAACACAATCCAACCATGCACAAGAATGATCCAACATCATTTCCAATCATCTTTCAACAACAATCAAATAACATACTTCTTATGCTCACATGCATATATATATATATATATATATATATATATACATATCCATATAAATAACACCAACATAATTTACATCCTTACCATAGAATGGCCCTTTGGGTTTTGAAGTCCTGTTGGCACAAATAAGGGGTGCTTCTCGAAGCCCTTGAGACGATGAACACAACTACGGAATCAATTTGGACTTTCCACGGTTGAATCACAGGTAATTTGAAGGTCAAATTTGGCTAGGGTTTGTTCTCTCCTATGATTGATGATGGATATGAGTTTTTGAACTCATATACATGTACATATACACATATTTCCGTCCATAATATCATAGGAAATGACCAAAGTGCCTTTAAAATTTAAATAATGTCAAATATGTCCTCCGGTGGACTGTTTTGACAAGCTGAAGTAGATAGACCATAACTCTTTGCTCCGATATCGGATTTGGGTGAAATTGGTATCATTGGAAAGATAATTCAAAGGTCTTTCATTTCATATAAATTAGGCCACCCAGTTCGTCCTGTACAAGGAGTTATGATCGTTTGAAGTTGACCCTAAAAATCTGTTTTGAGAGGCTGAAGTAAAACACGTATAACTCCTTACGCAGATGTTGCATTTGGAGGAAACCAATTGCATTGGAAAGAAGACTAAAAGATCTTTTTTTTGATATATGGTAGCTCTCCCAGTTCATTATATTGAGGGAGTTATGATCGTTCAAAGTTGACCCAAAAAACTGTCAGGCCTCAGTATTTTCCTGCTAATTTAGTGTTCACAAAAATCTGTTTTGAGAGGCTGAAATAGAACGAGTATAAATCCTTACTCAGATGTTGGATTTGGATGAAACCAATTTCATTAGAAAGAATACTCAAAGATCTTTCTTTTGATATGTGGTATCTCGCCCAGTTCATTATATTGAGGGAGTTATGATCGTTCAAAGTTGACCCAAAAACTGGAAATTTTCCTGCAATTTTACTGTTCACATCCCGGCCACCGTTTTATAGTTTCGAACGTGCTTGCTTATATCCGAAACTTATCCGTTTTTGAAAATCTTTATATCGTTGGAAAGCTTATTCAATAACCTTCGTATGGAAACATCGACGGGCAAATTTCGGTATAAATAAGGTCGATTCCTATACACATATAATCAAACTGTACACTTGAAACCATCTCAAAATAATCAATACTCATATATACCTAACTTAGGATCAATACATATACTCCAACACATATAACAATGGCTAATGCACGTAATTAAGTACGGGGTGTTACATCCTTCCCCCCTTAAGGACATTCGTCCTCGAATGTGAATGTAGTTATTTAGCCGAAACAAGTTCGAATTCATAATTGATATTCACGTCATCATATAGATGTTATGCATATGTAAAAACTTACTTGTTAGTGTCCCAGTTCCACTCCTTGCACTTCTTTTTCATCTTTGAACAAAAAAGGGTATTTCAATTTCATTGCTTCCTCCGCTTCCCATGTAATCTCTTCCCTTTGTTGATTTCTCCAAAGTACTTTCACCGATGCTACTTCTTTATTTCTCATCTTCTTAACTTGACGATCTAATATAGCAACAGGCATCTCCTCATAGGTAAGATCTTCTGTTACTTGCACATCTTCAGTAGAAGTAATAAGGAACGGATCTCCGATGCACTTTCGAAGCATCGATACATGAAATACTGGATGCACTGATGAGAGTTCCTGGGGTAGCTCTAATTCATAAGCAACTTGCCCACATCTTCGAATAATCCTATACGGGCGTATATATTGTGGACTCAACTTTCCTTTCTTGCCAAATCTCATCACCCCTTTCATTGGCGATACCTTCAAAAATACCCAATCGCCTAACGAAAACTCTAGCCCTCTTCTTCTACTATCTGCATATGACTTGTGTCGACTTTGGGCTATTTTCAACCGTTGCTGAATCACCTTGACTTTTTCTATGGCTTGATAATCAAGATCCGGTCCGAACATAAGAGTTTCACCCACTTCGAACCATCCTATTGGTGATCTACACTTCCTCCCATATAAAGCTTCATATGGTGCCATTTTGATACTTGAATGATAGCTATTATTGTAGGCAAACTCAATAAGAGGTAAATGATCATCCCAGCTGCCTTTAAAATCTATAACACATGCTCGTAGCATATCTTCAAGTGTTTGAATGGTGCGCTCTGCTTGTCCATCCGTCTGAGGGTGAAAAGCTGTACTCAGATTCACTTGTGTTCCCAAACTCCGTTGGAAAGACTTCCAAAAGTTTGCAGTAAATTGAGTTCCCCGATCTGATATAATAGAAGTTGGCACTCCATGTAATCGGACTATTTCTTTAACATACAGCTTCGAATATTCTTCAACTGTGTAAGTGGTCTTAACGGGTAAGAAATGTGCGGATTTAGTAAGCCTATCCACAATCACCCATATAGAATCAAATTTCTGAGTTGTACGAGGCAAACCTGTAACAAAATCCATGTTGATCATGTCCCACTTCCAAGTTGGAAGATCTATGCATTGCATATAGCCTCCGGGCTTTTGATGTTCCACTTTAACTCGTTGACAATTTGGACATTCAGCTACAAATTCTGCGATGTTCCTTTTCATGTCATTCCACCAATACATATCTTTCAAACCTAGATACATTTTGGTTGATCCTGAATGAATGGAATACCTTGAAAAATGTGCCTCTGTCATAATCTTCTTTCTTAGCCCGTCTACATCCGGCACACACAATCGGTTTTGGCACTGAAGTACTCCTTCTCGAGTAAGCTCAAATGCCTTGGTTGCACCACTCTGAACGTTCTCCTTAAGCTGTAATAAAATAGGATCTGCATATTGCTTCTATTTCACTTCAGCTACTAATGAAGATTCCGCAGCATTATATACGATCAGCTCTTTGTCCGGAGTTTCAAGAAGGCGAACTCCCAAACTAGCTAACTGGTGAAGATCTTTAACCATCCCTTGCCTTTCTATAGGCATCATCATAGCCTTACGACTTAACGCATCAGCTACTATATTCGCTTTCCCTGGATGATACAAAATATCGACATCATAATCTTTTAATAGTTCCATCCACCTTCGCTGCCTCAGATTTAGATCCTTCTGACTGAAAATATATTGTAAGCTCTTGTGATCAGTATATATATCAACATGAACCCCATATAAATAGTGGCGCCATATTTTTAAAGCAAAGATAACCGCTGCCAGCTCAAGATCGTGTGTAGGATAATTTTTCTCATGTGGCCGCAATTGTCTAGAAACATATGCTATTACCTTACCATGCTGCATCAATACACATCCTAAACCAATTCTAGAAGCATCACAATACATTGTATACCCTTCTGTACCTTCTGGAAGTACCAACACAGGTGTAGAAGTCAACTTATTCTTCAATTCTTGGAAACTCTCCTCACACGTATCATTCCATTGGAACTTGGATGCTTTATGCGTTAGCTTGGTTAAAGGTGCTGAAATGGAAGAAAAGTCTTTAACAAACCTCCTATAATAACCGGCCAACCCGAGAAAACTACGAATCTCTGTCGGCGTTGTGGGCCTTGGCCAGTTCTTCACAGCTTCTATCTTTTGAGCATCAACCTTTATCCCTTCACTAGATACAATATGACCCAAAAATGCCACCGACTTTAACCAAAACTCACATTTAGAGAACTTTGCATAAAGCTTACAATCACGAAGAGTCTGCAATGTCTGTCGTAAGTGATTGGCTTGGTCCTCTTCTGATCTAGAATAAACTAGAATATCATCTATAAAAACTATCACAAATACATCCAGGAATGGCTTAAACACCCTATTCATCAAATCCATAAAAGCTGCAGGTGCATTTGTTAGCCCAAATGACATAACTAGAAACTCATAATGACCATACCTTGTTCGGAAAGCTGTTTTGGGTATATCTTTTTCTTTGACCCTCACTTGGTGGTAACCTGACCTCAAATCAATCTTAGAAAAGCACTTGGCACCCTGTAACTGATCAAATAAATCATCAATTCTTGGGAGAGGATATTTATTCTTAATAGTCACCTTATTCAATTGCCGATAATCAATACACATCCTCAGCGAGCCATCCTTTTTGCGCACAAATAACACTGGTGCTCCCCAGGGGGACATACTAGGCCTTATGAATCCCTTCTCTAGCAAATCTTTCAATTGTTCTTTCAATTCTCGCAATTCTACTGGGGCCATTCTATATGGAGGAATGGAGATTGGTTGGGTTCCTGGAATTACATCAATACCAAACTCTACTTCTCGTTCAGGAGGCAAACCTAGAAGATCTTCAGGAAATACATCAGGAAATTCATTTACCACCGGAAAAACGTGAAGAGTTGGTGGCTCCGCTTCTGTATCCCTTACTCTAACTAAATGATATAGGTATCCCTTGGAAATCATTTTTCTTGCTTTGAAATAAGAAATAAATCTACCTTTTGGTGCGCCAATCTTACCTTGCCATTCAATAACTGCTTCATTCGGAAAATGTAAATACATCTTTTTTGTACAACAGTCAATTTTGGCATAACAAGACGCCAACCAATCCATACCCATTATAACATCAAAGTCTACCATTTCTAGTTCCACGAGATTGGCCATCGTGTCTTGACCACACACAGTTACTACACAATCTTTATAAACTCTTCTAGCAATAATAGATTCCCCAACCGGGGTAGACACTTCCAACGGCTTATCTAACAATTCGGGGGTTCTTTTGAACTTTCCAACAACCAAAGGAGTAACATATGATAATGTAGAACCGGGATCAATTAGAGCATACACATCAAATGAAAATATGGACAACGTACCCGTAACCACATCTGGGGAAGCCTCTAGATTCTGTCGATCCGCTAAAGCATAAGTGCGATTCTGAGTCCCGCTGGAACTGGCGACTCTTGTTTCGTTTCTAGCGTGACCCACGGGTCGTGCGCCTCTACCAGAATAAGATACCGGTGACGATGATGCAACAGCTGATCCCGAAGGTCGTGCTACACCACCTGCGCCCCTTCGTGGGCATTCTCTCATCATATGCCCCGTCATACCGCACCAATAACAAACATTTGTTCCCATTCGACATGCGCCCATATGATTCCTTCCACATTTATTGCATGGCTCTAGAGGATGTCTCAGTTGGATCATATTCCCTTGCCCATGATAACCCACTGATCGCGAACTATGACCCTCACTTCTTTGCCCAATTTGACTGCCTCTGAACCCCTGATGCTGTGGTGGAGCACTAGCTGCAGAATAAGAAAATAATGGCCTAGGTGGTCTAGCAGAAAATTGAGGTCTAAAACCTCCCTGTGGAGCCATAAACTGCCCTGTAGATCTGGACCTCTTAGAAGATCCGCTTTCAAATTCCTGCGTTCTTCTTCTCTGCCTCTGATCTTCCATTTTCTGTGCAAATGCTTGGATCCTAGCTATATCCATATCTTTATTCAGTGCAGCAATAGTACAATCCCTAACCAAATACGGATCCAATCCGTTCACATACCGATGAACTCTGTCATCCATAGTAGCTATAACATTAGGAGCATATCTGGACAAGGAATTAAATCGAAGACTATACTCCCTCACACTTGTATTACCCTGCCGAAGATTTAAGAACTGATCCGCACGGGCTGACGAGTCTCATATGGAAGATAATGATCAATAAATGCCTCTTTGAACTCTTTCCAAGTAGCTGGGGGTGCATCAATGCCCCTCGACCGTTTCCAGTCTTCATACCAATATATAGCCTCACCTTTGAATCTATACGCGGCTAACTCCACTGTCTCTCTGCCCGATACATGCATCACCTCTAGGGCCCTTTGGATTTGATCAATAAAGTCCTGCGGATCTTCGTTAAGATCGGATCCGGTAAAAGTAGGCGGATCCATCTTAAGAAAATCTTGCGTCCGAAGACTAGCCGCCCTATCAGTACCGCTAGAACCCGCGACAGGAATGGCTTGTCCTTGGACTTGCCCAGCAACTATACGAGTCAAAAATTGCACTGCATTTCTAAGATCTTGATCAACAACATTAATAGGTAGGTGGCTCTGGGGATATAGTTCTCCTCCCCCTTATTTCTTCTGGATTGGGGGAAGTTTCTGATGCATGCTCAGCTGGAGCCTCACTTTGATTAGCTGGTATAGTGGGTGACTTACTAGTCCCCTCTCCGGCAGCCATATCTACTTGCTTACCGGTATTCTTGCTTCTGGTAACCGGCATCATTACTATAATAAGAGAAACAAACTGATTCAGTGGTCAACTATGACTTCATATACAATATAAGCTCTATCGCACGATCTAAGACATGAAGAAAAGAAACAATTCCTAAATGTCCATAGCCTCCTGTTTATAGATGTGGTGCACAACACACCGATAAACAAGACTCTACGTAGACACGGCTTTGTAGACTCACTAGGACGAACCTCTCTGATACCACTTTTGTCACGGCCCAAAATCCCATCGGGCCGGACTGGCACCCGAAGCCGAGAAGGCCCGGGAGAACCCGTTCAAATACCTGTACTTTCACTTACATGTCACCAAAAATTTGGGCAGCACTTCGTTGCATATAAAAAGGTCTAATTACCTGTATCAGCACAACACGCACAAATATATATACATATATATAATACATGGCCGTCGGGGCCACCCCATATACGAATATAACATCACTATATAAACTTCCATGACTTTACCCTTCTTTATGTCTACAAAGCCTCTAGGATATACATGACATAACTAGGGTCGGGACGAACCCCCGCCCACACATGACTCCTGTACAATAACAAAATATAAGAAACCGACTCGGAAAGCTCCGAAGCAAACTGGAGCTCACCAACAACAGCTGTATGACCTGGCTCCTATCTATGCTGTGAATGAGCTGAAGTACCTGATCCTGCAGCATGAAATGCAGGTCCCCCGTGAGGGACGTCAGTACGAAATATGTACTGAGTATGTAAAGCTGTAAATAATCAGACACAAGTGAATAATTCATAATAGAAGTGAACCACACTTCATAAACATTTTTAGGATCATGAACATTATCATTAGTCTGAATTGGGTTCTTGAATACAAACACATTTATGGAACGGTATACATTCGTTCATTTCATTCTTTACAATTATTATTCGCCATTACCTCCTCCTCCCGAACCTCCAACCACCTAACAATAATCAATATTGTACCGTACTGTGACCATTAGGCTGCCCCCAGTACATATCAATTGGGATCGACCCATGCTAGGCTTATGCCCCTTGGATACCACCCACACGTATATCAAGTAACACATAAGAGATTTTTCCAATAACTTAGTTAAAAAGCTTTTGAGATTATTACATTAGTGTTCATGCCAATATAGTACCTTTGGAACAATGATACATCAATAGGAATCAAGTAATAGACCTTCTATACAATAACGATGTAATAAGGACTCATTGGTACATCAACAGTATGTTTCAGAATCATCAATATCACAACAATGAAATAGGAGCCTCTTGGTATATCAATGAAACATTTTGACACTTTATAGAATGGAAACAACTTCATTGGTAATGTAGAACAATACATGTGTTTGGATAACCATCGGAATCTTACTTTATGGAACATTGGTGTTTTCATGCCAAAGAACATCGTTAGAGTATGCTTTACATACCTCGTTGTAGATTCGGATACCAATTCAACACAACTTTCCGCCTTTACAAATCACTTATCTACAATGAAATATTTGGCATCTAGTATTAGCAACCCAACACCACAATTCTCTTCCATAATTCCATACAACCAATATTTGCAAAGCATTCCAAAATCCAACTTGAACAATAGGTTTATGTGTGTGTATATATATATAATCATCATTTCAATACCACATCATCAATACCACATCATCCCTTCACAATTCAACACAATCCAACCATGCACAAGAATGATCCAACATCATTTCCAATCATCTTTCAACAACAATCAAATAACATACTTCTTATGCTCACATGCATATATATATATATATATATATATATATATATACATATCCATATAAATAACACCAACATAATTTACATCCTTACCATAGAATGGCCCTTTGGGTTTTGAAGTCCTGTTGGCACAAATAAGGGGTGCTTCTCGAAGCCCTTGAGACGATGAACACAACTACGGAATCAATTTGGACTTTCCACGGTTGAATCACAGGTAATTTGAAGGTCAAATTTGGCTAGGGTTTGTTCTCTCCTATGATTGATGATGGATATGAGTTTTTGAACTCATATACATGTACATATACACATATTTCCGTCCATAATATCATAGGAAATGACCAAAGTGCCTTTAAAATTTAAATAATGTCAAATATGTCCTCCGGTGGACTGTTTTGACAAGCTGAAGTAGATAGACCATAACTCTTTGCTCCGATATCGGATTTGGGTGAAATTGGTATCATTGGAAAGATAATTCAAAGGTCTTTCATTTCATATAAATTAGGCCACCCAGTTCGTCCTGTACAAGGAGTTATGATCGTTTGAAGTTGACCCTAAAAATCTGTTTTGAGAGGCTGAAGTAAAACACGTATAACTCCTTACGCAGATGTTGCATTTGGAGGAAACCAATTGCATTGGAAAGAAGACTAAAAGATCTTTTTTTTGATATATGGTAGCTCTCCCAGTTCATTATATTGAGGGAGTTATGATCGTTCAAAGTTGACCCAAAAAACTGGCAGGCCTCAGTATTTTCCTGCTAATTTACTGTTCACAAAAATCTGTTTTGAGAGGCTGAAATAGAACGAGTATAACTCCTTACTCAGATGTTGGATTTGGATGAAACCAATTTCATTAGAAAGAATACTCAAAGATCTTTCTTTTGATATGTGGTATCTCGCCCAGTTCATTATATTGAGGGAGTTATGATCGTTCAAAGTTGACCCAAAAACTGGAAATTTTCCTGCAATTTTACTGTTCACATCCCGGCCACCGTTTTATAGTTTCGAACGTGCTTGCTTATATCCGAAACTTATCCGTTTTTGAAAATCTTTATATCGTTGGAAAGCTTATTCAATAACCTTCGTATGGAAACATCGACGGGCAAATTTCGGTATAAATAAGGTCGATTCCTATACACATATAATCAAACTGTACACTTGAAACCATCTCAAAATAATCAATACTCATATATACCTAACTTAGGATCAATACATATACTCCAACACATATAACAATGGCTAATGCACGTAATTAAGTACGGGGTGTTACAGAAAAGTACAATACTCGAGAATCATTGAACTCCTTGTGGTGAGAGATAAAAACCAACAACAATCAACATATTTCCAGATTTTTCATAATGCTTTTTCATGCCAAGTACAAGGCTCAATATTCTTCGTTTTTTCCTGAATCTCACAACTTAAGTTATAGAAATTAGGCATTGTCATATAATTCAGCAGATCAGCTACAAACATCTTCTGCTACAGCGTACAATCGCGTTTCCCAGACCATCACTTTATATAGCTTCCCAAACTAAATGTTTGTTCATCGACGGACCAACAAACGCTAATATAGATATTGACCTACTTCAAACAACTCATACCTTTGACGTTTGAGATCTAGGGGGCAAGAAAGACTCCCACCACCCGTACTCATACTTTGGGTGTGGTGCTGTCCATTTTTCTGGCTTCTCAAACTCAAGATCAACCGAAGTACTTGCCAAAGCTTCTTCTAAACTGTCAGCTTCATAGCTCTCTTGTAAAACTTTGTCTAGCCTCAGTTTCATGAACCTACAAGTTTCGAAAAATTAGATCAAGAGAAATATAGAAAATGTACAACTTTAATCCTCTGTAATACGAAACATCTGTACCATATGTTATATACTTTCAGGTCGTTCATATCCATGCTGCTAGCAAATCTTCACGTAACTTATATTATTTTTTTTAGATTTCACTTTAATATCGTTAGTGATATACAGGTTATACTATCTTAGATATTGTGTAAAAAATTTAATAGCACAAAATAAGTCCTAGTAACCTCTAGTTTATAAACTGATTTTTATCGGACGTTCGTGTTACAAATTGAAGTACATGGCTCCACTCCCGACCAATAGTTCAATTCTGCTTTATCTCAAGCAAGTATTTTGGATATGAACTTGAGCATTTAAACCCAAAGAAGCAATACGTACTAAACAAGAAGGCATATCATCAAACATGATGGATGCATAATCCACTTTAAAATTCAGCAAATAAACTGCGAAAAAGATTAAATACATATTATATAGAAAGTTGAAAAACAATTCACGAGACCCAAACTTTCCACAGTAATTTCAGACCTCAGATTTGGGATATGTTTGCTTAATCCGTGTGTAATTTATTATAGGATTTGAATGTTTGATAGAAATTTTCGATTTTAACCCAAGACAACATCTAAAAGAATATGCATAAAGAAGGACCTGGGCATGGCTGCCATTAATTGACTTGCTAGAAAGTGTTGCAATTTTTCTATTGTGCAGATCCCTAGTTGTATCTATTATTGCATCAACATAAGTGGATCAATCAACATGAATCTCTTACCTGGAACTTCTATTTCACTGATCCGAGCAGCTCTGCTGTTTTGCCCATTGTTCATTAAAAAATGTGGAATTTTAAAATAACAGGTGAGTAGATCATTTAATGTTCGTACCTCCCTATGACACTCACTTAGTAGGATTATAGAATAACGGCACGTATCAATGGGCTAGACATCCCAATCTTTTTTGTTTTAGTATAATATAATGTGTAACATGATCAAAACATCCTTTATCATAAAATTTATATCCATGTCGAAATCTCCCTTTCTATATAATAGAAATAAAAAAGAAAAGAAATGTCAACAAAATGAGCAATTTCATCACAACTCTTGCTGCTTCATTCCTAACACACGTGGACGAATATTTTTCATGTCAACCTCATTGCTTCTTTCCCGATGGATCTTAATGAATTGTCCAATAACAAAGAGATTCAACAACCACTGACGGAAGAACAAATGAAATCTAGATTGAACTTATATATCTAAGGTCTCTATTACAAATCTGAATTCTAGATTGGAATACTTTCATGAATTTATGAATCTCCTCCTCCTTCTTCTTCTTATTCTTCTTGTGGTAATAGATATTGAGTTTACATTTTACATATTTGAAATCTCTTGTTATTGTGACGATTTTTTCCTCCTCTACATTTTACAAACGTTTATAAATATAGATACATTATCTAAATATTATATATATACACATGTATTAATTTGTATAATTATGTATATTATTGTTTAATTGTACGTATCCAATATCCTACATTATTATATAATAATATATATACAAAATTATAAAAAGCGTATAATATTATATACTGAGTGTATAAATATGAGATGTGCCGACGCAAATGAATTTTCTTACGAAATCTCCACCTTAGATCGTGTCAGGGTCAAAGATCACCAAATCTGATTATAATCAAAAAACAAACGTTGCCATTGAGCTTTATTGAGCTGATTGGCTAGGATTAGATGGGGGAGAAAATTTCCAAACAAAAATAAAGGTTTCACCCTCTGCGGTTTGAAACTAAAAGTAGAAGAAAGAGAAAAAAAAATCAAAGCAAAGAAGAATAAATATACCTGAAAAAAGAATGAAAACATAAAGTGAAAGAAAAAATCGAGTCACTAAAATAATCTGAAGAAAAATTAATAGTGTTTCTATGGAAGAAAGACGAACACGAGAGAGGGCAAAAAAGAAGTTTTAAAAGAAAAAAATGGTTAAGTATATTAAATGCTAATTGTCTTAGTTGGCTAATGAGTAAAAAATAGCAATTTTTTGGGTCTACACAATTGGGTATTTTTTAAAAATAAACTTAAAAAGTGGATTATACTTTACAATGTAAATTTGTTAAATACATTTTTATGTAATTTTCTGTAAAATGAAAGCAATATAATATTTTTATTTTTTTTTATGTTTCACACTAGAATACATATTCCTACTAAAATTAGAAGAATCGTAAAGAGTATTGAGCGTAAAGTAAATTACTAATATGAGTAAAACATATTCCAACTAACTAGCCTCGTATGTAAATATCAGCACGTGATAAATCTCAACCATAAAATTTTGGAAAATTTTTAAAAATAGCAACTATAGAGCTTTAATTATAACTTTTATAGTAACAGTTTTAAAATTACAAAAAATAGCAAGTTGTATTATGTATTTAAGTAAAATGTTGCTATATAAATACATATACAAATAAAGAATTCATTCCTAATATAACTCTAATCAGTTAGAGTTTTAAATGGAAGAAACTGTTCCTTAATTCAAGTAATATTTAATTACTCAGATTACTTTATTTTATATGACTCTTTTTTTTTCTTACCACAAACGTAGATTTAAATTAAAAAAACGGTAATTCAAATCAACTCAAGTCAAATTCAAATTAAAAAAACGTTTTCCATAATCAGCAACTCAAATTAAATTCAAAAAACATAGTGCATCCAATACTATTGATGGTCGCCTAAAATTTTGATGAAGATGGTGAAAATACAACGTTCTAATTACAGTTATCGATAATCAAATTTGATTGTGTTTGTGAATTTTATAAAATATAATTGCGAAGAAATCTGAAAAGTTTATAACTCATTCGTAACATTCATCTATTTCAAAAGTTGAGATCGTATTTTGAATTTTATCAGTTCTGAGATGAAATGTTGATAGTGATTTTTTTTTTTCAAAATTCAAAGTTGTCCTTGTCGTTCTGTATTTATAAAACTAAATCACAATTGTTATACTCTAAATTTGAATTTAAGACAAGGATACATAGTATTCGAATAAAAGATTTGTTTTTGTTGGAATTCGTTTTCCAGTTTTGTGTATACGACTGATTTATAGTATGTAGTACGCGTTTGATAATCGAAGTTATATTTACAGATTTATAGTGTTCTGGACATTGAAAATGGAAAGTATACCTGTTCTCGTTAAACACTCTGGTAGATGAACATATGAACAACAATATGAAGATTACATCAGTGATGCGATATTGTTGAACATAAACGCTTCGTATAACCAACTCTACACACTATTGGCTTCACACATTGATGTAGATGTGACCTGCAAAAGCATTCAAATTGAATATGAATTAATATATATATATATATATATATATATATATATATATATATATATATATATATATATATATATATATATATATATATATATATATATATATATATGTTTTCAGCTATATGCAGTCTATTTATGTGTTCACTGACAATTTCATATGTTTCTAGCTATATGTATTTTTATTATGCATATGCAGCTTTTTTTATGGCAGTTACATATGGCTCCAGCTATATGTATATATATTATACATATGAAGTATGTTTATGTGTTCACTGGCAGTTACATATGTTTTCAGCTGTATGTATTTATAATATACATATGCAGTATTTCGTGTGTATAAAACATACACTCTTATGTGTATTTTTTTCATATGCAGGCCATATATTTTCATTGACATATAGTGTACTAGATTCTGAAAATGACGCATCTTTCAAAATTACACACTACTGGTATTTTTTCGTTAGTAAAAAATACATATGTTTTATGCATAAAATTACGTCTGCATGTAATAACAAGAAACCATACGTATTTTCGGAAAAATATATTTACATTAGATATAAATACAAATGCAAATTGAAATGCACATAAATATTAATCATTAATATGTATCGTTCAAAACCTTAATTGCAAATCTGTAAAAGTACATATGTTTGTATGTGTATTAGCTAGACAAAAACATATGGACATCTTGTAATAAATACATATGTAGTATTGATGGATATATAAGCATAATTAGAAAATACATATGCGTTATTTATAAATATACAGAAACTTACTTATTGATATATGCATTGCAGACAAAAACATATACAGAAGAGTATGAATACATATCAGGAAACTTATATTTTCAGACTTGTAAAAAATTGTGTTTGCGTTATTAAAAATACATATGTACACTGAAATGAACATGTGCATTATTCATAAATACATATGACTCACAAATCTCTATGGCATTCTGTTTCAGTCCACAATAACTATGCACTGTTCAAAAATATATGTGTAATTCTGTAAAAATACATAAATACATATGCATTAAACATAAATATATATATATATATATATATATATATATATATATATATATATATATATATATATATATATATGCAAAACTGGAATAAGGACATATTGCTAACATTTACATAAACTAACCATGAAAATATTGGAGTTTAAAAGATTAAACATCAAAAATCTTAATATAATAGTAAATAAACATTAATATATCATCTTTGAATATTAAAGTAACATATGAAAATTAAGAAATATTCAACATATTGTTTATCCACCTAATGTTAACTGTTGTAAACTTCAACAAAATAAAAATACACGTCAAAGATCATGCACTTCAGTGTCTTCTGTTATCCTAATTTTTCGAGGAGGCCTCATTGGTGCTTCATTGTCACTTTGTGCCTTCGCTTCTTCTTTCCTCGAACCATAATCCCACAAAAGTAAAGCATATCTTGTGCGAATAAGATCTGGGTCAAAACCAACAGATGGAAAACCTTCACCAAAAGTAAGGTACTCAGCATATATTAGCATATATAAGCCAAAATCCCTGCAAATACATATATCAATAAGTAAGAACCTATTATAAAATTAAGATGTTTACAAAAATACGTCTTAAAGTCACATTACATCTTAAAGTTACATCACCGATCCATATCTTAGTTATCAAATATCAAAATACAAACATTGTTATCATCTCATGAATAACAAATACAACTGAGCAAAAAATACAAATATTATCAATTTAAAAAAATATATCTAACCTGTAACAAATACATTTCATATATTTCAAGCAAATCAAATACATATGTATTTTATTTATACATAATTGGCACAAGAATCATGCTTATTAAGAAGAAAGAAGTACATATTATAGTCAAAATCTAATGATAACAAATACAGCTTAACATCAAATACAAATCATAGCAGTAAACAAAACAAAAAACATATCTAAACTGTAGCATGTATATACTTTACATGTCAAAATAGTGTCATTTATGTATTTATAGAATACATATTATACTTATATTACAACATATACATATGTATTTTATGAATAAATGAATGACCCAAATTTAAGTAACCAGAATATAATACAACTGAACATCAGATACAAACCTTATCAGTGACAAATACTAATGTCTTACACATAATTTAAATACAAATACATATCAAAAATGTACAAAATACATAACATATACAATTCTATCAGTAACAAACCTTTGTACAAAATACATATCTTACATATAACAAATATAAAATAAAAATTACACAAATACACAACTTATGTTTTCAATATTACAAAAAATTTCAACTTCCTAAACATATTACAAAAATTCCAACATATACACAGAATGCTATGTATATATCGGCTATATTATTTATATTAATAGGGAGAGAGAGGATAAAGTAATTAAAAAAATGGGAGAGAGTGTAATTACTTCCAAAGGGGTTAATATTTATGTTATTTATACTAATACAATTAGGGACTACAATTTCATATCTTAATAACACATTAGGGACTACAATTCCATATCTTAACAAAACTGAAAAATAAATACACACCTAATAAATTGTATATATAAAATACATATATGAACGTCTTGTCCAGAAACTATAAAATTTTACAAATAGCATCATACCTCCTCCACTTTTTCTTCTTCAAATTCGAAATCAGATGAAACAGGACTTGCAATTTTACTAGATTCACCTTTTTCATCCAACTTCATCTTTTCATCAATTTCTGAATTTTTGTGGATTTTGGAGATGAAGATTTTTCTCAAATCTTTCCGTTTCATTTTTTCCACAAAATTTTTTCGGATTGTTACGGTGCTTCAATCTCACATCTTCACTGCTAACACCTCCCTTAGGCTGAATATTAGTAGGACACAAGTTAAAATCTTCATCTTGTGTTAACCCAAGACTAAACGATGGTAGTTCATCGGAAATCAAATTCATCGGTTGAATACCTTTAATGGAACTACTACGATTTGCATGTTGTTCCATATAGCGAAACTCCAGAGAATTTCAACACGCACACAAAAAAAAAACTAATAAACGAAATCGGCAAAGAAGAATGAAAAAAATGAAAAAAAAAATTCGACAATAAAATACATAAAAGAATTTATATGGAAAATATAACTTGCATTAACTTTAAAATAAACTTACCATAATTGAAGGATGCAATGTTTATCAATATCTTGAGAGATAAAAATGATTTTTGAAAAATAAAATAAAATTGAAGATTGTAGGGAATTGGATTTGGTAAAGTAGCGTGAAAAAGGAATGGGTAAAAAGAGGAGTTCAATACACGTGTTTTTCTCTAACAAAGGTAAAATATTGCTATGTTTTGTTATTAGTTATAATTTTGAGAAACTATTGCTATTAATTGTAATTAATGTCTTAGGATTGCTAGTTTATGTAATTTTTCCTAAAATTTATTATATTGTATAGAAATGTTTTATACACTCCCCTCTCCCCTCCCCCACCCACAACTTAATATGAATTCATGATTCAGTAAGATTTTATAATATATTTTTTAGAAAAATTATTTATCATTTTATCCTTATGATATAAGAATGTGAAATGATTTTTTGAATAATTTTAATCGTCCCATATTACTACTAAAAGATTATATCTAAAGAAATAATATTTTTCGCTATTGAGTACATATGAAACTTCTTTGTTATGTTTGAGTTGTTTTTATTTATTTGTCTTTGCATATAATTTTACTTATAACCCCAAATTTAAATAAAGGAAGAATATTTAAGAGATGTTGCACAAGTATAATTAACATAAATTATTAACTTCTGATAATTTTTTGATAACATAAGTTGTGGAATGTGCGTTATTAGAAGAAGAATTGGTTAAGAAGAACTCTATGCTATCTAGAAAGCAACTGAATTTAAGGAATACTTATTTTATTTTTAAATTTAAACTCTTTTAATTCAAAAGCATATTTTAGTAATTTCTGGTTTTAAATAACAAAAATTAAGCCATGTTTTTGAAGTAATATTCAAATTTAGAAGGTCAATGAAAACAACTATAATGTTTTAGTTTTTCATTTGAGTAAATATTGAAATATTAGTAAAAGATTTCGTTTCTCAACTCATAGGATGAGAAAGGAACAAAGCTATATTTTGCTTACAAGGCTAAAATCTGTTTTGCATTACTATTGAAGGCATTTTGTTTCCTCAAGTTTATTCTTTGATTAGTTGCTTGTTTCGCTTTTTAAAACCTTGGTTAAATAAAGTATAGACTATAAATGTTATAAATATTATTTGAGTTTAAGTTTTGTGCACTATCGGTGTATAAATTTTTGTAGTCCATTGATAACGTTAAAGATAAATATGTCAACTTTACTAAGATTTATTGTACGTAAGCTTACCCTATATTTCTACTAGAGGGTGCTTTCAAGGTTTAAACCCGTGATTTTCTAATCACATGACAACAACTTTATCAGTTACTTAAAGACATTAAAATGATCTATCTCGTTTTGATATTTCAAAAATATTTGTTTCCACCTAAGTCGCTTTAATGATCGCTTTCATCAAATTTTATATTTTTCATGAGATTCAATGACATGACAGATTCAATTAAAAAAAAAATAATTAAAATAATAATTACGAACCTAAATCAATTTAGAATTCAATTCAAATCCTAAACCAACCCAACACCCAATCCGACACATTTCTTTTTAATTCTCAAAAAATATTCACTTTTAACAAACTTAAATGACCAATAATATTAAAAAAATATAATTAAAAATCTATTTTAGACTTTTCAAAAGATAAATATATTTCAAAATAAATCATCTCATATGATTGCCCTCTCTTTTGTAGTGGCCTATTCATGAATTTGCCAAAAACTAACTTCACTTTAAAGAGATGCTTCATCCTTTCTCCTCTAATTTTGACCCCTTTATACACAAAATACATTCTATTCCAGAAGAAATGAGATTTTGTGCTTCTGCCTTTTATAGTTTGAATAGAAGAAAATAACATTTTAAAATCATTTGTATAAAAATAAAGTCCTTTTACATGTAAAAATAAAGTTCTCTCATAAAAAGGAAATAAAACAACAAAATATTTGTAAAAAGATAGAAAACTATTTCTTCCTTCGATTGTTTCACACTTCAACAAGGGGAAAATACTTTGAAAAAATCAATTATATACTTCTTTCTTTTCATTTTACTTGATACTCTCCTTAATAAACTATTATAAGAATTTATTTTACTGAACTTTTCTTTTTAATCATCAGAGGCGGAGCTAGCCTATTAAAGGGGGTTCGTCCTTCGCCGAAAAAATATATTATTAATACATGATTAAAATGATTTTTATTTATATATTATAGATGTTGAACCCCATCGGTGAGTTTTTCTTCATATTTTGAACCCTCTAGGCATAAATTTTAGCTTCGCATCTGTTAATCATGTTTTGAAAATGTAGCATTGAATACTAGTAGTATTTTATGTAGATATTTAATGATAAGTGTAATATTAAATGGAAATAATAAATCTATCTTGATTTGTTAAAATTGACAAGTAAAAAGAAAAATTAGTTTTAATATAAGAGACAAATAAAAATCTACCTATATTTCTAGAAAATAAAAATCTAAAAATTTATTTTCTTTTTCTTTTTCTTTTTATTTCTTTCTCCCAAAAATCTACTTTTATCATTTTCATTTTTGGAAATTCAAATGCTTAATTCATATATCTTTCTCAAATGGACTTCCTTTAAAATCATTTTTAAAAAAAATTAAAGGTGGGAGGAAAGTGATAGCTAGAAAAGGAAAGAACTTTCAGTTTTGCTCAAAATGATGAGCCCATTTTAGATTGTTGTTAGAAAAATGTTTATTTGAGAAATATTTTTATAAAATAACTTTTCATAAAAGTTTTTTTTTAAAAAAAATTATGTTTGGTAAATTTATTTGAAAAATATTTTTGATAAATAAATTGTGTTTGGATAATCCTTTACAAGACATGCTTTTGAGAAGCAAATGACGAAAAAAAACATATATCAATAGAATTTTACACAATTATTGTTTGTTACATTTTTTTGGATACATTTATGTTGTGTCAAAATTTACTAAAAATAAGCAAACCACCACATTCATATATGTCATAACATGGTAACAAATATGTCAATTATCATGAATTATTTATTTAAAAGGATTAAATATTTGAAAAAATAATTTACAAGTGCTACCAAAATACCGTTTGATCTTGCAACGTAACTCGTATGTTATTTATTGTCATTTATAATTAAAAAAATAAAGAGTTAGGTATTCTTCAATCATCATCATCAATGATATGTTTAATTTTATTTAAAGAAAATAAGTGAAGAATAAAATAATAATATATAAATCATAAAATAAAATAAAGAATTATGATGTAAATATGAGGACGGCGGGAGGAGACTCAGATCATTTCACCGTCTTGACAGGATTGCATCCGGGATCTACTCTTAGTCCCTTTTTGTTTGCCTTGGTGATGGATGTGTTGACGCAACGTATTCAAGGGGAGGTGCCGTGGTGTATGCTTTTCGCGGACGATATAGTTTTGATTGATGAGACTCAAGGGGGTGTGAATGATAAATTAGAGGTGTGGAGACAAACTCTTGAGTCTAAAGGGTTCAGGTTGAGCAGAAGCAAGACAGAGTATTTGGAATGCAAGTTTACTGACGTGAGGCTGGAGGATGAGATGGTAGTGAAGCTGGATTCACAGGTGGTTTGTAAGAGGGATAGTTACAAGTATCTCGGATCCGTGATCCAGGGTAACAGTGACATTGACGAGGATGTCTCGCACCGTATTGGGGCGGGATGGATGAAGTGGAAGCTCGCGTCGGGGGTGTTGTGTGATAAGAAGGTGCCGCCTAAGCTTAAAGGCAAATTCTACAGGGTGGTAGTCCGTCCGGCCATGTTGTATGGAGCGGAGTGTTGGCCAGTTAAGAATTCCCACATCCAAAAAATGAAGGTGGCAGAGATGCGGATGTTGGGCTGGATGTGTAGACTAACTACAGGGTATAGAGTTCGGAACGAGACTATCAGGGAGAAGGTTGGTGTGACCCCAGTGGAGTGCAAGATGCGGGAAGTCCGATTGAGCTGGTTCGGACACGTGAAGGGGAGGGGCATGGATGCCCCGGTTCGTAGGTGTGAGAGACTAGCGTTGGATGGTTTTAGGAGGGGTAGGGGTAGGCCGAAGAAGTACTGGGGTGAGGTGATTAGGCGGGACATGGAGCAGTTACAGCTCACCGAGGACATGACCCTAGATAGGAAGGTCTGGAGGACGCGAATTAGGGCTGAGGACTAGGGCCAGTTTGGGTCGCTAGTGTAGGGAATTACTGGCTGGGGGTAGTATCCTGGTTATGATTCCGTGTTCCTTGCTTTAGTACGAATCTGGGTGCTTTCATCTGTTTTCTTTTACTTATGGCTGCCGTATTCTTGTTATGTGTTTTACATGGTATTTGTGTATTTATGTTATGTATTCTTGTTATGGCTGCCGTATTTATGTTATGTGTTTTACATGGTATTTGTGTGGTATCTGGTGCCTTGAGCCGGGGGTCTATCGGAAACAGCCTTTCTACTTCTTTAGAGGTAGAGGTATGGACTGCGTACATCTTACCCCCCCCAGACCCCACCAGGTGGGAATACACTGGGTTTGTTGTTGTTGTTGTTGTTGTTGTTGTTGAAACTTTAATCAAGCTTCTAAAATATGCTAATTAATAGGGAATATTTTTGTATATATATGCGCGTGTGTAAGTGATGAGGATATTTTGTTACGAGAAAAATAATTTTCTGCTTCTATTTTTTTTTAAAGCAGAAATTTTTTGCTTCTTCTTTCCTATAACAGAAAACCGCTTCTACTTATTTTTAAAATCATTTTTGCAAATTTACCAAACAATATTCTTTTTTAAAAAGTATTTTTTCGAAAAAAATAATCTCAAATAGGCTAATACATTGGATTGAAAATGGAAAAAGCTACACTTGCATTTGTCTCTACCTGATTTTGGAATTAACTATTTATGTAATTAACTCATTTTGAATAAAATGTATAAGTAAAATTCTCAAAGTTATAGACTTCGCTATATCGATTTGACATTAAACATTTAAATTTTTTCGAGTTTCTCCTTGATTTCATTTAATTTTTGAGGTATATAGTAAAAAAAAAATTGGGTAGAAATGGGATTTGTTCATTAATAATATGTATCATAACATATAGAAGTAGCTGCGATAGAACTAGCATCATAACATACGGAAGTAGGTACGATTCGGGGTGGGCATGGTATGGTATATACCAAATATCAGATTGAAATAAAAAAATTTTATACCGCGGTATGGATGTTATGGTATTTGGTAGGAATTTTAAATTATTTTGGTATTTGGTACGATATTTGATATTTATGCAATAAATACCAAAATACCTTATACCGCACCAAAGTTTTTTAATAACATATAAAACCCATATATATATATATATATATATATATATATATATATATATATATCATCCATTAGTCAATTGAACACAAAAGTAGCTTTAATTCAGAAATAAATTTTTTGGGAAACTTATTATTTAGGAGTACTATGCTTAAGTTTAGGTACGGTTGTTCAGAGTTTACATCTCGGACTATTCAATCGTGATTGAAATGTTATTTTTGTGTAATTGATTAACAAAGATAGTTGTTAGCCTAACAAGATTGAGATGTTTTTAAAATTTAAAGTTATGATTTTTTTATATGAATATATGTAATTAGAAATCAAATAAAGTATGATTATCGAATTATTATATCATAAAATACCGAAGCCGAATTTAAAAATACCGAACCATATTGGACTAATTTGATATGATAATATCATTGTTCTTTTAGATACCAAAAATCAAAGTTACTATATCAAAATTTACCGTAGCATGCCCACCTCTAGCTACGATAGAGCTAGCAGAAGAATATATTGGTTTAGAATTATTACTACAGACATATTAATATTTGGGTAAAACTAGTTCCTATAAAAGTAGTGTCATCCTTGTCTACTCTAGCAAGCTTCGAACAACAAAGGGAGAACTATCTGTTCTTCAAAAAGACAATCCACATCCGATTTACGACCCTCTTTTAGCTAGCAAATTGACTACCATGTTCAGCTGCCTGGGTTCATATATCATCGGAGGGCTCTCAATCCCTGCAAGTTAAGACTAAGTTAGAGTTAGTTTCAGAATTTTGTAATATGTTTATTACCTGATCTAACGAATCAATATCTATTTCCAGCTGGTAATCTGCATGTTTGGAGGGGGCGGCGGGGGGGAGGGGTTCCAACGATAGGGATGGATAAATTCTATAGCCCTTTCAAAGGGAGTGGAGATAGGGATATCAATCTTATTCTCATTGTAATAATTACTCCCTCCGTTTCATTTTACTAGTTTAGGTGTACGCGCCTCACGCGCATACATCACTTTATTGAGTTCAAACGTTGCACTAAATAAGATATTTGTTTCTATAATAATTAAATTCAACATTTTTGAAAATTTAATTAATTAAACCTAACCTTTACCAAAAAAATTTGTCAAAGCCGATCGACATTCATCTACCATTTGTAAACTGCAACTAAATAATACGATGATAGATACATCAAAATAATATAATTAAATCTAATATTTACACAAAAAAAATTTCAAAGTCGTCTGGCACTCATCTAGCACATGTGAACTATAACAAAATAATACGATAATAGAGATATCAAAATAATACAACTAAACTTAACCTTTACACAAAAAAAACTTCAAAACAGAGATATAAATACATACAATTAAACCTAACCTTTATCTAAAAAAATCCTCAAAGCCGACTGACATTCATCTACCACATGTAAATTCATCTACCACCTATAAGTTTATCTCCGACTTGTAAACTATAAATATATCTTAATTAATAAATAAACATGCCTATTATACTATAAATATATAGTCATTGGATTAAAATTCTACTTTCAGTTTTTTTAATTTTATTTTTGGATAAAATTATGTGATATCATTAGAATTCAATTCAGTTAGTACTTTTTCTAAAAGTTAGATTGTTAATTTAACTAAATCTCCTAATATCTCACATGGATAAAAGAAAAAAGAAGAAATTCGTATACAATTAGAACGGCTAACCAATTTCTTATGATGAAATATAATCCAAAGAATTTGATCAAAATTGTAAATAATTTAATTTTAAATTATTTATTGTATGTAAGTCATTATAAAAAAATCACAAAAAACGTCGTCTAATAAAAATACATGATAATTTATTTTTATAACATAAAAAATATACTAAAATTTTAGAAAACTTACTTCAAATAATAAGAAAATTTGTCCCTTCAATCATAAATACTATTAATATTTCACTAAAAACCTCTCAATTAGCAATTGTCTATCACGAAAACATGATAATTTATTATTATAAATTTCAAGAACATACTAATTAAAATTTTTAAAACTTATCTCAAATCACAAGTAAATTTATTTCATTAATCATAGATATTATCAAGATTGTAAATATCAAAAACAAAAAATTTTAAAAACATACCTTAAATTACAATTAAATTTATGAACAACGATAATAAAGGAAAAAAACTATTTAATAACTATATTGTGGACGTATTATTGTAGAAAGGAAGAGTTCTCAATTTATAAGAAATTTTAGGTTTAGTTTACTTTCCTTCTTTGTCAATTCAATTTATATTTATTTAATGTAAATTTTTTTTGTTTTTATGTTTTGTTTTATTTTTATTTTTTATTTTTTTTTCCTTTTTTGCCTCCACACGTTTTATTTTTATTTTTCCTTTTCAATTCAATTAAATTTTCTTTCTAACTATGTATTTTCCTTTTTTTTTTTCTCTTTTTTGCTTTGGACTTTCTTTTTCTTGTTCTTTTCAATTCAAATCAATATTATTTTTATTTATTTATTTTATTAATAAATTACATATAAGGTAAGAATTGAATTGATTTAGAACTTTCTTTCCTAACTCATATAAGGATTTTAATTAATTTTAAATTTCTAATATCAATAATAACTAAATAATAATTTGAGGAAAATAGTAAAAAGACGATTCTGTCTAAAGAGGAGACTTTTAATGAAGGGCAAAAAGTCCAAATCACTTTTCTAAGGGTTTTCATACTTTTAATATATTATAGATATAGATGTGTCATCATTTTCTTTTCTGTACGTTTCAAAAAGGATGTCACCTTTCCTTATTTGATAACTATTTAAATACACAATTTCACTTTTATTCTTATTGGTCTCACTTGATTATAAGGCCTCATTTAATTAAATAGTAATACTATTACATTATTTTAATAAAGAATAATTTGATAAAAAAATCAAGTCTTTACTTATTTATTAAACTTTGTGTCTGATTAAACTATGACACATTGAAAAAGAGGGAGCATGATTTCTATCAAGTCAAATAATCAAAGGACGCATATGTTTCAACGCAAGAGAGCTATTAATAGTAACGTTCCCGATATTTTTGCGCATAATAAGCCAATCATTATCATAAAAATTTGCAAAATGATTTATCATAGTATTCATCTTAAGATTCTTTCAAAAGATTTTAACCTAAGGGCACAAGACAAAAACATAAGCAATATTTTCTGATTT
Organism: Capsicum baccatum var. pendulum; assembly: GCA_030864225.1. Taxonomy (NCBI): domain Eukaryota; kingdom Viridiplantae; phylum Streptophyta; class Magnoliopsida; order Solanales; family Solanaceae; genus Capsicum; species Capsicum baccatum. The sequence goes on along the minus strand of CM061560.1, from coordinate 257,302,162 downwards.
CCTACACATGACACAAAATGATTTGATATTAATGCCAATGGAATTAAGATAGTAATTTTCTTAAAAATAAATCACAACCAAAATGATCAATCATTTACTTGTAAATTCACTCAGTTGGTACAAATTACCTGCAAAAGAAAAGAAAAGAATTCAATGACTTAAGGTAAGTACTAAAGTGAGAAAATTGAACGAAAAATGTCTTTTAAGTCTTATGAAGGATTGGTGATATTGATCAACTTAAAGGGTCAAACATAATTAGAAAACTTGATTAAGTTAATTGTGGACTTGACTAATATTTTCAAAACTTTCTAATCTTTACAGAATTACAAATCAACCCAATCCACACCTCTCTTCAATCCAAATCATCGATCGTCTCTCGACAGCTTCTCTCAACCAACAGTTCTGCAAATTTCTCCTTTCAATCCCCGGTGACTTCAACCTTCGACGATAAATAATTGGGCTTCGAGTTCCTTTTCGATTTCAACCTTCAATCGATGTGACAACCTTTCTCTCCGACCACAACAACTTCGAAAATGAGGTAAAAAATTATGGCTTTTCACAGGTAAAAAATTATAGTCATTTTAGTTTTGAAGAAAACGAAGAACTTGAGCCAACTTCTCTTATAGTATTGGTTAAAAATTTCAATATTTGTTGCTTTAATTTAAAATGTGGTCTGAATAAAATCCCAATTTTTTATATTTCTTCTCTTCTCTTTTCGAAGTGAATTATGATTTTTTTGTTGTTTGTTGTATTTTTTTGAAGTATGATTTTTGTTGTTTGTGTTTATACAAACAAAACAATGATTTTGGTGTTTTTCGTGTTGCGCCCGTTGCTGGGTTGATTTGTTTTGTTCTTGTTCTTGGTAAAAATGATGATATTATTATTTTTCTGTTGAACAAAATCGTGCTACTATTTTTTCCCAACAGATTATTCATCTGGTGCAACATATTAATCATCTGATGTAATAAATTTATCATATGATGCAACAGATCAACCATTTGACGCAACAGAGGAACCATCAGATTAAAATTCTGATGCAACAGATTAATTATCTGATGTAATAGATTAATATTCTGATGCAACAGAGAAACCATCGAATAAATAATTTAATGCAACAGATTTAGCATATAATGCAACCGTTTAACTATCTGATGCAATAAAGTAGCCATATGTTGCAACAGATTAACCATCTGATGCAACAGATTAAACATCTGATGCAACAAATTTACTATCTGATGCAATAGAGGAACCACCGGATTAAAAATTCGATGCAATGAAGGAACCATCAAATTAAAGATCTGACGCAACAGATGAACCTCCTATTGGATAAAATTCTATCAACTCTTCCAACAGGACATGTCCAAGACTTGATTTTTCCAATTGATCATTCATCTGCCGCGATAGACGACCTTTCTGTTGGAAGAAATTTAAATAATATTAACCGTTGATAACTATTCTAATAGATCACTCATATGTTGCAACAAATGTGTGACTTATTGCACAGACCATTCATCTTTCTCAATAGATGAGTGATATGTTTTGTATTGTCGTAACAGATTACTCAGCGCCATTATTACATCACTCATATGTTGTAACGGATGTGTAATCTATTGAACAGACCATCATCTTTCTCAACAGATGAGTAATATGTTTTGTATTATCACAACAGATTACTCAGCCGTTGCTACAGGTTATTTAACTATTCCAACAAATCACTCATATGTTACAACAAATAATGTTGCAACAGATGTGTGATCTGCTACACAAGCCATTCATTTTCTCAATAAATAAGTGATATATTTTGTATTATTGCAACAGATTACTCATTTATTGTAACAGTTTATTTAACTGTTCTAACATATCACTTATATATTGCAACAGATGTGTGATCTGTTACACAGACCATTTATCTGTCTTAAAAAATGAGTGATATATTTTGTATTATTGCAACAGATTACTCATCCGCTGTAACAGGTTGGTTATATGCTATAACAGATTGGTTATATGCTATAACAAATATACTACCTGGTGCAACAGATTAATGATCTGTTGGAACTGTTATTTTACTGTTTCGCTTGTTAGATTTACTATTATTCTTTTTTAATCATGCATTAATCAGCTATGATATATTTTTTTATTTTCCTTTTAGTTTTAGATAATATGGCTCCCAAAGAACAAAAATCGAATCAAGTCCAAGTAAAGGAACAAGTGAAGTAGCTAGGTGAGCTTGTTTTACAAGCGTTATCTCAATCAGGACCAGAATATGATGAACACGGGGAGAAAGAATGTTTCAAAAGAGATGATTCAAATATTAATAGCCCTTCCACCGAAAAGTCGGTCAAATCTTCAGCATTGATCATTATCATGTGAGAATGAAGTACGATGGTGCCACAGATTAAACGGGTGATTTCTTGATTAATTCAGCCATGGAAAAATCTTTCGACGTCTTTAGAAAAATACTTTAAAAATAAAAATTAGATGCTTATTTCAAGGACTGCTACTTTGGAAAATATCTTGGTTTGCCGGAGGACAACAATGCTCATTTTTAAATAAAAATGGTATATGAACTTCTCAAGCGTAGGTTTATATATGAAAATAAAGATCAGATGGATGAGGTGTGTATAAATTATTGTGGCATACCTGTTTGTTTTGATTGGAAGGAGTTTGCCATAGTTACTAGACTAAAATGTTATCATCCTTCCCCTTCTCAAGTTATACCTATTCTAACCTAAAAAAAACACCTCACACACCCAAAAAAGGCAAAGGCAAGTCATGTGATCGTGATGACCTGGTGCCTATTATTGGTCCAAGCTTCAACAACAAAAAATTAATAGAAGCGTTGAAAGGTAAAGGACTTTCAAAGAAGCACAAGCAGTCACTGTGCTTGGTTTGGCTTGTATATACTATTCTTTGGGTGAGAGACGTTAACAACATAAGCGTTGGTTTAATAAAGCTCTTCGAAGATCTTGAGGCGTTTAACAACAGATCTTGAGGCGTTTAACAACTATCCTTGGGTTATGAAAGTTTCAAAATGACTGTCATATATTTGTTGACTCCGTTAGCATCAAAGACAGTCAACTTATATGGTTTTCCATTGGCTCTCATGGTAAATGTTTCTTTCTTTTATTATGATATCATTCATTTTTTTTACACAATAATATTTTTGATTTATTGGCATTATTTTATAGGCTTAGACATTTGAAGTCATTCCTTAGTTGAGACAACAAGTGAACTACCAGGCAGAGGTTTTCAATCCAAGAATCTTGAGATGGTTGTCAGCTAAAACTGATAAAAATGCAAAATTTCTTGATCTCTTCAACCCCCGAAGGATGCAGTAAGTATAATTATAATTAAGTTTTAATTTAATTAATGACTTTTTTGAATGATCTAATCATCATTATAACATATGTAATGATTTATGTTAGATTGTGCATCCGTCGCTAATTTCGACTAATCGAGAGTTGAAAATACCATTTTTTCTTACTTTACAATCTATGCAAACTTTATCGGACCCTAAGGTCATTGACAAAATAAAAATGGAATTGTTTGGAGCAACAACCATTACAAGAAAAATAATTTTGGAGGGTAGACTTGTTGTTGTTGATGGTCTTAGTAGTGATGGAGCTGTTGGTGGTAGTAGTGCTGCTGCTGTTAGTGCTAATGGTGATCCTCTTACAGTATTTAAAATAAACCATTATGAGTATGATCATACTTATTACACAGATTTTTATTCTCTGAGCGAATGTTCGGCATACAAATATCTAGACTGCAAGGGAAACATGATGTCGTGATTAATGTTATTTGTGCATTAACTACTTTTGTAAAGGAATTGACATCTAAGAGGGGTGTCATTTCATCAAAGAAAATTTTATATCCATCCACTTCATTAGAGATTAAGGCTAAGAGGAGAAGGAAAGTGATTTCTAAGGCATTATTAAGCATCCAAAAAGGCAAAATTTTAACTCCTATGTCCATATGTTGAACTGAGCAATGTGCAATGTTTAAAGGAGAGCAGCACGAGCTGAAGAAGGTGAATATATATGTCTATTCCAACTAACAAATAGACACATATCTGTTTTAACAGATGACACATCTGCTGAAAATTATCAAACAGATATATAGATCTATTGCAACAGTTGACTAACTTATTACACCATATAAAGTATCTGTTGTGAAATATGTCTCGTCTGTTTTAGAATATCAAATAGCTCTTCATACTGCTTTTATTTAAACCAACAAATGGCCTATTTGCTACAATAGATGAGTCATATGTTACAACAGATGGTTCATCTGTTGGAAATTATCATACAGGTCTTCCCCATGTAGAAATTTATCCCAACAATTGATTCATTATTGTAGCAGAAATATAATCTGTTTGGGAACATTTAAAATAGGAGAAAGACCTATTTGATTTGCTACAACAGATGAGTTATCATTTTTCATTTTGTTGTATCTCCGTGATTAGCATTGACCAATTCTGGATTTCCAGGTGGATGTAGAAGCTACTAGGGGTGGGCATATTTTGGTTTAAACCAAAAAAATCAAAAAATCAAATCGAAATTTAATTTTGACTTTGGTTTTTTGGATCGGATTCGGTTTGTAATTTTAAAATTTTAATTTTTCGGTTTGATTTTTGGTTTTAAAAAAATTGGTTAAACCAAAAAAATGAAATTTTATAAATAAATAAATAATATATATATTTTATTATATAAATATATATTATATATAATATAATATTATATTATATGTATATATAATATTTAGTAATTCACATTCATAATTAATATTTAACAGCAAATTCGCATACGCCGCAACCATTGCCAAATGCCAATCCTAAATCCCTATTCTGGTATTCCCTACACCGTTTCTCGCGTACACCGGTGACGACGACTCACGAGTGTTCCTCCGTTCCACCGAAGGTAAGGCGGTGTTCCTTCGTTGATTATTTTCACTTCTACTGGTTGTGGCTTTGTGGGTTGTGGCTTCCACCGACGAGAAATAGATGAGTTTTGTGCCGTTTTGTAGACTATTTATGCAAGGTTATATTATATGTAATGATTAATAACGTTATGTATTATGTTAAGCTTATGATTATTTCATTTTGTTTCATCTATGTTGAGTTATTTATAGTTATTTATATTTGGGAATGAAAAACAGGTTTGAAAAAAATAATTTTTCTAAAAAAAAACATCAATTTTAAATGCTCAGTTATGAAAAAGAGAGGCTAACTACTTTAATATTTCAAACCAAAATAAAAACCAAAATAACCGATCTGAATTTATTTCGGTTTGGTTATGGATATCATTTTTGTCAATTCGAAAACTATAAAACTGAACCGATATTAAACAATCAAACCGAACCGACCGAACGCCCACCCCTAGAAGCTACTGCTGAAGAGCATTGATAATATGCATTTGCTGAGATTTGTACCCATAATAATTTGTTTACATTTTATTTATTCGTTGATTTATTTCAGCTAATTTCTGAAGGCTTTAATTTATTTTATTTTGTCTATGAATTTTATTTTTTCCTTAGATTTAAACTTATTAATTGAAATGGTATACTAGATTCAAATATTGCAATAGATAATGTATTTGTTGCAACAGGCAACACATCTATTGAAACATATCAAACAGATTTAGACATATGTTACAACGGGTAGGTAATCTGTTGGATTTTATCAAACAAGTCTTCCCACTGTTGCAACAGATAGACTTTGATAAAACATCGACATAATGCAATAGAAAACCAACCTATTACAACAGATAAACTATATATCAGAATAGGTAGAATATCTGTTACAACGGATGGAGAATCTATTGCATTATAAGAATTCAACTTTCATTAAACATAAAAAATTGCCACTACATTAAAAAAGTAAAAGTTAATTGAAATAAAAAAGGCAAAACCCATCGACAATGTTCAGTTCAAACACCTAAAATAAAATAGGCATCAAGTAGACAGTGTTTATTTTAAACACGTAAAATAAAGTAGGCATCAAATGTGTCAGTTTAACACTTTTTGCCATATTGGCCGCTTGCATGTAATTCACGCAACCAAGGCTTGTTGAACCTCCATTTTTGCTGACTTAGCGTCTAATATTGCCCCCAATGGTCATTTTTTCCCTATTATCTTATATATTAATCTTTTTCCTAAAATTTAACCCTAAATTCTCAAATCTTCTTCTTCATCATCATCTTTTTTTATCCATCCAAATTTTTTAAATTATTTGCATTTGGTCTTTCGTTTCTTTCTTCATCTTTTTTTCATTTTTTTCAACTGGGCTTGACAATGTTGAACGCATCTTTCATTGTTTTTTATGATAAATATTTTTGATATTATAAGTGCGGTGATGAATCTCTATTGAAGACTTCTTGGACTCAACAGAATTCAGGTCGTAGGTTTTTTACTTGCAAGATTCCAAAGGTAATTTTTTTTTAATTTAATTAGTTAATTTGTAATTGTTTTATAATTATTTTGTAATTGTGTTTCTATTTTTATAGAAATTGGATGGATGCGATTACTTTAATTGGTATGACGAACGACACCATTCATAAGCAAATCATGTAATCTGGGATTTGTTGAAGAAAGTCAAAGCTTCTGAAGAGAAACAAAATTGTGCAAGAAGATACTACATTGTTGTCGTTATTGCAACTGGTTTGGTGTTGCTGGGCACATGGATATTCAAGCCTAATTGCTGAAATTTTCATGGTGGTGTATTTGCTACTGGTTTGGTGTTGTCGAGCACATGGATATTCAAGCGTAATTATTGGAAAATATCAAATAGATTTAGGCATATGTTGTAAAATTTAGGTCATCTGTTGGAAATTATCAAACAGGTCTTCCCACTGTAGCAACAGATTAGACTTAGATTAGATTAGATAGAAATAACATCGGCATAATATAATAGATGATTAACCTATTGCAACATATAAACTATCTGCCAGAACAGATAGAATATATTTCACAACAGATTGACAATCTATTGCATTATAAAAAACTCAACTTTCATTAGAAAAAATTATTGCCACGACATGTACATGTAATTTAAAGTAAAGTGAAGTGTGACTTGAAATAAAAAATTATTATTTCACAGGATCTTCTATATACACAAGCTCCAAGCGTCCAGTTAGTACCCCATAAGCCCAGACATCTTGCAGGTTTGCCACAGCATTGTCGCACAAAAAGGTCGAAAGCTCGGCTATTTCTGTGTTGGTCAGCAAATATTCAATGTGTGCAAGAGGGTGCGAGCCGCACGTGAAATCGGTATTATTTTTTGAAAGGTTCATGCCTTTGTTTCGACCTTCAAAATCCCATGATTTATTCATCAACACTTCCCTTGGCAAATGATTCATCAGTTTACTCTCCCTCAACAAGATGGGGAACATCTTCATCAGTGGTTTTATGTGGATAAAAAGAACGACCTCGTCGATGGAAGGTTCGTTGCAGTCATAAACTTTGATCTTTTCCTTTTCGAGTAGTATCTCAATAGCCTGATAATGTATTTCGTCCATGCTCATGACTACAAGAATCCTCTTTGCCTTGGTCTAGCTCTTGTCGTGTGGATTTGTCCTCTCTCCTCTAATATATTTTATCATTTCTTCTCCATCCCAGTCCAACATAGAAACTAACAAATCAAATCCTGTGCCATAGGCTTACGCTTGATTATTGAGTCGATCGTACTTATCCTTGAGCTGATTGTACTTATCCTTAAGCTTTTTGCAGAAGTTGAGGTTTATTATCCTATCGGCAGCGTCATAAGCTTCTCGGTACGCTAATTGTTTTTTCCTCATGAGGCAGAAAATTTCGCAAACATAATGTGATATAAGAAGTCAATTTTTAAATAGGTTAATAATTATAATGACGCAATGGATGGTCCATCTGTTGCATAGGGATTTCTAAATCAATAATCCAATGCAACTTATACAACAGATGGATAATAAGTTACAACATAACCACTACCAGTTGCACTTGAATACCCAGCTGTTGCAACAAATTTCACATATGTTGCGTAGCTTCTTCTTCATAGAGTAGATTAGAAGGCATGGTTAGGAAAAGTAAACTTAACTTGTCCTCGTACTGCATATGCATATCTGTTATAGTCTGGAAGTCTTGAGGGAAAGGGAGGTGTGGGGTAATCTGGTGTACCTTGCTTGGCATTCTTGGCCCATCGCAGATCCCTCTTCTCTTTGGCGCCAAGTTCCGCTTGTATGTCCACCTTCTTGAATAACCCTTGAACTTCAACATCTTTTGGAGAAGGAGGATTTACAATTTTTTTGATTTTTGACTGGAGAGTACATCGCTAATTTCTCTTTTCTTCCTCATAACCGCCGTTGTAGGAGTGTATGGCTCTCTCACCCTCTTGGATGGTATGACACCCCTCTTAGATTTGAATTTCTCGACAGCTTTAGAGATAGTCTTTACTTTTTCAAAGAGTTTATCCTAGCTGTTCTTGCACTTTTCACATTTGACCTGTGTAAAGGTGAGAGGGACCTGTAAAAGAGGTATTTTCAAACATATTTATTTTTCTTAAGCATCAATATGCTCATCATCACGAGTGGTAGAATCATTAGTATACCTGTCACCAACACCAATAACTCTACCAGAAGAAGCACCCCAATCTGCCTCAGTAGGTTGGTCATGAAGAGCCTCAACATTAGGCTGACCTTGCCTAACTGCTCTTCTTATGGCTATTGATCTAGCCAATGTCTTCTTTATTAACTCCACCGTTGGATCTGCTATAGTATCAACATGACCTAGAGTAATAAAAGAGGTCCTCACCAACTCCTGCTCAGTAGGCATGATCCATGGATGCATAACCTAAAAAAAATAGATATATTTAAATCATATAATATAATAATTTTCACAATTGGGTTACATGTTAACACAATCAACTTCTACAACAGATTAATAATATGTTGCATCAGATTACTCAATTGTTGCATAGTTTGCAGTAGATGTTAAAAGCTAATTGAGTCGGGTTCAAAGAAACAGACAACATATGAATAATCTGATGCAAATATCAATCATATGTCGCAATAGATTACCAATCTGTTGTACCAGTTGCACAAGATGGGTAATCTGTTGGGTTACATATTATGCAACAGATGATCTATTGCAACAAATTATCCATCTGTTGCATCGGTTAGAACAAAATGGGTAATCTGTCACAACAGATCTCCCATCTGGTGTATCAAATATAGCATCTGTTGCACCAGATATAACATCAGTTCAATATCTTTCATTGAGTAAAATTATTTTACTAGAAGAAGATGTGCTGCATTATCCGAAAGGTTAAAGATATTAGCCTCGTTAATTTTTAGATTGTTCTTTGCAGCCAACCACCTAAACATCCTTAGATGAGAAACCTCATCCGAGTAATTCATTATCTTCTTTTGTAGGGGGGAATGACTTCAAATGCCCAAGCCTAAAAAATATAAATAGAAAGCAAGCAATAAAAAGTCATAACTCTATTAAATATATTCAATATAAATTAATGGATGAGTAAAAATAGTGATTAATTTTACCATGAAATCCCAAGGAAAGCCATATAATATGGCCGTCCCAGAGGATAGCTTTATCAGTAAATATTGAACAGTCAAGTAGAAGTTGTCGTATCCCCAGAGATAATTGTTGAATTTATCAAAATCCTCACGCGCCAACAAATCATCTTCTATGACTTTGTTGACATCTCTTGGCAATATAATCGATTGGGCAAATCAAACTAAGCACAATTGCTCCCTGTACTACTTTGGTATGGTTTTATTCCTGAGATCTGTCAACAAATCTGATGCTTTGTAGCCACATCGAGCAATGTCTAACAACCCATTTATTTTTTTTCTTACGTTTGTTGGTTTTGCTGTTTGCCTTGGATCTTTTGCAGAGTTTTCCCTTGGCGATAGATGGATTTTTTGGATGATTGCATCTCAAGCCCGTCACTATGACAAACTCTTGCAAGCTAAAACAAATGGGTATGCCACAGTAGTTGATCTAGATTTTATCCATCTTTTTGCCTCCTTCCTCCGAATCTTTATCATCCTCCGTGTACTTGATCTTGCGCTTGAGAAGACCATATACCATCCTCATTTGGAAACGGGCAGGGAGGTCCTCAGGCAGCACAAGAAAGGGTCCAAAGAAGCTCCTCTTAAAAAATCTGTCTATGTTTTCGTTCTTCATAATATTCCTAAAATAATTAAAAGGTTTTACCAACTAACATTTAAGGATTAGTTCACCAGTTAGTTTTATTTTATTTGCAGGTTCATCTATCGGTATCGCAACTTAAAACCTGTCAATACCAAAAGATTTAACAGCATCATGTTGGGATGTCGATATTAATTCATGCCCCATTGGTGATCCATTATCATCATGTTGATGATCATCCTATTTCTCACTCTTTAATTCCTCCTCTTTCTCACTTTTATTTTCTTCATCACCATCTACAGATTGTTGTCCACCTTCCTCAATGTTGTTTTATTATCTCTCATCAGTTTTACTTTTTCCTAACTGAGATTGTTCAGAAAGCTTCTTCGAATCCCCTCAATGGTCAGATGTTGATCCACTTTCACTTTCTTTTCTTTTGAGAGACATGTTTTACCTATAAAAAATAGAAAAACAAAAATTATATTACAATTGATATATGTATAAATTTTAAAAAATATTTTACAAACACCACCAATACTGACACGCCAATAGCCATCACCAGAAACACCACCAACCAATCCCACAAATACCACAATATTGACACCACCGACAGCTACCACAAACACCACCAACTAATGCCACCACAAACACTACCAACCAATGCCACCAACAGCCACCACCGGTGAAACCACGACACCACCAACACCACGACCATGACCACCAACACCATGCAATAATACCACAACAGTCAACAGAACACTGCGATAAAAACTAGGGTTTTCTTGAGTTTTTCCTTCAATTTTACTATCGAAACTCAAAATTGTAAACTCATTCTCGAAGATAATATAGCTAAAAGTTTTCTTTTTCATCATTAACTTAAAAGTCCTTTTTTTAAAAAATAACAAATATATAAATTTTCTTGAACTCTGTTACCTATGAAGACAGAGAAAATGATTGATACAAGTAAGCATGAAGTTGAAAATAACACCTATATGGTTGAAAATAAGAAGAAAATCGATCTGTTGTGAAGGGTTGAGCAATTTATTGAGTAGTTATTATCTGTATTGTATTATTGAGAGAGAAAAGAACGAGAACTTGAGATTAGAGATGATGAAACGTTTTTCTCGTAAATGGATGATTTGTATGAGTTGATTTGTATTTTGAAAAAGAATGACAAGTTTTGAAAATGTTAATTTGGTCTGAATTGATCTTATTTATTTTAAAAATTATAAATAATATGCATTATTTTTAACCCTCTTATTATGCAATTGCCAAAAGACTCAATTAGTCTAACATATGAACTCAATTGAAATTGTATAAAAATAAATGTTCAACCCTGTTGCAACAGATTAACCATCTGTTATAAATTATCAATCAGATTAGGTTATTTGTTGTAATAGATTACCCATCTGTTGTAAATTATCAAATAGATTAAGTCATATATGGTGACAGATTACCAGTTTATTGTAAATGATCAAATTGATTAAGTCATCTATTGTAAATTATTAAATAGGCTCTATCATCTGTTGTAGTTGACCCTATAAGAACTCACCCCTAGTCTTAGATTAATCAATTAAGGTATTAGTTAAACATATGAGGTAATAAGAATCGATTCAACTTAGAGTGATTGATAGATGACTCTGGTCGGGAGAAATGCAATACTGTCTCATCATGCAATTGCCAAAAGACTCAATTGAAGTTGTAGTTGACCCTATAAGAACTCGTCCCTAGTCCTAGATTAACCAATTATTAGTTGAACATATGAACTTAATTGAAATTGTATAAGACAAATGTTCAATTTGTTGTGATAAATGTCTTTTTTGTTGGATATAATCAAATAGAATAAGTCATTTTTTACAACATATTACTTATCTATTGTAAATTATCAAACAGGCGATACCATCTGTTGCGACAGATGACCGAGCTTTGGAAATTTTCAAACAGAAATTGTCATCTATGGCAAAGTACGACTTAAATGTTTTAAGATTCTTTTTTAAAGCAATTTAGGTATTTCCTGTTCGAGATAGAAAAGATAAAATACTCAGACGGTAAAAAATATTACTTGGATAACTCAATAATCTCCTTAGTGAGTAGTCTTATCTAGTCTTTTCAATGTCACTATCTCCTCGTGCCCCTCAAAAGTTATTAATGAATATTTAAAACTCATAACTAGAATACTCTCTCCTTTAGACATAAAGTAAGACAACTCATCCGTCTCTCTTGTCTTTTTTATTCTCAATTCTCTTTCTTTTCTTTTTTTCTCTTCTTTCTCTCTTCTTTCGGATGAAGATCCTTTTGGATCTCAACCGATCAATATCTTTTCTCAACTAAATCGGATGTTCTGATCCTTTTGCTTTTTTGACATTACAGGTATGGTTCACTATTATTCTTTTCATTTCGTCTTCTTCTTTATATATCATTTAAATTAGATATTTACATCTGTTGCTATTTATAATTTACCCATTACCAGTTTCCTATTTATTGAGAAAATTAAAGGAAAGGTGACTTATAAGTCTTGAATGAACGAGCCATTATTTTTATTAAAATATGTAAAAAAAATTCATCTGTTGGGAGAACTTAAAAAGCCTTGTTGTCAGTATATTTTTTTATGTATTTTGTTTGTTACTTTGGTAATGTTGTTGTTGGGGGAGTTATGTTGGAATAGTGGTGTTTGATTTGTTGATGGTGTTTGAATATATGGTGTTGTTTCTTTGTTGTTGATGTTGTTGGTGGTGATGGTGTAATAGTTTCTTCAACTATTGTAACTGATGAATCATATGTTGGAACAGACAGAGCAACTATTTGAAAAAATCAAACCAGTAGCAAGGTTGGTTTGATTTATTCCAACAGATGACCCATCTGTTGCAATGTGTCATACATCTGTTGCAACAGATACCTCATCAGTTGAAGATGGGTAATTTGTTGCATCAGATTTGTCAGCTGTTAATTTACTCAATTATATGTTACCCTTTTGTACAGACAGAGCAACTATTTGAAGAAATCAAACTAGTATCAAGGCTGTTTTGATTTATTCCAATATATGACCCATCTGTTGCAATATGTAAGACATTTGTTGTAACAGATGCCTCATCGATTGAATAGATGAGTAATCTATTGCATCAGATTGATCATCTGTTGATTCACTCAATTTTATGTTTCCCTTTTATAATGTTCTTTTTGTTCTTCTCTTGTTTGACATCAAATGTATTTTTCTTATTTGTAAATAAAAGGAAGTGAAACTGAATCCACTTTTGCCCAACCAACATTAAAGGCTAGAGTAAAGATGGGTTCGGAAGAATAAATTGCTTGTAGATGGAACCACTTCATATGTGGGAGGCATGTATAACTGATCAAGCTATTGTGAAAACACACATCCAATAAAATGATTTTGTGAATGTTTGTTCTTTACCTATTAGGTGTTAATCCTTTAAATAAGATATGACATTTTACAGTTAAGATTGCTAGGTTCGAACTGGTAAGGCTGAGGGACCAAATAGGTGTAAGACCCCATAAATTTTCCTCGTTGTCTAAGTTTTAAAAGCAAATCAAAAGAAGCCTTACATTTAGAGTTTTTAGCTAAGTGTTCAACACTTAGTTTATTTTGAGCCTTTAAACTTTGATGATTTATTTTGTGAACTTCTTGACCTCCGTTTCTTGATTTTTTTTGTTAATACGGATAGGGCAAGTGAAAAGTACATATCGGGTGAGTTTTGAAAATTTTAGACGAACTTAAGGGCATGTTTGGTATGCCAAACCTGTAGCTTAGGGCGATTAGCCCGCGCCGCCCAGGCTACTCCCCCGAACTAGGCGGGGCGCCGCCCAGGGTAGTCCCCCAGGCTAGGCAGGGCGCCACCCAGGGTAGTCCCCTAAGCTAGGCAGGGCGCCGCCTTGGAAACTCCACCTGGGCAAAATTTCAGCCTCCTCGCCCGACTTATTAAGGGCAAAATGGGTATTTCCCAACCCCCTTTCAGCTCTAACACGCAAGCTTCAAGAAACACCTACCAATTGTATGAATAGCATCCCAAGAGTAAGTATTCATTCAAAGTCCATAATTCAAGGTATGTGGGATTTGAACAAGAACACTCATTTCGTTCATGTGCCCAACGAATTAATTTTTATTAATGATTTCATGAGTTCAAAATGGGGTTTTGCCTAAATTATCTTGTCTTGATGATTATGAATTTATGAGTTAATAAGTTTTGAATTGCATGATTATCCTACTTAATTATGCTTTGAATTGAAGGTTTATGTCATGAGTTGCACTCTTCTTTTAAGAATTGTTATTGTTGAATCATTTCAAGAATGATGTTGAACCTAAAGTGCTGTTGAGAATTGTCATGAGTTTAAATTGTGAATTTGAGCCCAAAGATTTAATATTGAGTTTCTAAGATTATGTTCCTGAAAGCTTTGATTTTATATCTATATCTATATCAAGAATGAGTTTGGATTGTCAAGAAGGCTATGACCTTAAGTTTTCCTCTAGCACATTGCTTACCAAGATTTAAAGAAAATTTATGTTTTAAGTCCTAAGATAAGAAAGGAGTCCACATCATTTTGATTTTAAGCAAAGAGAAGCCTAGTTGGCATCCATTATACAGTCTTGTACTACTTTGAGGTGGATTTTCTAAAAGTCTTTAGCTTAAGTATAGGAGTAATATTTAGCACTGAGTTGGGCGTGATTCCAAGGTTTTATGCCCCAGAACTATGAGCCACCATAGGTCTCTGATTTACCTCAAGTGGGTTAAGATAGTGATCACTAAAGCAAGGTTTAATTCTGATGGAAAGGTTAGAACAACTCTCCCCAACGTGGGTAAGACGTTGGAGTCCATGTAGCTCACATAGTTTATGCCGGTTAGAAGAAACTTTCACATCTAAGTCCAAGTCCAAGTCAAACGTTTCCAAGTTCTCACAGTATTCCAAAGTCCTAAAGTGTCAAAAGTTTTATAGTTTTAAAGTTCCCAAGTTCCAAAGAGACCAAAGTTCAAAGTCCTTAAGTTTCTAAAGAGGTCTCCTATTTTCCTCAAGATAAAAGCAATAGTTTTGAAAGTTACTTTTTAAAGGTTTCTTTATCTTACAAGTTTTGAGAATAAAAGGAGAATATAGATTTTAGCTCTAAGTATAATGACTCACAAGATTTAAAGATATGCTATACCTTACATGATTTCATATTTCAGTGTTTCATATTTATTCGAGCCATGTGAGTCATTTATATTAGCATGCATGATTTTGCAAAAGTTAATGATATTGTTTACTAATTGCATACACCCCCATATACTCAGTACATCCTTAAAGTACTGATCCACATATACGTCTGTGTGCTACATTGTATCATAATGTAGGTTCAGGTGTTCAGTCTCAACAGTGTTAGTGATCTCCGAGTGTCTTGTCTATATTTCCACAGTGGTGAGTCCTCATGGTTCAAGGAACTATTTTCCATATTTTTAGTATTATTAGTAGCCGGTTTTGTTGATTTCAGTCAAGTCAGTTGGGGATCTGTCCCAATGGCTCTCTAGTTCTTGAGTAGTAGAGGCTTTGTCAGACTAGACTATCAGTATGTTTAGACTTTTAGAATTTTGACTGTTCAGACAAGTATTCCATCGTATTCCAATATGATCATAATATGACATGATTCTTTGTTATGATATAATTAGCATTGAAGTAAGTGTTAGTAATAATAACAGGCTCAAAGGGTTAGCTTGGGGCTACTTGTAGCTTTAAGCACCGTGTGACGCCTCGGGATGAGATTTCAGGGCGTTACAGTAGTGGTGTCAATACCCTGTTACAATTTAATGGCGGTTTATGCTCATGTTTTTGTGTATAAGTTTGGGGAATGATTTAAGTTTTTGGCGGCAGATTAAATATCTAATAGTTATTGGACTGATTTTAATGGCGCAATGGACTTCTAGAAAAGACTCTTAAGCCTCGCACTACAGCAAACAATGATGGAACCAATAGAAATTCCCCTGATCCAAATTTATATGGATGGATTATTGGAGGATACTATTATACAGCAAAAGGTGTTTGGGAGAATACCTGTGCAGGAAGAGGGAGGTTGAGAAGGAAATATATCATTTCAAACATTATTTAAGAAGAAACACATAGTAGGAAGGAAAATGTAGCAAAATTGGTTTATGAAATTGACATGAAAAATAAAAAAATTGGATGAGTTGCGAATGTGAAAGTGTATCAAAAAATGAAAATCCATTAGTCGTTGAAGAAAAAGAAGAATGGTCAAGAGGACTGAAGCTGGTCACTTTGCTAGAGACTGCAACTAGCGAGCGTGGCCTTAATGAAGACCCACAAAGTGCAGGACCAGAACTATGGGGAAGCAGCTTCACGAGCACGGAAGGTGGTAAGATTGTCGATCAGAATTGAAAATTGAACCAACTACTCTTGAGTTAAAAATACGGGATCAAGCAAAAATGGCAATTTTTCAAGTTAAACTCCCAACCCATGGCTCCTTTTTATGGCTCTGGTCAGGTCAAAGGCAGTGGAAACAGCAAGGCATGGGATTTATGCCCAACTTCAAGCCTTTTTGTTTTTACTGCAATTGACCTGATCATAGCTGATAACGCCCAAACTACAGCTCTCGTAAGAGTGTAAGCGGTCGCTGTCAAATATAGAACCCAACTGGGTTGGGTGTCGAATCCCACAGGGAATACTTGGTCACTAAGTGTTGCAATTATTAGTGTAAACTGTTGGTCGAAAATTCCACGGAAAGGGGGGATTTGATTTATGCATGCAATAATGATTACAAAGTAACGACTGAATGCTTTGTTTAGTAAAATTTAATCACAGAGAATAATGAGTTAGGGTTATGTCCACCTTATAAGTTCTACGTATCTATTAACTATGAGTAATGCGGAATTCAGACATGCATGCACTTATAGAGATTCGTATTCTAATTGGTAAATCCTAATGTTTCTCAACCATCAAGGATTATCTCACTTTAACTCTCTCGAGCTTAAAGCGTATAACTAATTGTACGAACTCTCCAAGAGGTTAATCCGGTTAAGGCATTAACGTGTAAACAGGGATTGGTAGCCCTATTTCCTTGTCACACTCTCTTTTCCAAACATGTAACTTTTCTCTTGAACAAGTTAATGTTATACTGGCGTATTCTATATGTTTGCAACCACAAGAATTCAATTAAAACGAAGAGAGTAATGATATAAGTAGTATACGCATCAAGAATTCACAAACTCACAGTAATAGATAGTATATCAAAAGGCTTCCATAGCCCTAACAGAGAAGTTTAGCTACTCATGATTACAACGGAATTCGCAATAGATATAATCATCATACCACAACTCGAATAATCTTCGCGAGGGGATGATTTTAACGTCAAAGAGGGATGACGTTTTTCCTCTTGGTCCATTGCTCTAAAAAGAGCCGTGTTCCTCTGTCAGAGATCATAACGTGAATAATGCTAAAAGTCGAATGAATAATAGTGAATGAATAATAATGATAATAAGAATGAATGCTGAAAAATTTAGCAAATAGGGTTTTTATAACATCCTTGTCCTAGTCCTACTAGGTTACTGCATCCTTGTCCTAGTCCTACTAGGTTACTGCTGCACCCCTAAGTATTAAGAAATACTAATTCTGCCCGGGACAATTTCTCCATGCATCACATTCAGTCCACAAGCTTTCAAAAGCTGCCTTCCTTCTTACGTGAAGTTTTCCTTTGCTGCCTAAGGGTCCACAAAGTGCTGAAATTTTCATCATTAATACCTGAAAATATGCTAATCACGTTGGTTAGCTCACTTACAGGAAGATGGGCTAAAAGTGCAGGAATTATATATTTTATCCTCAAAACTTTAGCTATAACATGGGTGAATTATGGTGTTTAGGCATGTAAATACGCCCATCATCACCACCCCACACTTAAAGCTTTGTTTGTCCTCGAACAAAATATTACATCCATGCAAACATCTACTTAGAATTTCACAGTAACAGCACAAAATGTTCAACAAGACATGCACGACAATCACTAACAAAGAGTAGCTTTCTTGATCACTACTAGAAACAATCCAACCTCCAACATAGACTCGTGATGATGGTTAATTCGTATCCACAAGTTAAGGCACAAAGAATCATACAAAACTACCCAACGATTATCAACCATGTGTGTCTCACATAATATATCACCCATAATCACTCACAAGTTTTGCATTTTTCGGAACATGGGTATAAAATTCTCCTTGCTCTCTCTCTCACAAAGAATTCATATGTTGCAACTGATGACCATAGGCTTGCCCTTAGTGTAATGCTCTACTAACATCAGAATGCTAAGCTTAGGATCAAATAGGTCTTTTACAGGTTGTAATGTAGGCTAAGGGACGGGTAGGACTATTTTGGCCAGAAATAGTGACTAAGTTCACTAAGCGCTTTAATACATCACATTATGCCATTAACACTCTCTTTTTAAATAACCCCTCTACTTTCCTTTCATCTACTACCCTTTTTTCACCTATTTTGTTATTCAAACATAAACACAACTATCTTTTTATTTTTCTATTTCTTTTCTTTTTTTTTTCAATTTATTTATTTATTTATTATTTTTTTTATAACACACCACTATGATAGCCATTCTTTTCACAACTAATTCAAGTACCAATACACTTTGAGGCATCACTCTCACCCAATTTCCTCTTATTTTGTAACATGACCTTACAATTTAAAGCGTTTAGGAAGTTGGATCAAATTATGGTCTTGAAAAAAAATGGATTAGGCTACATATGAGGCTGTCAAAGAAAATAGCTAAAGGCTCAAAGGGGGTTAGCTAGGATAATGTACACGGGTAATTAAAAAGAAGGTAAACAATAACAGGCTACCAAAGATATGCCTAAATCATCTCCTAAACTCACACTCTTTATTTCGCTTTACACACACACCAGGCAAGTTCTAGCATTAGTCACAACACAGAATATACTACAACCTCACACACACAAGGCACATGGTCAACTTTATTGGGAGCAGTATAGACTCTTGACCCAACAGATGAATGAATTAAACCACACAATTATCACATAGTGAGTCTCACTTAGAGCCTAAACATCTTAATAGTAATGATTTTAGCACAAACTCTTGTCATAATACCATGCCGTCTATCAGAACAATTTCATGCAACTTAAAAAATCTAAAATCTAAAAATTTAACTACAAACAAGGATAAATACGAGAATAAATGCAGGCAAAGAAGTACAATACATCATACAAATACCAGCACCCCACACTTAGACGGGACACACTGCCCTTAGTGGAAAATAAATAAGGAAAACCTGTTTAGTCGGACTCCTCTGCTATGTCTGGGGTCATACCCCCTGCGTCGGAATCATCATCAGAGTCGTCATCCTCAGAGTTTCCTCAAAATGTACCCCACTTGATCCAAAAGTGCGTTGAGGTATTTGCACCAAGGAGGATTCAGCTTGCTCTTTTCTTCCCCTTTTCTGACCTTTCTATGAGGTGGACACTTTTTGTTTTCCTTGTCGTCCTTTTTGAGGTCATTCTACCTGAGATCCTAATAGAGTCATGTTAGCTTTATCTCGGGAGATTCAATTGATAAACAAACAGTAATGGCACCACCCCATACTTAATTTGTTGGCACAGACTAATTAAGTGAGTAATGTCGATTACTCAGACTTCGTCGACATATATTTAGGCGATATGTTCCAACAACATGTTTAGCACAATCATATTTTCATGTAACTTAACTACACTTTCATGTTTGGATTAATCCACTTTTTTTTTGAACAAGACCACCACATAGAGATCGTATCAAGTTATTGCATAGAAATAATCACAACATCTTATGCTTGTAGTCAATCATGATCGGTATCTCGATGAACGAGTTATTCAACATTCAAGCGTTCAACTTTAAAGATTATGCATTAACTTCACAATTTCGATTCCATAAAAGTATTACAGTGTATAACAATCAAGTTCAAGTCGGAACAAAGTCAAGAACACCCACACATATTCTTTCACTCAACTAGATGTATCATTACAAACTAACCATATTCCAATCACCAACACCACTTTAAGATCTAACAAATCATTATAAACGTAGCATCTCAACAACTACAGAATATTAAAGAAGAACTTACTTGGAGATGGACTCGAAAGATGATCTTGCAAGGTTAGATGAGCAAAAAGAAAAGTTTTGAGAGAGTTGGTAAGGTTAAGCGGCGCCTAATGCTTTGCCTATGCTTAGCATAGGAGGCGCCTTTAGCAAAGCCTAGTTGAACATAGGCGGCGCCTATGCTATGGCATAGTTGATTCAGAGAGCATAGGCAATGGCATAGGCGGCGCCTTTAGCTTTGCCTAGTTGAGCATAGGCGCGCCTATGCTATGGCATTGCGGATTCAGAGAGCTTAGGCCATAGCATAGGCCTTGCCTTGTTCGTTGCCTAGATTTACATAGGCCTTGCCTTGTTCGTTGCCTAGATTTGCATAGACAATGCCTAACAAATAGCCTTTGCTCCTTCATTCCTAACTTACCACCTTCAACATGACACACTTCCAAATTAAAATTTGGGCTAGATCTCCTTCTTTATACGTCTTGCACCTACACTTACTCAAAAACAACAAAAACGATTAGAACGATGGGTTGCCTCCCACCAAGCGCCTTAGTTTTGGTCGTGGCTCGACTCTTCTTTTTGGATTTTTATTTAACAAAACAAACTCCTAGGAAAACAAAACAATTAAAAATGATGGGTTGCCTCCCATGTAACACTTGATTTATTGTCACGGCACGACATAGTTATCTCGATTACTTAGACTTTATCGAGATATATGGTGCATCATTTTCTGAATGGATTTAGACGACGCTGATACTTAATTGTAGGTACGCCATCTTCTTTGAGATGAATCTTGTGTATACATATCCCAGGAGGGATACCAATTATATCATCAATGGTCCAACCAATAGCTCTCTTGTACCTCTTCAGAGCAGAGATGAGAGCCTCTACGTGTTGTTCACCTAAATCAGCCGCAACAATAACTGGAAGTGTATCACCACTTCCCAAAAATGCATACTTTAGATGATTGGGGAGCTCTTTAAATTCTAGCACTGATGGCTCTGCGATGGAAGTCTTCGCTGTCGGTGAAGGTCGATTATTAAGATCAAGGTCCATCTTCTTAGGAGCATCAAAATAGGACCTTATCCCTGTTAGAGCACAAACGGTTTCTTCATATTCTT
Organism: Capsicum baccatum var. pendulum; assembly: GCA_030864225.1. Classification (NCBI taxonomy): domain Eukaryota; kingdom Viridiplantae; phylum Streptophyta; class Magnoliopsida; order Solanales; family Solanaceae; genus Capsicum; species Capsicum baccatum. Next base: position 257,280,821 of record CM061560.1, on the reverse strand, counting down.
CAACCTCCTCATGCTCAAAGTTCAACAGCACAACAGACAATGGCTCAACAGTACGCTGCTTCTCTACAGATAATTCTTTCTCATCCTCATAATAAACATCAGCTACAGAGAACACATTCATATCTCTAGGCTGCTTCATCGATTTGCATACATCAAAATGGACCACTTCATTATTCAGCTAAAATAAAAGCTCATTAGCTCGTAAATCAATGAGCACACTTCCAGTTGCGAGGAAAGGACGCCCCAAGATTATGGGAACTTCAGAGTCCACCTCACAATCCAAAATAACAAAGTCTGCAAGAAAAATGAAGGAAGAAACCTTCACCAATACATCATATAAGATACCAATAGGTCATTTTACCGACCTGTCTGCCATCACAAGCCGCATATTGGTTGGTGTAGGATCGCCCAACCCTAACTTCCTGTAGACGGATAGCGGCATCAAATTGATGCTAGCCCCCAAGTCGCATAATGCCTTGGTAAAATCCAAAGATCCAACAGTGCAAGGAATAGTGAAAGCACCAAGATCTACCTTTTTCTGAACTAATGATCTTGTAGCGATTGCACTGCAATGATGAACATTATTTGTCATCTCATAACTTGCTTCCCGCTTCTTTGTCAAAAGGTCCTTCATGAATTTCGCGTACCCAGGCATCTATTCCAGCGCCTTTACCAAAGGAACATTACTAGTCAACTGCTTTAACATAGTCATAAATTTACTGAACCTGGTATCATCTGCTTTCTTCTTCAGTCTCTGAGGAAAAGGTGGTGGTGAAAGGGGAATAGTTTTCTCCACCACTTCCTTTTTATCTTGCTTCCGATTATCAACCTTTTCAGGAGTGTCATCAGCCTTCTTCCTCAGTCTCTGAGGAAAAGGTGGTGGTGGAAGGGGGATAGTTTTCTCATGAATGCTCTCATTCTAACTTTTAGCTTCTACAGAATCATCATAATCTGCATCAATAACATTCTCCTCTGTATTATCAACCACCTGCTTGCCTTTGGATGGATTTTCCAACACTTTACCGCTCCTGGTAGTAATAACCATACATAATCCATCATTCCTTGGATTTTGCACGGTGTCGCTAGGTAAGGTGCCGGCCTTTCATTGGTTGAATGCCGCCGATAGTTGACTAAATTGTTGCTCCAGCAATTTTATTGAAGTGGAATGCGAGTTAACCAATTAATTTATTGATGACAAATCATTCTTTACCTCATTTACTCCCGTATTGGTTGCCTCCACTCCTTTCAACAGCTTAGCCATCATATCTTCCATAGACATCTTCCCAGAGCCAGACGCCATGGCCTCACGGTTTCCAGGAGGAACATACAAACCACTCTTGTCCGTCTTATTCTTTCAACTACCTTGATCACGGTCCTTGTTTCCAGATTTATCATAATAGTTCCGACCTTGGTTTCCTTGGGTATTGCCTCAAAAATCCCCCTGATTATTCAAGTAGTTAGCTTCTTCCTCAGAATCGGATTCATCTCTTCCCTGTGACACAAAAGCTTTGACTTTTTCGGTCTTTCCTGATAATAAATGCTTAGTAAGAAGATACATCTGCGTTTTCATGTGCGCCATATCTTGATCACGTTCTGCCTCTCTTCGCCTTTGTTCTGCAGTCATGCCAATGGATACAGTAGAGCTTGCTACCTCAGAATCCCTGGTATGCAACGCTCTACTCTGCTTTATCATACGATCTAGCATACCACTTGCCTCATTAAAAGTAAGGTCCATAAATGACCCACCCGCAGCATTATCAACCACTGGCTTAGTCACCAAATTCAAAGCCCTGTATAATATCTCCATCAAGTAGACATTGGTCATATGATGATTTGGGCACCTCATAAGCTTCTTCTTGAACCTCTCCCATGTTTTGTGGAGAACTTCAGTTGGAAGCTGTCGAAAATTGCTGATCTCATCTCTCAACTGTGCTCTCTTGGATGGCGGAAAGAATCTTTCTAGGAAAGCGTCTTTCAATTGCCTCCAATTAGTAATAGAATCAGGAGTTAGCCCGTTCAACCATAGAGTTGCCTCCCCAGATAGAGACAATGGAAATAAGCGCAGCCAAATTGCATTCTGTCCAACGCCTGGATTGTCGAATGACTTGTATGTAGAGATAAAATTGATCAGATGTATATTCAGATCGTCGCCTGCAAGTCCACCAAATAATCCCTTGAGCTGTAATAGCTGAATCATGGTGCTAGTGATATTGAACTTGGCTCCAGGTACCAAGGGCGGAGGAATAATAGTCTCTGTGGCACCAGCCCCATCTAGGTCGTCATCATCATCGTCAAAAGGAATATGCACAGCTCGACGTTCAGGTCTAAATCTAGCTTGACGATCTCTTCTATTCACAGGTGCCGCCACCTCTTCAGCATGCCTCGAGTTTAGTAACTCCTCATCACCCAGGTCCTCATCATTTGGATTTGTTGCTCGCCCTGGGTTATCAATATTCTGTTGATGCACTTGAGTGGCTGCCAATGCAGCTAATCTAGCCTGCTCCTGTTGAGCAGTCCTTCTTTCAATGTTACGTTGCGCATCCATTCTGCCAATAAGTTGTGGTTCCGGATTTATGGGTAATAGCGGTTGACCAGAACTTCGAGTATTTGGCATGCACTCAACAGAACCTGAATAAAACAAAAACAACAACTAAAAGTAAAATCTGAGAATCCTTGACCAAAGGGTCTAGTAACTATCACAAACTTAGTTGACAACCGTATTCCCCGGCAACGGCGCCAAAATTTGATAACGCCCAAACTACAGCTCTCGTAAGAGTGTAAGCGATCATTGTCAAATATAGAACCCAACTGGGTTGGGTGTCGAATCCCACAGGGAATACTTGGTCACTAAGTGTTGCAATTATTAGTAGACTGTTGGTTGAAAATTCCACGAAAAGGGGGGATTTGATTTATGCGTGCAATAATGATTACAAAGTAACGACTGAATGCTTTGTTTAGTAAAATTTAATCACAGAGAATAATGAGTTAGGGTTATGTCCACCTTATGAGTTCTACGTATCTATTAACTATGAGTAATGCGGAATTCAGACATGCATGCACTTATAGAGATTCGTATTCTAATGGTAAATCCTAGTGTTTCTCAACCATCAAGGATTATCTCACTTTAACTCTCTCGAGCTTAAAACATATAACTAATGGTACGAACTCTCCAAGAGGTTAATCTGGTTAAGGCATTAATGTGTAAACAGGGGTTGGTAGCCCTATTTCCTTGTCACACTCTCTTTTCCAAACATGTAACTTTTCTCTCGAACAAGTTAATGTTATACTGGCGTATTCTATATGTTTGCAACCACAAGAATTCAATTAAAACGAAGAGAGTAATGATATAAGTAGTATACGCATCAAGAATTCACAAACTCACAGTAATAGATAGTATATCAAAAGGCTTCCATAACCCTAACAGAAAAGTTTAGCTACTCATGATTACAACGGAATTCGCAATAGATATAATCATCATACCATAACTCGAATAATCTTCGCGAGGGGATGATTTTAATGTCAAAGAGGGATGACGTTTTTCCTCTTGGTCCGTTGCTCTCAAAAGAGCCGTGTTCCTCTGTCAGAGATTGTAACGTGAATAATGCTAAAAGTCGAATGAATAATAGTGAATGAATAATAATGATAATAAGAATGAATGCTGAAAAATTCAGCAAATAGGGTTTTTATAACAACCTTGTCCTAGTCCTACTAGGTTACTGCATCCTTGTCCTAGTCCTACTAGGTTACTGCTGCACCCCTAAGTATTAAGAAATACTAATTCTGCCCGGGACAATTTCTCCATGCATCACATTCAGTCCACAAGCTTCCAAAAGTTGCCTTCCTTCTTACGTGAAGTTTTTCTTTGTTGCCCAAGGGTCCACAAAGTGCTGAAATTTTCATCATTAATACCTGAAAACATGCTAATCACGTTAGTTAGCTCACTTACAGGAAGATGGGCTAAAAGTGCAGGAATTATATATTTTATCCTCAAAACTTTAGCTATAACATGGGTGAATTATGGTGTTTAGGCGTGTAAATATGCCCATCATCAATAGCCACAAACAGAAGCCATGGCATGCAAGTTAGACTTCAGAAATTGACATCTTCGCTTTCCTTATTTTTAATTCAAGAGTTGTTGGTTTAGGTTTCAATTCTGAATGACAATCTTACCAATTTCCTGTGCTCGCGAAGATTCTTCCTTAGAGTTCTGGTCTTGCATTTTGTGGTTCTTCATTACGGCCACGCTCGCTAGTTACAGTCTCTAGCAAAGTGTCCAGCTCCAGTTCTGTTGACCATTCTTTTTTTTCTTCAAAGACTAACGGATTTTTATATTTGGATACACTTCCATAATTGAAACTCATTCAGTTTTTTTGTTTCTCATTCAATTTCATTGGCCAGATTCGCTAGAAGTTCCTTACTTTCTTCCATGTGTTTCCTCTTAAATAAGGTTTGAGATGATATTTAGCCTTCTTCATCTCCCCCTTCCTATACATGTATTCTCCCAAGCACCTTCTATGTACAATAGTCTCCTCCAACAACCCATCTATATAAATTTGAACCAGGGAAATTTCTATTGGTTCCATCATTATTTGCTGCAGTGCGAGGTTTTGGAGGCCTTTCAAGAAGTCCATTGCGCCATTAAAATCAATCCAATCACTATTGGATATTTACACTCCGCCAAAAACTTAAACCATTTCCAAACTTGACACAAAAACATGAGCATAAACCGTCATTAAATTATAACAGGGTATCGACACCACCATCTTAGAACCCTTTGGCCTTAGAAATTCGCACCTATCAAACTAAACTGTACAATGCAAGATCTTATTTGAAAGATCAGTATCTAATCAATATAAAACTTCATTCACAAAATTATTGCACTTTATGTGTGTCTGTCACTGTAGCCTGATCAATAATACATAACTCCCACGTATGAAAGTGGATCCATCCATCTACACGCACTTTATTCTTTTTACCCTATTAAGACATATCAGATAGTGTTATTTATTTATTTGCATGTAAAACAACTAATGAATCGAATTCTTCATCTATTACAACTGATAAATCAGCTGTAAAAAGAAATCAAAATATCTTCTTCAATAGATGGTCCTTCTATTACAACAGATAATCCATATGTTACATCAAATGATAAATCTGTTGTGACAGACCATCTGTTGAACATACAGACCATCTGTTGCAACAGATGGTAAATCAGTTGTGAAAAAATCAAAACATATCTTTCAATAGATGGTCCTTCTGTTGCTACAGATAATCCATATGTTGCAACAGATATTGCAGCAGATGGTAAATCTATTGCGACAGACCATCTATTGACATACAGACCATCTATTACAACAGATGGTAAATTTTTTGTGATAGATGGACGATCTATTGCAATAGCTAAATAATAATGGTTGTTGTCACGTCTTAACGGTTTTGAAAAGGTGAGAAGTATTAGTATTAATGTAAAAGAAAAAGTTACGACTTTTCACAAAAATAAAATATCAGCAGTTTGAATGTAATTAATACAATGGAGCTGAACAGTCGTGCCTTTTGGCCTGACAAATCCAGATTCAATCCTTTATAAATATGTCCTTCCTTAATCTTTATTTTACTCCACTTTATTTATTTCTTGTATTTTTTCTTTTCATATGATATCTTTAACCACTTCTCTTCAAAGAGCATATTCCTTTCTCGTTGAGGTAAGTTTTTTCTGTGTAAATCTAACAGTTGGTAGTATACATTGTATTACATTTCAACTTCTTTACTTTTGTGTCTTACATTTTTTGTCAATTCATGCGTGTTCTAGATATAGCTGATCCTGTTCGAGACAGTGCTATTCTGCACAATACAATGTGGGAACTTCAAAGGTAGGTTAATGACTTTCAGAGAGAGTTGGTATCGTGAGAGCGGTGATATTCAAAGAGATGTAGAGGCTGATGAGGGCCCTACTACTGCGAGTTGATTGATTGGCTGTCATTAATGATGATGATGATAACAATAATTAGAATTAGAATGTTTTTTTTAGCGTATGTATTTTAACTTTTCTATATTGGATTTATACCTAATGTATTTTATTTTTTGTTTAATGAAAAATTTATTTTTAGTCGATTTTGGCTTTTTAATTCTTATTTAATTTTCATTCTGTCTATTTGTTCTAAACATACATACATGTTAACATGCCGATGGTTGGAGGCCAGGAGCAATTTTGAATCCAGTAGCAATAGCAATTTTGGCTTTTGAGTTCTTTCAATAGATGGACCATGTGTTGGAACAGATTGGTCGTTAGTTAGGTTTCTGTCAACAAATTATCCATCTGTTGCGACAGATTTATCATTTGTTTGAGGAAAACATTCTAGTTTGATGGAACTGTATTGTGCTCTTCTAGCTAATGTCCATCTATTGCCATAGATGGGTAATCTGTTAAAAATAATTATGGTCTGTTGTATTTTAAGTTCATATTTTGCCTCTTTTTGTTGATGTACAAGTTATTAAAAAGGATATTTTATATATAATAAATGATAATATTACGTTCACAACAATAAGTTAAATATATAAAAGTCCACAACAAATAACAACACAAGTTTTTGCAATTGCAACGATCATGGTGGATTACGATCCGGGCATGAGTTCTTTTGTTGCCAACGTGCTTACATACGGAGCACTTATTTCTTCTTAATAAAAATAATTCTCCGATTCCACGCCTCCTCTTATATGTCTTTCTTCCAGGTTTGATGGTGCCTGGGTGAATATATGGAGGAGTATTAATCTCCCTAAAAGCTCTGCAGGAACAACCCAAGATTCTTCGAGAGGCACCAGAGTAATATGCCCACTATATATCATTTTATATTTTTTCGACAAATAATATTGAGAGGAGTGCTCGTAAACTTTAGGTCCATATTTTGGACCGTATTGAGCTCGAAGCACTGCCATAGCATGTGGACAAGGTATTTTGTCCAAGTCAAAAACTTTGCACGTACAAAATCTTGTTTGAAGATTGATCGTGGCAACATCACCGTAATTGGTGATACTAAATTTGTAATCTGCCATTTTATGAGATAATAACCTATTCCGCAAATTGATGTTCATTGATATTATTTGTTCGATTTCTATAACAAATGGGGTTCCTCTTGGGCCTTCAAACTGCACACGTCTTTCGTTAAAAAATCGGCCATACTACTTGTTTATTATTTCAAACAGAGCCTTAATGGGAAATTCTCTTTCATTGCCAAACAATGAATTCACCGATTCAGCTATGTTTGATGTCATAATATTGTCCTATACAAAAGAATCACTTAGTATGACATCATACTAAACTTGTAACTCAAACAAGACATTAAATTCATAAGATTGTACCTATCTGTCGGACAGAATGCTCGGCTCTATATCTCGAAACCGACACATACAAGAAGTTCTGCTACCATGAGATCCACATTCGTTATTTGATTGAAATGGTCTAAAAACTCCTCTCTACTATATGTTTTAGCTGCTCTATAAAAAAGGGGTCACGATCCTTTCATTGTGATAGTTGGTCTGAATATTCTTTCTAAGATGCCTGATGCAACAACCAAAGTAAGTTAAAGTGAAGAAAATTGAACCTATCTATGGAATACTTGGATGCCTATCCGAAATAAAACACAACTCTTCGGTATCTTTGACGCAGTTTCGCAGTTGTTTAAAAAAAATCCATAAGAGGCATCACATTCCTTGTCTGCTACACAAAAATGATAGAAAAAATGTGATTTTCCGCATTCTGCACATCCTGCGCCACCGCCGATAGCAGAACTCCATTGTACTTGCTCCTCAAGAAGGTACCGTCGATGGCTATGCCTTTTCTCAAATGTCAAAAACCTTTAATCCAAGCACCATAGGATACAAAAAAAGTACTTGAACCTTTCATTTTCATCAACATGCAATGTCATCTTACTTTCGGGATTTGTGGACTCAATCATGTAATGGTAGGCATCCAGGACTGCATACCCATTCCCGTGTGTCCCCCTAACCAAGTCCTTGGCAATCCCCATGATCGTATATATCTTTCAATAACTGACCAGTACACCCAATTTCGTAAAGAGTTGATTGGCCATAACCCTGGTAGAATGGCCTTTGCCTTCACCGAAACAACTCTTGAAATATTTACCGAGGACCTTTGTCGTGGCGTGAGGATTTTAGCCTGAGATGTGCTCCAAACCACATGTGTGATGCTTTTCCTATTTATGAATGACGAATCCTTCAAAATTTACGTACTTCACCATTCTCAACCACCACTTGCAGTTCGGATTAGCACATTTGTAGCCAAAGACACTTCTTGAATTAATCACCTTCTTTATTTTGAAATATTTTTTCAAGTAAGAAATAAACAAAGTGGTAGATAGTTCATTCTTGTCCTTGAATGACATTCCTTTGAAAAAGTCAATCCCGTCGTCTTGAAGATTGCCAGGCTGTGTTGATAAAAAAGAACTGCCTACGTATTAGTCATATCAACGGGCGTAGGTGTTTGATCATCATCTAGAATATTCATGTCTAGATCATCCAACATATCATCAAAGATGTCTTTTTGTTGTTCTTCTTCTAAGTTCTGGTTCTCATTGTCTCTCGTCTTTTCAACCACGTACAACCTTAACACTGGCCTGAATGAATCACTAAGATAAGCATGCAACCGAACCTGATCGGTTATCTTGAAAGGCAGTACCCTTTGATTTTCAAAAAAATTGTACATGTAGATGATAACGAGTTCTTCTGGTTGAGAATTTAGTCCATAATAGCTGATGATTAAGTTCACAAAATCATCATACAAAACATCACTTTGGACTGTCATAGCTATCGTCTCTAGCATTTCACCCTCCTTCCAATGCTATACATATGATTGCTCTTCTCGATCCATTGACCATGACAATCCACCCCTATTGTTATTGATCCCTCTATTAGTGGTACCTAACTAAAGTCATTTGTTAAAAAAAAGTTAATAGTGATTTCATAGTGCCGTAAATGAATTCCAACAAATGTGTAATCAGTTGCAATAGATTACTTGCCTGTTGAGATTTATGTTACGCTCCTGAAGCTAATTTCAACAGATGAGTCATCTGTTGCAATAGGTGAATCATATGCTACAACAGACTATATATCTGTTGCAACAGATGAAGCGCCTATTAGGATAGATATTACAGTACTGAGGCAGCTTTGAAGTTGATTCCAACAGATGAGTGATGTTGCAATAAATAATTAACCTATTGCGACAGATGACTTACCTGTTGCAACAGACGACGATCTGTTGGAATCAAGGTCAGTATCTATCGGAACAGGTTACTAATATATTACAACAAATATTTACCGTCCGTTGGAATAGAGTTCAGGTTCTGTTGCAACACGTTAATAATCTGTTGCAACAGATATTTACCCTATTGCAACAGATAATACCTCTGTTGGAATCAAGTTCAATTTTTGTTGCAACAGGTTACGAATATATTGCAACAGACATTTATCATGTTGCACCAGATAACTAATCTATTGCAACAGATGGGTCATATGTTGCAACAGATGACCTATCTGTTCGATTCATGTTATGGCACTATAGAACCATAAACATGAATCCAACATATGAGTCTTCCGATGAAATAGATCTGTTTAAACAGATAACTCTTATGTTGCATTCATGTTCGCGTGTTGTCTGTTGTTGAAAAAATAGCACAATAGTAGTTACCCAGATGACAAATTCAACTTAAAATCATAATTTGACTTACCAAAGTCTCCTATGAAGTAATGTCAAAGTGGAACGTGATGTACGAAATAAAATTTAACCTAAGAAATTGATCAAATAGCAACAGTAGCGGTAACAACAACAACAATAATGGTCAACAAGAAGAAGATGAAGATACTACTGAAGTAGAAGATGGTGATAATGAAGCAGAAAATGATGAATAAAGCAGCAGCAAGAATGAACAACAAAAATAGCTAAGAGAGAGAAAACAACAATGGATGAGAAGAGAGAAAAAGACGCCTCTTTTCCTTCCGTTTCCCGTTATATTAGGTAAACATTTGAATCAAAGTATAAATTTAAAAACTTGTGGGTTATTTTGAAATTTTTCCAACTTTCTCAATCCATAATAAAGTAATTGTCACCTCCACTCAATTATTAAGACTTGTATCATCTACACCTCATTTTAAAACTCTTTTGTCACCTCTAGCCCAAAACCCCTACTAAAGTGCTCACATATTTCATTAAAATACAAAAAGAAAGGCCCCATTTGACAATTGACTTTATAAACCTTTACAAATTTATTTTAAATTTTGTATATTCTTTTAAATAACATACAATAATTTTTATTGAAATGGTAAAACATTATGTTATCGATTTTTTTTGGCATTTTCTGGTGAATAAAAACATTAACAATTAGGTAATTTTATGAGTACATTATCAACATGTTCAATCCTTATCAGGAAACTAGACATCAAAGGACGGACCTAATATATATTTTTTTTGTCTTAATTTATGTGACACAAATATAATTTAGATAATCATTCATTAAAATAATTTAAAATTTTCATTATTGTGATTTATAATATTTTTTTTCTATTCTAATTTAAGCGATACTGATATAAGTTCGAGAGTCAATCGAATATTTTATATCTTTTATATTTTTAAGTTGTTAAATATGTGATTTATAATGATTTTGACATAATTTTTCTATAAGATATTAATACTCTCTTAGTTCCAGTTTACGTATCGTCTCATTTTTAAATGATATGTAATTTCTGTGGCCCTAATATAATTTCGATAGTCAAACAAATATTTTATATTGACGTGTCATTTTGTGTGTATTTTATCTTTTTTTATGAAATATTATTAATCTTTTAATGCTTAGATGACTATAAAAATTAATTATGGTGATATAATAAAATCACGATTGAAACAATAAAGCAGACATATCTAAATAACTTATAACAATTAATTAGAAGTGATAAAATAAAATTATTATAAAAAATACTTGTGAATTTTTTTTAAATCAGTCTCATATAAGACATCAAATTAATCTAAAATATCAAGAGTTAATTTATCATTTTATGTTTACTTTATCTTTTTATTAAATATTATTAATTTGTTAATACTTAAATGACTTATAACAATTAATTAGGGGAGGTATAGTAAAATTACGACCGAAGTAGCTGAAAAAGGTAGTACAAAACATCAAGAGTTAATTTATTATTTTATTTTTATTTTTTCTTTTTAAAATTAATAATGGGTGATATAAAAAAATCACGATTGAAACAACGAAACAAACATGTCTTAAATGACTTATAACAACCAATTAGAAGTGATATAATAAAATTACTATAAAAAATACTTGTGAAAAAATTTAAATTGGTCTCATATAAGACATCAAGTAGAAATAAAACGTCCATAATTAATTTATCATTTTATATCCAATTTATTATTTTTATTAAATATTTTTTATTACTTAAATCACTTATAATGATTAATTAGGAGTGATATAGTAAAATTATGATTGAAATAAAACATCAATAATTAATTTATTATTTTATATTTAATGTTTTTATACTTAGATAAGTTATAATGATTAATTAGGGGTGATATAGTAAAATTATGATTGAAATAAAACATCAACAATTAATTTATCATTTTATATTCAATTTATTTTTTTTATTAAACATTATTAATTTTTTGATACTTAGATAAGTTATAATGTTTAATTAAGAATGATATAGTAAAATTAAAATTTAAACGACTGAGGCAGATAACACAAACAGACATGTGAAGGAGCTATCAGCTTATCCTATTTATCAGTAAGTAGAATTATACATCAAATAACATATATTTTATTTAGACCCTTTTAATTACAATTATTATGTGATTATTATAAGACAATTAATTTCGGACATGTCATTCTAAAATCTCATAATTCCATACACCAAACCACGCACTATCTGACGTGATATGGGCCAAAGTGAATCAATTATTTAATTATTTTAATTTAAGAGCAGAGAGATTTGAGAATTGATGCTTGATTAATTCAATCGCTAGTTCTTTATGCCACTTGACTTTTACTTTATTAACTAAAATAGTTTAATGATGTTAATAGTATTATTATATGGAGTAATGAAGTTTTGATTAATTCTCAGAATAATATGACAATATAATAGTAAGAGACAAATAAAATAAGTAACAAATAATATTACATATGTTGAAAAATAAAAATTATTCGATTACTAGATAATTCTTACTTTTTTCACATACTGTGACAATATTTGACTACTTCTTTATCTTCTAACTTAATTTTTGATCTTCAATACTTAATCTTTGATCTTCAATCTTTCATATCTAGAGTTTTATTTTTTGGTAAGTTAAATATACAATTTGTGTTATAACCTCGCTTGTGATGTTCTTTTTTGACGAAACATCAGCCTATCTGGGATGATATCTTCAATAAATTTATCTTTTTTTTTAAATTTTAATTTTATGATTTTAAATATAGTGTTCTATTCTTATAAATAACATATAGAATAAAATTTAAATTTAAAATTTACTAATCTAAAATAATTTTTTCTGAATTTAAAAAAATAAAAATTCGATGCACCTAAAGCTCTCTTGTATGCAGGATTTGGGGAAGAGTTCCATCATTGGGTGTATTGTACGCAGTTTTATCTTAAATTTTTATCAAAAGCTATTTTTAAAATATAAATTCATAACCTATTAAACACATAGTGACAATTTTATCAATTGCTTCAAAACTTTAAAAAAAAAAAAAATAAGTAATAAAAAAATGAAAGCAACACACGCAACTAACATGAAAGAGTTACTCCATTAACTCAAAAAAGAAAAAACTACTGCTGTATAATTTTACATTACTATATTTTGACAGCATTTAATCAATACATAAAAAATACTTCCTCGTTTTGAAATAAGTAAATTATTGAAATATTTATTGATGTTTTAAAATAAGTAAATCATTGATTTTTTTTTCAAATTTATTCTTATAATTTAACAACCAATTAACTTTTGAAAAGGTATTACAAGGTCAGTTGTTTTTTTTTTTGGTAAAAATGAAAAGTTATGTTAAATTTATATTTTAATATTTTTTTTAATTTATATATCAAAATTTAATAATTTATTTATTATAAAACGGAGGAGTACATCTTTGGCTACACAATTCGAAGTTAAATATTTAAATTTTTTTCCTGATAATCTGAGATCTCTTCCATCTCTTGTCTTTTTCTACCTTAACAAAAAAAAAAATACACCGTGGAAACTTTTTTTAAATCTTTTTGCATAGTAGAAAGTTTTCAGAAAGATCGCCAAAAAAGGAAATTCATTTAAAGCATAATATACGTATAATATTTTTTTATTTTTCAGATTTAAAGAATATTGACTCTTGTTCCCACTTCACCTTTCTTAATTCTCCTTCTGCTACATTCTTGACACTCCTAAAAAAATAAAAATAAAAAGTATTTTATTAATTTCATCACCTCTTCTCATATTTTACTTCTTCATACATAAATTTCCCATATTTCCGTTTTTGGCCATTTCTTGATTTTGTTCCAAAGTTTAGATTTTTTTCCATATTGGGTCTTGAAAGCTCGATTTTTTCATTGCGGGTTTTGAATTTTTTAGTCATTATATATTTAATAATTTCCCATTTTCAGCATTTCTTGATTTCTACTCCAAAGTGTAGATTTTTTTTTTTCATATTGGGTCTTGAAAAGTTTTTTTTTTTTTCAATATTGGTTCTTCAATTTTTTCACTCAGTTTGGTGTAATAATTTCCCATTTTCCACATTTCTTGATTTTGCTCCAAAGTTTAGATTTTTTTCCATATTTGGTCTTGAAAAGTTTCAATTTTTTTCATTTTGGGTCTTTTTTTTTTCTCAGTTAATTGGTGTAATAATTTTCCATTTTTCTACATTTCTTGATTTTGCTTCAAAGTTTAGATTTTTTTCCTTATTGGCTCTTGAAAAGTTCAAATTTTTCATACTGGGTCTGGAAATAATTTCCCATTTTCACCATTTCTTGATTTTGTTTTTAAAGTTTAGATTTTTATTCAATATTGGGTGTTGAAAAGTTTCAATTTTTTTCATTTTGGGTCCTTTTTTTAGTCCCATTTTCTCCATTTCTTGGTTTTGTTCCAAAATTTGGATTTGTTTCTATATTAGGTGTTGAAAAGTTCATTATTTTCATTGTGGTTCTTGATCTTTTTAGTCAATTTAGTGTAGTAATTTCTCATTTTTCCAATGTGGTTTGAATTTTGATGCATGTACATATGAAGAATTTGCGTATTGATAGATTTGAGGGGTTAAGGTATTGGCTATGATTAGTGAAGTGGAGGTAAAATGGAGGTTAGATCTGAGAGTGAGGTACATGTTAGAAGCGAGAAAGTACTACCATTACAAGGGCAAATGATACAAAGGACTAGATTAAAAGTTTTGTTTATAAGAGTTTGTTCTAGTATTTTGATATGGACTTGTTTGGTTCAACTTATTGCTGTTTGGGAGCTTTATCAACCACGTTTGTTTTCGGGTTTTGCTGTTCATGTTGAACAGACTTTGCCTTCTCCTTTGCCTCTTGTTCCAGCTAGTGAGTCTCTTCTTAGCTTGAATGTGTATTAGTTACATGCTAAGCATTTAATTAGTTAATTGATGTCATTGAAGTATGTGATTTGTCTGTTCATATTAGTAGTGGTAGTAATATTGCTCCTGTGGTTTCTTGTCCTTTGATTTCTGTTACTATCTGTCGTTTCCTGTACCTAGATTTATCATATTGTTTTATTGTAGTTTCCGTTCTGTTACTATATGTTAGTATTGCTCATGTAGTTTCTTGTACCTCGATTATCGTATTGTTTTATTGTAGTTTCCGTTTTGTTACTATATGTTATTTTTGTTATTATGTGTTGTTTCTTGTACTTCTGTTGCTTCTTTTAGTTACACGATTCCTGTAATTGTTTCTTCTACTAGTTACATTATTCTTTTCAAAGTATCTAACTAGTTAATTGATGTCATTGAAGTATGTGATTTGTCTGTTCATATTAGTAGTTGTAGTATTGCTAGTGTATTTCTTCTCCTTCAATTTTGTTTCTTGCGCCTCGATTATTGTATTGTTCTATTGTAGTTTCCATTCTGTTACTATATGTTGTCTTATTGTCTGATGTTTCTTGTACTTCTATTACTTCTTTTTCGGGACTGCTTTGGACTGTTTTTCCTTGAGGCGAGGGTCTATTAGAAACAACCTCTCTATCTCTGAGATAGGGGTAAGGTCTAAGGTCTGCGTACACTCTACCATCCTTAGACCCCAATTTGTGGGACTATACGGGGTGTGTTGTTGTTTATAGAAAGTCCATCTATTCCTAATCTCCAATGGAAATTAAAAAAATCAATTCGTTCAGGGAGACTCGTGCACACGTGCTGCAAGATCAAGTTTTTCTTGCTCATCGGATCCGATTTCCTTTATGTATTTCTCTACCGGGCCCATTCGGGGTTATTGTCCAGTACCTCTTAGAAAAGAAACCCATAAATTCCTCAGTTGGATTGACAACATCCCCCCTCAGGGCATGATTTCGAGACAGAATCTCTTGAAAGAGAAAAAAAAATCATGTTGTCTCTCCTTGATTTGCAGATCCTTGTTGAAGTATGTGATCTGTCTGCTGTGTATTATGTTGGTTTTAGTTCTTTTTTGCTAATACCCAACCCCTACTATGTTGTTCGGACTCTTCAAAAATGTCAACAGGTGTGTGTCCGATTCTTCAAAAATAGTGTATTTTTGGAGAATCCGACACGGGTGCGGCGTCAAAGGTGAAGAGTCCGTGCAACTTAGAATACCAATGGATGTGATGGATCCATATGGGAGATTTGAGATGCCTAGTAGTTGGGAGACATAGTTGTTGTTGTTACACTTGTATGCAGTCGGGTAATTGTTAGGAGTCTTTTTAGTATATTTAGACTAAATGAGACTTACACAACGTGAGATCTAGAGGACTTTCATTTTTTGAGAATCCCTAATTTGGCGAAAACATCAAAGTTTAGCTTTTGCAAGGGCCTTGGCTTCAAATCCCACTTCCAATAGTTTCTTTCTATCCCACAAAGGTAGGAGTAAGGTTTACATAAATCCTATCCTCCCCAGACTCCGCTTGTGGAATTACACTGGCTATGTTGTTGGTGTTATCGAAGTTTAGCGTTTTAATGAACTTGTCCCTACTAGAGCGGATAGAAAAGAGGATTTATATAGTTGAAGCCAACTAGTTTGAGTTTGAGGCGAGTTGATTCATTGACATTAGATTAACAGGGAAAAGTAGTAGAGAGACCTGATGAGTTATTCCTAGTTTTTGAGATCTGATTATTTGGAAATACGACCTTAACAGATCTGTAATCTAGAGAGAGAGCTATGAATGGGATGGTCTATAGTTAGTTTGTCTTCCTATTTTTAGTTTCGTCAATTTGGTGTCTAAGTGCCACCTTAAAGGTTTAAACAACAAAAACATACTCCGTGTAATCTCACAAGTGGGGTCTAGAGAGGGTAGGATGTAAGCTATCTCTACCTTTGCGGGGTAGAGAGTCTGTTTCCAATAGATCCTCGGCACAAAAGAAATGTAACTGACACAAGAAATAGGTAAGTAAAGCGACAACAAAATAGCAATGTTCAAACCAAATGAAGCAACAGGTATTAATACACATTATAGAAAAGAAATACGCGATACCTAAATTATACAACTAGAAGTACGACACAACTCAACTACCTACTAACCTTCTATTCTACCTCGATACCCTAATCATACAACTTAAATGTTTCTTGATAGAAAAAGATGCCAGCTTAAAGTCTTGTGGTTAGAATAGGTAAGGTTTAAATTTGTTTTCAAATTTCTTCTTTTTGGCCTAAATTGATATCCTTTAATGGTATATTTCTCGCTGCTAATCGAATTACTTCAGATAGATGCAATTATATTTCGCCGTTCCAGGCCCTGTAATCTTGTGACTTGCTGTTGTAAGAATTTCTGAAAAATGAACTGTAATACCAAATATATTCTGAAAAGCTAATGAAGTCACCATGTCTGAAGTAGTAGCATGTTCCTTGACTAGCTTAGCATAGATCCAACGAGCGACTCCATTAGTGTTTCCAAATTTATACACTCTCCATTTAAAAAACTATATTATGAAAAGCTAATGAAGTTGCTCATTGGATCTATGCTATCTGTCGAGCGATAATCAAGCTGATTAGTAAGAAGCACCTCCCCTAGCGATGAAACAAAAAGACATTGTGTTTCCTTGAAGGAAGACGAGAAAAGGACTGGACGAGAGACTTTCTTCTCTAGTCCTCTCTGTAGCATTCCTTATTACATCTTTTCTTTAACGTTAAGACAGAATTTTCTCCATCCAAAATAGAGTGAAAAGTCTCATATGCTCCCCCTCTTCCCAGGGTTAATCGTCTAGCATGAATCTTGAAGTAGTATAAACATATTTTTTTCTGAAGTTTTTGACAAAATAATGCTGCTAGAAGAGATTTGTCAACAGTAGTAATTAATAAAAAAAGAAAATAAAATAAATGTTTCAACCATAAGGAGATAGACTTGCACACTTTTAGGGATGGAAGTGCATTCCGACAACTTCTTTTTGTTTGTTGTTATGCAATATGAAATTTTTTATCATTTTATGTATCTGCAAGTGCAATTGTACACTTAGTAACCTAACCAACCCTAAAAAGTGCAATAGCCCTTGTTTTCTATTATTTGATAATTATTAATACCAATTTTAGTATTTGGATTACTGTTTGTACACTTTTGCTAGCTTTTTGGTGTAGATAGGATTTTGTAAATGTAGACAAATTCTTAGATGACATCATTTTTCTTACAGTTTAACATAGGAATCACTCAATGTAATGATCCTACCGATTCCAGCACCATATTAGTGCTGTTTTGTGTCAATAAAAGATTTACTTAATTATCTAAAAAACTTATATCTCTGTCATTGTACTAACTGAGCATTCATTGACCAAAGTACTATCACCCAGTCTCATAAGTGTAACATACTAATAGGAGCTGCATCATTCTATGAGTTCCAAATTTTGCTGCTTCTAACATTCATAACAACTTTGACACATGACATTATGCAGGAAATTATACAAGTAATGGGTTTCTTCAAGTGTCCTGCAATGGTGGCTTGAATCAAATGCGTGCAGCCGTTAGTATTTATTCTTCCCCTTTTTCCTTTGTACATTCTTATCCAATTCATAAGGCAAGAAAGTCAGAAGCTCTGAAACTGTATTCAAACTAAAGTAGGCTCCAAAATTTCAAACTCCTATGTTGAACTAATTCTGCTATTTTTTGAATGTAGATCTGTGACATGGTGACTGTCGCACGACTTCTAAATCTAACTTTGGTTGTCCCAGAGCTTGATAAAACATCTTTTTGGGCAGATCCCAGGTATTTCTGGTGTTAGTTATAAGTAGTTCTTTGACTTATTGCTTTGTGCTTTATAACAAGTCGTAACGTTTCTTGGCAGCAATTTTGATGATATTTTTGATGTGAAACACTTCATCGATTCACTAAGAGATGAAGTTCGAATAATAAAGAGACTGCCAAAGAGGTTCAGCAGGAGATATGGATACCAACCACTAGAAATGCCTCCTGTTAGCTGGTCAAATGAAAAGTACTACTTGCAACAGGTTTATCCACTCGTTTCTGCATTACATCTTTGTCATGTTATCAATTCGTGATTGACCTACACCATTGATTCTTCTTCATGATTGTGGACATCGTCATTCATTGTCATTTAAAGAATAGTGATTAAGAGCCTGTTTGGATGGTCTTATTGCTTTTGGCTTATAAGGCAAAAACAAGTGCTTCTAAGTACTTTTTTACTATCCCCAAACACTACAAAACTGCTTAAAATCTATTTTAGCTTAAAAGCACCTAAAATAAGCCAATCCAAACAGGCTCTAAATCTTATATGATACATGTCAACTTGCAAAGTACTACTCTTTTTGCTGTACATAGTTTCATGTACTAATTTTGATATGGAAACAATCTGCGTACAATGATTCGAGTACCTTGATAATTGAATATATCTCCTCTGTTGCAAGATATGCCCCAGCAACAGTTACTTATCCAGGGTCTAATACGTTCAGATTACTAGTGCAGATTCTGCCTCTCTTCAGCAAGCATCAAGTAATACATTTCAACAGGACAGATACTAGACTAGCAAACAACGGGATTCCTCTTGAGCTTCAAAAACTCAGATGTCGGGTGAATTTCCAGGCACTGAAATTCACTCCAGATATAGAGGCTTTGGGAGAAAAATTGGTAAAGATGCTTCAGGAGAGAGGGCCATTTGTAGCATTGCATCTAAGATATGAGATGGATATGTTGGCATTCTCCGGTTGCACCCATGGCTGCACTAATGAGGAAGCTGAGGAGCTCAAACGGTTAAGGTGATCATCTTGGAACAATTTTTGTATTTTAGTTTTGTTCTCTTTCTGTTTTTTTTTTTTTAAAAATATGGAAAGAAGTTGTCTTTAAAGACCGACAAGCCCTCAAGATCCATACTGGTTTAGTGGAGAACACAATTAAAACAAACGTTCTACAGAAGTGAAACCAAGTACTTCATCTGTACCAATTTATGTGGTGGCGTCCGATTGGGACGAAGTTTAGGTAAGTAAGAAATCTTTTAGACCTAGTGACAAAAAAAAAGTCATACATATTTTGTAGCCATAAAACTGGGGAAAATAACAAGTTTTTGAGAAGTTAAATTATTTTTGAATAAAGAAATGTTCGGTTCTTTTTTGGACAACTATAATAGGAGCGCGTGTCACATAAAAATGAGAGAGTAGTTAGGATTAGGACCTAGTTGGTCGGTACACAACATTATATCTGATATCGAAATGAGAGGAACATTGGTGGTTCTTATGTCCAATTCCAACTATTTTTGGATTGAGACATAGTTGTTCTTGTTCGTTCAAGATATGTTTGTTCAATAACTATGTAGTTCTTCCTAAATCATCCCTTATTTGCACCAGGCACAAAGAGGGAAAACTAGAGGGGGTATTTCAATGACCTGTCTAGTACCAAGATTTGATCCCAACTTTTTGTTTTACTTGCTCTTAATGTTTGTTTGATTGAGAAGATGTTGCAGTATTTATTTAACTACATGTCATTTGTAATCATATGGGGATTGACAGCCAAACTGCAGTATGATGGTAGCTGCAGCACTAACGAATTTGATGATTGATAGTTGTTCAATAATAATTTGTCACAACCCAAGCCCAAACAATCAAAAAGATTTTCATTACAGCCCAAGCTCTTGGTACGAATTTTCCTCTTTAGCCATAATTGAACTCAAAAACGCGCGTAACATGTAGACTTGTGTTATTCCTCATGAAATTCACTTTTCTCTCCCCCTTTCTGATGTGGGAATTTGCCTAAGGCTTCATGTATACTCTCTTAAGAAGTTTGCTAGCCTAGAAGCTTGCAGCTCTCTCTTTGACCCACACTACATCATGGATATCACATACACCCCCCTTATGGACTCAACGCGCCCGTTGAGATTCGTCTCAACATCTTATGGAGGGAGTGGTTTTGACAAAGCCTAAGTCCATACAACATATTATCCGCTTTCGCCCAATCGACCTTAAGGATTTGTCCATTAAGTGTATTCCACGTGAACTTGTCTTATGCTTTATAAAGCTCTTCATTTTTCTCTAATATTCCAACGTGGGATTCACCTAAGCTTCAAAATTTTGTCATCCTAGAAGTCTACCAGTCCGTTTCTTTGACCCACTTTTGTCAGCCCAACCCCATCACGGGCGTCATAAAATAAGTGGATTGGATACCAGTGGATTTCTGACATAAACTATGAGCTGCTGTTGTGACAAATGACATTTCCTCATAAGTTTTATTTTCTATCTCTAGATTTTGAAAGTTTACAATGTTGGATGATTTAAGGATTTCACTTGGTTCTCCCACTGGTCCTTTTCTTTGTACCTGGATTTGCTACACTTGAGCCGAGGGTCTTTCGGAAACAGCCTCTCTGCCTCCCTGAGGTAGTGATAAGGTTTGCGTACACTTTACCCTCCCTAGACCTCACTTGTGGGATTTTACTAGGTGGTTTTCCCACTACCACCAATACAATTTTCTCTACTTCACCCTTTCGTCTTGACCAACACTCAAACCTATATAGTAAATTTTTCTGATTCCCGTTGTTTCCTTAGGTATGCATTCCCTTGGTGGAGGGAGAAAGAGATTGTATCTGAAGAGAGGAGATCTCAAGGATTGTGTCCCCTCACCCCAGAAGAAGCAGCTTTGATTCTGCAAGCAATGGGTTTTGAAAAAGACATACAAATATATATTGCATCTGGTGACATTTATGGAGGTGAGCGGAGGCTTGCTGCTTTGAGAGCTGCCTTCCCAAAGATTGTAAGTGATCTGTGATCCTGTTCTCCTATTGTTTCTGTTGCATAACCATTTATCGGAACTATGCTGCATGTAATAGCAAACATATGCCTTAGCCAACATTGTTGTTAGTCTATTTCATGTATTTAGGAGATGAGCAACTTGGACAGTGGTCTCTGCTACAAGTATTGAATAACCTGCCATGTGTTTTAGACATTTGGTAGCCTTGAAGTGTGCACAAAATGTTCTATGTTTTCTGCTGCTAGTTTTTTATTGCTGAGGACTTCATTGTGACTATTTACTGGACACTATGAGCTATTTATCCTTATATTCTATTTTGTTTAATATCAGGTGAAAAAGGAGATGCTGCTAGAGCCTGGGGAATTGCGGCATTTCCAGAATCATTCATCTCAGATGGCAGCTCTGGATTTCATAGTGTCAACTGCTAGCAGTGTATTTGTTCCTACTTATGACGGAAACATGGCTAAAGTTGTTGAAGGTCATCGTAGGTACTTGTTACCTACTGTGTTGAAAATGATTCCATGACAATAGTAACCTTTATAAAGGCATCACTAATTATCTTTTGCAGGTATCTTGGGTTTAAGAAAACCATTCGATTGGATCGGAAGAGACTGGTAGATCTATTAGATTTGCATCAAAACGGAACACTTACAAGGGATGAGTTTACAGCTGCAGTCCGGCAGTTACATGAGGGACGAATAGGACAGCCAGCTCGACGTAGAGTTATTGCAGAGAAACCAAAAGAAGAAGATTATTTTTATGCAAATCCACAGGAGTGTCTGTGTGAGAGTAATACCTGTGATGACTTGTTTGGCCCTGAGAATTCAACCTTAGTCCAATGAGATATGTCTTGCATGGATAGTTACTCCATAGTATTGCACAGGCGTTTCATGAAGAAAGCAAAGGGAAAGGCGTAAAGTTGTTGGTAGGCACACTCGAGATCTGTTAGCAAAAGGCCAAAATGTGGCCTTAGGTCAACGGGGCATTTTGGGGAGGTGTTTTGTCATAGATAGGTAGTTTATAACTGGGAGAAGCAAAGAGAAAAAGAATGCAGAAACCAAATGTCTCATACTTATCAAAAAGAAAAGAAGTGTCATGTTACTGTATTCATTCATTTTGTTCATATATGTTTTTATTATCTCTTCTAGTTGGACAGTGTTGATTGTACCTGATACCACAGTAATTTACAGGAAGATGGCCCTTTTTACAATCAATTGCTCTAAAATGTGGAACAAAGAGGTGTAACAGTTTAAATTTCATGCCCAAAAAAGGCACTTGAAGCAAATTGTTTGCTGGAAATCAGATAGCTTAATATATATTCATCAGATCTAGCGCATCTTATTCTGTTTGAAAGCAAGAGATGTAATTTAAAGCTGCTCTTTCATTATTTATAAATCAGATAAGAGTAAAAGAAACCTCTGATCCCAGTAGTGGATCTAGAGTTGTATATGCATGTTCACGGGAATTCAGTAGCTTTTCCTCAAATCCTGTGTATGTATTTAATCCTAAATATCAATAAGTACTTAATTGTGAATCCAGTTATTTAAAATTCTGGATCCGCCTCTGAAGTTGAAACCGTAACGACTAGCTAGCCTGATCATGAGGTCAGCTAAGAGTTTCTTACTTTGGCTTGATCAAGATCTTTAAGTCTCTTTTCTTGGTGGTATTCTAATTCATCTAGTTTCCATTCTCTTTCTCTGAAGATATTGTTAATTTGTTGTAAAACCACCTTCTCCCCTGCCCTTACCCCTACTGCTATCTGAAGCCTTGAACTGAGGTTACCTCCCTTCATCAGTTTCTCATCCTACAAGAATCATTATGTTCAATGGCTAAAACAAAATACATGTACTACATATGGAGATAACGCGGTTTTATTCATAAGAGTCCAGATAGCATAGTATTTAGCAGAATGCATTAAAGGAAGGTGACAGTGGAAACATATAGTAGTGATGCAAGTTTACCTCTTCAGTTGTGGTGTGATAGCCAGAAAGTGCAGATTTACATGCATCTCGTACGATTTTACATATGAGTTCTTCATTTGCTCTGCTGACAGGTAACTCGAGATGATCCCAAACAGCCTTTCTGGAAAATGATTCTAGTAGGGAAGCATCAGTTCCACCAAGGGCAACCAGCCTTAAATATGGAAACAAAGCGGGAGGGAGAGATTGTCCAAGTTTTATATCAAAGTCAGAAGTTTCTCCTAGGCCATTTGACTCTGCTATATCCAGCTTGTCCTTGTAAAAATCGTCATGCTTGGATATTTCCAACGTTAAAGTAAATGTATCACGAGCTGAGCCTGGTTCGATGAAGCCATAGCCAATAGCCATATCAGCATTGCTTTTTTTCAAGCCATATTGGATGAGAAACTGTCAAAATCACCATGTGTTATGTACCATTTTGGAATTAGAACATTTTAAAGGTTTTAGTTCTAATAGAAGTACTTCAAATCTTCAATCAAACATATAAAACAAACTATGAAGGCTTCCTATAGACTCTTCACAGCTGTAACATTTAGATGAAGTATGCATTTTCTATTCCATTTAGCTTATGTTGTTTATTGGTCTGTCTTATTATTTTCATCCTGGAAGACTTTTATTTCATTAAAGTATGATCCAATAAAATGCTACATAATGTTAGCTTTTCGATGAACAATAGAAGAATGACTCGTTGTCTAGCTGAGAGAGTTATGAGTTTTGAAAAATGCAGCTCGCCTTACCTGGTCGCCAGCCTTCAATTTCGATGGACTTTGAAAAGAAAGTAACAAATCCCAGGAGAACAGACCTGCTGGTCCATCAACTTCATGTATATGATCTTCTGTGGTCACTTTGGCACTGTGGTTTGCCTGATAAAGTAAACCATTTGTATAACGTAAGTCACCAATAAATAATCAAAATATGGTCAAATGCTACATGGGAAGAGAACTTCAACAAACAAAGAAATTCAATTGTTACTCGTTTCTAGCTGGCTGACATTGAAGCTTTCATGTCTATATAGGTTTACTTATCATCAACATATTGAAGCAATCTTGTAACTAAGATGAATTTATTCTGAACCCAACACTTTCTCCTTTCCATTTTGAGCATCTTGTAAGTAGTCATTCATCACTAGAAAACTTCATTTTACCTAAAATCTTACCAGGTCAGCAAAGGGGACCAGCATTAGATTTTGAATCCCAGCGCGGGAAAATGCCCTTGATCTGAGTATCCCAAATGCCCAGAAGAAATCATCCAAGGTTATACGAAAAGGGAAAAGCTGCTTGTTACCAAGTATGATTTCTTCTTCAACTTTTTGAAATTCATTTTGCACGTAATCTTTCACACTCAACGTTGTGCTTAAAAGTTGAGTTCCTGCAAATGATAGCACGAGAAAAGTTAATCACAAGTACCCAGAAAACTCAACCAAACAACATCACATTTCTTATCTAAGAAAAGTTTTGTCTTTGCTTAGACATAGCCATCCCCACTCAACATATTTGACTATATAAAAGGCATAGCAATCACTCTTAACAAAGTCATAAGGGACGAAAACTATCAACTAGCCTACAACATACAAGATTGCATCTGGCGCTGAAACGAGCTTCAAGAGCTTTAATAACCATATGCTGACTCTCAATAGTCAAGAATTTTACGACAATAATAATAGGAATAAACAACGAGGAAAAGCCATGACGCAATGGTAGAGTAGCTCCTTCAGTTACCTAAGGTCATGAGCTTAAGGCATGAAACAGACTGTCTAGAAATACAAGGGGAACGCTCCATACCCTAGAGCTAACTCTCCCCTTACGTTCGACTAGTCAGGGAGTACTTTGTCATGGGGTAAGTAAGCAACAACAACAACAACTCAGGGATTGTAATCCTATATATATGGTTTGGGAAGGGTGGCGTGTATGCAGCCTTACCCCTATACCTTGTGAAGGTAGAGAGAGAGGTTGTTACCCATAGACCCTTGGTTCAAGTAAAACATATCAAACTCAAGTATGGAAAGAAAATACAGTAATGAGGAAATCATGATAAAGATAAAGGAGAAGAACAGTAGCAAAACGACAAACAAGACGTAACTGAAGCAAAGGAGACATAAGATAATAGTAGCCTAGTAGGGAAAACTAGACAACACTCGAAAATAAAACAAGAACTTAAGCTCTATACACTGCATGATGCAAAAATCTTGACACAATCAAAGTCAGTTCACTTACAAGAGAATTTGAGGTAAAACATCTAATTTTAAACATTAATAAATAACCTGGTAAAAATGGTTAGTAATCTACTATCACACGTTAAACTACATTGATAGAGATAAAATGGGAGTTACACTCTGTCAGCTTATATAACTTAACTCCATAGGTAGGGCCAAGGGTTTATCCGAATCCCTTTTGGCAAAAGATTACACTATTTACATAGTTAAAATTATTGTTTATGTTTATATAATAGATGTTCGATCCTCTTTGGCTTCGTTAAAATCCTAACTCCTCCACTGGAACATAACAACACAAGAATCTGCAATTCTTCCCATTACAGTAATGTTTTACAAGGAAAGCAGATTACCTTGAATCTCAGAGAGCTCCTCTTCAGACCTGCACTGGAAGAACATACCAAGCGACATCAGCAACACTACTTCCAAAAAGAGTTATTCAATAACAACAGCATACCCAGTATAGTATGACAAAGTGGGGTCTGAGGACGGTAGAGTATAAGCAGACCTTACCCTACCTTGGAAGGTAGAGAGATTGTTTGCGATATACCCTCGGCTCAAGAAAAAGATTATTCATAACAACATACAGAGGCGAACTCAGGATTTGAAGTCTGTGGGTGCACCAGTGTTGTCAAAGACACGCATAAGCCTAGAATTAAGACTCAAAATGTGTTGAGCGCTCACCTCGCTTAATGTGCAGCTTAGGTTCTAATTTCTGATACATACTTTACCTTGTCGATGAGGCTTTCTGAAGAGACGAACACTAAATAATTAATATTTCGATCACTTTATCCAAAAAAATTAATTCTTTTGTTCATATATTTGTCATTCATGCTTATACTATTAGTCTTGGATTAGACATATATTTATATGTTTTCTACATTTATGCCTTTTTTTATTAAATCTCACACTTTATTTGTACTTTATGCTTAAACACAATAGACCTTGAAACTTTTTACACTTATTGCTTTTGATAATATTGTGGAGCACCAATATTATCTTAAGATGTTAGAAAAACTTTCGATGTCGAGCAAGGGAGATTATCATATTCAATTGGTCGGTAAAAACATGAATAATACTGAAAAAATAAATATATAGAGCAAATACGGGTTTTAAGCTAATAAGCTTACGTTTAACATTTTTGAATAATCAATTGTGGTAGCTCAATGGTCAAGGAGGATTTTCCTTATGGACTGGTCGCGGGTTTGAATCCCCAGTCCAGCAGCAGCCTTTTAAATTTGAAGTATTGAAAATAAAAACTAAGGTGTTGTACGGCCAAGGGATTGATCCCTGGTCGCGTGGACAGAAGCAAAGGCTTTAACCAGCGCACCAGGGTGCACTATCATTCATTTTAGGTTACACTATTAGTTATATCCCAATTTCTCAATGTATATACACAATTTTTTTTAACGTTAATGGGTGCACATGCACCCCACCTATACATGTGGGTCCGCCCTTGCATACTAACAATCTATCCTCACGAGTGGGGTCTCTGGAGGGTAGTAGGTCTACCTTTGAAGATAGACAGACTGTTTTCAAAAAATTTAATAATCAAAGCAGACCCACCAATAGATAGTGGAATCAGTAGACTCAGGAAGAACACCAATGAAATATTTCCACTTAGAATCATCTTTCCATTTCTCTCTAATCAAGAAAAGAGCAATAGATATCCAAGGTTCTAATCCAGTACACAAATTCCCAATTTCAGATTTTGCAACTGTATCTGTATTAATCCATAGCCTTCTAGGCACTCCTAAAACTGTCTCCCCTTTAGCTATATCCCTTTTAGCAACTAATCCTAAACCTTCCGGTACAATTGCTGGCTTTACAGGTGTCTTTATTGATACAACCCCTTCATCACATAGCCAGTTCCAGAATGTTTGGACTTGTTGTGGGATTTTTGGGTCAAGTTGTTTAAGCTTGAGTGAACTTATCAAGAATGGTTTTTGGGAACTGTGTAAAGTTTGAAACTTTGTTCTTAGTTTTGTTGTTTTGAGTGGAGATAGGAAAGTTGAAGGGTGTAAAGAGAAAACAGAAGCCATTTTCTTGGTTTGGTTTCATTGAGACACACTGGCTTTTAAGGTTGCTAGCTTTCTAGATGGGTTGTTATACAGTTAACATGTGTCATTCTTCTTCTGGCTTATTTTCTGTCAGTATTTTGAGGCATCACACATACCTTTCATTTAAGTTTCATTTATATATTATAACTTTGCGTGTATATAAGTAGGCATAATAAATAAATATATATATTTTATATGGTAATTTATATCCGGCATGTATAATGCCACATAACATACACATCTACTTGATCAACTTCATATATATTTAAGTGTCTGCTTGTGTATATTTAAAGTTAAAGGACATAAATGTCAATTAAAGCCAAATTAAAAGATACGTAAATGTATTATGACATTTCAATTTTCACTTACTTCTGTGATTATGATGTGAAGGTTGTTGTTACACTATATATATATATATATATATATATATATATATATATATATATATATATATATATATATATATATATATATATATAAAATTTATAATCTATAATCTATCTACAATATATTAAAAGTATGAAACCTTTACAAAAGTGATTTAACTTTTTGCAACTCTTTTTTAGACAAAACTGTCTTTTCACTATTTTTTAAAATTTTTTATTTAATTATTTTTATTATACTAACTAGATTTCCTAAAATATATGGTAGGAGAATTGATTAATATTTTTCTTTCTACTAGACTTCCTAAAATATATGAGACTCTAAAATATATGATAGAGAAATTAATTAATATTTTTCTTTCTACTTTTCAATTTGAAAAATGCTCCTAAAATAGGACTCTATTAATTAAGAAAATACTTCTATAAATATTGAGATGTATGTTAAATTAGAGTACAAACCAGTTTATCTATTGGGAGAATATGATTGATGCTTATCTAACTTGATTCGATTGCATGTTTAGATTAGTGGATGCTTGATTTTCTAACCTCCAACTTCTTCACTGTTTTTGTCAGCATAATAGAATTCAACATGTACGTGTATATATATATATATATATATATATATATATATATATATATATATATATATATATATATTCTTTGTTTTCATTCTAAATCATTCTTTAGGGTCAAAATTCCCCCCACACAAGAATTGATTGGATAAAAATCAAAACTTTGTGATCACTATTATATTTTTTTTTATAGTTTACAGGTCGTAGATGAATGTCGGTTGGCTTTGAAGAATTTCTTGTGTAAATGTCAGGTTTAATTGTATTGTTTTGATATCTTTATTATCTTGTTGTTTCATTTTAATTTACAGATGCTAGATGAATGTGGGTCGGTTTTAAATTTTTTTTAGGTAAAGATTAAGTTTAATTGTATTATCATAATATCTCTATTAGTTTGTTATTTTGTGGTAGTTTATAGTTCGTAGATGAATCTCGATCGGCTTTGAGAATTTTTTTTTATGTAAAGGTTAGATTTACTTGTATTATTTTGATATCTCTATTATTTTATTATTTTGTTATTATTTACATACTCAAAAGATATTAAATTTAATTATTATATTCATCTTTATTATTTAAACAAATATATTATTTAATGTAATGTTTGAACTCATCAAAGTGAGGATGCGCGTACACCTAAACTAGTATATTAAAAGTGTGAACACCTTTAGAAGGTCTAAAGTGATTTGAATTTTTTACACCCTCATTAAAAATCTCCGTAATAGATAAAATTATTTTTTCACTTATTTTTTTCAATTATAGATTTAAAATTAAGGAGTCCTAAAATTGATAAGATAAAAATATATGAAAAAATAATATTAGTAAGATTCCTTTTTTCTTGTGTATATAAAAAAAAAGTCCTAAAAAATATATTGAGGTTTTTATCAAAATTAAAAAATAGTAACAACATTCAATAACAATTTTATATCTTAGGAATTAATATAAGGAAAGAAAATTATGACTCATTCATCATTTTTTGTTCTCTAAGTTTCTGTCAAAATTAGATTGCTAACATTAAAGAAAAAGAAAAGGTTAGACAGCACAAATAACTAATATGTACACGTTATTATTTCAAAAAAGCTAAAAAGATTATACTTTTTTGGGTAATTTGTTTTAGAATTTTAAACTAATTAGAATTTTACTGTGTATAAACAACAATTTCTACAATGTTATTTAAGTAACATATTCTATTTTTACCTCCATGTTTTCTTCTTAATTTGAATTTAATTTGATTTAAGTTGTTTTCTTATATTTATTATCATCATTCCTTTGATTATCTAGTTTATAACTTTAAAGATTGTATAGGAATTATTCATACTCAATAATTAACAATACATTCTCCCTTTTGGTAATTTCTTTTGTTTTCTCTTACGGTTGAAGATTTTGATCGAAAATTGAATGAAACAAACACATTATTGTTGAATGAAGTAGTCAAAAGTTTTAAAGGTTAAGGTCTTTCCTTTTTCTTTTTCTTTATTTAAATAAAAGTTCTATCGATCTTTCAATATAAATATCGTATTTGTAATTTTAAAATTATCCGTTAAATGGTTAATGGTTACTATAGAATGAGAATTTAAAGTCAAAAAATGCCATAGAGATTTTAAAGATCTTTGATCTAAAATTTTTTATGTTCCTTTTGTTAGAGATACACAATATTTAAACTTCACAGATTAACAAATAAGGTCTAATAAAGTAGATGGAAAGATTAAAGGGTTATTTCGTCAGTACAAAAATTGTGATTCTCTTTTATATTGCCACAACAAGTTTTACTTCTTTCAAAACTATTGATAATTTTTACACGATTTTTTAGGCAACTCTATTATAACAGTGATTGTTGTTGATTCGATTATTCTTTTTTCTCTAGAAAATTATTTGATTATAACTCTCTATGTATCTTTATTGTGACATGTGTATAAGAGAGCTTTAAGTTTTTTTCTATTTTTTTAATGACAAGAAAGTAAAAAAATTAAAAGCCATGTTCTAAATATATTAGAACCAGGGATGGCTCAAGGGTAAAGCCTTAGTTTTAGGTCCCAAAATTTTTAGGCCTAAAAAATTTTAGTAGTAAACTATGATTTCAACTTTACTTGAAATAATAATGAAGATTATGAAATACATTTTAAAAATTATCTAAAAAAAGAAAAGAAAAAAAGCTATCTCATTTTTACAAGAAATGTTTTATAACTTTGAACT
Source organism: Capsicum baccatum var. pendulum (assembly GCA_030864225.1). Classification (NCBI taxonomy): domain Eukaryota; kingdom Viridiplantae; phylum Streptophyta; class Magnoliopsida; order Solanales; family Solanaceae; genus Capsicum; species Capsicum baccatum. The sequence continues at coordinate 257,250,028 of CM061560.1, read as the reverse complement.
AAACAACTCAAACTTTGTACTAATAAATAACATTTTAACAATAATATCCAAGTTAATGCATTGCAAACAAATGAGTTAATATCTTATTAATTAGAATTAATCCTTACTTTTATTAATAATTATAATTATATTACTATGTGAATTTAAATGCATTTCAAACAAATGATTAATATCTTATTAACTAGAATTAATCCTTACTTTTATTAATAATTATAATTTTGTTACTATGTGAAGTTAAAAGTTTATATATCTTTACATTCAAAAATAAAGAAAAAAATAAATAAGACAACTCTAAATTATTATAGTTGTATTATTGTTGTATGTAAGTTTACATATGTACATATGTAAAACTCCTTAATAAATTCGTGTTTTCAAGAATGATGAATATGAAGAGACACATAAACTATCCATGTACTCGAATCATAAATGTGGAGAAACTCCAATGCGCACACATCGAATTTTATTGGAGCGATATTATTTAAAAAAAGTATAGCACCGGTGGCTTGATAAGATATGGATGAATCATGTCTCACCTGTTTTGAATTGAGTATATGTTTCTCTTGGTATAATTTTTGTACATAATATCTAATTATATTATTCACTTTAACCATTAGAATATATCCATGTCTGATCCCATACTTCGAATCCGAATTAGTCAGATTTTCAATGTGGATTTCGAACATCAAATTTCATATACTTATAGTATTTAAGTTAATAATATTGTCATGATATATACGTGCAACACACGTACACTAAACTAGTCTATTAAAAATGTGAAGGGTCTTACAAATGTTGTTTGAACTTTTTGCCTTCATTAAAAATCTTTGTAAAATCATCTTTTCATTATTTTTTCTTAATATTTAAGAGTTAAAAATTAATTAAATATATTTATGGTAAAATCTTTCCTTATTAGAAGTTATGAGAATTAATGACAACTAATATTTTTTCATTAGTTTAAGAATTAAGTTTAAAAAGATTTGAAAAATTTATAAATAAATATAAAAGAGTTAGAATAAGAAAAATTTGAGAAGTATCAAATTTTTAAAATTTTTAAATACGTAATAAGAATGTAATCAATGATTTTGTAATGATTTGACTTTAAAAATAAGAAAAAAATTTAAATATAAAAAAAATTGTTACTACAAATATAGTTCAAATCGATGCGTCTCTCTTAGCGTCTGACAGCAAGGGAAAGAAGTATTGCATTACAACACAAAAGTGATCCATCAACTATTTGAAACTTTTGGTGGTAAAATATATATGTGCACTAAATATATGTTTATATTTACATTATTATATTAAAGTATGAAAGACTTTTGAAAGTGATTTGAACTTTTTACACTTCATTAAAAAACTTTTCAATAGATAAATTCATTTAATTTTAAATAATCGAACATTACTCGTGCGATTAAACTAGAAGTATATATAAAAGGGAGAATGTAATTTGTGGGTGATTATTTGATTACATTTCAACTAAAGCTTACCAATTAAAAAACTCACTTAAAAATTTGCCCCTATAATTATCTTTTATTACTTTCTATACTACATAAAAGTCAAAGAACTTTCAAGCCTTTTTGGTAAATACAGGATTTCTAAAACTTCAAAAATGATGCATATACGGTAACATTTTCATATATTTCGTTTTTGCCTTTAATATATTTCTTTATTAGTTGAATTGGTACGTTCATTTTGATAAGTTTAGAGAACTTCAAAAACCTTTTAAAATGCTTAAGAAAGTGTGAGCTTTGATAAAACTTTTAAAAAATTATTGCTTTAGAAATTCAGAATAAAAGTTTTGTACTTTTTTTTTTAATTTTTACTTGCCATAATTCGTCTCACGGGAGTTAATCTGATTAATTTTTTAAACTAAATTATTATATATATAAGTGAGAATCCTCACTTTCATCGTCATCACATTGTGATTTCATCTTACGAGGGGACTACACACACGGTTGCTTTTTTGCTACATAACTTTATTTTGGCTTTTATTCATTTTCTTATAGCCATTTCAATTTTTGCCTTTTCATTTTTACTTTTTATTTGTTTCTTATATTAAAAATTTGTTATTTTATTTGCTTGTTTCCACTAATCATAAAAGGGTATTTTAATTTTTTTCTATTGCCCTTCGATCTTTTCTAAAGAATTTCACATGGATCTTTTTAATTGATCAATTTTTTTTTTAATTTTTTTTAATTTTTCTTCTTCTTTACCTTAAAGTATTTGTCAGATTTCACTTTTCGAAAATTAAATTATATACACTTTAATCAATATTTTTAAAAAAACATTACTAAGTTGATAAAAATGTTGCGATTTATAGTTTTTATTTTTCATAAAATATTTGAATATCTAATTTTTAATTTTAAATATTTAATTAATTTATCACAATGTAGCTCCAAAATCTATCAAATAGTCTGAAATATAAAATGATGAAATCTGAACAACTTTTGAAGCAAAAGTTTCTTTTATCACCGAAAACTATATCAACCTTTAATATTTTTGTTTCTTTAGTGACCTCATACGTGCTTATAAATAATAAAAAAAAGATCAATCTGGTGCATTAAAACTCCCGATATGTATATAATTCAAAGAAAAATCACATCACAAGAATCTATCGTACGCAATATCACCTTACGAGACTGTTTATAAAATATTCATCTTAAATTTTATTTAAAATATCTATAAATTTATTTGTTAATGTTGATTTGGGCCATGCTTATGACACTAATTTGAAATACAAACCAGCAAAGCCATGATGTCATTGCTATTATTGATCAACTTAAGATCAACTTAAATTCCAACTTTTATTTTAGTGAGTGCATTTATATGTTTTATATTTATTTTCGTATATTTTTTTATGTAATTATATCTATTCCGCATCGAATTTACTGGGTTCCAAAGTATCCCGAAATTACAAGTAGGTCCGCCCCTGCCAGGACCCTATACATCTTATCTTATATTACATGTTCCACCTATGCCATGACATCATCATTTTCATTCTTTTCTTCTTTCATGGGATTCATAATTGGTGATCAACACAGATATGGTCTTCTATATAACCAATCAAAAGGGTACAAATAACAGTCCAATCCACAAAGTTCAGTTTCAGTATCAAAGTTCAAGTTTGTATAAGCGTTTGAGCCAAAAAAGAAAAATGACAAGTAGCAAGAAAATAGAGTTAATCTTCATTCCTTCTCCAGGAGTTGGTCATTTAGTGTCCACAGTAGAAATGACAAAGCTTCTCATAACTAGAGAAAAACACATGTCCATTAGAGTCCTCATCATGCAATTACCTCATGACAACAAGATCTCTTCGTATATCAAATCAGTTGCCAATTTCAGTCCGCGTTTGAAATTCATTCAACTCCCTCAGGATGACTCTGTGTTGCAGCTACTTCAGAGCAATCTTTTCATCTTGTTTGTTGCTGGTCATAAACCTGCAGTTAGAGATGTTGTTGCTGAAATTATCAAGTCACAGTCACATATTACACTAGCAGGTATTCAAATTAATTTCACGTATGATGATTGTTTAACTTTATCTGTCCAGGGATTTTGTTCAATGATAAGCACACAACTTGTGATTTATAGATTAGATATTCACGGCCGTAGCGCATAAAATCTTATGTTGCTGAACTTATCATATTTCATACAATGGAATACACATCAGGTCTCATGTAAAAATCCTTCTTAAAATGAGGATATTTTCCCTGGAATACACATCAGACAAAAGTTTGGTATTTCCTACCATGCCAATTTATGTGGCACTTTGTGGATTTCGAAGGCCAAACAGTTTTTTTTACCGCGATATTTTCATATGCCTTTTTAAGTATTTGAAATTATTAGTTATTGTGACTTATAGCTCTTTTTACGTAGTCTTAAAATGCAAATTTTATTTCAAAAATCTTAAAGATTCTATACCTGAATTCATGGTACAAATTTAAAAGTATGACTCTCAAAATCTGAATGATACCACATGCTACATAAGTTGGGACAGAGGGAATATTTAGGTTGAGTAAACTTCTTTTTTTGTGTGTGTTACAGTGGATAAAGGTTGGTAACTATACGTGAAATTAACATGCAGGTATTGTCATCGACATGTTTTGCACCTCTATGATAGACGTGGCCAATGAATTTGAGCTACCAACCTATGTATTCTACACCTGTGGTGCAGCCACTCTCGGTCTTATGTTCCATTTACAAAACCTTAGTGATGAATTTAACAGAGATATTACTAATTACAAAGATGAACCTGAAGCAGAACTTTCTATATCAACATATTTCAATCCATTTCCAGCAAAATGTTTGCCCTCTGGAGTGTTGGACACGGAAGCTGGAGCCACCATTCTCGATCTTACACGAAGGTTTCGAGAAACCAAAGGCATTATGATAAACACATCTGTTGAACTCGAGCCCCATGCAATAAAATCCCTTTCAAGAGACAAGAATATACCACCGGTATACCCTGTCGGACCCGTGTTGAACCTTAATAACGTTCAAGGTGACAACTTGAGTTCATCAGACCAGAATATTAAGAAATGGTTAGATGATCAACCCCCTTCATCTGTAGTGTTCCTCTGTTTTGGTAGCGGAGGAAGTTTCGTAAAAGAGCAAGTTAAGGAAATAACTTATGCTCTGGAGAATAGTGGGTGTCGGTTTTTGTGGTCATTGAGGCAACCACCACAGAAAGATGCAAAGCTTCCAAGTGACTATGAAAATTTTGAAGAAGTATTGCCAGAAGGGTTCTTGCAAAGAACACAAGGGATTGGAAGGGTATTGTTGTTGATTTTTTCTTCTTTTTATTTCATATGGTGTCAGGTCAATGCTTCATTCTCAAACTTTAACCTGAAATTTTGTGGTTAAGACTGAAGGGCTACTTATCATTCCACCATAAAGTTTTGCGGCGTTGATTTATTTTAAATGATTTAAAACTAGTGTGATAAAAAGAACAACATTTTTATAAAGAACAACATATCCATTTTTTCGTAACTTTATGTTTTTGGAATACGTTGTCACTTGTTATCTAGATAGAAAATCTACTCGAAGACAACGCATTTATAGAGCCTGTTTGGATTGGCTTATTTTAAGTGCTTTTAAGCACTTTTGTTTAGGAAAAATAGAGAAGTGCTTTTAAACAAACCAAGAAGTCATAAGTTAGAATTCCGAACTTATGGCTTATTAAGCCAAAAGCTATAAGCCCATCCACACAGGCTCATAGTGTACCATTATCTTTTCACATCCTCACTTCATTTTATCTTTTGTTACTTGCTAATCATAGCATCTTATTATCTCCATTTCTACTATTTGCCTACAGGTGATAGGATGGGCACCTCAGTTGGCAATTTTATCTCACAAAGCAGTGGGAGGCTTTGTGTCACATTGTGGATGGAATTCGAGTTTGGAAAGCATTTATTTTGGAGTGCCAATGGCTACTTGGCCAATGTACGCAGAGCAGCAAGCGAATGCATTTCAATTGGTTAAGGATTTGGGAATGGCAGTCGAGATTAAATTGGATTACAGAAAGGATCCGAAAGTGACGATGGGCCAAGAATTTATAGTGAAAGCAGAGGAGATTGAGAAAGCAATAAGGGAACTTATGGACCCAGAAAATAAAATCCGAATTAAAGTAAAAGAGATGAAGGAGAAGAGTAGAGCAGCAACCATGGAAGGTGGCTCTTCTTACACGTCTATTGGAGGTTTCATCCAGAGTATCATGGAGAATACTCGATGATTAGCCGTTTGTTCTGGCTAATAGCACTGGATATATGACAGTATAATAATACAATTTATGTGCATTTTGTAGTTTGATCGATATAGTTGGTTATGCACCCTCGTTCTAAGTTATTAGTAAAGGTTTTGCCTATGCTGAGCACAACCCAAAATTGTGTTGGTTGTTGTAATATCTTTTCTTAATCTCAATTTGTTTCATGTGACATCAAACAACAGGCTCCTATTAACTCTGCAATAAACTATAACATACAATCATGTAACTTTTTGTCGGAATTTTCTTTCCCATAGTCAACATGTTGTCGTTGTTGTATCGAATGAAATTGTAAAAAAGGTTCCTACTTGGTGTTGATTACAGTCATACAACTTGAGATGCTCTTTTGCTCAAGTTAGGAAAAATGCAATCATTGAGGAAGAGAGTTTACAGGAAAGTACCTTTCCGAGATAAGATTGCCCAATACTCGATGCATTGGTGGGAAGAAAAAATTTCTCCGTTTTGGGATCAGAGGTCCAAGGTAACTCGCTCATGTTTGGTTTCTCCACATAGGCCATGGTAAACTCTCCCATCTTTTCTGCCTTGCCTCGCCAACCTGCCCTTAACACATGCTTCTTGTTGAGGTACGAAAAGATCCCATTTTCCAACTGGATAATATCCCCAGGCTCAAAAGCATCGCATTCATCACCCCACATTTGAAATTGAACTGCAGCTGTCTCATCTGCTACTAATGCCAGACAGGTCTTTTGTTGCTCTTCTACGCCTGTCCTACCTTTGTTTTTTTGAGACAAAGCTATCCTCCCTTTCTCCAAAACAATAAATTTTGTGTTTATATTGTTCTCAGCTGCTGGTACGATGTCTTTTAGAGACTGCATCCTCTTGCAATATGATAAAATGTCTGCAACCAAAGGCAAAAAAGATTAACAAAATACTAGAAAAAATTTAGCTTTTAAAACTAGAAAAAAAACATTAAACTTTTTCCGCACTATTTTCTCAATCAAGAAAAGAGGTACCCATATATTTTTCAATTTAATGAATTTTTTTTCACAATTTCTTGGTCATATTTACTATATTCTCCTGATTATGTAATATGTGATCTCTTGAACAGATTACTTAAATGACAAGAACTTTTAATACGGCTTTCTATCAAACATGTGGAGTGCATAGGTTGTGACAGAATTTCACATTACCTCGAACCACAAGAACACCAAATTTATGACTCAAAATTATTTAATTCAAAACGCAAGTAGATACTGAAAGCCTCTAGGAACTTCGCCTTCAAAAACCTAGTTGACGTAGAAAGTTCAGTTTGGAATTTTGTGGCTGTTGATGGAGCTATGATGTGAATTCATGTGTATGTTATCTCATTTGTTTGTTAATGAAAAGGACTAAAGATTATATGATAATAATAAGATTAATAAAACTTTGTTGTATATTATCCTGATCTCAGAAACAAATGTCTGGTTATCATTGCACGTTCTTTTTTAGCAGTTGTGACTTATAATTGTTTAAAGTATTTGTTTGACTCTTGCTGGTTGATGTAACTGGTAAGTCACCAGATTGACACTTAGGTTGTTGTTGGACTATAATGTTATGAAATAATTCGGAGAAAGTTGGAAACTGTAGAACGAAATTGCAAAGAACTATTCTGATATATTATCTATTCAATTATCTACCGGGATCTCATCTGTGGGCGGCTTTTAAAAGGCTATCATTTGTACGACGAGACGCTAACCTAGGTCTGTACATTCCAACAGGCCTCCTTAGGATTTCGACAACATAATCAAAGGATGACATATTTCAGGATTTGGAGACAGGACCACGAAAGTCTGTTGCACCATTTTTGCAAGAGGCTATGTCCACAGGAACCTGTGATGACCTCCAATCACGTAACAGTAACTTTACATGTTATTTCAAAGCTCTCTTTCGAAAAAAGTTCAAACTTACAAGAGTAGAGTGAACCTTGTATTCATTGGACTTGAATGACATTGGCCCGTCATCTTAGTGGACCAAGCAAAAAAGGTGGTGGTCTAGTTAGGCAGCCCATCAGTTGAATGACACTGGCCCGTCATCTTAGCGGACCAAGCAAAAAAGGTGGTGGTTTAGTTAGGCAGCCCAGCAGGCATTCCTTCCTTGGACTTGTGTGACACCGGCCAGTGATCATCTTAGCAAACCAAGGAAAAGGAAAAAAAGTGGTGGTCTAGTTAGGCAGCCCATCAGGCATTCCTTGAACTTGTGCAACACCGGCCTGTAATCCTTCCACTGCCCAAAGCGGGAGCTGTTCGCTGCTCTGTGCAACCAGCCTCACGCAATCCACCCCACTTTAGGAGCCACGTAGCCCAAGCCTTCACCTGGACCACGTGACCCAACTCTGGGCTTGGAGAGGGCAGGCCAGAGAATCGCAACACAAGCCCTACCGTTTGGACAGGCCTACACATTCCACCACATTAATGCCCCCACTTGGGTTACAAGCCCATGTTACTGAGCTCAGCAATATCAGGTGTGTTCTCTAGTGCTAATAAAGAGGCAAATAACTATGTGTATCAGCAATGTGGGAGAACACTTGGGGAAAAAAAGATAAATTATGTCTAGGAAACGATAAATTGTCATCTTTTCCTTTTCTTTTTATAAAACTTTGTTGCTTCACAGTCTGCCATTGGATTTATGATAAAGTTTTTATTATGTTTGTAACAAATGTAAAGATCTGACTTCATAAACATTGTGCTGTGATATTCTAAGCTTGTAAAAAAAGGTCATCCTAGCGCTAACGCTTACTCTTTGTGATCTGAGGAAGAACCGAACCACAAGGATCTTGTAAGCGGCCTTCCGATATTCTTAGCTTCTGTATTGTTTTAACCACTGAAGGTCATTTGGATCCAAAAGACATCAGTTGAAAATTCAAAAAGATTGGTTAAACTAATAGGAAAAAAGAGGGTTGTTGTTAAAATGGAATATTTGTCTCTTTTTCTTAAAAGCAAAAGGGTCATATTTGCCCTTTTGCTATTGAAAAAGTTCAATATTCTCCTTCACTATATTATCAGTCCAAATATGCAATTAATGTTATACTAGGGGTTCATATATGCCATTAGTATTATAAAAGAAAAAGGGTAAAATTTACCCCTTTATTTTGAAAAGTTGGCTAGATTTACCTTTCGTTATACTCTCGGGCTAAATTTGTCCCGATTGATAAGAAAGTTTTCATCCATATCATTCAGTTAACAGAAAAACTCCAATCAAATGCACCTCAATTATTTAAACCCTTTTTTGATCCGATAAGTGTGAATGTAATACAAACGACTACACATCAAATTCCACCTTATTTTCTAATGCAAAATATAAAGGGCGGTCCGGTGCACTAAAGTTCTTGCTATGTGCAGGGTCTGCAGAAGGGCCCCAACACAAGGATGTAGCCTTACCTTGCATTTTTGTCGGAGACCGTTTTCAAGTCTTGAACATGTTACCTTCTAGTCACATGACAACAAATTTATCAGTTACTCCAATGCTCCCCTTCGATGACAAAATATTCCCAAAAGAAAAGAATAGAAATAAAAAAAGAAAGAAAAGGTCCCTTTCTTAACTGTATAACAACCTCATCTGAAAATCTAGTTAACTCAAACTAGCCAAGAGACACAAAAGCTAGAAAAATGGCTTCTGTTTTCTCTATACACACTTCAACTTTCCTATCTCCACTCAAAACAACAAAGTTCAGACCAAACTTTCAATCTTTACACACTTCCCAAAAACCATTCTTGATAAATTCACTTGAGTTCAAACAACTTGACCCAAAAATCCCACAACAAGTTCAAACATTCTGGAACTGGCTATGTGATGAAGGGGTTGTATCAGCAAAGACACCTGTAAAGCCAGGAATAGTAGCAGAAGGTTTAGGATTAGTTGCTAAGAGAGATATAGCTAAAGGTGAGACAGTTCTTGAAGTGCCTAGAAGGTTCTGGATTAATCCAGATGCAGTTGCAGAAAGTGATATTGGGAATGTGTGTAGTGGATTGAAGCCTTGGATTTCTGTTGCTCTTTTTTTGTTGAGAGAGAGATGGAGAGATGATTCTAAGTGGAAGTATTACATGGATGTTCTTCCTGAGTCTACTGATTCCACTATATATTGGTGGGTCTGCCTTTAATTTGTTTGCTTTCTATGAATATTTTTTTCCTTGAGCTGACTGAATATCGGTTATACCTTTCAAGGCAGATGTAATGTCTGCATAAATATTTTTATGATATGTTGTTGTTATGAATAATCTTTTTCTTGAGCTGAGAGTATATCGGAAATGGAAAGAGTCTCTCTACCTCCCAAGGTAGAGTAAGGTCTGTGTACACGCTATTCTTCCTAGACTCCATTTGTGGGATTACGCTAGGGATGTTATTGTTGTTGTTATGAATAATTTTATTTTTTGGAAGTTGTGTTGTTTGATGAGGATTCTTGGTATGTATTTCCAGTGCAGGTCTGAAGAGGAGCTTTATGAGATTCAAGGTAATCTGCTTTCCTTGTCAAAACTTAAATAGGAAAACTGCTGATTTTTGTGTTTATCAGTAGAGTTAAGTTAAACATGTGATAGTAGGCTATTAGCCATGTTTTAACATAAATATTTCACCATTAGCCCAAATATACTCTTAACATGGTGTGATATAGTCCGTTTCGGGCAAAATCTGCACGTTCTTCCTCAAAATGACTCACATCATTAAGAGATCCTACACTTTATATGTAGCTTTCTAGTTTTTTCAACTACCAACACGGGACTTTGTTCACACACCCAACATCTTCCCCATGAACTAGTTCCATGTAGCTCGTCACCATGATCCACGGTCAATTTCCGAAATTCACTGTGTGCCACCCACAAAGCCCCCAGCTACCGTTCTTTTTGTATGTGTGTGTCTCTAAGATTGTAAGGCGAAGTAAATCGAGCCCCACGCCATTGTGTAAACATTTTTTGCATCGTGCCGTATGTAGAACTTAAATTCTTGTTTTATTACTTAAGCGCTTGCCCCATGACAAAGTACTCAAAGTGCAGAGTTCCCCTTGTATATATACAAGAGTATGTTTTCATGCCTTAAACCCATGACCTTCAGGTTACCAAACATCATGGCTCGTCGTGGTTGTTTACATTGTTTTTTTCTCAAGATTTTAGACTATTGAGAGTTATCATGTGGTTACAGAATCACTTGAAGTTTATTTCCAGCTTTGGATGCAATCTTGTATGATGTAGGCTAGTTGATGGTTTTCATGTAACCTATGAGATTGTGATCCCTTATAACTTTATTATAGATACCGGTAACACCTTTATATAGTGCGGTTACGCGATGGTCTTGATTATACTCCATAGACAAATATGTAGGATGTGATGGCCTTGTCTCTAACGATGATGAAATTGCTCGTAGCTAGATAAGAAATGGTGATGTTCCTTTTTTTCCTTCCTGTCGTGCTACTGTTTGCAGGGACTCAACTTTTAAGCACAACGATGGGTGTGAAAGATTACGTGCAAAATGAATTTCAAAAAGTGCAAGAAGAAGTCATACTTTGTAACAAGCAGCTTTTCCCTTTCCCTATAACCTTGGATGATTTCTTCTGGGCATTTGGAATGCTCAGATCAAGGGCATTTTCCCGTCTTCGGAATCAAAATCTTATTCTGGTGCCCTTCGCAGACCTGGTAAGATTTTAGGTAAATGAAAATTATTTCGATAAGCAATTGAAGTTTTTAATGATGAATGACTACTTATAAGAAGCCAACAATGCTGAGGCTTTCTGCACCTGCGGTAAATGCTGTTACTTGATGTTTCTTAGTAAAACAATATCTCCAAGCTAAAAATAATGGGAAATGAGATAAAAGTTGAATACCAGATAAGAAGTTAAAAAGATACCGTTATGCTTCTAAAGCTCCACAATCTTTCATGGTTTGAGTATGAACAGGAGAGAGTGTTGTATGCAGAATCAACGCATCTTAGTCCCAAGGTTTATTCAAAGTATGTTGATTAAGATAAAATTACACCTATATAGACATGAAAGCTTTAGTTTCGCTAGAAACAACTCAACGAGTATTATTTGAATCCGAGGACTGTTGTCAGAATTTCTATGTTTGTTGAAGACTTTTTCCACTATAGCATTTCGTCATATTTTTGGCTACGATGGACTGGTAAGTTACTTTATACGATTGGTTTACTTATCAGACAAACCACAGTGCCAGAGTGACCACAGAAGATCATGCGCATGAAGTTAGGGGACCAGCAGGTCTGTTCTCGTGGGATTTGTTATTTTCTTTACGAAGTCCATTGAAACTGAAGGCTGGAGACCAGGTAAAGCTTACTGAGTTCTTCAACATTCAGAAACTATCTTCACTAGAGAACAAGTTATTCTGCTATTGTTCATCGGAAAGCTAACATTGTGAAAACAATTATTCATTACTTCCAATCTCATACAGCATGCCTTATGTAGCATTTTTATTGGATTATCTGTTAATGAAAGATGAGTCTTCCAGGATGAAAATAATAACATTAACCAATAAAAACGCATAGTACAATAAATGCAATAGAAGACACATACTTCGTCTAATTGCTTCTGCTTAGTTAGAGTCTAAAGCAGGCCGTAATTACTAGTTTGCTTCACATGTTTGATTGAAGATTTAAAGTACGTATGATAGAAGAAAACCTTTAATGTACTCATACCAAAATGGTACATAACAAATGTGGTGATTTTGACAGTTTTTCATCCAATATGACTTGAACAAAAGCAACGCTGATATGGCTCTTGACTATGGCTTCATCGAGCCAAGTTCAGGTCGTGACGCATTTACATTAACATTGGAAATATCAGAATCCGACGATTTTTATGGGGACAAGCTGGATATAGCTGAGTCAAATGGCCTAGGAGAAACTGCTTATTTCGACATAAAACTTGGACAATCTCTCCCTCCTGCTCTGATTCCATATCTAAGGCTGGTTGCCCTTGGTGGAACCGATGCTTTCCTACTAGAATCAATTTTCAGAAATTCTGTTTGGGGTCACCTCGAGTTGCCTGTCAGCAGAGAAAATGAGGAGCTCATATGTAAAGTCGTACGAGATGCATGCAAATCTGCACTTTCTGGCTATCACACCACTATTGAAGAGGTAAATTTACATCACCAACTAATTGTTACTATGACACTGACACTGCGTCTTGTCTTGCTATATTTTGGTTGTCCATGCTTCATTTCACCTTACCTCAAAGCGTAGTGAATCGTGCGAATAAAACCACGTTATCTCCATTATGTAGTACATGTATTTCCTTTTTGGCATTGAACATAACGTTTATTGTAGGATGAGAAACTGCTGAGCGAAGGGAACCTCAGTTCAAGACTTCAGATAGCAGTAGGGATAAGAGCAGGGGAGAAGAAGGTTTTACAACAAATCGACGATATCTTTAGAGAAAGAGAATTGGAACTAGATGAATTAGAATACTATCAAGAAAGGAGGCTTAAAGATCTTGGTCTTGTTGGAGACCAAGGAGATATCATATTTTGGGAGCCAAAATAAACAATTTTCTGCTGACCTTATGATCAGTCAAGTTGAGCTATTATGAATTTTCAGTCACTTCAATACTTGCTCGCGCTTGCAAACAGAAGAGGATTCAGTAGAACTGATGAATATATGGTCATCAAACCCAACTTAGCTATCTGATTTCTCAAAGTATGTAAACTCATCCCGTGTAAGTGTTCTTTAACGATGCAAATCTAATAGCTCTATCTGTCTCAGGAATGCCTTTATTAATGTTACGGAATCATTTTCAGCACAGTAGGTAATATGTACCAACAATGACCTTCAACAACTTTAGCCATGTTCCCCTAAACATGAAGAATCCACCACTAAAGGATGGGGTTGCTTCTCTCCTAACCAGAGGTTTTGATTCTAGTCCTGTTTAGATGGGGTGCGCTTCCCTGAATGGTCCTTACGCGGCAAGAATCCAGATTAATCGGACTCCAATACGAGTACTGGATACCAGATGGGAAACCCAAAAAAAATAGTAGGAACAAAATACACTACTAGCAGTTTGACACTATGAAATCGGGGCTGCTGTCTGAGCTGAATGATTCTGGAAATGCCGCTATTCGCACGTGTTCTAGCAGCATTTCCATTTTCACCTGATATTTAAACACATAATAGTAGCAGATTTTGAGGCAACTAATAAGAAAAATGGAAGAAGAAAGAATAACAAATGTTCTTCTCTTCCCAAGTCCTCCCACATTGATAACAGATAAAGCTATTTGCCTCTTTATCAGCACTAGAGAACACAACTCATCTTGCCGAACTCAGTAACATGGGCTTTAACCTTTTTGAACAAAATTTTTCCCGATAAATGGAGTAAATTATATAAATAATCCTCTGAATAACAACTCTATATTTAAATCTTTCAACTTTTATTTTTTTCCATTTTTAATTTTACTTTATTATTATTATTTTTTTAATTTTCTCAACCCTTACTTTTATCTTTTTTCCTCTCAACTTCTTTTTTTTTTCTTTTATATTATTTTTCTTTCCTCATTATTTTTGTTCTTTTTAGTTTTATCAACCCTTATTTTTTTTTCCTTTACACCTTTCAACGTCTACTCTTATAAAAAGAAAAACTTTTTTTTTATTTTTCTTTGATTTGTTTCTTTTTAAATTTTTCTCGACCTTTATTTTAATTTAATTTTTTTTTATCAACCTTTAATTTTTTTTTCTATTTTCTCTCAACTTCTATATTTTCTTTGATTTTTGTTTTTAATATTTTTCTTCATTTTATTTTTTTTTGCAATTTTTATTATTTTTGTTCTTTTCTTCGATTTCTTCCATTCAAGTTACATCTCATTAGCAAAAGTTGACACTATCACGTTATAAAGGCAAGACTTACGACTTTTGAACAATAAGCTACGTTTTATGGGTAAGAATTGAAACTACTACATTTATAGAGGCAAGACTTATGATTTTCAAACAACAAGTTATGTTTTATGGGTAAGAGTCGACACTACCACATTGTATTTTGATTTATGAGATGTTTTATAACTCTTACCTTAGAGGAAAGACTTAGCTCAGGGACTTTCAAACAACAAATTATACCCCACGGGCAAGATTTGACTCTACCGCGTTATGTTTTTATTTATGAGATGTTCTACAACTATTGCCTTAGAGGCAAGACTTAGCTGTAACACCTCACATTTTTCGAGCTAGAAATCAAAGCGTCGTTCCTATGCGTATTGATCCGAACTACATGATTCTTTGTTAATATATATGTGGTGATAAATCCTACAGTTTTGGAATACCTTTGGATATGAATTGAGGTCACGAAAATCTCCTAACTCAAAGACGAGTTGAAAACAATTCCATCGAGTACGTTTTAGTGGACACTTCAACTTGGGTCAACTTTCGTCAAGCATAACTTCTGTTATATAATGAACTGGGTGACCTTCTATATATCAAATGAAAGGTCTTTGAGTCCTCTTTCCAAAGCAATTGATTTCGGTGAAATCCAACATCGAAGTAAAAAGTTATACCCAATTTACTTCAACATTTCAGTCTGTCAAATCGAGGGACTGCTGCGACGTTTTTGATTTCCTTAGGGGTATTTTGGTATTTTTCGTCATCCCAAACTTCTTCCACGCGATTTCAATCTTCCAAAACACTCTATAATCTATTTCTTTTATCATTTTTAATCTCTAAATTCCTCTCCTCTCTCAAGAGTAAAATAAAAACTAGGCTTTCTTTCAAAATCAAGAACCAATCTCGTAAGTCCAAGATTTCCAAAGAACAAATCAATATTCGAGTTCTGCTCTTCAAACTTGTAATCTAAGGTACGTGGGGTTTTCCTAAATCTACATGGGCATGGTAAATTCTTATTAATTATGTTAAAGGTTTAGAAATTATGAATTTACAAAAAAGGGGTTTTGGATTTATAATTAGATTCATGCTTTTAAAGTTTTTGATGATATTAATTTGGTCTTGAGGCCTTTTCCCCCAAATCTAATTCATAACCATGTTTAAGTAGATATATGTATGAGTTTGATGAGTTTGAATTATGAATTGAGAGCATGAACTATTTGAAATTCCTATCTTATTTACAAGTCTCTTAACTTCGTAAGATATGATGTGTTCGAAATGTGATATGAAAAATATAATTTAATATAAAAGCCTTGACTTTGTTTATGACTTGATTATGATTTTTAAATTAAAGAGAGAGGGTTTTACATGTTGGTAAGTGCTGAATATATATATATATATATATGACCACCACATGTTTGTTGAAATGATTGAAAAGAATGACCTTTGCGTAATTTGATAAATGTTTTGGAAGAATGAATCTTTCGGAATTGGTTGAAGTATGGTGGTCTAACCTTTGTATTTTGAAAGAGAAAACTGTAAAGGATATTTTATAGCTCAGAATTATGACTTGCAAGTCTTGGTATGACGATACCAAATCAAATAAAGTCATGATAAAACTCAGAACAGGATATAGATTTCATTTTAGATTTCAGATTTTGAATTCAAAAAGATGCATGTTTAGAATGGGTTAAAAACTAGGTACTAAGAAAGTTAGGTGGTTACCCGAAGAAGACACGAGTCATATGATTCATTGACCGAAACCGTGTTTTGCCGATACGGGTATATTATTATACGCTGGCCTAGTGCCTTGGGGCGTATCAGATTCAGATACTTTAACCCTTGCGGCAAACTTGAGTTGGGGGCTTGGCCATCGAGTTAATGACAGATCCCATATGGCCCGTGGGAAAATTTTAGATATGTAGGGTGTACCACTTACCTCAGAGGTAAAAAAATAAAGAATGGTTTTACATCTACAGATTTGCATTGAATGATTATTTTAAGTTGCCCATATGTTTTAAATTATTTCTTGCTTAACATTTTTATGAAATGCTCTCACCTATGTTGTATATAAAAGTACATTATTTTGGATTGCTCTGCGTATTAGTACATATGTATTGAGCCCCCTCCATCTCAGGATCTGAGGCACACTCTTGGGGTCCAGTTCAGCAATAGATTTGAGTGCGTCGGAAGTTACAATTGGTGAGCCTCCCTTACTTCGGAAGGTCCGTATTAGAACTTGTTATTGTTATTTCATTTTGATTCATGGCCCGACTGGGGGCTTATCCCAGATTTCAGATAAATGTCATTTTCAGTTGTTAGAGATTTCGCAGACTGATGTTAGATGTTTTTTAGAGGTATATGTTTTCCATTCCAGATTGTTTAATTAAATTATGATATTGACCATAATTCCATTTTATTTTGTATTTTCGCTTTTCCTCTTTGTAAATGAATGGAGTATATGATTGCAAGTTAGAAGGGCTCTCGGGCCTTCATGGTTTAGGATCCCCACCAGGGCCAGGGCCTCGATTTGGGTCGTGACAAACTTGCTATCAGAGCACGGTTTATGGTCCCAGGGTGTCTGCGAAATCGGGTCGGGTAGAGTCTTGTTTTGTTAGGGTTTTTGTCCTGATTTTCTTACTATATTTAAGTTTTACTTTTTTTTTAGAAGGAAAATAAAAGTTACCATAATTACTTTTATTTTTTCTGAAAGAAAAAATATAATTCTTTTCCATATTTGGATAACCTCTTTTTTGCAGAAAAGGTTTTGGAACTCTATAAATAGAACACCCCCTTCTCATACCATAACATAGTAGCATCCACAATGTAGTCTTTTAAGAGTTTCGTTTAGTGGGAGATTTTCTCTCTCATTAGTTTTATACTTTTTAATATTATTATTAATATTAATTTTCATATGTAGGTCATTTGACCAAAATAGCAATAATATATTTTTAATATATTTTTGTGTCATCTAATTTATTGTCTCAAGGTTTGCAAACTTTAAGCTTCCGCATGACGCCCTCTCGATTTCGAACCCAACAAGTGGTATCAGAGCTTACGGTTTAATGGTCCAATGGTGTGGTGAGACGAGATTAAACAGGTTCAAAGCGGTTTCAAAATCAAGTTGGAATAATTTGAATGATAATGAAGATTTTTGTTGAACTACACGTGGAGAACAAGTTTCAACCATATTTTTAACACTCCTGCTGCTGCATCTTTAAAAATAAAAATAAAATATTACTTTTAAACTAATTTTAACCATGATATTTTAAACCTTATTTTTAACCATGACAAGAAGCAGTTATGAAGATTATATCAAGAACGAAGTTCATGCACGTGATATGAAGAGAAGACGGATCAAGTGAAAAAAATCAAGCCAAAAAGGGAAGATTTGTTAGGGTTTTTGCCCTGATTTTCTTACTATATTTAAGTTTTACTTTTTCTTACAAGGAAAATGAAAGTTATCATAATTACTTTTACTTTTTCTGAAAGAAAAAATATAATTCTTTTCCATATTTGGCTAACGTCTTTCTTGGAGGAAAGGTTTTGGAACTCTATAAATAGAACACCCCCTTCTCATACCATAACATAGTAGCATCCATAATGTATTCTTTTAAGAGTTTCGTTTAGGGGGAGATTTTCTCTCTCATTAGTTTTATGTTTTTTAATATTATTCTTAATATTAATTTTTATATGTAGGTCATTTGGCCAAAATAGCAATAATATGTTTTTAGTATATGTTTGTGTCATCTAATTTATTGTCTCAAGGTTTGCAAACTTTAAGCTTCCTCATGACGCCCTCTAGATTTTGAACCAAACATGTTTATGGGTGTGTAGCGCGCCACACTGATAAGCAGGAGGCTATAAGGCGTTTAGGAATGTCTTTTTTTTTCATGTTCTAGTTCGTGTTATGGAGTCGGAATGCTCCTCTTTCATACTCTAATTCGTGCCATGGTGTCGCCCATACGAAAGAAAAGTTATCCTAATTCTTTCCTTACTCTGGTGTTCCCAGATAATGCTCTCAGATTTACAAGCAGAAACTTCAGAAGTCACACAAAGGGCTTGAGAAGAGCTTCCCAGTGTGTCATAAGTACCTCAAGTTTAAAGTTATGTCATTATTATTATGAGGTTTTCAGTTAAGACAGAGTAAGATGTGTATTCTTAAGTCATTGAATATCTAAGATGTTTCTCCTTCATGGGCGAAAGCTTCAAATAAACTAAGTCACCAACCTTAAACTTAAGATTCCTTCTCCTCACATCTGTATAAGATTTCTGATGACTCTGAGCTATCTTAAGCCTCTCTCTAATCAACTGAAATTTCTCCATAGCTTCAAACACTACATCTGACCCTATTAAAGTAGCCTCACCCACTTCAAACCAACCAATGAGTGATCTACACCTTCTCTCATAGAGAGCCTCAAACGGAGCCATCTGGATACTGAAATGATAACTGTTATTGTAGGCAAACTCGATCAAAGGCAAGTGATCATCCCAACTTTCTTTAAAGACAAGAACACACACCCTCAACATATCCTCTAGGGTCTGAATGGTCCTTTTTGCCTGGCAATCTGTCTGAGGATGAAAAGCTGAACTGAGATGAACTTACGTACGGGACCTTTCTGAAAAGCTTTGAAAAAGTGAGAGGTAAACTGAGTACCTCTATCTAAAATGATGGATAAAGAAAATCCATGCAACCTGACCAACGCCCTAATATAGATCTTAGCATAATCTTTGGCTGAAAAAAAGTATGGACTGGCAGGAAAAGAGCTGACTTGGTCATTCAGTCCACAATAACCCAAATTGAATCATGCTAGTGACGCGGACGAGGCAACCCCGTCACAAAGTCCATATTTACTTCTTCCCACTCCCCAGTGGGAATACTAAATTCCTGCAAGGTGCCACCAGGCTTTTTGTGCTCAACCTTAACCTGTTGACAATTAGCATACTTAGCTACAAACTCAGCAATATCCCTCTTCATGCCACTCCTCCAATAGATTTCCCGTAAATCATGGTATATCTTGGTAGATCCTGGGTGAATAGAGTAATGCGCACCATGCGCTTCCGCCAAAATACACTTTCTCAAACCATCAACACATAGCACGCACAGTCTACCCTGGTAGCATAACACGCTATCTCCCCCTTGGGAGAAAATCTCTACCTTCTGATCTCTGACTGTCTCCTTCAACTTAGCCAAACTGGAATCTCTATCTTGTTTCTCTTTCACTTCAGAAACTAAAGAAGACTCTGAACTATTCTAAACCCATACATTACCTTCAGCTTAATCAACCAACCGAACACCTAGTCTAGCCAACTGATGAACTTCTTGAACTAACTACTTCTTATCATTCTCAACATGGGCAACACTACCCATAGACAGTCTACTAAGGGTGTCTGCCACTACATTGGCCTTGAACAGGTGATATAAAATACTCATATCATAGTTATTCAACAGTTCTAACCACCTTCTCTGATGGAGATTTAAATCTCTGCAAAAACACATATTGCAAACTTTTGTGATCCATAAATGCATCAATATGCACCCTATAAAGCTAATGCCTCCAAATTTTCAAGGCAAATACAACAATTTCTTATTTAAGATCATGGGTAGGATAGTTTTTTTCTTGAGGTTTAAGCTGTCTAGAGGCATAGGCTATGAGCTTATATCTATGCATTAAAACATAACCTACACCAACTCTAAAAGTATCACAGTAAACAACAAATCCATATGAACCATCCGATAGTTCCAAATTGGGGCTAAAGTGAGTCGAGTCTTAAACTCCTGAAAACTCTTCTCATAGGAATCTGACCACTGAAACTTAACTTTCTTCTGAGTCAACCTAGACATGGGGGATGCAATAGATGAAAACCCTTCAACAAACTGTCGATAATAGCCAGCCAAACCCAAGAAACTCCTGATATGTGATGGAGAGATGGGTCTAGGCCAGTTTTTCATTGCTTCAGTCTTTTGAGTGTCACACCTCTTTTTCACATGAGGGTCGAGTCGAAGGGTTTTTCCAATTAAAGTAATAATTTTGAATAGGGATTATTTTTATTTACAGAGTCGCCACTTGGAATTGAGTTATGGTGTTCCAAGTTACCTTTTTGAATTCCTAATCAAAAGGAAATGACTCTTTGTTGGTCAGTGAAAACAAAAGACCGGGTAAGAAATTTTGTTGACTGAGGAAAAGGTGTGAGGCATCCCTCAAATCCCATGGTTCTAGCACAGTCGCTTTTATCAACTTATACTTGACTTAAACTATTTTGATAAATTATGTTTGTAGGCTTAAAATTGCTTATTTTTATTATACTAAAACTTGTCTATATCTTATATTAAATAAATCAGTGAAAATTAATTTTAAAAGCTATTTATCAAGATGCATTATTGCATCTTTGAATTTTAAATGTCTAGAAAAGATGCGTACGCTGCATTCTTAATTGACACGAATATTTTGAACGTGCCAAAAATTTACCTAACGTTTAAAACTTTGGTTTGTCACTTGTAAGCTCATAAAAAATTTATTTATTTAAAATAATTAATCTTAACAAAAATCTTAAGAAAAATTTATTTAAAGCGGTTAATTAATAATAAAACAATTAAACTTTATTAATGACGATAAATAAAAATAAAAATTCACTTAAAACGGTCAATTAGTTTAATAAATAATTATTAAACTTTGTTATTAATAATGAGACAAAATAAAATAAAATAATAATAATAATAAGGTAATGCAAATACACAACTAACCATATTATAACCATATTATGCTAATTTTAAATATGATTTGTCAAATCTATTTTTCTAAATTAATTTCACCTAAATAGTATATTATGAGATAACTCAAATTCCCAAAGTTTTATTCTAAGACAAAGAAACGGAAAATTGAGGAGAAAAATAAGAACCCGTATTCGATCTCCGGCAAAACTTCGCCGGAGTCATCTTCCGATTACTAGTTTTGGATGATTTGGTGGCTGATTTAGGTCGGAATACTGGAGTACGGGAGTGGGGTTAGATAGTTCATCGGTTTCGTGGCCACTACTGGCGATAATTTGTCAGAATTTTCGGTAACGAAAAAAGGGAGGTCGGTAGTTGGTTGGTGCCGGCGTTGGCGGCGGTTTCAAAAAGTTTTTCGGCGACGGGAGGGAGGATCAGCGGTGTAGCGTTGTTCGCCGGAAGTTAGGGAAAAGGGAAGGGGAGATAACTATGGAAATGGGGAGATGGATAGTGTCGTCGGTGGCAATAGGTTTCGCCGGTGGATCTGATATAGAGGGAGGGGTGTGGGGCAGCACCGAATCCAGTGGTTAGCGGCAGTTTTGGGGAAATTTTTGGGGATGGAATGGAGTTTTGGTGGCTGATTTGGCGTCCGAGATGTGAGAGGGATGGTGGCGCTGGTTTGGCTTCGCCAGACTGGAGAAAGGAGGGAAGGGGCCAGCGCTCCGGTGAGGGAAATGGAAACAGAGGGATGACAGTCCCATTTTTTGGCCAATTCTCTCCCTTTTCGATCTCTCTCTCAGTTTCATTTTTTTACTATTTTCTCATTTTTTTTACTTTCCCTTTTATCAGATTTTTCTTACTGGTCTTTTATTTTTTCTTTATGTGCACAATTTTTGGTAAGTGCATGAATTCCAGTAGAGAAGATGATGGAAATGATGTAGTGGTATTGTGTATAACAATGTATGTTGCAGTAATTTATGTATGTGCAGTGTATGTTTCTGGTGAGTGTGAGTATGCAGGTAACAGTATGTGGAATTGTAACATGCCCATTTTTCTTGTCTCTGCTATTCCTCTCTGTTCCGAATTTAACTTAGCAGTATATACATAAACACTCAGTAATTTAATATACAACACATAATGAAATATATATTCATCTAATAAATCAACAACACATTATGAATAATATATGAAAATTACTTAAACAACTTTATTTATATTTTTGATTCGTAATAAAGTTTATGCAATAAATTACATAGGATCAAAATGAAACCTGTGTTAAGTTGACAAGAAACAAGAAGTCGTCACTGGAATCCTCAAGCTAAATTCTGAAATTTTGAATCTCTACTCTTTCTCTTCTTTATTTTTTGCTTCTGCTTTTCTTTTTCTTTAATATTTGCTCTTTCTTTTTTCACTCTCTTTGTCAGATAATATGTAATACAGTGTACCTCTTTTTTTTTCTGGGGGTGGGGAGGTCCTTAAAAACATGGACTTTGGGGTGAACAGTTAGGATTAGATAAGGGGTGGATTTTGAATTTTGATTTTTTTTAAAATTATAGAAAATGATAATAATAACAAATAAAAATAATAAATAAATTAATAAAATAACAATAATAAAAATAATATAATAATAACTAATTAGTTTTATATTTAAGAAAATACAATAAAATTTTAAATAAATATAATTAAGATAGTACTAAAACTACTAGCTTATTTATTTAAAATTTAAAAAGAAAAATATTTTTTAATTGTTGTATTTTTTTTTCAAATTAGAATAAAAATAAAATAAAATATCTTAAAATTAACTTCATTTAGTTATTTTTTTAGCTAAAAATTATTAAAAATAAAATAAAATAAGAGTTTAAATAATATCAGATCAAATATAAATATTTAATATCAAAAAATAAGTTAAAATTCAAGGAGGATCAAAAATCACGTATCTACATTTTTGTCTCTCTTTGTGTGGAATCTTGAAGAGTTTTCATACAAAGAAGTAGACAAGATATGATTTTGATCCTCCGATTATTTGAAAGGTAAGGATAAAATAAAATTAAAATAAAAGTAAAAATGTGATCGAGTCCTGGTTTTGGACCTCCTATCTATCCCGGGTTATAAGAAAATCAGGTCACGAGTAGTTCAAAGGTAACATGGTGAGATAATGAGTTAGATGTCGAGTGAGATTCTGTCGAGTTTTTGGTTAACAACTTTTGCTTTTTACACTCAAATGACTAACAAAAATAAAAAATGAAAAATACAAATGAAAAATGTAGTTTCTCTGGAATTTTTACTTGAATCTTCATGACTTGAACTTGAAAATTCACCTTATTCTTCAAATAGGCTCTTGGCTTGATTTTTTTTCTCTTCACCCTGTTCTTCAGGCGGGCTCCTGATTTGGTACTTCTTCACCATATTCTTCAGGCGGGCTCCTGACTTGTTACTTCTTCACTTTATTCTTTACGTAGGCTCCTAGCTTGTTATTACTTCTTCACCTTGTTCTTCATGCGGGCTCCTGACTTGCTATTTCTTCACCCTATTCTTTAGGCGGGCTAGGATTTGTTACTTTTTCACCCTGTTCTTCAGGCGGGCTCTTGAACTTACTTTGTCTTCACCCTGTTCTTTAGGCGGGCTCCTGAACTCAAAGTAAATAGTGAAAGAGAAAAATAACATCCCATTCTTCAGGAGGGTTGTGAGCAAAATAAATTTGATTCTTCAAGTGGGTCCTAAGCAAAAAATAATTTCTCATTCTTCAGGTGGGTCCTGTCCCATTCTTCAGGACGGTCCTTAGCATAAAATAAATTTCCATTCTTTACACACAACTTTTTGCCCCAATTTATATTGGAAAAATTTGTGTGTGTAACCAGATCTTAATGTTTTTGAAAAATACAGTGAAATAATAAATCAAAGTCTGAAATTGCTTTAGTAAGTACATCTCGTAAACAAAAAAATTTACCCTAACCGAGATCCAGCATCGTGTACTATAACCATGCTTCTTGCGTTTACAGAAGTGTGAAATTACATCCTTCATATGAAAACTTTAATGTGAAAAAAAATACCCCATTTCTGTTTCAAATAAAGAAAAATTGTGAGTTTTAAAAATGCGGTGGTTGGTTTGTTGATAACGCTCAAACTACATCTCTCTTACGTGAATGTAAGCGATCATTGTCAATATATAACCCAACTAGTTTGGGGTCAAATCCCTCAGGGAATAGGGTGTGAATTTGAGTTATCTGCGGGTTAATCAACTGATAGTTACCAGTCTCCTATGAATGGGGGATTTTGGAATTGTAATAAATAATTATTCTCAGTTCCGTGTTTGAAATCAATATGATAAGGAAAACTAGAGTTATGTTCACTATGGGTATTGGGATTTGACAGACGCGAGTAACGGTTCAAGATTCTTGTAGTAGGTAGGAACAACAGACTATCCTTGTTGAAGTTATGTCTAAATGTTTCGCAACCTATTTAGACATTTAATCACTTAATTCTCTCAAACTTAGGGAATTTATATTTCATAACAGGATGTTACCTAAGTTAATTAATCTTGTTACAACATTAATTATTAAATGGAAGTTTAATGCTTCTAAGTCCCTGTTGATAATTCACTTCTTACTAGGGTTGATTTCTTATCTCAAGCAAATCATCCGTAAGAAAATTCTATTGTTTGCAACTAATAGCCAGCATGTAAAATAATGGAATTAACAAAAAGTTCGTACCACCATTAAAATCTTGAACACTTAGTTACGTTACAAACCCAAATCCATAGATCCCAGAACCCGGGTTAGGGAATTTAGCTACTTATAATAAAATAAGCAAGGCAACAAGTTGAATTCTTTTTCATACTTAGATAGATGATCTTATAGCAAGATCAATAGCAACAAGTGTTTCTTAGATTTGATCCAGTAGAAAATCCCAAAACAATTGTAATAATCTCTCTAAAGAAGAGAGAAAAGTGCTCAAAACGTGAGTTCCAAATGTCCAAGATCATCAATGAAAACCCTAACATATGCTTTCAATACTTCAGTCTAATTATGGAAATAAAATCATAGATCACAATATTTTTTCGGACAGGTGACGATGTGTGTCACGGCTTATCAGGATTCTGACGACTTATCAGGAATGTCGTCAGCTCCTCTTTACTTTGATAATCTCTGCTTTAGGATGATGATGAGGCTTGATGGATTATCAGACAAGTGACGACTTATCAGAGATGTCATCACTTCTTCACTTCAAAATCCATTCCTTGCCTAAGCCTGACGACGAGCCTAACAGCTTATCACACTTCTAAAGGCCTATCACAGATGTTGTCACACATTCCAGCTGAAGGGCATTCTCTGTCTAAGCTTGACAAAAACTTTGATAGGTTATCACAAGGCTGACGACTTATTAGACAAGTCATCAGCTATTCTTCCTTCTCTACTTGCTCAGAAATCAACTCTTTTATTCCCATAATTGTTGATTCTCTTGTATCTCGACTTTTACTACAATATCAAAGAGAAAACAATCAAAAATGATAAAAGTTTCTTAAGACTTTGCAATTATTCTCAGTTAAAAGCCTCAAATGTGTTAGCATCTACTCACACATCATTTGTGGCATTTGTCTTCTCAAGTGGCTGCTCTTGCATTTGTCATGCTCAACTCCTATTCCAATTCGTGATAAATATTTGTTGACTTTTCATACCTCTGACCCGAAATTAAGACAATTGAGACTCTGAACTCAAAACATATTTCTCTTGTATGATGCCTCTGGATTTAACTTAAAATACACCTTTTATCTTTTCACGAGTATGAAATGTTTACATCACAATCATTCTGAGTAACTTACTTTGGTTTGAAACGTTGTCTTTGTGCATCGACTCTTTGTCTTGCTTTGTACCATTAAAGGAGTTGGTAGCAAGTTTGGAGTCCTTTCTCACTTAACTTAACATGAATTTGACTCAAAAATACACAAAAAATGACAATAATTTTTTGTTTCATGACAAGGACACAATAAATTAAAAAATTAAAAAATAAAAAGAAAAAAAAAACAATGGGCATCTCTTTTTCAAAACAAAAAGAAAAATTTATCTGAATGTGAAAGCCGATTTCGGTGATTATAACATGCATTTTGAATTAAACAAGCTGATCTAATCACACCAATTATTATCAACTTTTGTCCACTTATTGAACTTGAAATTGAGCCAATCTTGAACTTGCATCTTCTGTATTACTATTCTCCTTCGGCTAGTGACACCTCAGTGGTTTTTTGCCAATGAGCCTATCTCATTTTCATTTTTTTCTCGACTCACAGTCACCCTATCGTTTCCATAGGGGTTTTCACCAATAAGACTCTCTCATTTCATTTTTCTCATAATTCTCTGCCTCCTTATGATGCCTAAGAGGGTTTCCATCAATAAGACTCTCATTTTCATCATCATTTTTTTTAGAGAAAAATAATACCCAAAATATTAAATATTATGTACCCATAACATGTTTAGCCTTGACATTCTCAAAGATTCATCTGAAGGTCTTTCTTTGGTTGTAACTTGGCTTTTGGAAAGGGTTAGAAATAAAGGACGACATGAGGCTAAAAAATTTACATAACATTGGGTGAAACATACAACTTTTGGAATCGATTCATCAAGGAAATAAACTTTTGCCCCAGTTTTATTTCATTCTGGGTAGCTTTAATTTTCTTTTGGTTGGAGCGAGCCCCAGAGTAGGGCTGCCTACGTGTCTTGCCATAGCAAAAATCACGTCAAACGTAGTTTAGGGAAGTCATTCTTTTTCTTGATTTTGATTATTATTATTGTTTTTCCTTATCAACATCATTCATTTTTTTCACTTTCTTTTTGAAACTTTTGACTTTAATTGATTCCAAAGAGGGGTACGAAAGAAAGATAAAATTTCAAAGAGGGTAAGCAAAGGTTGATATATTAGTTAGATAGCAGAACAAAATGCCTTCATTATTTCAATCTTTTAAAACACAAGTACAAAACATACATAACATAATTGTACATGAATATCATACATAATATCTCTTAACTGCATCTGTATTGACCGACATTCCCTCTATTTTTCCTTCTACATCAGTCAAATATAAGGCACTATTAGGTAACACCTTCTTCACCATGAACGGTCCTTGCCAATTAGGAGAAAACTTGCCTTTGGCTTCAATTTGATGGGGAAGGATGCATCTTAGTATTAACTGACCAACTTTTAAATGTCTGTGACGCACCTTTTTGTTATATGCCCGTGCCATTCTCTTTTGGTATAGTTGTCCATGACATACCGATGCCAGCCTTTTCTCATCAATCAAACCCAATTTCTCCAATCGAGTTTTGATCTACTGATCATCATTAATTTTGGCTTCCACAACAACTCGAAGAGATGAAATCTTAATTTCTGTAGGTATAACTACTTTGGTTCCATGCACAAGCTAGTAAGGAGTTGCACCTATTGAAGTCCAAACTGTAGTACGATAACCCAACAAAGAAAAAGGAAACTTTTTATGCCATTGTCGGGATCCTTGCACCATTTTGCGGAGTATTTTTTTAGGTTTTTGTTGGCAGCCTCTACAGCCCCATTCGCCTTCGGGCGATAAGGAGTTGAATTCCGATACATAATCTTAAATTGTTAACATACTTGTTGCATCAAATGACTATTGAGGTTTGCAACATTATCCGTGACAATTATCTTTGGAATGCCGAATCGACAAATAATATTAGAGTGAACAAAATCGACTACTGCTTTCTTGGTTACTGACTTAAAAGTTCCTGCTTTCACTTACTTCATAAATAATCAATGGATACCAAGATGAACCTATGTCTATTCGAGCCCTTCTGTTCAATTTGTCCAATTATGTCCATTCCCCAAGCCATAAAAGGCCATGGATCAGTCATTGTATGCAACCTAGATGGAGGAGAATGTATCAAGCCCCGTGTACCTGACATTCATGACATTTATGAACAAAACAGATGGAATCTCTCTCCATGGTAAGCCAATAATAACCTGCTCGAAGTATTTTATTTGACAAAACATACCCGTTCATGTGTGGTCCACAAATCCCAGAATGTACTTCAGTCATGATTTTTGGAGCTTCTTTAGCATCTATGCACCTTAAAAGTCCCAAATCTGTATTCCTCTTATAAAAGATTCCCCCACTTAGGAAAAACCTGCTAGCCAGACGTCGAATGGTTCTCTTTTGGTTACCATCGGCATGTATGGGATATTTTCCAGTCTGAATATATTCTTTGATATCATGGAACCAAGGATATCCATGAAGTTCTTCCTCAAACACATAGCAATATGCATGTTGATCACGAATCTGTATATGTATGGGATCGATATGAGTCTTATCGGGATATTAGAGCATCAAAGATAAGGTCGCTAAAGCATCAACAATCTCATTATGAGCTCTAGGAATATGCTTGAACTTTACTGATATAAATTGTTGACAAAGATCTTGTAAACAACCTCAATATGGTAGGAGTTTCGAATCACGAGTTTCCTAATATCCTTGGATTTAGTGGACTAATAAATCTGAGTCTTCTAACACCAATAGTTCTTGAATTCCCATGTCAATAGCTAGTCTCAAACCTAGAATGCAAGCTTCGTATTCTGCCATATTATTGGTACAATAGAGTCAAAGTTGGGCTGTTACTGGATAATATTGTCCCGATTTAGAAATAAGAATTGCTTCTATCCCTACTCCTTTTACGTTAGCAGCTCCATCAAAGAACAACTTCCAACCTGAATGATAATCATCAGAAATAACTTCATCAACACATAATACCTCTTTATTGGAAAGTAAGTCTTTAATGGCTTATAATCATCATCAATAGGATTTTCAGCTAAATGATCCACCAAAGCTTAAGCTTTCATTGTAGTTCGCGTCACATAGACAATATCAAACTCTGTCAGTAACATCTGCCATTTTATAAGTCTGCCTGTGGGCATAAACTTCTGAAAAATATACTTTAAGAGATCCATACGAGAGATGAGGTAGGTAGTGTAAGATGACAAGTAATTATTTAATTTTTGTGCTACCCAAGTTAAGGCGCAACATGTCTTTTCAAGAAGAGTCTACTTAGCCTCATAAGTGGAAAACTTTTTGCTAAGGTAGTAGATGGCCTGTTCTTTTCTGCCTGTGACATCATGTTGACCCAATACACAGCTAAAAGAATTATCTAACACAGACATATACAATATAAAGGGTCTGCCTAGCTCTGGAGGAACCAAAATAGGTAGATTGGACAAGTACCTCTTAATTCTATCAAATGCCTTTTGACATTCTTTAGTCCATTCAACTTTAGCATTCTTCTTAATTCAACTTTAGCATTCTTCTTAAACAACTTGAATATTGGATCACAGGTTTTTGTAAGTTGGACAATGAATCTACTGATATATTCAACCTTCCAAGTAAGCTCATCACCTCTATTTTGTTCTTTGGTGGAGGTAAATCTTGAATACCTTTTATTTTTGAAGGATCTAACTCAATGCCACGTCGAGTGACTATGAACCCCAAGAGTTTTCCCGATGGAACTCCAAATACACATTTTGCTGGGTTAAGTTTAAGATCGTATCTTCGAAGCCTTTTGAAGAATTTCTAGATCTTTGACATGGTCAACTGCTCTCTTGATTTAATGATCACGTCGTCTACATAAACTTTAATCACTTTGTACATCATGTCATGAAACATTGTAGCCATTGCCCTCATGTAAGTTTCCCCAATATTCTTTAGTCCGAATGGCATAAATCTATAACAATATGTCCCCCATGATATGATAAATGATGTATTTTCTACATTTTCTGGATCCATAATAATCTGGTGGTATCTCGCATAAAAATCCATAAAAGATGTAAGATCATGTTTGGCACAATTGTCCAACAAACTATGGATATTAGGAAGTGGAAAATTATCTTTCGGACTTTCTTTATTTAGATCATGATAATCAACACACATCCAAACTTTTCCATCCTTGTTTGGAACAGGGACAATATTTGCCAACCAAGTAGGATATTGGGCCACTTGAATGACTTTAGCCTCAAGTTGCTTCGTGATTTCCTCTTAGATTTTTACACTTATGTCGGTTTTAAGCTTCCTTAACTTTTGCTTAACAGGAGGGAAAGAAGGATCAATTGACAACTTATGAACTACCAAATCAGTGCTCAAACCGAGTATATCATCGTATGCCCACGCAAAGATGCCTTTGTACTCAAGAAAAGCTTCAATTATATCTTTCTTTTGTTGTAGTTGAGAATGTATACTTATCTTAGTATCTCTAATATTTTCATGATCTCCTAAATTGATCGCCTCAGTTTCATCCAAATTGGGGTTTGACTTATTCTCAAACTCTTTGAAATCTTTTCTTATATCCTCAAATGCTTTATCTTCATCATATTCAACTTCTTTATTCATTATTTCATAATTACATTAGGTTTTTAAATCTGGTTGATAATTTTTCATGTATGTCATATCATTAGATTCGGCATAGAAAGAACTGTATGATAAAAATAAATAAGTAAATATTAGACACAAAATAAAATAAAGGCAAAGTTACATTTCATTAAAACAAAGATAGAAAAAGTTTTAACCTAAAATACCACGGCAAAGATCTGAATTACAATCCTAGAATGGTTCAAATTACAGAAAGAAAAACAAACAAGCTACCAAGACTCCTTCAAAGTAGGAAGAAGAGTGGCCTCTCAATTGTTAAGCTGGACATCAGGGCCGATGAACGGAACATCTGCATTGTTGGTACCTTCCCTAATTTCAACCATATCAGCTTCAATGAACATATTCTAGAAAATTCCAATCAACTTTGTATCATCATCATTCATTGACTTTGCGGCAGGTAACATGAAGGATCCAACAACACTGACTTTGATGAAAGACTCATGAAGTATTGATACCGACTTGGTAAGTGACCATGAATCTTTCTTGCACTTTTTAGCCTTCTTTCTGTCTTCAACAGTAGGCTAGTATCCCAATTCAAAAGTACCGAGGCTCTCACGAAGATTTACTGGATGATCCCTGCTTTGT
This sequence comes from Capsicum baccatum var. pendulum, assembly GCA_030864225.1. Lineage (NCBI taxonomy): Eukaryota > Viridiplantae > Streptophyta > Magnoliopsida > Solanales > Solanaceae > Capsicum > Capsicum baccatum. The sequence continues at coordinate 257,218,747 of CM061560.1, read as the reverse complement.
AAAAACATCCCTAAACCTTTTCCTAGTTTGAAACCCACATTTGATTCACTACTATAACAGATGCTAAGGACAATTGTGGTCGTGGAATGAGATTCCCCTCGTGGATATGCTCAACATCCACTGCCTCAGAAGCTTAATAAATTAGCACTCTATCTGCGGTATCTACTTCAATGGAGGAAATAGAGTAGTCTTTATACATGGAGAAGTCTCTTTTACCATGAACAACTATTTCTTGCCTGTCATATTTAAATTTGACCATTTGGTGCAATGTAGATGCGACTGATCTAGCCCTATGAACCCATGGCCTACCCAATAACATATTATATCAGGCATTGATGTTCAACACTTGAAAATCTACGGTGAAATCCACCGGCCCAATTGTCAATATAAGCTCTATTTCACCAGTGGCATTCGTTTTTGCTCCATCAAAACCTTTGATACATACATTATTAGGTCGGATTCTTTTCAAGTTAATATTCAACTTTTGTAAAGTTGACATAGGGCAAATGTTAGCACCAAATACCCCATCAATCAACACTCGAGTAATATAAGAATGCTCATATTTCACAGTAATGTAGAGACCTCGATTATGTCTAGTGCCTTCTACAGGCAATTCGTCGTCCGAGAAAGTGATCTTATTTACCTCAAGGATCCTTCCAACAACTTTTTCTAGTTGATTTACCTTAATCTCATTAGACACATACACCTCATTTAAAATCTTCATTATGGCCTTGCGGTGATCTTCTGAGTATATCAATAAAGACAACAGAGAAATCTGTGCTGGTGTCTTCCTTAATTCTTCTTCATTTTTCTCAGCCTCTGAAACAATTTGACATAAGATATTCCAATAGGAGTGAAATTATCTTTTCCCATGTTATCCTTCTTGTAGTCTATTCTAGGACGGAAATTAGACCTAGGGGGTCCTCTTTGAACTTGCGGGACCGATGGATGATTTTGGATTGCTGGTGTATTCTATTGCGGATAAGAAGGAACTCAAACCTATGGTTGTGCATTGTAGGTAGAATATTAAGGAGATAGAGTAGAATATAATGAATTTTGTGGAGGAACGTATTATCGTGGATGGTTATATGGGTCTTGGACATAAATTTGGGATTGAGATTGTGTATAAGGGTGACGCACGCCTCTCTAATTTTATCATAGACCTGGCACAATAGTAGCTACATTTTTTTTCTTTTCTTCCCACCAAAACTTCCTGAACAACTTTGAATTGTATGTGTTATTGCTTTCAAAGTGGCCTAGCTGGTAATCTTTCCGGACTTAATTCCATTCTCTACCATCTATTCAACTTTGCTGATTTCAGCAAATGTGCTTTCGATAGTAGAAAGCAAATGATAGAAATAAACAAGTTCTTATACCTGTAGAAAGATATCAATCATTTCAGACTCCTTTATCAATGGTCTGACTCTTGCAGCCTGCTCTCTCCATCTGACAACATATTCTCAGAAACTTTCAGTTGCCTTTTTTCTCATGTTAGCAAGTGTGGTGCGATCTGGCACTATCTCTCTTGCACGCTGTTCATGAGCAGAAGTAACCTCCAACTGTTCTCGCAATATCCCTCTTTCACGTATCCACTGAGATCTCTCTCGATCAAATTCTTCTTACATATTCTTTTTAACTTCCTACAACTGCTGGCGGTGAGATGCGGCAAGTTCTACAACATGTGACCCCCTAGTGGTAACCAATTTGATTTGTCCCCGAAGTGCGACCTCAATATCCGCTGACTTAGCTTTCTCTTCAGCAAATTCCCTTTATTTTTCTTTTATTTTTTCCCTGGTATGTTCTAATTCTTCTTTTAAAGCTTGGTTGGCCTCATGATGTTCTCACATGGATCTCTCGATCCCTATCCTGATCGCATCTTCTTGATCAATGGGTCCCTTAACTTATTTTTTTGGTCTGACTGATGGATTTGGCTGTTTTTCAAACCATTCATGGTAGTCTGGATGTACTTCTCTCTTCTCACACTCTATGACCATTATTTCAATTCCTATGAGATGACAACCATCCCAAATCTACTTGGCCAATCCCTCCAGAAGTAGAATCTCTAGTCTGACCTCAAATATAAACTCAACCATATTTTTTGTTATGGGAATTACTTGACGTCTGCCTAGCTGACGTAGGACCCTTAATGGAACATACGGTTGAACACCCCTAATACCTATTAATAACAAGAACGTCCGAATGACAGAACTATGTATGACTTGCTTCCAAGGGAACCAAGGGAGATTCTAAGTGATTTTATCTGCCGTTAGAGAACGAAAAAGCTTATCCCAATCTCTAATTCCTTCTAGGCACTTATATTTCACTATCCTTTCCTCATAATCCTTGATGTGATTGAATCATACAGGAACAAATCTTGCCACCATAGGACGTTGATAAAGATGCTCTACGATCCATATCTGTAGTAAGATATTACATTTCTTAAAAAAACCTTTTCCTTTTTGAAAAACGATTAGAGCATGGTAAATATCGGCCAAGATCATTGGTACCATAGTGTAATCTTTCTTAATTAGAATATATACCACTCCAGCTAAATGAATATTAATTTTTTTCTCTCTCCTCAGGAAGACCATACTGCCTAAAAAGACTACCATAAATGCAAATCGTCTATGAACTTTCCAAGCTTCAAAACTTCCCTTGTTGAAGAGTTTTTTATTGTACTTCTCAAACCCCTCTTTCCTTCCATATCTGTCATACAAAAAATGCAAGGAGACCTAACCTTTTTTCATTGATTTTCTTTTAAGTTTTATATGTTCATGAGTTTGCAGAACCTGTTTATCGAGATGAGTCTTGGGGCTATAAGTTTTTTCGGATGCATATCCCCATATCCAACATAGGCCGCTATCTCTTCTAAAGTCGGAATCAACTCGAAATTTGAAAAGTGAAATACATTGTTCGTCGGGTCCCAGAAAGTCAGCAATACATCAATCACCTCCCTACTAAAGTTGATTGTCATGATACTTGTCAAAAAATCCAAATACTTATGTATCTCATCTTAATCGAATGTATCCATTTCGTTCCACTACAACCAAAGCTACAAAGGGGTGCAATCCATAACCTGAAGCGGTACACTCCCATCCCTCTTCCACTTTTGACACTTTTCACGAATTCGAGGAGACATGTTATTCCTATGGATAGGGAGACATTATTAGGAAATGTCTAGACTTAGGCAGAACTTAATTAATTAATTTGACTTTTTTAACTTGACTCGTTAATGTGACCACTAAATTGGACTTAGATGCAAATAATTTTATTCAAAAATAAAAATTGAGAAAAACATGAATGACAATATTTTATTTCTATTTTTCAAAAGAGAGCACTTATTTATACCGACTCTATCTAAGATTTACAACAACAGACCTCTAGACAATTTTGACCATGTGTTTGGAAGAAAAAAATACATCCTAAGTACACTTCAAAATAAAAGAAAAAAAATAGAATGACTCAAAAATAAAGAAAACAAATGATTGTTTTATGTATGAAGTTGTACAAAAAAAATTTCAGCCTCACAACCCCTAAAGGTTCAGGACTGTTAAGATATATGCTTACATGTTTTATTACTTTATAAAAACTCGGCTCACGATCCCTAAAGGTTCAGGCTATTAGGATCTGTATTATAATTAATTTTGAAGATAAAAAGAAAATAAGATAAAGATAATAATACTCATGAAAATAATCATTTTATTATTTTTTCAAAAATATCCTTCAATAAATTGTGAATAAATATATATATAATTTTTAATACAGGGTCGTATCCCGAGTAGGATTTCCTACGTATCTCACTAAAGAGTGAGAATCAGACCCTCGTAGTTTATAAAGATCGTAAAACTATATTACTATATATTTTAAAAAAATTCTTTCTTTTAAAAATAAAAATTTTCTTTGAAAAAAATGATTCGCTAAATTTGAAGATAATATAATATCTTGCATTTCAAAGTTTCCTAAAAGACGGTCAACAATCAAATATCCTTTCAAACAAATGTCAAAGAGCACGTAAGATGCATAGATTGATCATTATAAAAGGGACACCTGTCCTAGACAGACCCGACCCTTGTGCCGAGTCTCACTAAGTCAAAATGCATATGATGAAAATAAAGCGGAACTTAATAGGGATAACTAGATTCTGAGTTTTTAGTTCTTCTAAGTTTAGCCTAGTTGGGATAGGTGTCTAGACTGGCTTACCCGAACAGACACTTGAGTTGGGGAGAGACAACTTGTTCGGTAGCAGTGCTACTCCGTCTTCGTTGACGATCCGAACCCCACCTAGCATGTGTGACAATAATCCTTCACCATGTGCCTTGACACTCTGGCTATCTCAAAAAGAAAGTAGGATGCATACGCTGCATTCCTTCTATCCTATTTTAGAGACTCAGAGAGGGTGCGTAAGACAAGATAATTTATAAATACAGTTCAACAATATCAAAGCAGTAAATGAGCGACAAGTAGCACATAAGGCCAACAAACACAATATCAAAATTATTAAAGAAATTAAAAGTCAATATAAAAAGCTCGAATTCTAATAGTTCCCCAGTGGAGTTGCTAGAGATGTCACAACCCTTTTTCGCACAAGGGTCGAGTCGAAGGGTTTTTACAATTAAAGTGATGATTTTGAATAGGGATTATTTTTGTTTACAGAGTCACCATTTGGAATTGAGTTATGGTGTTCCAAGTCACCTTTCTGAATCCCTAGTCAAAAGAAAATGATTCTTTGTTGGTCTGCGAAAATAGAAGACCGGTTAAGGAATTCTCTTGATCTAGGAAAAGGTGTGAGGCACCCATCGAGTCTCGTGGTTCTAGCACGGTTGCTTTTATCAACTTATACTTGACCTAAACTATTTTGATAAATTATGTTTGTAGGCCTAAAATTGCTCATTTTTATTATACTAAAACTTGTCTATTCTCTTATATTAAATAAATTGGTGAAAATTAATTTTAAAAGCTATTTGTCAAGGTGCATTATTGCATCTTTGAATTTTAAATGTCTCAAAAAGATGCGTATGCCGCATTCTTAATTGAACCAAATATTTTGAACGTGCCTAAAATTTACCTAACGTTAAAAATTTTGGTTTGTCACTTATAAACTCATATCAATTTTATTTATTTAAAATAATTAATCTTAACAAAAATCTTAAGAAAAATTTATTTAAAGCAGTTAATTAATAATAAAACTATTAAACTTTATTAATGATGACAAATAAAAATAAAAATTCATTTAAAAAGGTCAATTAATTTAATAAATAATTATTAAACTTTGTTAATAATAATGAGACCAAATAAAATAAAATAATAAAATAATAATAATAAAATAATGCAAATACACAACTAACCATATTATAACCATATTATGCTAATTTTAAATATGATTTATCAAATCTATTTTTCTAAATTAATATAACCTAAATCGTATATTATGACATAACTCAAATTCCCAAAGTTTTATTCTAACACGAAGAAACGAAAAATCGAGGAGTCATCTTCTGAGTACTAGTTTTGGATGATTTGGTGGCTGATTTGGGTCGGAACAGTGGAGTACGGGAGTGGGGTTAGGATGGTCATCAGTTTCGTGTGCGCTACCGATAATAATTTGCCAGAATTTCTGATAACGGAAAAGGGGAGAAGAAAGGGGAGGCCGGTTGCTGGTTGGTGCCGGCGTTGGCGACAGTTTTGGGATGTTTTTTGGCGATGGGAGGTGGGATCAGCAGTGTAGCGTGTTTCCCAGACGTTGGGGAAAAGGGAAGGGAAGGCAGCGATGGAAATGGGGAGAAGGATGGCGTTACTGGCGGGAATGGGTTTCGCTAGCGAATCTGGTATAGAGGGAGGGGTGTGGGAAGGCACTGGATCCAGTGATTGGCAGCGGTTTTGGGGAGTTTTTCGATAGGAGGGAGTTTTGGTGGTTGGTTCGGCATTCGAGATGTGAGAGGGATGGTGGTGCCGGTTGGGCTTCGCCAGACTGGAGAACAGAGGGAAGGGGCCGGCGCTCTGGTGAGGGAAATGGAAAAAGAGGGACGACAGTCCCATTTTCCGTCTAATTCTCTCCCTTTCCGATCGGCTTTCCGATCTCTCTTTCAGTTTTTCTTGTTTTTTACTGTTTTCTCATTTTTTTTAGTTTCTCTTTTATCAAATTTTTCTTACTGGTTTTCTATTTTTTCTGTATGTGCACAATTTTTGGTAAGTGCGTGAATTCCAGTAGATAAGATGATGGAAACAATGTAGTGGTGTTGTGTATAACAGTGTATGTTGCAGTAATTTATGTGTGTGCAGTGTATGTTTTCGGTGAGTGAGAGTATGCAAGTAACAATGTGTGGAATTGTAACATGCCCATTTTTCTTTTCTCTACTATTCCTCTCTGTTATGAATTTAACTTAGCAGTATATACATAAACACTCAGTAATTTAATATACAACACATAATAACATATACATTCACCTAATAAATCAACAACACATTATGAATAATATATGAAAATTACTTAAACTACTTTATTTATATTTTTGATTCGTAATAAAGTTTATGCAATAAATTACATAGGATCAAAATAAAACCTGTGTTAAGTTGAAAAGAAACACGAAGTCGTCACCGGAATCCTCAAGCAAAATTTTGAAATTTTGAATCTCCACTCTTTCTCTTCTTTATTTTTTGCTTCTGCTTTTCTTTTTCTATGATTTTTGCTCTCTGGTTTTTCACTCTTTTTGTCAGATAATATATAATATAGTGTACCTTTTTTTTTCTGGGGGTGGGGAAGTCCTTAAAAACATGAACTTTTGGGAAACAGTTAGAATCAGATAAGGGGGAGATTTTGAATTTTGATTTTTTTCTTTTAAATTATAGAAAATAATAATATTAAAAAATAAAAATAATAAATAAATAAAATAATAATAATAAAAATAATATAATAATAACTAATTAATTTTTATATTTAAGAAAATACAATAAAAGTTTATAAATAGCCAAAAATAAATATAATTAATATAGTACTAAAAATACTAGCTTATTTATTTAAAGTTTAAAAAGAAATATATTTTTTAATTTTTGTATTATTTTTTTAAAATTAGAATAAAAATAAAATAAAATATCTTAAAATAATTTCGTTTGGTTATTTATTTTTTAACTATAAATTATGAAAAATAAAATAAAATAAGAGTTTAAATAATATCAGACCAAATATAAATATTTAATATTGACAAATAAGTTAAAATTCGAGGAAGATCAAAAATCATGTGTCTGCATTGAGGATTAACTCTAATGCCATCATTGGAAATAATATGGCCAAGGAAAACTAATGATATTAGCCAAAATTCACACTTCCTGAATTTGGCGAACAATTGATGGTCTCTAAGAGTTTGCAACACAATTCTGAGATGGTCTGCATGGCTATCTTCACTACGGGAATAAACAAGGATGTCATTAATAAAGACTATGACAAACATGTCTAAGTACTGCTTGATCACTTTGTTCATCAAGTCCATGAAAGCTACTGGGGCATTCATTAGCCCAAAGGACAAGACTAGAAATTCAAAGTGACCATAACGGGTTCTAAAGGTTGTCTTTGGAATATCACATTCCCTTACTCTAAGCTGATAATAGCCGGATCTGAGGTCTATCTTAGATAAATAACTTTCACCTTAAAGCTGGTCGAAGAAGTTATCAATTCCAAGAAGAGGATATTTGTTCTTGATTGTGACTTTGTTCAACTGCCGGTAGTCGATGCATATTAGGAGAGAGCCATCTTTCTTGCACACTAATAGGACTGGAGCGCCCCATGGAGAAACACTGGGCCTTATGAAACCTTTATCTAAGAGTTCTTTAAGCTGCTCATTTAACTCGTTAATCTCAGCCGGATCCATACAATATGGAGGGATGGAGTTGGGCTGAGTATCAGGAAGAAGATCAATACCGAATTCTATTTCCCTATCGGGAGTTACCACTAGCAAATATTCAAGAAAAACCTTAGGGAACTCATTAGCTATACGAACTTATTGAATTGTTGAAGCTTTAGACGTAGTATCTTTGACTCGAATTAAATAATAAATGCACGCTTTGGATATCAACTTTTTGGCCTTAAGATAAGATATAAAATGACTCTTAGGAAATTCAGAACTACCTTCCCACTCAAAAACTTCCTCATCAATAAACTGAAACTTCACCACTTGGGTGCAAAAATCTATTGATGCATAATACTAATGGAGCCAATCCATGCGTAGAATAAAATTGAAATCTACTATTTCTAACTCTATTAGGTCTGCTAGTATGATCTTATGCAGGATAGTGATAGGACACTTCTTATAGACCCATCTAGGAACAATTGACTCACCTACTGTTGTGGAAACTAGGAAAGGCTTGGAGAGCTTTTCAGAATCTATCCCAAAATTTGCCACAATCAAAGGAGTCACATAAGATATGTGATTCGGGGTATAACAACACATAAACATCAAAATTAAAGACATGAATCATAACAGTAACAACATCTAGTGAACTCTCCTACTCCTGTCGGGATGGTAAAGCATAGAATCGATTCTGGTGCTGACCGTCACGGTATTGGATGATGCGACCTGAGGAGGGACTGGGTGACCTGGAGGAGCTGGTGTGCTAGTAGCCTGAGTTTGGGGACAAACATCCATGCTTTCTTGCTTTGCATACGAACACTTTTTTATTATGTGACCCAAATTTCCACATCTATAACAACCCCTCTTTCCCATCAAACACTCACGAGAATGGTTTCTACCACACTTTGCATGTGTCGGATAACTAGGCCTTACTCAAACTATCTGATTCTATCCTTCATATTTCCCGTCTCCCTCTCTCTATAAATTTCCCTGCCTCAATCTATTGAGCATGAGTCATCAGCCTAGCAGGATCCATATCCCCAATAAGCATGATAGTCCTACACTCCTTGACTACCAAACCCGAAACTCCAGTAACAAACTTACTCATACTAGATCTATGGTCAGCTATCAACTTGGGAGCATACTTAGACAACTGGGTGAACTTAAGGTAGTACTCCTTCACTGTCATTGAGCCCTGCCTCAGGTTTATGAATTCCTCAATCTTAGCTTCTCTCATTTCACGCAAAAAGAACCTATCCAAAAATACATCCTAAAATACCTGCCAACTCATAGGATTTGAATTCTCACCCCTACTATCCTTCCACATAACAACCCAATCATAAGCAACATCCTTTAACCTATAGGATGCCAACTCTACACTTCCCTCCTCAGTAACATGCATAACTTAAGTGATATTTCTCACCTCATCAATGTAGAGTTGTGAGTCCTTACTAACTTAAATAATCCATGTTCTTGTAGATTCTGGCTCAACACATAACTTCATAGACCTGACAATCGCTAAGAAATTAGGTTGCAAATTAAGTAATGTTCATCCTTTTTGTAGTTGTTGTTTGAGATGGTAGTAAGGTGCATAGTTTACTAATGAGTAGAGAGGTACACTGGAAAATGTAGGGAGTGGAATTTGAGATGATATGCTGGTTATTCCTTTGAGAGGGGTTGATATAGTATTAGGGATCCATTGGCTAATCATATTGGGAGATATAAGGTGGAACTTTAGTCAGTTGAAAATGAAATTTCATATGGGAACTAAAAAGATATACTTAAGAGGCAATCAACCCGGTTCATTTAAGGTAATAGCAGATGTCAAGATGCAGAAGATATTGAATAATTCGGGACAAATAAACTTGATGTCCATGGCTTTTGTTCAGACCATTAAAGAGGATGAATGGCAAAAATTGGAAGCAGAAATGCTAGAGGAAGTACAAGCACTGTTAAAACAATATGAACTACTCTTTAGGGTTCCTACAAAATTACCCCCTTACAGGGGACACAACCACAAAACTATTCTAAAGGAAGGCACCCCTCCAATCAATGTCATGCCGTATAGATATGCTGCAATTCAAAATAATGAGATTGCAAAGTTGATAGGAGAAATATTGCAATCCAGGGTTATAAGACCAAGTGTAAGTCCCTTTTCTTCCCCTATTGTTATGGTTAGGAAGAAAGAATGCACTTGGAGACTTTGCATTGATTATAGGAAATTGAATGCTAACACTATGAAGGATAAATTTCCCATACCTGTTATAGAAGAGTTACTTGATAAATTAGTAGGATCAAAATATTTCTCAAAATTTGATTTGAGGTCGGGATACCGCCAAATTAGAATGTATGAGCAAGACATTGAGAAGACAACATTTAGGTCTCATGATGTGCATTATGAATTTGTATTTATGCCCTTTGGATTGACTAATGCCCCCTCTACATTTCAGAGCTTGATGAATACCATATTTCATTATTTTCTAAGAAAGTTCATATTGGTGTTTTTTGATGATATCCTGATCTGTATATCCTCTTGGAAGGACTATTTGAGTCATATACAATAGTTTTTTGAAGTGTTTTAAGCACACAACTTATTCATCAAGCTCGGTAAATGTTCATTTTCTAAAACTGATATTGATTACTTGGGTCATATTATTACATAACAAGAAGTAGTAGCTGACCCTTGCAAGGTCACGGTAATGAGGGAATGACCTACTCCTAAATCTATTAAGGAACCCAGGAGTTTTCTTGGAATGACTGGGTATTACAGACAGTTTGTGAAGAATTATGGGATGTTGGCCAGACCTTTAACTGAACTTTTAAAGAAGGACAAGTTGGAGTAGTCTGATTCTGTTACTGCTGTATTTAAAGCTCTCAAACTGGCAATAAGTACTACCCCTGTACTGGCCTTACCTGATTTTTCAAAAGAGTTTGTAATGGAGATGGATGCTTCTGGATATAGGATCGGTGCTGTTCTTATGCAAGACAGTCACCCCTTGGCTTATATTAGCAAGTCCTTTAGTGATGCTCATTTGTCCTTGCCAGTTTATAAAAAGAGATGCTTGCAATTGTGAAGAACTGCCAAAATTGTGAAGAAAATTGCATTCCTCGGTCTGATATAATGGACGCAGGAGCACCATGCAAATAGACTATCTCTCGAATGTATAGTTTGTCATAGTAATCCCCCAAATAATTTATCTATACTGGAGGAACATGAGCGGACTTGGTTATTCGGTCTATAATTTCCCAAATAGAGTCATATTGGTTTTGGGACTTTGGAAGCCCTGTAATGAAGTCCATATTAATCATCTTCCATTTCCACACATGCAAAGCTATCTCTTGAGAAGTTCCTCTTAGTCTCAAATACTCTACCTTGTCTTGTTGACAATTCAAACACATAGAAACAAAATTAGCAACATCTCTTTTCTTATTATTCCACCAGTAAATAACCTTAAGGTCATGATACATTTTTGTAAAGCCTGGGTGAACAACGTACCTCAAAGTGTGAGCTTTGTCAAGGATTCTCTCTTGTAATCCATCCACGTTCGGCACACATAGCCTATCCTGATATCTTAAAATCTCATCACCTTCAATCTTAAATGCCATCACCTTCTGCTGACCGACATCTTTATTAATCTGCATCAAAATAGGGTCTTCAACCTCCTTTTCCTTAACTTCTGCACATATAGAGGAATTTTCTATCTCATGAACAATTACTCCCCCATCTTCAAAATCTAGAAGTCAAACTCCCAAATTTGTAAGACGGTGATTATCTTTCACCATCTCTTCTGTCCTTCCTCAATATGTGAAAGAATGCCCATTGAAAACCTACTAAGGGTGTCGGCCACCATACTGGCCTTGCCCGGATGATAGTGCAGGATCATGTCATAATCCTTCAATAATTCCAAGCTACAACCTGCTTGAGATTCAGTTCTTTCTACATAAAAACATACTGCAAAATTTTGTGATCAATGAATATATCTACATACACCCCAAAAGATAATGCCGCCATATCTTAAGTGCAAACACCACAACTGCTAACTCTAAGTCATGGGTAGGATAATTCTTTTCGTGCACCTTTAACTACCTAGATGCATAAGCCACCACTTTACTATGTTGTATAAGCACACACCCAAGGCCCACCCGGGACTCATCGCAGTACACAAAAAAACCTTTTGTACCCTCAGGAAGGGTTAAAATTGGCACAGTAGTCAACTTATCTTTCAGTTTCTCAAAACTATTCTCACAAGAGTTGGACCATAAGAATTTTACTTTTTTCTGAGTCAATTTAGTAAGTGAAGTAGCTATGGAAGAAAAACTATCTACAATCCTTCTGTAATACCCTGCCAAACCCAAGAAGCTCCGAATATCGATTGGAGTCGTGGGTCTGGGCCATTTTCTCACTACATCAACCTTTTGGGGGTCAACCTTAATCCCTTCACTAGAAATAATGTGCCCCATTAATGAAATAATGCTAAGCCAGTATTCACACTTAGAAAACTTGGCTTACAACTCATGATCACTCAGGGTTTGAAGGACGGCCCAAAGATGATTGGCATAATCTTCCTCATTCTTAGAGTAAACCAAGATGTCATCAGTAAAAACTATGACAAACAAATCTAGAAACTGATGAAACACCCTATTTATTAGGTCCATAAAAGCTGTAGGGGCATTAGTTAGTCCGAAGGACATAACTAGGAATTGATAGTGGCTATACTGGGTTCGGAAAGTTGTTTTAGGAATATCAACCTCTCTAACCTTCCGCTTATGATAACCCAAATGGAGGTCTATTTTTGAGAAACATTTGGCACCCTAAAGTTGGTCAAAAAGGTCATCAATTCTAGGAAGAGAGTATTTAATTTTAATAGTGACCTTATTTAGCTGACGATAGTCTATACACATACAGAGGGAGCCATTTTTCTTACCCACAAAGAGTACATATACACCCCAGGGAGAAACACTAGGGCTAATAAAGCCTTAGTCAAGAAGATCCTTTAACTATTCTTTCAACCTTTCCAGTTCTGCAAAAGCTATTATGTATGGTGAAGTAGAAATAGGATAAGTGTCTGGCAACAAGTCAATACCAAAATCTATCTCACTATCAGGTGGTATCCCTGGGAGATCATCAAGGAAAACTTTTGGGAATTCATTAACTACAGGGACAGACTAGAGGGAAGGGCTTTTAGTACTGGAATCCTTGACTCGAATAATATATTACAAATAATGCTTTGATATAGGTTTTTAGGCTCTAAGATAAGATATGAACTTCCCCTTAGGTTCTAAGGAATACCCCTCCATTCTATCACTGGCTCATTTGGAAAAGAGAAAGTAACTTTTTGGATTCTACAGTCTAACATGGCATAACACGAATGGAGTTAATCCATTCCCAAAATGGCATCAAAGTCAATCATATCAAGATATACAAGATCTGCCATAGTATCACGATTATAGACAAACAACATAATTTCTATACACCCTCCTAGCCACAATAGCGTCACCAACAAGGGTCGAAATAAAGAAATATTCCAAAATGATTTCAGGCTTAAAACCAAAACTAAAAGCCACATACGGGGTCACATAAGACAAGGTATACCCTAGATCAAGCAACACATACACATTATGGGAGAAAATTTATAATATACCCGTCACAACATCTGGCGAAGCTGATAACGCTCAATCTACAGCTCTCGTAGGAGTGTAAAGCGGTCGTTAGCAAATATAGAACCCAACCTGGGTTGGGTATCGATCCCACAGGGAATAGCTTGGTCAACAAGTAAGCAAAATTAATAGACTTTTGGTGCATGTCTCGTAAGAAGGGGGGATTGTAATAAGTAACCAAAGTAATGAAATAAAAGCTGAAAATAATAAAGTAAAGAGAGAAAGATTGTCACGTTGGTTGTAAACAATGAGAATTGAAGCGTTGGGATTATGTCCACCTTCAGAGGTATACGTCTCTATTGGCTATGAGTGTGTAGAGTCTTGACATGCAATTGCTTATAGAGAATTGTAGTCGATGGTAAATCCAAGCGTCTCTCGACCTAAACAAGGACTATTTCACTTTAACTCTCTCGAGCTTAAAGTGTGTCTAGCGGTACAAATTCTCCAAGAGGTTAGTCCAGTTACGGCACTAGCTTTTTAATAGGAAAGGGTGTCCTACTACCTTGACATTATCTCTTTTCCAGACAAATAACCTTTCTCTCGAACAAGTTAAATGTTAGACTGGCGTTGGTCTATGCGTCTTCTTTTCTAGACAAATAACCTTTCTCTCGAACAGGTTAGATGTTAGAATGGCGTGTTCTTGTGTTTGAACCGCAAAGGATGTAGATTTAAGATGAAGAGAATAATGATATAAGCAATATACGTGTCTTGAACTCACAAACTCATAGCAATAGATAGTAACTCATTCGGCTTCCATAACCCCAACTAAGAGGTTTAGTTACCCATGAATGCGAAGGATATCACGATTTGCATGGTGGTTGGCGTGAATAGTAGGTGTTTGGCGTGTGGTTTTGGTGATTCCTTAGCAAGTAACGATTCTCTTGTTGTGGAATTTAAGAGTTGAATGTTTGTGGTGGAAGATGAGAGGGATGGAAGAAAATTGATTGTTGAATTGATTTCTGAATGAATAAAAATCTCTAACATGATATGGTATTTATAATACTCCTATCCTACTCCTACTAAGCTAATGAAATAAATAACCAAATCCTAATATACTAATGAAATCCTTGACCCAAATGTACTAGGGTAAGGTTACAATATCATAATCCAAATAGATTAGTGAAACACATAACGTAATTATACTAGGTTAATGTATCTTGGTAAAAATCCAGCTTTGTGTCTGTAAGTCCCCAAAGTCTTTAGAAATGCTGTTTTAGTCCTGGACAGATTTTCCATGCAGTCCCCAAAGTATTCAGAAATGCTGTTTTAGCCCGGGACAGATTTTCCATGCAGCAGATTTGGTCCTTTAGGCGTCCAGCTCCTTTCTACTTCGTTTGTGAGCTTTCTTTTGCGTCAAGTAAGCCATAAAATGCTGTATTTTGCATCATTTATACCTGAAACTTTCCTAATCATGTTTGTTAGCTCATTTACAAGCAAAAGGACTAAAAGTGCATGAAATATATAATTTGTTCTCAAAACTAGGCTAAAATATGGGCAAAATATATTGATATAGGCGCGTAATTTCGCCTATCATCAACACCCCACACTTGAAGCTTTGTTCGTCCTCGAACAAAATATCATGTCCTTCTAAACATCAACTTAGGGTTTTACAGCAACAACACAAAACATTCTTCAAGACAAGCACAACAACTATCAACAAAGAGTAGCTTTCCGATTATAAGTAGAAACAATTTAACCTCAAGCATAGACTCGTGATGGTGATCAACTCGCATGCAAACGTTAAGGTACATAGAATCATATACAACTATCCAAAACTCATCAACCATGTGTGTCTCACAATATAGTACCCATAATCACTCACAAATATAGCATATTTTTCAAACATGGGTATCAAAGTGTCCTTGCTCTCACTCTCACAAAGAATTCATATGTAGCAACTAATGACCATAAGCTTGCCCTTAATGTAGTACTCTACTAAATGTCGGAATATTAAGATTAGGATCAAGTAGGTCTTTTGATGGTTGTAATGTAGGCTAAGGGACGGGTAGGATCAACTATTTTGGCCAGAAATAGTGACTAAGTTCCTAAGCACTTTAATACATCACATTGTATCATTGACACTTTTTTCTTTCAACCTTTCTTTATTTTATTCTTCCACCCTTGTTCTCATCTTTTGTTTTTCAATTTTAAGCACAACTCACTTTTCAGCTTTCTTTTCCTTTTTCTTTTCACAACATACCTCTTATGATAGCACTTTCTTTTTCATAACACATTCAAGCACCATTACAATTTAAAGCATCCTACTCAACCAATTTCCTCTTATGTTGTCACATGACTTTTTCACTTTAAAGCACTTAGGAATTTGGATCAAATTACGGTCTTGAAAAAAATGGATTAGGCTTACATACGAGGTTGTCAAAGAAATAGGCCAAAGGCTCAAAAGGGTTTGACTAGGATGATGTCCATGGGTAGGTAAAACTGAAGGTAAACATGTATAGGTTGCCAAAGAAATGCCTAAATCATATCCTAAACTTACATTCCTTATTTTCGCTTTGCATACATACTAGGCAAGTTCTAGCATCAGCCACAAACATAGAATATACTATTAATCTCACACACACAAGGCACATGGTCGACTTGCTTGGAAGTAATATAGACTCTCGACCCAATTAATTGAAGGAATTGAATCACACAATATCACATAATGAGTCACAACTAGAGCCTAAACGTCTCAATAGTCACAATTGTTATACATACTCTTGTTATAATATCATGCTGCCTATCAAAATAATTTCATGCGAAGCTAGAAAAAAAATTTTACTACTAAAAAAAACACAACGAAACAAAAATGAAACAAAAGCAAACAAACATAGATGCGAATAGAGAAGTATAGCATGCAATACCACCACCCCACACTTAGTCGGGACACTGTCCTCAGTGGAAAATAAATACGAGGAACCTGGTTGGTCGGACTTATTCTCTATGTCTGGGGTTATACCCCTTACATTGGAATCATCATCAGAGTCGTCATCCTTAGAAGTTCCTCATAAGTATCCCACTTAATTCCAAGCGTGAGTCGGGGTATTTGCTGCGAGGAGGGTTCTCCTTGGTCCTTGCGACTTCTCTTTTTGCCCTTTAGGGAGGTGGTAGCCTTCTCCTTGCCTTGTCTCGCTTTAGGTGCCATTGTACCTGGGACTAGAAATAATGTTAGTTGCAGCACAATCTCACTTGATACAATCTATATGCAAGTACTAGGGGTACCACCCCACACTTAGTTTTGTTGCACAAATCAGTGAGGTGAACGTAGTCGATTTACTCAGATTTCGTCGACATACGTTTTAGGATTGTATTCCAACAAGAAAATCAGCATTGTATCACTTATTTGCAGCCATTGGACTACTTTCATGGTAGATATAGCAACACTACGACATAGGGGTTACCACCTGGAATCGTTATTCTTACAACAAGCACAACCTCCTAAGTCGATAGGCACTATAATCTTATCCCGATGGCCGGGATAGTCTAACATGTAAGCATCCAAACAACACTCTTAAGCAATATTCATAGCCATATCTATTCAGCAAATATCATAACAATGCTATTGAAACCAAATTCAAGTCGGAAATAAGTCAAGAATTCCCTACGTATATGTTCACTCACATGATTATGCAACAACAATTCAAACACATGAACATCACCAACAATATTATATGATTTAGCAATTTATAATAAGTATAGCAACATAGTACTTACGATAAATAAATGAAGAATAAGAGAGTACTTACTTGCTTGAAGCTTGTGGAGACGGTGTTGTGAATTAGAAGAGCAAAAGAAGAAAATTTTGAGAAGATTTGGAAGGTTATGTGGCGCCTTTGGGGTGTTTTCTAATGTGGTTGTGCTGTAAAACTATGTCCCCTTTATATAGGAAGAGTATGGGTCGGGTTATGACCCATTTACAATCGGTTTTGGAGACAAAATCACCACATATGCGGCGCATATCCCTCGGCATATCACTTACATATGCGGCGCATTGTCCATGGCATAATGGGACATATGCGCCGCATAGTCTATGGCATTTCTAGACATATGCGCCGCATAGTCTATGGCATTTGGTCTCAGTATCTCAAATGCCATAGCATAGGCGGCGCATAGTCAAAAGCATACCTAGGAATAGGCGGCGCATAGTGTATAGCACACTAGATTCCGAGTCCTTAGGCTATAGAATAGGTTGTGCATCGTTCGTGGCCTATTTTTACCAAGGCCTAGCCTTCCTCGAATCCTATTATGACGTGAGAAAGGCTCACTTCATAGCCTTATGCATCACCATTCCTAACTTACCGACTTTACCATACAATGCGACCAAATCGTCAATTGAAATCAATCTCCTCGTTGCATACTTCTTGCACCTATTTTTGCTCAAAACCAAATGAAAACGATTAGTACGATGGGTTGCCTCCCACCAAGCGCCTTAGTTTTGGTCGTGGCACGACTCTTATTTTTGGATTTTCATTTATCAAAAGCAAAAACAAGTACTAGAATGAAAGAAAGACAAAACGATAAAATGATAAAACGATGGGTTGCCTCCCATCTAGCGCCTTATTTATTGTCGTGGCTCGACGTAGTTACCTCGAGTACTCAGACTTCGTCGAGGTAAATGGTGGATCGTTTTCTGAAAGGATTTAGACGACAATGAGGCTTACCTGTGGGCATGCGATCTTCTTCAAGATGGTTCATACGTTTCCCCGGAGAGTCTCCAATTATATCATCAATAGTCCAACCCATAGCTCTCTTGTATCTCTTCAGAGCAGAGATGAGAGCCTCTACGTGCTGTTCACTTAAATCATCTGCACTCTCCGGAAGTATATTTCTACTTTCCAAGAACACATACCTTAGATAATCGGGGAGCTCTTGTGATTCTAGCATTGGTGGCTCATTAATGAAAGTCTTCGCTGTTGGTGACGGTTGATTCTTGGGATCACAATCCGGTTGCTTAGGAGTATACGGCTCTATTTCTGTTAGAGCACCCATAAGTTCTTCATTATCCTCATGCTCAATTTTTAGTGGCGCAACAGATAATGGCTCAACAGTAGGCTGTTTCTCTATAGATAATGCTTTCATATCCTCATGATGAACATCAGCTACAGATAACTCATTCATATCGCTGGGCTGCTTCATTGTTTTGCATATATCAAACCGTACCACTTCGTCATTAATTCGAAACAAAAGCTCATTATCTTTCATGTCAATAAGCACACTCCCAGTTGCAAGGAAGGGACGTCCCAAGATGATGGGAACTTCAGAATCCTCCTTACAATCCAGAATAACGAAGTCGGCAGGAAATATGAATGAAGAAACCTTCACCAACACATCATTCAAGATACCCACAGGTCGTTTTACCGACCTATCAGCCATCACGAGCCTCATATTGGTTGGTGTAGGGTCTCCCAACCCCAACTTTCTGTAGATAGATAGTGGCATCAAATTGATGCTAGCTCCTAGATCGCACAATGCCTTAGCAAAATCCAACGATCCAATTGTGCAAGGAATAGTGAAAGCTCCAGGATCTGCCTTCTTTTTAACTAGCGATCTTGTAGTGATTGCACTACAATGATGAACATTATCCGCCAAGTCATAACTTGCTGCCCGCTTCTTTGTCAAGAGATCCTTCATAAATTTTGCATACCCAGGCATTTGTTCAAGTGCCTCCACCAATGGAACATTAATGGTGAGCTGCTTTAACATATTCATGAATTTGCTGAACTTTGTGTCATCCGCCACCTTCTTCAATCTTTGGGGAAAAGGTGGTGGTGGGTATGGAAGTGTTCTCTCCATGGTTTTCTTCTCCTCTTGCTTCCGTTTTTACACTTTTTCAGGCTGCACAGTGCTGGATGTGGCGTCCTTAACGTCAGGAGTAGTAGCTGGGGCATCTTCTCCTTTTGCGTTGTCATCTATGTCTGCAACTTCGTCAATCACTTTCTTGCCTTTTCCTGAAGTTTCCAGCGCCTTACCACTTCTGGTAGTGATGGCCATGCATGACCCATCATTCCTTGGGTTTTGCACAGTATCGCTAGGTAAGGTGCCGGCTTTTCTTTGGTTGAGTGCTGCTGAAAGTTGACTGAATTGCTGCTCTAGTTGTCTTATTGCAATGGAATGTGAGTTAACCAACTGATTCATTGAAGACAAATCATTCTTCACCTCGGTTACGCCCATATTGGTTGCCTCCACTCCTTTCAGCAGCTTGGCCATCATATCTTCCATAGACATCTTGTCAGAACCAGACGCCTCAGCCTCATAATTTCTATGAGGAATATACACACCACTCCTGTCTGAATTATTCTTCCAACTACCATGATCACGGTCCTTGTATCCAGATTCATTATAATAGTTCCGACCTTGGTTTCCTTGGGCATTGCCTCGGAAACCCCCTTGATTGTTCAAGTAGTTGGCTTCTTCCTCAGAATCAGATTCATCTCTTCTCTGAGGTCCAACGGCCTTAACTTTTTCGGTCTTCCCTGATAATAGATGCTTGGTAAGAAGATCCATTTGCGTCTTCATGTGAGCCATATCTTGATCGCGTTCCTCTTCTCTTCTCCTTTGTTCTGCAGTCATGCCAATAGATAAAGTGGGGCTTGCTACCTCAGAATCCCTGGTATGCCAAGCTCTACTTTGCTTTGTCATTCGGTGTAGCATATTGCTTGCCTGAACAAAGGTGAGGTCCATAAATGATCCTCCAGCCGCATTATCAACCACTGGCTTAGTCACTGAATTCAAGGCTCTATATAATATCTCCATCAAGTGGACATTGGTCATATGATGGTTTGGGCACCGCATTAGCTTCGTCTTGAACCTCTCCCATGTTTCGTGGAGAGCTTCAGTTGGAAGCTGTCGAAAATTTATGATCTCATCTCTTAACTGTGCTCTTTTGGATGGCGGAAAGAATCTTTCTAGGAAAGCGTCTCTCAATTGCCTCCAATTTGTAATAGAATCAGGAGTCTGCCCATTCAACCACATAGTTGCCTCCCCAGACAGAGACAATGGAAATAGACGTAATTGAATTGCATTCTGTCCAACGCCCGGATTGTCGAATGACTTGCATGTGGAAATAAAGTTGATCAGATGCATATTCGGATCATCGCCTGCTAGTCCACCAAATAATCCCTTGAGTTGCAAAAGCTGAATTATGGTGCTAGTGATATTGAACTTTGCTCCAGGTGCCAAGGGTGGAAGAATAATAGCTCCTGTGGAACCAGCTTCGTCAAGATCATCTTCATCATCATCGAATAGCATTGGTACAGTTCGACGTTCAGGCCTATATCTTGCTTGACGATCTCTTCTCTGCATGGGTTCCGCTATCTCAGCAGTATGCCGTGGGTTTAGTAGCTCATCATCGCCTAGATCCTCATCGTCAGGATTTGTTGCTCGCCTACGATTATCAATATTCTGTTGATGCACTTGAGCAGCAATCCTTTCAATTTCACATTGTGCCTCCATTGATGCACTGAATAAACCTAAATAAAACAAAAACAACAACTAAAAGTAAAAGTACGAGAATCTTTGACCAAGGGGTCTAGTAATTATCACGGACTTGATTGACACTCGTATTCCCCGGCAACGGCGCCAATTTTTGATAACGCTCAATCTACAGCTCTCGTAGGAGTGTAAAGCGGTCGTTAGCAAATATAGAACCCAACCTGGGTTGGGTATCGATCCCACAGGGAATAGCTTGGTCAACAAGTAAGCAAAATTAATAGACTTTTGGTGCAAGTCTCGTAAGAAGGGGGGATTGTAATAAGTAACCAAAGTAATGAAATAAAAGCTGAAAATAATAAAGTAAAGAGAGAAAGATTGTCACGTTGGTTGTAAACAATGAGAACTGAAGCGTTGGGATTATGTCCACCTTCAGAGGTATACGTCTCTATTGGCTATGAGTGTGTAGAGTCTTGACATGCAATTGCTTATAGAGAATTGTAGTCGATGGTAAATCCAAGCGTCTCTCGACCTAAACAAGGACTATTTCACTTTAACTCTCTCGAGCTTAAAGTGTGTCTAGCGGTACAAATTCTCCAAGAGGTTAGTCCAGTTACGGCACTAGCTTTTTAATAGGAAAGGGTGTCCTACTACCTTGACATTATCTCTTTTCCAGACAAATAACCTTTCTCTCGAACAAGTTAAATGTTAGACTGGCGTTGGTCTATGCGTCTTCTTTTCTAGACAAATAACCTTTCTCTCGAACAGGTTAGATGTTAGAATGGCGTGTTCTTGTGTTTGAACCGCAAAGGATGTAGATTTAAGATGAAGAGAATAATGATATAAGCAATATACGTGTCTTGAACTCACAAACTCATAGCAATAGATAGTAACTCATTCGGCTTCCATAGCCCCAACTAAGAGGTTTAGTTACCCATGAATGCGAAGGATATCACGATTTGCATGGTGGTTGGCGTGAATAGTAGGTGTTTGGCGTGTGGTTTTGGTGATTCCTTATCAAGTAACGATTCTCTTGTTGTGGAATTTAAGAGTTGAATGTTTGTGGTGGAAGATGAGAGGGATGGAAGAAAATTGATTGTTGAATTGATTTCTGAATGAATAAAAATCTCTAACATGATAGGGTATTTATAATACTCCTATCCTACTCCTACTAAGCTAATGAAATAAATAACCAAATCCTAATATACTAATGAAATCCTTGACCCAAATGTACTAGGGTAAGGTTACAATATCATAATCCAAATAGATTAGTGAAACACATAACGTAATTATACTAGGTTAATGTATCTTGGTAAAAATCCAGCTTTGTGTCTGTAAGTCCCCAAAGTCTTTAGAAATGCTGTTTTAGTCCTGGACAGATTTTCCATGCAGTCCCCAAAGTATTCAGAAATGCTGTTTTAGCCCGGGACAGATTTTCCATGCAGCAGATTTGGTCCTTTAGGCGTCCAGCTCCTTTCTACTTCGTTTGTGAGCTTTCTTTTGCGTCAAGTAAGCCATAAAATGCTGTATTTTGCATCATTTATACCTGAAACTTTCCTAATCATGTTTGTTAGCTCATTTACAAGCAAAAGGACTAAAAGTGCATGAAATATATAATTTGTTCTCAAAACTAGGCTAAAATATGGGCAAAATATATTGATATAGGCGCGTAATTTCGCCTATCATCAGAAGCCTCAGCATCCTGGCAGTTAGATAGAGCATATAATCAGTTGTGACCGCCCCCAAATGCTAAAGTGGTACCCTTGGGTGGTGGTGGTGCTGTGGAGTTAGCTTGGGACTTAGCGCCCCCAATATTTTCTTTAATAGTGGGGCAGTCCCTCTTGAAATAACCCAACTGCCCACAAGTATAACACACAAGAGTACCATACTGACATCTTCCTGGATGGTTCTTCTCGTACAAATTACATAGAGGGTATTACCTAAATGGACAGGTCACACATACTTGGGACTGAGTACCCTGTACTCTCAATCTATATTAGGCTAAAAATTCTGGAACCGCCAATTAACTGGAGGTCTAGGCGCTAGACGCTAGCCGAAGACTGAGCATTTCTGCAAAACTTTTTATTCGACCACTTATTACCCCAATTGTTTCCACTTTGGTGTAGACTGTTATTCTGGTCTGTAGATCTAGCTCTTTTAGCTTGCCTCTCTCTCCCTCCCTTACCTCATCCAACCTTTTCTTTTGCTCTTTAACCTGCTTCATATAAATAGAAAATTTGGAGAAATCCATATATCTGTTCATCATTGATCCTTTGTATTCCAACACAAGATCATCCGAGAGATCGGATGTAAACTTTCTCTTGCGATCTCTTATGTTACCCGCCAATTAAGCATAACGAGATAAATGGGTGAACTTTAATGTATACTCTTTGACACTCATTTTTCCTTGTTTCAAGTTCATATATTCTTTAACCTTTGATTATCACAATTTTTAGGGAAAGAAAAAATCTAGAAAATCTTCCAAAAACTCACCCCACACAGAAGGCTCAGCATCGCTACCCTTCGAATCCTCCCATTCGTTATACCACTGATTGGACACATTCTTCAACTAATAGGCTGCCAATTCAATCCCTTCAAATTCATTCGCATGAATAACCATGAAATTTTTCTCCAGTTCATCGGTGAACCCTTGTGGGTTGTAATACCTCATATTTTCCTAACTCAGTTCCGTTCTTAGTGTATGAGAGTTTCTATGAACGACTTTTAATTCACTTAGAATTTTTCAGATTTAGACCTACCAAGGGGTAGGAAATTGAATTTAATTTTCAACAATATAAATTTCACCCAAATCTGATATTCGGGTGAGAAGTTATGGCATTTTTAGTGAAGCAGTATGCCAAATTGAGCAATACCGCATCGCGGTGACAGGCCAAATGGTATTTCTCATTTTCCAGTGAATCACTATGATAGTACCATATCGCGGTGAAGTTCCAGTTCCCAATTGGCATTTTTTAGTGTGTCAATGCGATAACGGTGCATCGCGCCAGTGTGTCATTTCACAATTGTCACTTTTCAGTGAGACTCCACGATACATCCGCATCGCGGTAATGTGCAATTTCTCACTCTTCCTTGGACTACACTATCCAACAAAAATCTAGTGGCTCGCCACGATGTCACTGCATCGCGGTGATGGTCAAAATTGGTATTTGCAATGACAAAAAGTTAAGGGGCATTTGGGTCCTTTTCCGTGACCCTAATCAGCCTAAACACGAGATTTAATCCCTAATAACCTACTTAGTCATTATTTTACTCAAATTCCCTTAAATAAAAAATATTCTCTCTAAATTAGCACACCCTAGCCTTCAAGAATCAAGTCCAATTCCCAAGAAAATTTCAAGAAACTTCAAGAATTAATCTTCTCAGGTATGTTAAGTGTTTATTTATGGGTTCCTTTCACCTATGGAGTCCAAGTACTATGTTTTAAATCCAAGTTGTGATCCTTACAAGTTACCATGATTTTAATTGTGATTTTAACCATGAATTCCCATGAATCTTGTCCTATACCATGTTTTTATGAAACTGATGTTGATTATTACACTCCACATGTTTAAATGTTTTTGTCCACTGATTTAATTCATGATTTGTGATATTGGTGTTGAAATTGTGCTTTTACTACAAACTTTAAACTATTCTTATGTTTAATGTACACCATGCATACAAGTATTTGATAAAATACCTACAAAGAGGAATATTGAGCAAATGCTTTTATGTTATGTCCTCCAAGATTAAATACTATTTTACTCTTATTTCTATTGAGTCCTGGGGGTTCTAAATACTCAAAAACATAGTTGTTTACTTAGTCTCAGTATCTTCAGAATAGTTTCAGAATATGTTATGAGCATCATCAGTTCAATCAATCATCAGAATCAGTTAAACTTAGAACAATTTAGTATTTCGAGTCAGTTTAGTTAAGAGTAGGATTTAGCATTGAGCGAGTGCAGGGATGGCGACTTCTCCATCAGATAGGAAGAGTCATTAGTAGCAGTCCCTGTACTCCAAAATTATATAGCCAGCATAGGATATGAGGAGTCACCCGTCAGTTTAGGCTTGACTACCTCACAAGGGTCACCCATTGGTTTTGGCTCGACATTCTTAGTCCTTCGGGATAGTATATCAATATAGTGGATCCAAACAACCAACGTTGATACCCGTGGCATGGTACTAACACCCTTCCAATTGGGGTTACATGTTGGACCCCGATTAGCTCAGATTGGGGTATGTCGGTTAGATGATACCTCCCACAGTCTCAGTCCAGTAATCAGTCCAGTAATTCAGTTTCAGTTGCTTGACTATAGCTTACATTTATCAATGATTCAGTTATTAGATTTCAGCATTTTAGTATTTACAAATTATATTCAGAACATGTTATATGCTTGGTCATGCATCCTCAGTATCTATAGATTTCATCCACTTTATTCAGTACTTCATGTTGTATGCATATATTAAGACAGTTATTATGCATGTTCATGAAACCATGCATATCAGCCTACCTCATTTAGAATACCAGTACATTCAAAGTACTAATCACATACTCTTTTCTTGCGCTATGATGTATTATATCATAGGTTCGGATGCCCAGTTCCCGGATCACATATAGATTTTCTAGACCATTAGTCATTGCAGTGGTGAGTCCTTATATTTTGAGGATAGATTAATTATTTACATGCTTTCAGTTCAATAGTTAGTTAGAGTTAGTTGAGGCCTGTCCCATCAACTCATATTCAGTCAGTTTAGAGGCTTTCAAATACTACAGTCAGTTATCCAGGTTTTAGACTTCAATTGACATTGTTTGATATTTTATCAGTATTATTAGTTTAGTTTACAGATTATATCAATTTTATTACTTAAACCTTATAGCTTATGAGTTGTTTTTCAGCACATGTTATTATCCTATTCAGTGCTCTCAGCAGGTTGCTCATGGGTTAGCTTGTGGTCCCTCGGGACTGTAAGCACTGTGTGATGCCCAGGGTGTACTCTCGGGGCATTACATGGGTCCTCCTCAACCTTTGTACCCATAAACATAGGTGGGTTCACTCTCATGAATTGACCAACCTGTGTAATCTTAGATGAACTAGTCACAAATCCTATATCTTCAGATCGACGAGCCTGAGAAGCCACTAACTGAGCTATCATATACATTGATTGTTGGAACTCAACATTAGATACATCTTTTTGGATGTTCTGAGTA
The DNA here is from genome assembly GCA_030864225.1 of Capsicum baccatum var. pendulum. Taxonomy (NCBI): domain Eukaryota; kingdom Viridiplantae; phylum Streptophyta; class Magnoliopsida; order Solanales; family Solanaceae; genus Capsicum; species Capsicum baccatum. Next base: position 257,192,611 of record CM061560.1, on the reverse strand, counting down.
CGATTGACTCTAGATTGAGGAGCCCGAGGTGGACTAGTCTAAACATTAGAAACTCCCAAAGTAGTAGCAAACTCTAGGGTATGAGCTCTATTATGAGTCTGCATCCCATGGGTAGGGCAGGCATCCTCATCTTGGGCATTATGTTCGTTGGCTCTATGGGAAGGCATGATGACTTTCTGAAATATAGGAAATCATTGAGTAGAGGACATACAGACTCTATAGAACAAACTAAATCATGAAAATAAGAGAGAGACATTCCTAAAAGTCTTATAGCCTCCTACTTATAAGTGTGGCACGTTACACATCCATAAATAGGACACTACCTGATGCAATTTTGCAAACACCCTGAGACCATGAATCGTGATCTGATACCAAGTTTTTCACAACCCAAATCAAGGCCCAGACCATGATGAGCATCCCAAACTGTGAAGGCCCAAGTGCCTTCTTTTCTATCTGGCAATTATACACAACGTCCATACAATAAAAAAAATGCAGCAATTTAACAAAATGAAAACATGGTCAATCTCTTAATTTAACTGAACTAATACGAGATGAAGTTTATAACATTTAAGATTCATGACACTAGTATGTGAAATCTTTAATAACACGAAGATAATATCTGTCTAAAAACTGGGACAAGGCCCTCAGTCGGACCATAAACCCAAATAAAGTAACAATATTCCATAACCAGGCCTTCCAAAGTAATAGAGGCTCACCAACTGTGACTTCTGGCAGGATCAATCTACTGCTTAGCGGGACCTCGGGACTGAGCCTCAGATCCTAAAATATTAGGGTTAATACAGATATACTGGTATGCATAGCAATCCAAAATAACATACTTTTATACAACATACATGAGAGCAATTCATAAAATATTTTTACATACGGTATAAGAAAACACATGGGGATACTTAAAAGACTTTGAAACATTTGTTTAAAATTATGAACCACTCTTTATTGTACTTCTGGGATATATGGTACACCCTACAAGTATAATATCCATGGGCTATATGGGTCCGCCATTAACTCGTTGGCCAAGCCCTCCACATCCAAGTTTGCCGCAAGGATAAGGGACGTACATACTAGTCTAGTATACCAGTGTCTTAAGGATAAGTATACATTGGTGTTAGCCAATCATATCACCCGAATCAGTAAAAATTGATTTCCAACGATGATCCCTTACACTCACGCCTTCTTACGGTAACCATCTAACTCTCTTTAAGCCTATTTTTAATATTTTAAATCACGCGTCTTTCTAAAAAATGGTCTAATATCTAAAAACTTTTTGTGGGCTAGTCTGGTCTGAGTCTATTACGACATTTGTCTTATTTGGTATCGTCATACCAAGACTTGCAAGTCTTATAAGCCATACAGTATCATATTATAGTCTTTTCATTCAAAATATGTTATTTGGACCACCCAAATCATTTAAATAGTACAAGTGAATTTGTATTTCGAAATATGTGGAAACTTATGCAAAGATTCTCTCTTTCAATTCTTAAACATGTGGTGGTCAATTAATTTGTAGAAACCCATCCAATTCTTTCAATCATCATCTTTAACATTTACAAACAAGAAAACACCCTCTCTTCGATTCATAACCAATGTCAAATCCTTAAACAATAGAAAAAATATTTATCCCATTCTTCTCAATATGCAATTGAACAACCCGTAATATGTGAAATCAAGAGGCACAATAACAAGAGAGGGAGTTTAATTATTCATGCTCTCAATTTGAGTTTCAACACCAAAAATGCATATATATATATATATATATATATATACAAAAAAAAACACACACAAGCATAATCCAACTTTAAGGGAAGGCCTCATGACCAAAACAATATATATCATTAAAATGGTTTCATAATTTGACAATTCAAAACAATTGTTTAAACCCTATTATAAACGTCATGATATACTTTCCAAATCTTATTAAAATAATAAATTATGCCCATAGATTTTTAGGACAACCCCACATACCTTAGATTCCGGGGGTCTATCGGAAACAACCTTTCTACTTCTTTAGAGGTAGAGGTATGGACTGCGTACATCTTAGCCCCCCAGACCCCACCAAGTGGGAATACACTGGGTTTGTTGTTGTTGTTTCCCCACATACCTTAGATTACTTAGTTCGAAGGATAGAACCCAAATTTTGATTTATTTCTTGGAAATCTAGTCTTAAGAGCTTGATTCTTGATTTTTGGGGGGTTTAGGATTTTCTTGGAGAGGAAAATTGAGTAATGATGTAACAAATGCTCTTTAGGGATTCAATCTTGTGTTTTAGATGGTTTAGGGTGAGGTAAATGACCTAATTGCCCTCAAATACGCGAAAACCAAAACTAGAAAAATATGAGAGCACGCTATAAAGCTGGCGATGTGGGATATAAAGAGCGGAAATGGAGCATGCGATGCGTGCTCTGTAGCACCAAAATGGAGCGGGTGACGTGGGCATATCGCGGGGTGCTCCTATTTTAGTGATCCAAACATGCCCTTACACTCGTCCGAATATTCCAAAACTTCCCTAAGACCGGACCCTTACATCCCTGAACATAAATTGACTTAAAAATCTATGTCTCGAGGTCGGAAAGATCAATTTAAGGATCATTGAAGTTCATGAGCTTAAAATTTGACTAAGTCCTTTTAAACACTCGGAAAAGTCTCAGGTTGTTAGCTCTTTAAGCATGCTACTAAGTGTGGTATCAAGTTGAGAATACTACGGGGTATTACAACCTCACACTATTGTTAGTGATAGAGATATGGTTTTCTTGAGTAAGTTATGGAAAGCTTTGTTTGATTTATAGGGAGTCCAACTTCATCACTCCTCAGCATGTCATCCTTAATTAGATGGACAAACTAAGGCTGTAAATAAGTGTGTAGAAGGCTATTTGAGATGCATGTGTAATGAAATACCCAAAGAATGGGTTCAATGAATGGTTGTACAACATCACTTATCATTCTGCTACCAACATGACTCTTTTTGAGGTTCTTTATGGTCATAAACCCCTACCCATTTCCCCTATATTCCTCATAGATCCTTTGTTGATACAGTCGGTAGAAGTTTACAATCTAGAGAAAACACTATTCAACTCTTAAAACATCATTTGTTACTGGCTCAAGATAGGATGAAAGGATAGGCTGACAAGAACAGGCGTGACAGAGTTTTTGTTATTGGCGATAGTGTGTTTGTCAAACTCCAACCCTATAGACAACTATCTCTTAAGAGTCATACCTATCACAAGATGAACCCAAAGTATTTTTGTCCCTTTGTTGTGCTTAAAAGGATTGGCTCTGTTGCTTATCACTTGTAGCTCAGTTCTCAGGCCAAGATTCATGATGTTTTTCATGTCTCTTAATTAAATAGGTACATTGGTAATAGACCTGTTATTTCTAATTTTCTTGTCACTCTTTATCCTAATGGTTATGTGGTGTTAGAACTTGAGGCTATCCTTGATACGAGATCCATCAAGAAGTGGAATAGTAAGACCCTCCAACACTTGGTGAAATAGTTTAGTTTCCCTTCCGAAGATAGCTCTTGGGTTGATGTAGTGTCCTTTCATCAGCAGTTTCCACAGTTTAGTCCTTAACGTCAAGGACTCATTAGGGGGGAGTATTGTTACGTGATAAAAATGTTAGAAGGGTATTTTGGTCATTTTCTGTGATAGCGGTTATAAAAGGTTGTTAGAAATTAGTTAAGAATAGTTAATAAGTGAGGTCAGCTAACAAGCAATAAGGATATATACGCTTACACTTTACAGTTGTATCATCAGAGAAATCATTCTTCAATAATACTATTCTTCTTGAATTCCAGAGAAATATTGTTTAGTTATTCATAGATTATTCAATTCGTAGCTTCTTAGGCTTTACAGTAGAGCTCTTGTCAAGTAGCACGTTACAATACATCATTATCATCCTAAAAAATCATATATATTAATTGTCCCCCCTACAAATTTGGCTGAAAATCGTCTTTCCATTAATTTAATAATATCTTTACAAAGTATAATACCCAGTTCTCTCTCTTAACTCTCCATCTTTTGCCACCTCCGTTGCGTGCTACTATCGCCACCGCCACTACTTCTTCCTTGACTTTGCTTTTTTCTATGTTTAGAAGAAAATTTACTCCTTCTGTTTGTAAGAATTATTTAAAGGGTAGCCATATATAATTGGCAAACCTTACTTAGGCAAGCGTTGATGTTGGTACTCCTCCAATATGCCTTCTTCTATGTGAATCTTGAATAACAAAATATATTAAACACCTCCTTTGCCTGCCGCTATAGCCACCAATGCTTAAAGATTCATTCTTTTCGACCTAATATTCAATCTTTTTCTCCCTAAATCATTTCTTTTTCGGGTTTCATGAGTATCCACCATTAATAATGGAATGATGAAGGACATGAAGATATATCACGAGATCTCTAAAAGAGGTATAAGAACTATTTATCATACTTTTTTATGTTACTGATAAATAAGAATAATGTATTTGGTGAAAAATACCCCAAAATTATGTATCAGAATACAAAACTGAGCTATTGATATATCAAATTTATGTATCAGTATGTGTCTATTTTACTGAATATATACTGAGATACATCAGATTAATGTATCAATTTTGTATCGATATGTATCAGTATGGATACATCAGATTTATGTATCAGTTTGTATGGTGTTGATATATGGAAGGTGGTGTTTCACTGATTGGCTAGTTAGAGCAATGGTGATGGTCATGATTATGTGTTTTTTGATGGAGAAAAGGATTTTGATTTTTTGGTATGAAATTCAGCCAAAATAGTGGTCAGTGATTGAGGTTTAATGGATTAGAGCTCACAACGATTTTTTTATATTTTGAATTTGTTATGGCTGCTCTGGCAATGCAAGTTCGTCGAAGATATGACAACTCATTATCGCTTAAAGAATCATGATCTGTTTTTGAATTTCATATTTTGTCATTAATTGAACAAATTTCCTTTTCAACGTGCATTAGTTTTTTGTTAGGATGTTTCGTTTGTCAAATTTTGTATTTGAAAAATCAAAATCAGGGATTTTATGTAATTTTATTAAAAGAAGGATAAATAGTAATTAGGAGTAAACTTGTAGGGATTTATGCAAAACGACCTTATTTATGGCATCCTACTTAAATCTTTTAACAATCTTTTTCCCTTTTAATAGACAAAATTATGGATAATTACAAAAAAATACACATAACAAATATTTATTGCAATTTCATGACCAAAAAAGTACATTACTTTTTTATAGTCTAAAATTAGGATTTGAATGCATAATAAAAAATAACTTTTTTTAATAACAGTGTATACATATGTATATTGTATTGTATATACAAAAATATACAATATACAATACAATATACAAATGTAAATAGGGGAAAGGTTCAAATATGACACTGAACTATCAGAAATGACTCATTTATGCCATCAGTTAAGTGTTGAGCTAATTCATGCCATCACCATTATAAAACCAGCTCATTCATGCCATTACTTTTTAATGGTGGTTTTCAAAAACAACTTTGCCATGTGGCCTTATATTAGAGGTCTACGTCATTAATTAAAATAAGCAAAAACGCTCAAATATGCCATTGAACTATCATAAATGGCTCATTTGCGCCATCAGTTAAAAGTTCGGCTCATTTATTCCATCACCATTATAAAATCAGTCCACTCATGCCATTACTTTTTAATGATGAGTTTTTAAAAATAGTTTTGCCACGTGATCTTTTATTAGAAGTTCACGCCATTAATTAAAAGAAATCAATATTAATTTCAAAATATCTGGAATTAGTTAGTATTGAGATTATTTATTCCAGCATTTATACCATAATAATGGGTGAAGTTATCCCATATACATGGTGGGATAATTGGAATACTTCTTTTAAGCCATTATTTGAAAATGATTTTTCAACAATGTATGCTCCACTAATTCGTGATGGGAGAAGTTATTCCATATACATGGCGGGATAATTGGGATAACAAACTTATTTTAAGTCATTATTTGAAAATGATTTTTCAATAATCTATACTCCCCTAATTCGTAATGGGAGAATGGAGAAGTTGTATTAGTACGCCTCTTTCTTTTTCTTGCTTTCCCTAATCGTTCATTGGCTTATTTTCATGCTAATTCGGAGTATATATTGGAGTCACTGAAATTAAAACTAATTAATTACTGTAGGATAGAATTTTTGAGGTTTCTATTAAGCGTAACATTTATAATGATTTTGAATGAACTAGAAACAACCAAAGGATATACATTAATCACTATTTTTCTGATTAGAAAAATAGTTATTGTTGTAGAAAAAAATACTTTAATGGGTGTAGGTCGGGTTATGTTAAATGAATCGGTTGTTTTTAATGGGTCTAAGATATTTTAAAATTAATATTGATTTATTTTAATTAATGTGTGGGTTATTTGGAGAGTGGGAGGACACATTGTCGCTTGTTTTTTTCTAATTTTATTCAGAAAAGGAAAAATTACACACCATAAGTAAAATAATTCCTTAATTACATGATATGATTAAGGATTTAAAAAATTACCCTACATAGTTATTTGTGTTATTAAATATAAAAGCAAGGACAAGAATAAATAGAGAGAGAAGAGAAGATGCTTTTTTATTTCTCTTGAGGGATGAGAGATTATAAGATTGATAATACAATGAACGAAACCCCTATATTTATAGGGGAAAATACTCCTAGTTTCTGACTAAAAGACGGATACTTCAAATCCTGATAGATATCAACTAGATTTTCATAGATCTTGATAGACAATCACTATAATGTAAATACTTTATATCACTCTCCCTTGAATGTCTATTTGATAGATAATGTGCCTCATTAAAACCTTACTAGAAAAAACCCAGTGGAAAAAAAATCTAGTGAAGGAAAAAGAGTACATATCTCTAACAATACACATATAGGCTACCTCATTAAAAACCTTACAAGGAAAAACCAGTGGGACAAAACCTCATAAGGAAAAAAGAGTACAACGCGTATTAACTCCCCCTAATGAGAACATCCTTGAACCTTTGCATCCCGATCTTGTGCACCATCTTCTTGAAAGTTGCAATTGGAGGAGACTTGGTAAATAAATCAGCCACATTATCACTTGAATGAATCTGTTGCACATTAATATCACCTTTGTTTTGTAGCTCGTGTATGTAGAAAAACTTTGATGAATTGTGCTTTGTTCTATATCCTTTTATGAATCCTCCATTAAGATGTGTTTATGCATGTTGCATTATCTCTTTATAAAATTCTGGGTACATTGTCACATTTCAAATCACATTTTTATCGAATGATGTATCATGGACCTCAACCATAAATATTCTCGGCTAGCTTCATGAATAACTATTATCTCAACATGGTTCGATGAAGTGGATAGAGAGATTGCTTTGTATATCTCTAAGATTTGGCATTATCCCACATGTGAACATACAGCTTATTTGAGATCGAGATTTATGTGGGTTAAATAAATACCGAACATCAGAAAAATCTACAAAATTGGGACTGCAAGCTTTAGAATAAGCTCATGTCTTTTATTCCATTTCGATGTCTCCTACTAGGAGCAGAAATATACCTTGCTACTAAATTGACTGAAAAGGCTATATCAGGCCTTGTAGTATTTGCAAGATACATGAGTGCATCAATTTTACTAGGCCATTTTACTAAGATATGGTACTTCACAAACAATCTAATTCGGTATATTTCTCATTTCAGCAAATAATCTATTACTTTTAAAAACTCTCTAAGAGTTTCAACAATATCCAGACCATCAATTTATTCTTCATAAGGATAATAAACAAGTTTTCCCAGAAACTTTATATGCTTCAGGCATTTTGAATCCTTTAGGGATTTCATATGGATTTTTGTCAAGTGACAATATCAATGTGTGTGACATCTTCAAGTGTCTGGACTGCAAATCAAATAAGTGTTATGCTTACCAAGATGCATCCTTTCATGTCACTTGATAAATGTTTCTACGTCAGCATACTTAAATTAACGTAGAATTCAAATCCTCATAATCTTTCGCAATATTGTGCCAATATTATACCAAAGATATCCTCATCCGGGGCGAAGGCCTGGGCTATTGGGATCCTAAAGCAGGGTGCACAACGTGAGGCTTGTTTCACAGAGCAACGATTAGCTCCTGCTGCTCTAATTAAATCACCACTCTTTTGGACTGATAAAGCTTGGTTTATTACGTTACAATCTTTTTTTGGTTTGGTCTTTTGTTTCCTCTGTAGTTTTTTACTCATTAAAAAGAAATTTGCAAGGAAACATAAGCCTTGTTTTCAATAAATCAGTTTCAAGTATATCCTACAGGAGGTATGTAAGAGGGATAGTTTCAAGTATCTTGGGTCCGTGATCCAGGGTAATGGCGAGATTGACGAGGATGTCTCGCACCGTATTGGGGCGGGATGGATGAAGTGGAAGCTCGCGTCGGGGGTGTTGTGCGATAAGAAGGTGCCGCCCAAGCTTAAAGGCAAATTTTATAGGGCAGTAGTCCGTCCGGCCATGTTGTATAGAGCGGAGTGCTGGCCAGTTAAGAACTCCCACATCCAAAAAATGAAGGTGGCAGAAATGTGGATGTTGCGTTGGATGTGTGGGCTGACGAGAGGGGATAGAGTTCGGAATGATATTATCAGGGAGAAGGTTGGTGTGACCCCAGTGGAGTATAAGATGCGGGAGGTCCGATTGAGATGGTTCGGACACGTGAGGAGAAGGGGCATGGATGCCCCGGTTCGTAGGTGTGAGAGGCTAGCGTTGGATGGCTTTAGGCGGGGTAGGGGTAGGCCGAAGAAGTACTGGGGTGAGGTGATTAGGCGGGACATGGAGTAGTTACAGCTCACCGAGGACATGACCCTAGATAGGAAGATTTGGAGGACGCGAATTAGGGCAGAAGGCTAGGGCTAGTTTGGGTCGCTAGTGTAGGGAATTACTTGGTGGGGGTATTATTCTTGATATGGTACCTGGTTCCATGTTTTATTATGATTCTGTGTGCTTTTCTCTGCTTTTCTCTATTTTTATTACTTATGGGTGCCGTTTTTATGTAATGAAATCCTGTTCTGTGCTTTACTATGTATCTATGTATTTGTGCGGTGTCTTTTGTCTTGAGCCGGAGGTTTATCGGAAACAACCTTTCTACCTCTTTAGAGGTAGAGGTATGGACTGCGTACATCTTACCCCCCCAGACCCCACTAGGTGGGAATACACTGGGTTTGTTGTTGTTGTTGTTGTTATTGGTCTATCATCCTGATACATTCTTTCATTTTATATCATGGTTTATAAACATTCAAAATATGTAGACACAATTGCTTCTGTCTGTAGTTAATGTTTCATCTGTGTGATTTTCCCTCGAATTCATTTGTGAGCTTAGCTTAGTATAATGAGCTGAACAATGGAACATACCATTGGTGCCACCGTGCTAAACTCCCAAATATGAACAACCATCTAGCAAAATTGGGTTATGTCCAACTAGATTAATGTGAATGATTTAAGCAATCACAGAGAGACAATGCACAAAACAAATAAAAATGTTAGGTGACATGCACCAGTTAGTCACATAGTTTCCAATTATGTAAATTGTCTCCAAAAAAAACTTATAGATTTCATGTCCGAATACGGTCAAAATGAATAAATTAACTAATACCATAACTTCATTTATTTAAACTACTTAAAATCCCCATCCTTTATATTAATTACTAAAATCTCTAGTTTATGTTCTCTCCTTAAATTTTTAAATACATCATTATCACCCTAAAAGGTCAAATATATTAATTATCCCCCTTACAAAGTTGGCTGAAAATCTTCTTTCCATCAATTTAATAATATCTGTAAAAAGTATAATAGCCAATTCTCTCTCTTAACTCTCCATCTCCCGCCACCTCTGTTGCGTGCCGCTAACGCCACCGCCACCACTTCTTCCTTGGCTTTGCTTTTTTCTATGTTTAGAAGAAAATTTACTCCTTCTGTTTGTAATAATTATTTAAAGGGTAGCCATATATAATTGACAAACCTTACTTAGGCAGGCATTGATGTTGGTACTCCTCCGATCTGTCTTCTTCTATGTGAATTTTTAATAACAAAATATATTAGACACTTCCGTAGCCACCGATACTTAAAGATTCAATCTTTCCAATCCAAGATTCAATCTTTTTCACCCTAAATCATTTCTTTTTACGGGTTTCATAAGTATCTGCCATTAATAATGAGATGGTAAAGGACATGAAAATACATCACGGGATCTCTAAAAGAGGTATAAAAACTATTTATCGTACTTTTTGAATTATTGATATATAAGAATGATGTATTTGGTGAAAAATGCCCGAAAATTATGTATCAGAATACAAAACTAAACTATATTGATACATCAAATTTATGTATCAGTATGTGTATGTTTTACTGAATATATACTGAGATACATCAGATTAATGTATCAATTTTTTATCGATATGTATCAGTATGGATACATCAAATTTATGTATCAGTTTGTATGGTGTAGATATATGGAAGGTGGTGTTTCACGGTTGGCTGATTGGAGCAATGGTGGTGGCCACCGTTATGTGTTTTTCGATGGAGAAAAGGATTTTGATTGTTCGATATGAAATTCAGCTGAAATAATGGTTGAGAGTTTAATGGGTTAGAGATCGCAATGATTTTTTTCATATTTTGAATCTGTTGTGTCTGCTCTGGCGACGCAAGTTCATCGAAGATATGACAACTCATTGTTGCTTAAAGAATCATAATCTTTTTTTGAATTTTAAATTGTCATTAATTGAACAAATTTTCTTTTTTAACGTGCATTAATATCTTGTTAGGATGTATCTATTTTAATGTTTCGTTTGTCAAATTATGTATCTGAAAAATCAAAATCAAGGATTTTATGTAATTTTATTAAAAGAAGGGATAAATAGTAATTAGGAGTAAACTTGTAGAGATTTATGCAAAACACCATTATTTTTATGCAAACTCCTAAATTTCAACCACACATGTTTGAAAGTAACTGTGCAACCTTAGGAGCAACCAACCACCAGAATTTGCATTTTTATTCAATGTCAATATTGTCAATTATTTTTACCATAATTTGAAAGAGTATTTATATACAATAGGGGTGTCAAATGAGCGGATTGGATTGAGATTGAAAATATTAAATAGGTTGAATTGAATATCGGGTTGGATCATGACCCGCCTAAATTCACTTTGGATTGAAATGGGTAAAAATCAGGTTGGGTCTTAATCTGCCTAATTTGATCCGCTTAGTCTAAAAAATATTAACATATTGATATTTACCCCTTGTAAACTAAACTCAAGAAAATAAATTTGGATAGGGTTGGAAAGTTGGGTGGGTAGGTAGAGAGTGGGGGTGGGGTAAAATTTTTTTTTTTAAATAATTTTTTTAAACTAAAATTTCATTTTTTGGGGAGGGGTGTGGGGTAGAGGGTAGGGGGTTAGGAGAGAAAATTGAAGGAAAGGTGTCATTTAAGTCTTTAATAAAGGATTGGTGACATTGACCAGCTTAAAGGGTCAAACATAATTAAGAAACTTGACTAGGTTAATTGTGAACTTGATTAATATTTTTAAAACTTTCTAATCTTTTCAAAAATATAAATCAACCCACACCCATATCCTTTCCAAATCAATCGGCTCTCCACTCTCTCTCGAGAGTTTCTCCCAACCAACAGTTCTGTAAATTTCTCCTTTCAATCCCCGATGACTTTAACCTCCGGCGATAAATAGTTGGCCTTTGCGACAAATATCGACTTTCATCCGTCAATTGATGTTACAACCTTGCTCTCCTTGTACAACAGCTTCGAGTTCTTCATCGTCCCTTTTCTTATTTCTTATGTGAAAAATTATGGCCTTTTTAGTTTTGAAGAAAAAGAGGTCATTGAGCCAACTTCTCTTCTAGTATTGGTTAACAATTTCAATATTTGTTGCTTTAATTTGAAATGTGGTCTGAATAGAACCCTCATTTCTAGTATTTCTTCTCTTCTCTTTACGGAGTGAAATATGATTTTTTGTTGTTTGTTACGTTGTTTGAAGTTTGATTTTTGTTGTTTGTATTTGTACAAATAAAAAAAATAATGTTGGTGTTTTTTATGTTGCATCTGTTATTGTGTTGGTTTGTTCTTGGTAAAAATGGTGATACTGATGTTGTTCTTTTAAACAAAATCATGCTACTATTTTTTATGCAACGAATTAAACTTCTGATGCAACAGATTAACGATCTGATGCAACAGATTTACTATTTCATGTAACAAATTAACTATCTAATACAATAGATTTACCATATGATGCAACAAATTAACCATCTAATGCAACAGAGAAACCATCAGATTAAAAATCTGATACAATAGATTGACCATCTGATGCAACAGATTTATCAATGAATTAAAAATCTAATGCAAATGATTAACCATCCGATACATCAGATTAACTATCTGATGCAACATATTTACGATCAAATGCAACAGATTAACCATACGGTGCAATAGATTAAACATCTAATGCAATAAATTTATTATTGAATGCAATAGAGGAACCATCTGATTAAAAATATGATGCAGTAGATTAACACCTAACACAACAAATTAACCATCTGATACAATAGATTTACTATTTGATGCAACAGAAGAACCATCAAATTAAAAATCTAATGCAACAGATTAATCATCTGATGCAATAGATGAACCTTTTGTTGGATAAAATCCTATCAACTATTCCAAAAAAATATTTTCAAGGCTTGTTTTTTCCAACTGATCATTCATCTATCGTGAGAGACGACCCTTCTGTTGGAAGAAGTCTAAACAATATTGATCATTGATAACAATTCGAACTGATCACTCATATATTGCAATAGATGTGTGATTGATTGCATAGACCAGTCATCTGTTTCAAAAGATGAGTGATCTATTTTTATTGTTGCAACAGATTACTCATCCATTGCAACAAATCAATCATATATTGTAATAGATGTGTGATTTATTGCACAAACCAAACATCTGTTTTAATAAATGAGTGATCTATTTTTATTATTGCAACAAATTACTTATCCGTTGCAACTGATTAGTTATATGTTGCAATAGATAACCTACCTAGTGCAACAGATGTGTGATCTGTTGAAACTGTTATTTTACTATTGTACATGCTAGATATACTGTTATCCTTTTTTTAAGGATTCATTTATCAATTATAATCTATTTTATGTTCCTGTTATTTTAGATTATATGACTCCCAAGAGAAAAAAAACAATCAAGTCCAAGTAAAGGAACAAGTGAAGCATCTAGACTACATCCACCACTCTATGAGTTTGGTTTACACGTAGAAGATAATGAACATAGGGAGGAGGAATTTTTCAAAAGAGATGATCCAAATGCTAATAGCCCTTCCACGGAAGATTTGGTCAAAACCTTTAGCATTGATAGTTATCCTATGAGAATACAGTGCGTTAGTGCCACAGTTAAGTCAGCTATGGAAAAATCTTTTGATGCCTTTAGAAAATACTCTGAGAAAAAAATTTGGATGCTTATTTCAGGGACAGCTGCTTTGGGCAATATCTTGATTTGTCGGAGGACAACAATGCTCGTTTCCAAATGAAAATGGTATATGATCTTCTGAAGCGTAGATTTATGTATGAAAATAAAGATAAGATGAATGAGGTATGGATAAATTACTGTGGCATGCCTGTTTGTTTTGGTTGGAAGGAGTTTGCCATAGTTACTGGACTAAAATTATATTCTCCTTCTCCTTCTCAAGTTATACCTATTCTAACCCAAAAAATACCCCACACACCTAAAAAAGGCAAATGCAAGTCAAGTGATCGTGAAGACTTGGTGTCCCTTGTTAGTCCAATCTTCAAAAATAAAAATTTAATAGAAGCGTTGAAAGGTAAAATACTTTCAAAGAAGCAAAAGCAATCATTGTGCTTGGTTTGGTTTGTACATAATATTCTTTGGGCTAGAGACATTAACAACAACATACCACTTGGTTTAATAAATCTCTCTGAGAATCTTGAGGCATTTAACATCTATCCTTGGGGTTATGAAAGCTTCAAAATGACTGTCAAATTTTGTTGACTCCGTTAATGCCAAAAAAGGTCAACTTATATGAGTTTCCATGGGCTTTCATGGTAAATATTTCTTTTCTTATGATATGATTTATTTTTTTATTCAATAATGCTTTTGATTTTTGGCATTATTTTATAGGCTTGGGCATTTGAAGTCATTCCTTATTTGAGACAACAAGCGAACTACCAGAAAGACGTTTTCTGTCCAAGATCTTGAGATGATTGTCAGCCAAAACTAATAAAAATGCAAAATTTCTTTATCTTTTCAGCCCTTGAAAGATGTAGTAAGTATAATTCTAATTAAATTTTTATTTTAATTAATGATTTTTGGAATGATCTAATCATCATTCTAATATATGTACTGATTTATGTTAGATTGTGCATCTGTCGCTTGTTCCGACCAATTGAGAGTTGAAGATGCTATTTTTTCTTATTTTATGGTCTATGTAAACTTTATCAGACCCTAAGTTCATTAATAGAACAAAAATGGAATTGTTTGGAGCAACAACCATCACAAGAAAAATAACTTTGGAGGGTAGGCATGGTATTGTTGATAGTATTTGTAATGATGGAGCTGTTGGTGATGATAGTGGTGATGCTGTTGGGGATAATGATGCTCCTCTTAAAGTTTTTAAAACAAACCATTATGAGTATGATCATACTGGTTATACAAATTTTACCCCTCCTAGCGAATGTTCTGCATGCAAATGTCAAGACTGCAAGCCAAAACATGATGTAGTGATTAATGCTATTAATGCATTAGCTGCTCTTGTAAAGGGATTGACATCTAAGAGGGGTGTCATTCCATTAAAGAAAATTTTATATCCATCCACTCCATTAGAGATTAAGGCTAAGCGAAGAAGGAAAATAATTTCCATGGCATTATCAAGCATCCAAAAAAGCAAAATTGTAACTCCACTATCTTTGTGTTGCACTATTGAGCAATATACAAGGGCCACAGGAGAGCAATATTAGCTGAAGAAGGTGAATATATAACATATGTTCCGACAGATGACACATCTGCTGAAAATTATCAAACATATATATATATATATATCTGTTGCAACAATTGACTAACTTATTGCATCAGATACAATATCTGTTGCAACATATGTCTCGTCTATTTTAGCAAATCAAAAAGATCTATGTACCTTTTTTATTTGTACGAATATATGACCTATCTGCTGCAACAGATTGGTCATCATTTGGGATAAATTAAATTAAGACTTCCTACTATTTCAATTTTTTTAAATAGATAAGTCATATTTTGCAACAGATGATCATCTGTTGGAAATTATCATACAGGTCTTCCTCATGTTTTAATTTGTCCCAACAGAAAGATAATCTATTTGGGATAATTTAAAATAGGAGAAAGACCTGGTTGATTTGCTAAAACAAATGAGTGATCCTTTTCCATTTTTTGTATCTCTATGATTAGCATTGACAATTCTAGATTTACAGGTGGATGTCATAGTAGAAGCTACTGCTAAACATCATTGGAGATATGCTAGTCTTTTTATGGAAATACAGAGAAGTGAAAGCGCAGAAACCATACGCAAGCGATATTAAAGATCCACAACAACCAAAGTCGAATTCCATAACACCGAATGAAGAACAACTCGTCCATATTGAGTAGATCTTTATAGCTTGAGTCTGTCAAAGTAATAACCTCACCTCTCCTTAGGAATTATTGGCATCAAAACTTAAATTGTTGATTTATTTGTTGAGATTTGTACCCATAACAATTTTTTTTTACATTTTATTTATTTGTTGATTTATTTCATGTAATTTTTGAATGCTTTAATTTATTTTATTTTGTCTATGAGTTTTATTTTATCCTTAGATTTGAACTTATTAACTGAAATGGAATACTAGATTCAAATATTGCAACATATAAGGTATTTGTTGCAACCGATGACATATCTGTTGGAAAATATCAAACAGATTTAGACATATATTACAACATGTAGGACATCCGTTGAAAATTATCAAACAGGTCTTTCCACTATTGTAACAGATAGACGTAGATAGAAATATCAGCATAATGCAACAGATGACCAATCTATTATAACAGATAAACTATCTATCAGAACAGATAGAAGTTACAACAGATAAACAATCTATTGTATTATAAGAAATTCAACTTTCATCAGACAAATAAATTACCACTACATGTAAAGTGAAGTGACTTGAAATAAAAAATTATTATGGTGTTTCTACATCTTATTCTTTATACACAGGCTTCCAAGTGTCCAGTTAGTACCCCATAATCCCAAACCTCTTGTATGTTTACCACAATGTTGTCACATAGAAAGGTCCTTGGCTCAGCCATTTTTGTGTTGGTCAGCAAATATTCAATGTGTGCAAACACGTACGACCCGCACGTGGCAACAATTTTATTGTTTTGGAAGGTCCATGTCCTTGTTTTGATATTCAAAATCCTATGTTTGCTTCATCAACACTTTCACTGGCAAATGATCCATCAGTTTACTCTGCCTCAACAAGTTGTGGAACAACTCCATAGTGGCTACATGTGGGTAAAAAAATGGCCTTGTCAAAGGCAGGTAAGTTGCAGTCATAAACCTTGATATTTCCCTCCTCGAGTAGTATCTCAACAACCAGAAAATGTATGACATCCACATTTATGACTGTAAGAATTCTCTTTTTCTTTTTTCCAGCTCTTAACGTGTGGATATGGCCTCTCCCCTCTAACATATTTAATTATTTCTTCATTCCATTGGAATTCAGAAACTAACGAATCAAATCCCGAGCCACAAGGAGTTGATGCTAGCTTAATGAGCTCATTGTATCTATCCTTGAAATTTTTGTAAAAGTTGATCTCCATTATTCAATTGGCAGCATAATAAGCTTTTGGGTACACTAATTGCCTGCCCCTCATGAGGCAGAGAATTTCTTCAACATATTGTGATCTAAGAAGACAATTTTTAAATAGGTTAGTAATAGTAAAGAAGGAAAACATAGTGGAAAGATGCAACACATGATCTATCTGTTGCGAGGGTTCACTGAATTTGTTCACAGATTACCCATATAACGCAACTTATGCAACAAATAGGTAATATATTGCTATAGAACCATCACCAGTTACACTAAAATACCCAACTATTGCAATAGATGACACATCTATTACGTAGCTTCTTCTTCACAGAGTAGATTAAAAGGCTAGGTTAGGAAAAGTAAACTTACTTTGTCCACATACCAGCTACACATATCTATCATATTCTTGAAGTCTTAGGTGAAAAAGGTATGCATAGGGTAATCTCGTGTGCATTGCTTGGTATTCATGGCCCGTCACAAATCTATAACACCCCAAATCAGGTACCCAAAATGCTACACGGTGCTCATGACCCCGAAGGACCGTAAGCTAATCCATGACTGATATCTATACCTGTATACTGCATAAAATATTTTATAATGTGGAAACATGAACTGAAATGCCATAAAGTTCAATAATGAACATGGTTTGAATGATATAACATCTGTGTGGTGTAATGGAATACCCAAAACCAAATTGAACATACTGAAGTTTGAAACATGATAGTATAGAAAACCTCTAACTGACTGAACTATTTGAGTAAGGATTTGATGGGACATATCCCCAACTAACTCCAACTAATAAACTAATTAATGAGATAATAGGGAATAATCATGTCCTCGAATAATGAGGACTCATTCTAACTCTGACTGCTGAAACTAGAATCTACTACTGATTTGGAGCTCGTGTCTTTGAACCTATGGTGTAACATAAAAATAAAGCACCATAGCACAAATGTGTCAGTACAATGGGATGTACTGAGTATGCATATGAGGTAGGCTATATGCAAGGGTTCACATGCATGATCAATGCTAACTGACTGTCTAATATGAATGTGAGAGTACATACATGAATACATAACTATAAATGATACTGTGATAACATGATTACTAAATTTGAATATTGATAACATGACATACTGATAACTAATATAACTGATAATATGAGTGACTATATCTGATAGTCCCAAATCGGATGGAACTATCTGAGTTTCGTTCTATATCTGAGTCGACTGTATCTGACAGTCCTAAATGCTGAAGAACTATCTGAGTTCTTTTACTGAGACTGATACTAAAACTGTGGGAGGTAGTCATCTAACTTAATTGCCCCAAATGATGCATTATAGCTGAATTGGGGTCTAATCTGTGATCTTATTGGAAGGGTGTCAATATTGCACCACTGGTAAGGAAAATAGGTGAGTGACCCTAATATAACAGGTAACTCTAATGAGAATGGTGGGAACCCTCATATGGCAAGTCAAGCCACATCATCTACCCTCATATAGCAGGCTATAATGTCTCAACCTATGATGGCTACATAGTTCTGGAACACAAGGATTGCTTCTAAGAATCACACCCTCATATAACAGGTGAGTTCCCACCCCTGGGTTTGCTAGGTGATAGTTTCTACTCCCATCTGAATAGACACTGAACATGATTTACTGAACTGAACATGGATTGAGTTACTGACTTCCGTTGACTGACAGAATACTACTGACATCTGACAACTGACTGATTTAATGAGATTATGGAGATTTCCTGAGTCATATGACTATCTAAAGTCTATGGATCATATCTTGACTGAGAGTATCATGGAAATATGACATGGATCTAGGCACACAGCTAATATTTCGGCTACAAGTACCCCCAGGACTCCATGGAAGGAAACTAACCAAGCATAACTTACTTGAACATATAACTAACATCATAATCCATAATACATTTATAGAAGCATTACATCAAAACATGCAATAGGCATAACTTGTACATACATGGGGATTTCATGATATCATACTAGTTGGGTATTGTTCCTTTATCTAGGCATTTAATCAAACGCATGGTAGGCGTAGCACATGTAGACAACATTATACAATAATTCATCATCATCAGTCATCTCTAATTTCATCATCCTAGGGTTTATTCATAGGTTCATATGAATATACATCTATAAAAATCAATTCCACATAAAATTGATCACTCAACATGGATTTGAATTCAATTGATCATTCTCAACACACACAAAACAAACCTAACATGAAATTCATAAAGAAATCCATAAACTTAAACTTAGAAAAGAGATTCTTGGGCTTCATGGATGAAAGGAGTCCATGAATAAACACTACGCATACCTTGGTTCGTGATTTCATGAAGATTGACGAAGGAAATTCTTGACTCTGAATCTTCTATGAAAAGCCCTAGGTTGTTCTTGAGAGATTTTTGAGATAAGAGATTGTATTTTGGGTGAAAAGTAGTTGAATCACGTGTTATTGGGTTTAAATAGGGGTAGCAAATTGACCCTTTTAACCCTTGGATGAGTCTTTTAAAATTGTAAAAATTTCTCGAACTAGACCTTTAGCGCGATGCGGTACTATCGCGCCGTGTCATTGGATTTTGACAATTAAGAAATTGAGGAATGGCGCGATATGGGGTCATTACATTGTCACTTCCTTTGTGACCTAAAATTTTGGCGCGACACGGGGAAATCGTGCTGAGACACTAAAAAATGGACAATTCTAAATTTGGTCCATGGCACGGTGCACCATAATCGCGGACCCCTAATGGAATTTGCCAAATGCCATTTCCTCTTATGGCGCGGAGCACCACTGACTATATGGCGCTGTTTTACGACGGGAACTTGAAATAGTCGTAACTTCTGATCCAGTTATATTGATGGAAAGCTTATTGAATTTCCCACATGACGAAAAGTGAAAATCTTGAAAATTTCTCATGGAATAACCATCATTCAATTTAGAAGATAATACTAGGCATTCTTGAGATGAAATTATCTAGGAAAAAAGTATGGGGTATTACAAAATCCCTCTTCTCTTTGGCGCCAAGTTCCGCGTATATGTCGACCTTCTTTAATGTCCCTTAAACTTCGATAACTTTTGGAGAGGGAGGAGTTACAATTTTTTTGGTTTTTGATTGGGAAGTATTTGGATAATTGCTCTATTCTTCCTCCTAACTGCCATTGTAGGAGTGTATGACTCCCTCACCTTCTTGGATGGTATGACACCTCTCTTGGATTTCAATTGCTCGAAATCTTTAGCGATATCCTTTACTTTTTCAAAGAGTTTATGTTGTCTATCCTTTCACTCTTCGTATTTGCAATAAGAACATGAAGGTGAAGAGGGGTGAGAGGGACCACTGTAAGGGTGGGAGGGACCGATTTAAGGGTGAGAGAGACCTGTGAAATAGGTGTTTTAAAACATATTTATTTTTTCTTGAGCATCAACATGCTCATCATCATGACTGGCATCAATATCAGTCTCAGTATGGCTTCCACCACCATCAACAACTCCACCAGCAACACCCCAGAAGCAGCACCCAGATCTGTTGCAGCAAGTTGGTCATGAAGAGCCTCAACATTAGGTTGATCTTGCCTAACTGCTCTTCTTATGGCTATTTCTCTAACCAATTCCTTTTTTATTAAATCTAGTAATAAAATAAGTCATCCTCAACTCCTGCTCTGTAGACACGATCCATGGATACACAACCTATAAAAAAAGATAGATAGAGTTAAGTCATATAATAATTTAAAGTCAATTGAGTTACATGTTAACACAGACAACTTATACAATAGGTGATTTTTCTATTGTAATAGATGATTCATATGTGGTAACAAATTAAATATATATTACATCAGATTACCTATCTGTTGCACAATTTGCAATGATAGGTAATCTATTGAGTCGAGTTTAGAGAACCAAAGCAATAGATGGGTAATTTGTTGTAAAATATAAATTATCTGTCATAACAGATCACCTATCTGTTACACCAGTGATAACACTCAAACTACAACTCTCGTAAGAGTGTAAGCGGTCGTCGTCAAATATAGAACCCAACTGGGTTGGGTGTCGAATCCCACAGTGAATACTTGGTCACTAAGTAAGCAATGATTAGTAGACTGTTGATCGAAAATTCTATGAAAAGGGGGGATTTAATTGTAGCGTGAATTAAAAGTATCAAAGTAACAAAGAAAATCAGAATGTTTAGTAGGTTTTAATCAATGAGAATTTTAAGTTAGGGTTATGTCCACCTTATGAGTTCTACGTATCTATTGGCTATGAGTTATGTGGAATTCCAACATGCATGAGCTTATAGAGATTCGTATTCTATGGTAAATCCTAACGTCTTTCGACCATCACAGATTATCTCACTTTAACTCTTTCGAGCTTAAAGCGTATCTAATGGTACAAATTCTCCAAGAGGTTAATCCAGTTACGGCACTAACTTTTAAACAGGGGTTGGTAGCCCTATTTCCTTGTCACTCTCTCTTTTCCAGAGATGTAACTTTTCTTTCTAACAAGTTAATGCTATACTGGTGTATTCTATATGTTTGCAATCACAAGAATTCAATTAAGATGAAGAGAGTAATGATATAAGCAGCATACGTATCAAGAATTCACAAACTCATAGCAATAGATAGTATCTCATAAGGCTTCCATAACCCTAACAGAGAAGTTTATCTACTCATAGTTGTAAAGGAAAACCACGAGTTTGCATTTTTATCTGTTAACAATTGTAACGTGAATTAGGAGCGGAAGTTGAATGAAAAAGAATTGAATTAATGAATGAGTAAGAATTAATTAGAATGGGAAGGAATAGAAAGGGGAATAAGAAGAGAATGCTGAAAAGTTTCAGCAAAATAGGGTTTATATAACATCCATATCCTAGTCCTATTGAAATAGGGGTTTTATCCTTGTCCTAGTTCTACTGGGTTACTGCATACTTGTCCTAATCCTACTAAGTTACTGCTGATCCCCCAAGTCTTTAGAAATGCTGTTTTTGCCCGGGACAAGTTCTCCATGCATCACTTTTAGTCCATAGGCTTCCAAAAGCTGCCTTCCTTCTTACGTGAGGTTTCCTTTGGCGTCAAACAGTCATAAAATGCTGAAATCTTCATCATTTATACCTGAAAACTTGCTAATCACGTTGGTTAGCTCACTTACAGGAAAAAGGACTAAAAGTGCAGGAATTATATATTTTGTCCTTAAAACTTAGATAAAATATGGGTGAATTAAGGTGCTTTAGGCGTGTAAATACGCCTAACATCAACACCCCACACTTAAAGCTTTGTTCGTCCTAGAACAAAATATCATGTCCATATAAACATCTACTTAGGGTTTCACAGTAACAACACAAAATATTCATCAAGAAAGACACGACAATTATTAACAAAGAGTAGTTTTCTTGATCAATACTGGAAACAATTTAACCTCCAACATAGACTCGTGATGATGGTTAATTTGTATCCACAAGTTAAGGTACAAAGAATCATACAAAACTACCCAAAACTCATCAACCATGTGTGTCTCACAATATATCACCCATAATCACTCACAAGTATTTCATTTTTCGAAACATGGGTATAAGATTTTCCTTGCTCTCACTCTCACAAAGAATTCACATGTTGCAACTGATGACCATAGGCTTGCCCTTAGTGTAATGCTCTACTAATATCAGAATGCTAAGTTTAGGATCATATAGGTCTTTACATGGTTGTAATGTAGGCTAAGGGACAGGTAGGACTATTTTGGTCAGAAATAGTGACTATGTTCCCTAAGCGCTTTAATCTACTACATTGTGTCATTAACGCTCTTTTTTAAACAATCCTGCTACCTTTCTTTCATGTAACACCCCTTTTCACCTTATTTTGTTATTCAAACATAAACACAATTATCTTTTTAGTTTTCTATTTCTTTTTCTTTTTCTTTTTTATTTTTTTTATAACACACCTCTATAATAGCCATTCTTTTTCATAACGAATTCAAGTACCAATTCACTTTAAGGCATCACTCTCACCCAATTTCCTCTTATTTGGTCACATGACTTTACAATTTAAAGCGCTTAGGAATTTGGATCAAATTATGGTCTTGAAAAAAAATGGATTAGGCTACATATGAGACTGTCAACGAAAATGGCTAAAGGCTCAAAGGGGGTTAACTAGGAAAATGTCCACGGGTAGGTAAAACGAAGGTAAACAAGTACAGGTTGCCAAAGAAATGCCTAAATCATCTTACACTCTTTATTTCGCTTTACACACACACCAGGCAAGTTCTAGCATTAGCCACAAACACAGAATATACTATTGCCTCACACACACAAGGCACATGGTCAACTTTATTGGGAGCAGTATAGACTCTTGACCCCAACAGATGTAGGAATTAAACCACACACCTATCACATAGTGAGTCACACTTAGAGCCTAAACGTCTCAATAGTAATGATTTTATCACAAACTCTTGTCATAATACCATGCTGCCTATCAGAACAATTTCATGCAAAATAAAATCTAAAAAAAAATTCTACACTAAACCAAACGAACAAATAAATATAAATAAATGTAAATGTAGACAAAGAAGTATAGCATACAAATACCAGCACCCCACACTTAGACAGGATACACTGCCCTCAATGGAAAAATAAATAAGAAGAACCTGATTAGTCGGACTCCTCCTCTATGTCTGGGGTCATACCCCCTGCATCGGAATCATCATCAGAGTCATCATCCTCAGAAGTTCCTCAAAATGTACCCCACTTGATTCCAAGAGTGCGTCAAGGTATTTGCAGCACGGAGGATTCAGCTTGCTCTTTTCTTCCTCATTTCTTACCTTTCTGTGAGGTGGGCGCTTTTTGTTTTCCTAGTCGACCTTTTGGTGCCATTTTACCTGAGACTAAAATAAATTTATGCTAGCTCATCTCGGAAGATTTAATCGACAAACAGACAATAGTGTCACCACCCTACACTTAATTTGTTGACACAAACTAATTAAGTAAATGATGTTGATTACTCAGAATTCATCGGCATACAGTTAGGTGATATGTTCCAACAATATGTTCAGCACAGTCATACTTTCATGTCATCTTAACTATCCTTTCCGACTCTATTTCATGTAATCTTAACTATACTTTCATGTTTGGATTAATGCACCTTTTGATCAAGACTACTTCATAGAGATCGTATCAAGTTATGGCATAGAAATAATCACAACATCTCATGCTTGTATTCAATCATGATCTTTATCTCGATGAACGAGTCATTCAAACATCCAAGAATTCAACTTTGAAGCGTATGCAATTAACTTCACCATATCGATTTCACAAAAGTATGACAGTGTATAACAATCAAATACAAGTCGGTACTAAGTCCATAATACCCATACGTACTCTTTCACTCAACTAGATGTATCATACAAATCAACACATTCTAATCACCAACACCACTTTAAGATCTAAAATACCATGATAAGCGTAAGATTGTAACAACTTCGGAATATAAACGAAGAACTTACTTGGTGTTGAACTCAGAAGATGATCTTGCAAGGTTAGATGAGAAAAAATAAAAATTTTGAGAGATTTGGGAGGCAAAGGCGACGGCTAATGCTTTGCCTAGTTGAGCATAGGCGGCGCCTATGCTATGGTATTGTAGATTCAGAGACTAAAGGCATTGGCATAGGCGGCGCCTATGCTATGGCATTGTTGGACCAAAGGCTTTGGCATAGGCGGCACCTATGCTATGGCATTCTAGATTCAGAGACCAAAGGCCATAGCATAGGCCTTGCCTTGTCCATTGCCTAGATTTACATAGGCCTTGCCTTGTCTATTGCCTAGATTTGTATAGGCAATGCCTAACCGAAAGCCTTTTGCTCCTTCATTACTCACTTACCACCTTTAACATTGCTCACTTTCAAATCAAAATTTGAGACCAAGCTCCTCCTTTATACGTCTTGCACCTACACTTACTCAAAAACAACAAAAACGATTAGAACGATGGGTTGCCTCCCACCAAGCGCCTTAGTTTTGGTCGTGGCTCGACAAAATCCTAGAAAAACAAAACAATTAAAAATGATGGGTTGCCTCCCACCAAGCGCTTGATTTATTATCGCGGCACGACATAGGTATCTCGATTACTTAGACTTCATCGAGATAGATGGTGGATCATTTTCTGAATAGATTCAGACGACAATGAGGCTTACTTGTAGGCATGCAATGTTCTTTGAGATGACGCTTGTGCATACATATCCCAGGAGGGATACCAATTATATCATCAATAGACCAACCCATAGCTCTCTTGTACCTCTTCAGAGTAGAGATGAGAGCCTCTACGTGCTGTTTACTTAAATCATCCGCCACACTCACAGGAAGTGTATTTCCATTTCCCAAGAACATATACCTTAGGTGCTTGGGGAGCTCTTTCGATTCTAGCACTGGTGTCTCTTTAATGGAAGTCTTCGCTATTGGTGACGATTGATTCTTAAGATCAAGGTCCGGCTGCTTAGGAGTATGAGAATAGGACCCTATTTCTGTTAGAGCACACATAGTTTCTTCATAATCTTCATCATCCTCATGCTCAACATTCAGCAGCGCAGCAGACAATGGCTCAATAGTAGGCTGTTTCTCTATAGATAATGCTTTCTTATCTTCATAATGAACATCAGCTACAGAGAACACATCCATATCTCTCGGCTGCTTCATCGATTTACATAAATCAAAATGAATCACTTCGTCATTCATTTGAAATAAAAGCTCATTATCTCTCATGTCAATAAGCACACTTCCAGTTGTGAGGAAGGGCCGTCCCAAGATTATGGGAACTTCCGAATCTACCTCACAATCCAAAATCACAAAGTCTGCAGAAAAAATAAAGGTGGATGATAACGCTCAAACTACAGCTCTCGTAAGAGTGTAAGCGGTCGCTGTCAAATATAGAACCCAACTGGGTTGGGTGTCGAATCCCACAGGGAATACTTGGTCACTAAGTAAGCAACGATTATTAGACTTTTGATGAAAATTCTGCGAATAAAGGGGGGATTTTGTGCGTGCAAATACCGTAAACAAAATAGTAGAGTAAAACGGAAAATAGCAGAGTAAAACAGAGTACTTGGTAGGTTTTAATCAATGAGGATTGAGAGTTAGGGTTATGTCCACCTTATGAGTTATACGTATCTATTGACTATGAGTTATGCAGAATTCAGACATGCATGTGCTTATAGAGAATCGTATTCTATGGTAAATCCAGGCGTCTTTCAACCATCAAGGACTATTTCACTTTAACTCTTTCGAGCTTAAAGCGTATCTAATGGTACAAATTCTCCAAGAGGTTAATTCAATTACGGCACTAACTTTTAAACAGGGGTTGGTGCCCTATTTCCTTGACATTCTCTCTTTTCCAGACATGTAACTTTTCTTTCGAACAAGTTAATGCTATACTGGCGTATTCTATATGTTTGTAACCACAGGAATTTATATTAAGATGAAGAGAAGAATGATATAAGCAGCATACGTATCAAGAATTCACAAACTTATAGCAATAGATAGTATCTCATAAGGCTTCCATAACCCTAACAGAGAAGTTTAGCTGCTCATGATTGCAACGGAGATCACAATAAACATCATCATGATCTCACGATGGTCAAAAGGGCTGTGCTTTCTCTGTCAGAAAGTAACGTGAATAGTACTAAATGTCTAATAAAAGAAAAATAGAATTGAATAGAAAATAGGATGAATGAGTTGAATGAATTGAATTGAATGCCGAAAAATTCAGCAAATAAGGATTTTTATAACACCCTTGTCCTAGTCCTACTGAAATAGGGTTTTTATCCTTGTCCTAATCCTACTAAGTTACTGCTGATCCCCAAGTCCTTAGAAATGCTGTTTTTGCCTGGGAAAAGTTCTCCATGCATCACTTTTAGTCCACAAGCTTCCAGAAGCTGCCTTCCTTCTTACGTGAATTTTCCTTTGGCGTTCAACAGTCCACAAAATGCTGAAATCTTCATCATTTATACCTGAAAACTTGCTAATCACGTTGGTTAGCTCACTTACAGGAAAAAGGACTAAAAGTGCAGGAATTATATATTTTGTCCTCCAAACTTAGCTAAAATATGGGTAAATTAATGTGCTTTAGGCGAGTAAATACGCCTAACATCAATACCCCACACTTAAAGCTTTGTTCGTCCTCGAACAAAAAATCATGTCCATATAAACATCTACTTAGCGTTTCACAGTAACACCACAAAATATTCATCAAGACAGGCACGACAATCATTAACAAAGAGTAGTTTTCTGATCACTACTAGAAATAATTTAACCTCTAACATAGACTCGTGATGATGACTAATTCGTATCCACAAGTTAAGGCACAAAGAATCATACAAACTACCCAAAACTCATCAACCATGTGTGTCTCACATAAGATATTACCCATAATCACTCACAAGTATTGCATTTTTCGAAACATGGGTATAAGATTTTCCTTGCTCTCACTCTCACAAAGAATTCATATGTTGCAACTGATGACCATAGGATTGCCCTTAGTGTAATGCTCCACTAATATCAGAATGATAAGCTTAGGATCAAATAGGTCTTTTACAGGTTGTAATGTAGGCTAAGGGACGGGTAGGACTATTTTGGCCAGAAATAGTGACTATGTTCCTAAGCGCTTTAATACATCACATTATGCCATTAACACTCTCTTTTAATCAACCCTGCTACCTTTCTTTCATCTATCACTCCATTTCACCTATTTTGCCAATCAAACATAACTATCTTTTTATTTAATCATAATCACAATTTATCTTTTTGTTTTTCTATTTCTTTTTCTTTTCTTCTCTCCTTTTTTTTATAACACACCTCTATGATAGCCACTCTTTTTCATAACAATTTCAAGTACCAATACACTCTAAGGCATCACTCTTACCCAATTTCCTCTTATTTTGTCACATGACTTTACAATTTAAAGCACTTAGGAATTTGGATCAAATTATGGTCTTGAAATAAATGAATTAGGCCTACATATGATGCTGTCAAAGAAAATAGGCTAAAGGCTCAAAGGGGGTTATCTAGGATGATGTCCATGGGTAGGTAAAACGAAGGTAAACAAGTGCAGGTTGCCAAAGAAATGCCTGAATCATCTCCTAAACTTACACTCTTTATTTCACTTTACACACACACCAGGCAAGTTCTAGCATCAGCCACAAACACAGAATACACTATTGCCTCACACACACAAGGCACATGGTCGACTTTATTGGGAGTAGTATAGACTCTTGACCCAACAGATGAAGGAATTGAACCACACAATTATCACACAATGAGTCACATTTGGAGCCTAAACATCTCAATAGTAATGATTTTAGCACAACTCTTGTCATAATACCATGCCGTCTATCAGAACAATTTCATGCAGTTTATGCAAAATCTAAAAAAAACTTTAAAGAGAAATTTTTTTTGGAAAAATTTAAAAATTTCAAAAAAATTTAACTTCGAAAAAATTTAACTACTACTAAAAATCAAACAAATGAACATGAATAAATGCAGGTAAGCAAAGAAATACAGCATACAAATACCAGCACCCCAAACATAGATGGGACACACTGCCCTCAGTGGAAAATAAATAAGAAGAACCTGATTAGTCGGACTCATCCTCTATGTCTGGGGTCATACCCCCTGCATCGGAATCATCATCAGAGTCGTCATACTCAGAGTTTCCTCAAATTGTACCCCACTTGGTTACAAGAGTGCGTCGAGGTATTTGAAGCACGAAGATTCAGCTTGCTCTTTTCTTCCTCTTTTCTTACCTTTCTATGAGGTGGGCACTTTTTGTCTTCCTTGTCGTCCTTTTGAGGCCATTCTACTTGGTGTTGAACTCGGAAGATGATCTTGCATGGTTAGATGAGCAAAAATAAAAGTTTTGAGAGATTTGGGAGGTAAAGGCGGCGCCTAATGCTTTGCCTAGTTGAGCATAGGCGGCGCCTATGCTATGGCATTGTAGATTCAGAGACCAAAGGCCTTGGCATAGGCGGCGCCTATGCTATGGCATTGTTGGACAAAAGGCTTTGGCATAGGCGGCGCCTATGCTATGGCATTCTAGATTCAGAGACCAAAGGCCATAGCATAGGCCTTGCCTTGTCCATTGCCTAGATTTACATAGGCCTTGCCTTGTCTATTGCCTAGATTTGTATAGGCAATGCCTAACTGAAAGCCTTTTTATCCTTCATTACTCACTTACCACCTTTAACATTGCTCACTTTCAAATCAAAATTTTAGACCAAGCTCCTCCTTTATACGTCTTGCACCTTCACTTACTCAAAAACAACAAAAATGATTAGAACGATGGGTTGCCTCCCACCAAGAGCCTTAGTTTTGGTCGTGGATCGACTACAAAAACAAACTCCTAGTAAAATAAAAACAACAAAAACAATTAAAAATAATGGGTTTCCTCCCATCAAGCGCTTGATTTAATGTTGCGGCACGACATAGCTATCTCGATTACTTAGACTTCATCGAGATAGATGGTGGATCTTTTTCTGAATGGATTCAGACGACAATGAGTCTTACTTGTATGCATGCAATCTTCTTCGAGATGACCCTTGTGCATACATATCCCAGGAGGGATACCAATTATATCATCAATCTTCCAACCCATAGCTCTCTTGTATCTCTTCAGAGCAGAGATGAGAGCCTCTATATGCTGTTCACTTAAATCATCCACCACACTCACAGAAAGTGTATGTCTACTTCGCAAGAATGCATACCTTAGATAATTGGGGAGCTCTTTCGATTATAGCATTGGGGGCTCTTCAATGGAAGTCTTTGCTGTTGGTGACGGTTAATTCTTAAGATCAAGGTCTGGCTGCTTAGGAGTATGAGAATAGGACCCAATTTCTGTTAGAGCACACATAGTTTCTTCATGTTCTTGAGCCTCCTCACGCTTTAAATTCAGCAGCTCATCAGATAGTGACTCATCAGTAAGCTGCTTTTCTACAGATAATTCTTTGTCATCCTTATAATTAACTTCGGCTACAGAGAACATATCCATATCTTTGGGCTGCTTCATTGCTTTGCATACATCAAAACGGACCACTTCGTCATTCAACCGAAATAAAAGCTCATTAGCTCTCATGTCAATAAGCACACTTCCAGTTGCGAGGAAAGGGCATCCCAAGATTATGGAAACTTTAGAATCCATCTCGCAATCCAAAATAACAAAGTCTGCAGGAAAGATGAAGGTAGAAACCTTTACCAACACATCATTCAAGATACCCACAGGTTGTTTTACCGACCTATCTGCCATCACGAGCCACATATTGGTTGGTGTAGGGTCACCCAACCCCAACTTCCTATAGACGGATAGTGGCATCAATTTGATGCTAGCTCCCAAATCGCACAATGCCTTGGCATAATTCATAGATCCAACTGTGCAAGGAATAGTGAAAGCACCAGGATCTGCCTTTTTCTTAACTAACGATCTTGTAGCGATTGCACTGCAATGGTGAACATTATTTGCCGGCTCATAGCTTACTGCCCGCTTCTTTGTCAAAAGGTCCTTCATGAATTTAGCGTACCCAGGCATCTGTTCCAGCGCCTCCACCAAAGGAACATTAATAGTCAGCTGTTTCAACATAGTCATGAATTTACTAAACCTGGTGTCATCAGCCTTCTTCTTCAGTCTCTGCGGAAAAGGTGGTGGTGGAAGGGGAATCGTTTTCTCCACCACTTCCTCTTTATCTTGCTTCCGAATATCAACCTTTTCAGGCTGCAGACGTCTAGGGGTGACGTCATGAACACACTCTTCAGCTTCTTCGGCCTCTTCACATTCTACATCAATAACATTAT
Organism: Capsicum baccatum var. pendulum; assembly: GCA_030864225.1. Lineage (NCBI taxonomy): Eukaryota > Viridiplantae > Streptophyta > Magnoliopsida > Solanales > Solanaceae > Capsicum > Capsicum baccatum. Next base: position 257,161,873 of record CM061560.1, on the reverse strand, counting down.
CCGCTACATCATCAACTACCTGCTTGCCTTTGGACGGACTTTCCAATACTTTACCACTCCTGGTAGTAATAGCCATACATGATCCATCATTCCTTGGATTTTGCACGGTGTTGCTAGGTAAAGTGCCAGCTTTTCATTGATTGAATGCCACTGAAAGTTGACTCAATTGCTGCTCTAGTTGTTTTATTGCAGTAGAATGCAAGTCAACCAATTGATTTATTGAAGACAAATCATTCTTCACCTCTGTCATGCCCATGTTGGTCGCCTCCACTCCTTTCAACAACTTAGACATCATGTCCTCCATGGAAATCTTTCCAGAACCAGATGCAGCGGCCTCACGGCTTCCAGGAGGAACATACAAACCACTCCTGTCAGTCTTATTCTTCCAACTACCTTGATCGCGGTCCTTGTATCCAGATTTATCATAATAGTTCCGACCTTGGTTTCCTTGGGCATTGCCTCGGAAACCCTCCTGATTATTCAAGTAGTTAGCTTCTTTCTCAGAATCAGATTCATCTCTTCCTTGCGACACAACAACCTTGACTTTTTTGGTCTTCCCTGATAATAAGTGCTTGGTGAGAAGATCCATCTGTGTTTTCATGTGAGCCATATCTTGGTCATGTTCCTCTTGCCTACGCCTCTGTTCTGCAGTTATGCCAATAGATATAGTAGAGCTTGCTACCTCAGAATCCCTGGTATGCCAAGCTCTACTTTGCTTTGTCATATGATCTAGCATATCACTTGCTTGAACAAAAGTAAGGTCCATGAATGATCCTCCTGCAGCATTATCAACTACTAGCTTAGTCACTGAATTCAAAGCCATGTATAATATCTCCATCAAGTGGACATTGGTTATATGATGATTTGGGCACCTCATCAGCTTCTTCTTGAACCTCTCCCTTGTTTCGTGGAGAGCTTCAGTTGGAAGCTGTCAAAAATTGCTTATCTCATCTCTTAATTGTGCTATCTTGGATGGCGGATAGAATCTTTCTAGGAAAGCGTCTTTCAGTTGCCTCCAATTAGTGATAGAGTCAGGAGTTAGCCCATTCAACCATAGAGTTGCCTCCCCAAATAGAGACAATGGAAATAAGCACAGCCGAATTGCATTCTGCCCAACGCCTGGATTGTCGAATGACTTGCATGTAGAGATAAAGTTGATCAGATGCATATTCGGATCATCACCTGCAAGTCCACCAAATAAGCCCTATAGCTGCAACAACTGAATCATGGTGCTGGTGATATTGAACTTGGCTCCAAGTGCCAAGGGCGAAGGAATAATAGCTCCTGTGGCACCAGCTCCGTCCAGGTCATCATCATCGAAAGGCATCTGCATAGCGCGGCATTCAGGCCTGAATCTGGCTTGATGATCTCTTTTGTTTGCAGGTGTTGCCACCTCAGCATCACGCCTAGGGTTTAGTAGCTCGTCATCACCTAGGTCCTCATCGTAAGGATTTGTTGCCCACCCAAGGTTATCAATATTCTGTTGATGTACTTGGGCAGCGGCCAATGCAGCTAGTCTAGCCTGATCCTGTTGAGCAGCCTTTCTTTCAATGTCACGTTGCACCTCCATTCTACCAATACGATGTGGTTCAGGATTTATCGGTAATAATGGTTGTCCCGAACTTCGAGTATTTGGCATGCACTGAACAAAAACCTGCAGAAAACAAAAACAACAACTAAAAGTAAAATCTGAGAATCTTTGACCAAAGGATCTAGTAATTATCACAAACTTAGTTGACAACCGTATTCCCCGGCAACGATGCCAAAATTTGATAACGCTCAAACTACAACTCTCGTAAGAGTGTAAGCGATCGCTGTCAAATATAGAACCCAACTGGTTTGGGTGTCGAATCCCACAGGGAATACTTGGTCACTAAGTAAGCAACAATTATTAGACTTTTGATGAAAGTTCTGTGAATAAAGGGGGGATTTTGTGTGTGCAAATACCGTAAACAAAATAGTAGAGTAAAACGGAAAATAGCAGAGTAAAATAGAGTACTTGGTAGTTTTTAATCAATGAGGATTGAGAGTTAGGGTTATGTACACCATATGAGTTATACGTATCTATTGACTATGAGTTATGCGGAATTCAGACAAGCATGTGCTTATAGAGAATCGTATTCTATGGTAAATCCAGGCGTCTTTCGACCATCAAGGACTATTTCACTTTAACTCTTTCGAGCTTAAAGCGTATCTAATGGTACAAATTCTACAAGAGGTTAATCCAGTTACGGCACTAACTTTTAAATAGGGGTTGGTGCCCTATTACCTTGACATTCTCTCTTTTCCAGACATGTAACTTTTCTTTCGAACAAGTTAATGCTATTCTGGCATATTATATATGTTTGCAACCACAAGAATTTATATTAAGATGAAGAGAAGAATGATATAAGCAACATACGTATCAAGAATTCACAAACTCATAGCAATAGATAGTATCTCATAAGGCTTCCATAACCCTAACAGAGAAGTTTAGCTACTCATGATTGCAACGGAGATCACAATAAACATCATCATGATCTCACGTTGGTCAAAAGGGCCGTGCTTTCTCTGTCAGAAAGTAATGTGAATAGTACTAAATGTCGAATAAAAGAAAAATAGAATTGAATAGAAAATAGGATGAATGAGTTGAATGAATTGAATTGAATGCCGAAAAATTCAGCAAATAAGGGTTTTTATAACACCCTTGTTCTAGTCCTACTGAAATAGGGTTTTTATCCTTGTCCTACTGAAATAGGGATTTTATCCTTGTCCTAATCCTACTAAGTTACTGCTGATCCCCAAGTCTTTAGAAATGCTGTTTTTTCCCGGGAAAAGTTCTCCATGCATCACTTTCAGTCCACAAGCTTCCAGAAGCTGCGTTCCTTCTTACGTGAATTTTCCTTTGGCGTTCAACTGTCCACCAAATTCTGAAATCTTCATTATTTAAACCTGAAAACTTGCTAATCACGTTGGTTAGCTCACTTACAGGAAAAAGGACTAAAAGTGCAGGAATTATATATTTTGTCCTCCAAACTTAGCTAAAATATGTGTAAATTAAGGTGCTTTAGGCGTGTAAATATGCCTAACATCAGTGGACACCTTCACCAACACATCATTTAAGATACCAACAGGTCGTTTTACCGACCTATCTGCCATCACGAGCTGTATATTGGTGGGTGTAGGATCGCCCAACCCCAACTTCCTGTAGACGGATAGCGGCATCAAATTGATGCTAGCTCCCAAATTGCATAATTCCTTGGCAAAATTTAAAGATCCAACCGTGCAAGGAATAGTGAAAGCACCAGGATCTGCCTTTTTCTTAACTAACGATCTTGTAGCGATTGCACTGTAATGGTGAACATTATCTGCCGGCTCATAGCTTACTGCCCGCTTTTTTGTCAAAAGGTCCTTCATGAATTTAGCGTACCCAGGCATCTGTTCCAGCGCCTCCACCAAAGGAACATTAATAGTCAGCTGCTTCAACATAGTCATGAATTTACTGAACTTGGTGTCATCAGCCTTCTTCTTCAGTCTCTGCGGAAAAGGTGGTGGTGGAAGCGGAATCGTTTTCTCCACCACTTCCTCTTTATCTTGCTTCCGATTATCAACCTTTTCAGGATGCAGACGTCTAGGGGTGACGTCATGAACAAACTCTTCAGCTTCTTTGGCCTCTTCACATTCTGCATCAATAACATTATCCGCTACATCATCAACTACCTACTTGCCCTTGGACGGACTTTCCAACACTTTATCAGTCCTGGTAGTAATAGCCATACATGATCCATCATTCCTTGGATTTTGCACGGTGTTGCTAGGTAAAGTGCCAGCTTTTCGTTGATTGAATGCCGCTGAAAGTTGACTCAATTGCTGCTCTAGTTGTTTTATTGCAGTAGAATGTGAGTCAACCAATTTATTTATTGAAGACAAATCATTCTTCACCTCTGTTACACCCATGTTGGTCGCCTCCACTCCTTTCAACAGCTTAGCCATCATGTCCTCCATGGACATCTTTCCAGAACCAGATGCAGCGGCCTCACGGCTTCCAGGAGGGACATACAAACCACTCCTGTCAGTCTTATTCTTCCAACTACCTCGATCGTGGTCTTTGTATCCAGATTTATCATAATAGTTCCGACCTTGGTTTCCTTGGGCATTGCCTCGGAAACCCCCCTGATTATTCAAGTAGTTCGCTTCTTCTTCAGAATCAGATTCATCTCTTCCCTTTGACGCAACCACTTTGACTTTTTTGGTCTTTCCTGATAATAAGTGCTTGGTAAGAAGATCCATCTGTGTTTTTATGTGCGCCATATCTTGATCGCGTTCCTCCTCTCTTCGTCTTTGTTCTGCAGTCATGCCAATAGATATAGTAGAGCTTGCTACCTTAGACTCCCTGGTATGCCAAGCTCTACTCTGCTTTGTCATACGATCTAGCATACCACTTTCCTCATTAAAAGTAAGGTCCATGAATGAACCACCCGCAACATTATTAACCACTGGTTTTGTTACTAAATTCAAGGATCTGTATAGTATCTCCATCAAGTGGACATTGGTCATATGATGGTTTGGGCACCTCATAAGCTTCTTCTTGAATCTCTCCTATGTTTCGTGGAGGGATTCAGTTGGAAGCTGACAAAAATTGCTGATTTAATCTCTCACTTATGCTCTCTTGGATGGCGGAAAGAATCTTTCTAGGAAAGTGTCTTTCAATTGCCTCCAATTAGTGATAGAATCAAGAGTCAGCCCATTCAACCATAGAGTTGCCTCACCAGATAGATACAATGGAAATAAGCGCAGCCGAATTGCATTCTGTCCAACGCCTGGATTGTCAACTGCCTTGCATGTTGAGATAAAATTAATCAGATGCATATTCGGATCGTCTCCTGCAAGTCCACCAAATAATCCCTTGAGCTGTAATAAGTGAATCATGGTGCTAGTGATATTGAACTTGGCTCCAGGTGCCAATGGCAGAGGAATAATAGCTCCTGTGGAACCAGCTCCGTCCAGATCGTCATCATCATCATCAAAAGGGATCTGCATAACTCGGCGTTAAGGTCTAAATCTGGCTTGAATATCTCTTCTGTTTGTAGGTGTCGCCACCTCAGCATCACGCCTAGGGTTTAGTAGCTCGTCCTCACCTAGGTCCTCATCATCAGGATTTGTTGCCCACCCAGGGTTATCAATATTCTGTTGATGTACTTGGGCAGCGGCCAACGCAGCTAGTCTAGCCTGATCCTGTTGAGCAGCCCTTCTTTCAATGTCACGTTGCGCCTTCATTCTGCCAATACGATGTGGTTCAGGATTTATGGGTAATAATGGTTGTCCCGAACTTCGAGTATTTGGCATGCACTGAACAAAAACCTGCAGAAAACAAAAACAACAACTAAAAGTAAAGTACGAGAATCGTTGACCAAAGGGTTTAGTAATTATCACAAACTTAGTAGACAACCGTATTCCCCGGCAACGGCGCCAAAATTTGATAACGCTCAAACTACAGCTCTCGTAAGAGTGTAAGCGGTCATCGTCAAATATAGAACCCAACTGGTTTGGGTGTCGAATCCCACAAGGAATACTTGGTCACTAAGTAAGCAATGATTAGTAGACTGTTGATCGAAAATTCTATGAAAAGGGGGGATTTAATTGTAGCGTGAATTAAAAGTATCAAAGTAACAAAGAAAATCAGAATGTTTAGTAGGTTTTAATCAATGAGAATTTTAAGTTAGGGTTATGTCCACCTTATGAGTTCTACGTATCTATTGGCTATGAGTTATGCGAAATTCCTACATGCATGAGCTTATAGAGATTCGTATTCTATGGTAAATCCTAGCGTCTTTCGACCATCACAGATTATCTCACTTTAACTCTTTCGAGCTTAAAGCGTATCTAATGGTACGAATTCTCCAAGAGGTTAATCCAGTTACGGCACTAACTATTAAACAGGGGTTGGTAGCCCTATTTCCTTGTCACTCTCTCTTTTCCAGACATGTAGATTTTCTTTCGAACAAGTTAATGCTATATTGGCGTATTCTATATGTTTGCAACCACAAGAATTCAATTAAGATGAAGAGAGTAATGATATAAGCAACATATGTATCAAGAATTCACAAACTCATAGCAATAGATAGTATCTCATAAGGCTTCCATAACCCTAACAGAGAAGTTTAGCTACTCATAGTTGTGAAGGAAAACCACGAGTTAGCGTTTTTCTCTGTTAACAATTGTAACGTGAATTAGGAGCGGAAGTTGAATGAAAAAGAATTGAATTAATGAATGAGTAAGAATTAATTAGAATGGGAAGGAATAGAAAGGGGAATAAGAAGAGAATGCTGAAAAGTTTCAGCGAAATAGGGTTTATATAACATCCATATCCTAGTCCTATTGAAATAGGTTTTTTATCCTGGTCCTAGTCCTACTGGGTTACTGCATACTTGTCCTAATCCTACTAAGTTACTGCTGATCCCCCAAGTCTTTAGAAATGCTGTTTTTGCCTGGGACAAGTTCTCCATGCATCACTTTTAGTCCATAGGCTTCCAAAAGCTGCCTTCCTTCTTACGTGAGGTTTCCTTTGGCGTCAAACAGTCCATAAAATGCTGAAATCTTCATCATTTATACCTGAAAACTTGCTAATCACGTTGGTTAGCTCACTTACAGGAAAAAGGACTAAAAGTGCAGGAATTATATATTTTGTCCTTAAAACTTAGATAAAATATGGGTGAATTAAGGTGCTTTAGGCGTGTAAATACGCCTAACATCAACCAGTTATAGTAGACAGGTAATTTATTACAACAGATAACCCTGCTGTCGCAACAGATGGCACATCTGTTTCAATATCTTTCTTTAAGTCAAATTATTTTACTTGAAAGAAGACTTACTGTATCATCTGAAAGGTTAAGGAGATCAACCTTCTTAATTCTTGTGTTGCTCTTTGTAGCCAATAACCTAAGGATCCTTGGATGAGAAACCTCATTCGAGTAGTCCTTGACCTGCTTTTGGAGGGAGGAATGACTTCAAATTCCCAAACCTATAAAATGTAAACAGGATGCAAGTAAAAAAAGTCATAATAATTATTCAATATAAATTAATGGAAGAGTAAATAAATAGTGATTAAATTTACCATGAAAGCCCAAGGAAAGCCATATAATGTGATTATCTTTGGGGATAGCTTTGACAGTAAATATTTGACAGTCAAGTTGTAGCCGTCATATCCCAAGGGATAATTGTTGAATTTCTCAAATTCTTCAGCAAGCTTCAACAAATCATCTTTATGACTTTGTTGATGTGTCTTGACAATATAACGGAACGAGCAAACCAAATTAAGCATAATTGCTCTTTGTACTTCTTTGATATTGTTTTATCCTTGAGATGTTTTAACAACTTATTGACTCTGTACCCATGTCTAGCAATGTTCAATAACCCATCTATTTTTTTCTTGCATTTATTGGTTTTGGTGAGTGTTCGATCACTTGGACAATGCCTTCTCTCTATTTGATGATGGTGGTTTCACTGTCCTGCTTGCCTTGGACCTTTTGTGGGGTGGTTCCTTGATGAGAGGTTCTTCTGGACGATCACATCTCAATCCTGTCACTATGGCAAAATCTTTCAAGCCAAAACAAATTGGCATACCACTATAGTTGATCCAGATTTCATCCATCTTTTTGCCCCCTCCTTAGAATCATCACCCATGTACTTGATCGTGGGCTTAAGAAGACCATATACCATGTTTATTTGGAAACGGGCAGTGTGGTCCTCAGACAGCTCAAGAAAGTATCCAAAACAGCTCTTCTTAAAATGTTCATCTATGGTTTTATTCTTCATAGTATTCCTAAATTCTTTTAAAAGGTTTCCCCATCTTCAATTTAAGTGTAAGATAACTAGTTAATCTTACAGGGTTATCTATCGGCATTGCAACTTGAAACCTGTCAATACTAATAGCTTTGACAATCTCATGCTAAGATTTTGATATTAATTCATTCCCTATTAGTGATGCATTGTTAATATGTTAATCATCATCCTCTTTGTCACTTTCTTTTTCCTCCTCTTCTTGTTTATCTTCTTCTTTTTTATCCCCACTTTCATTTTTCTCATCACCATCTATAGACCCTTGTCCACCTCCCTCAACATTATTTTCATTTCTTTCCTCTACTTTACTTTTTCCTGTCTGAGATTGTTCAGGAAGCTCCTCCAAATCCATATATACTCTAGCCTTTTTTGTTAGATGGTCAGAAGTTGATCCACTTTCACTTTCTTTTATTGTGGGAGACATGTTTTACCTACAAAAAATAGAAAAACAAAAAATACACTACAATTGATGTATGCATAAATTTTAAAAAAAGGTAAGACAAATTTCAATAAATTTTATATGCCACATTACAAAAAAATATTCCAATAGACAATCCATCAGTTGAAATAGATGAATCATCTGTTATGACAGATGAATAACCTATTGCAACTGATGAACAACCTGATGGATGAGATTAAAACAATCTTTCTACTGATGAAATGTATGTTGCAATAGATAGGAAATCTATTTTAAAACCTATTTTAATATCTCCCAATAATTATTCCACTTATTGTAATAGATGGACCACCAACACCACCATAAACACCACCAATACTAACACCACCAACTAATGACACCAATACTACCAGCACCAGCCACCATAAACACCACCACCAACCACTACAAACACCACCAATATCGACACCACAAATATCACTAATACCGACACCACCAACTAATTCCACCAACAGCCACCACAAATAACTTCAATATCGACACCACCAACATCCACTACAAACACCACCAATGAAACCAACACCACCAATACCACCAACACCACCACCATACCACCACCACCGAAACCAAAACCAATGCCATTAATATCAACACCAAGATCACCAACACCACTAATACCATCACGATAACCACCACCACCGCCACCACCATCAACAATGCCACCAATACCACTACCAAACCACCAATACTACCACCACCACCAATACCACCTCCAATGCCACCTATACTAACACCATCACCAAAAGCCACCAACAACACCACAAACACCATCCAACAATACCACAATAGTCAATGGAATAATGCAATAAAAAATAGGTTTTTCTCGGATTCTTCCTATGATTTTAGCATCAAAACTCAAAATTATTAACTCATTCTCAAATATAATAGAAATAAAAGTACTTTTTTCATCATTAACTAAAAAGCCCTAATTTTAAGAAAAAAATAAATGTAGAACTCTTCTCAAACTATGTTACCTACGAAGATAGAGAAAATGATATATACAAGCAAGAATGAAGTCAAAAATAACAACTATGTGGTCAAAAATAGAAAGAAAATTGATATATTGTAAAGGGTTGAGCAATATGTTGAGTAGTTATTATCTGTATTGTTGAGAGAGAAAAACTAGAGCAAGAGCTAAATATATGAAATAATAAACATTTTCCCCACAAATGGATGATTTGTATGGGTTGATTAGTATTTTGAAAAAGAATGATAAGTTTTGAAAATGTTAATTTAGTCTGAATAATTTGTTAATACCTAGTTATAGCTAAATCAATTTAGGTATTTCAAATAATAAGCTAATTTAAATTATTTCAACTCAGATTGGTCGATTGACGACTCGGGTCAGGAGGAACGGAATACCAACATTATGAAATATAGTTGACCCGATTAACTCATCCCTTGTTATAGCTAAATCAATTTAGATATTCAAATAAAAATCTAATAAGAATCATTTCAACTTAGATTGGTCGATTGAAGACTCAGGTCAGGAGGAATGCAATACCAACATCAAGCAATATAGTTGACTCGATTAACTCATCCTTAGTTGTAGCTAAATAAATTTAGGTATTTAAAATAATAAGCTAATATGAATCATTTTAACTCAGATTGGTCGATTGATGACTCGGGTCAGGATGAATGCAATACCAACATTATGCAATATAGATGACCCTGTCAACTCATCCCTAGTTGTAGCTAAATCAATTTAGATATTTCAAATAATAAGCTAATATAAAATATTTCAACTCAGATTGGTCGATTGACGACTCGGGTCAGGAGAAGCGCAATACCAACATCATGCAATATAATTGACCCTATCAACTCATCCCTAGTTTTAGCTAAATCAATTTAGGTATTTGAAATAATAAGCTAATATAAATTATTTCAACTCAGATTAGTCAATTGATGACTCGATTCAGGAGGAGCGCAATACCAACATCATACAATGTAGTTGACCCTATCAACTCATCCCTAGTTGTAGCTAAATTAATTTAGTTTTTCAAATAATAAGGTAATATGAATCGTTTTAACTCAGATTGGTCGATTGATGAATCGGGGCAAGATGAACACAATATCAACATTATGGAATATAGTTGACCCTATCAACTCATTCCTAGTTGTAGCTAAAGCAATTTAGGTATTTTAAATAATAAGCTAACATGAATCGTTTTAACTCAGATTGGTCGATTGACGACCCGGGTCAGGAGGATCGCAACACCATCATCATACAATATAGTTGACCCTGTCAACTCATCCCTATTTGTAGCTAAATCAATTTAGGTATTTCAAAAAATAAGCTATTATGAATCATTTCATCTTAGATTGATCGATTGACGACTTGGGTCAGGATGGGCGCAATACCAACATCATGCAATATAGTTGACCCTATCAACTCATCCCTAGTTGTAGCTAAATCAATTTAGGTATTTTAAATAATAAGATAATATGAATTGTTTTAACTCAGATTGATCAATTGACGACTCGGGTTTAGAGGAGCGTAATACCAACATCATGCAATTTAGTTGACCCTATCAAATCATTGCTAGTTGTTGCTAAATTAATTTATGTATTTCAAATAATTAGCTAATATGAATCATTTTAACTCAGATTGGTCGATTGATGACTCGGGTCAGGAGAAACGCAATACCAATATCATGAAATATAATTGACCCTATCAACTCATCCCTAGCTGCAGCTAAATCAATTGAAGTTGTAGTTGAACATATGATAACACCCAAACTACAGCTTTCGTAAGAGTGTAAGCGGTCGATGTCAAATATAGAACCCAACTGGGTTGGGTGTCGAATCCCACAGGGAATACTTGGTCACTAAGTATGCAACTATTAGTAGACTGTTGGTTGAAAGTTCTATGGAAGGGGGGATTTAAATTGTGGCGTGAATTACTGTAAACAAAGTAACGAATGAAACGATTTATGTAGGAAGATTTAATAACAGAGAATAATAAGTTAGGGTTATGTCCACTTTATGAGTTCTACGTATCTAGTAACTATGAGTTATGCGGAATTCAGACATGCATGCACTTATAGAGATTCGTATTCTAATGGTAAATCCTAGTGTCTCTCGACCATCCAGGATTATTTCACTTTAACTCTCTCGATCTTAAAGTGTATAACTAATGGTACAAACTCTCCAAGAGATTAATCCGGTTAAGGCATTAACGTGTAAATAGGGGTTAGTAGCCCTATTTCCTTGTCACACTCTCTTTTCCAAACATGTAACTTTTCTCTCGAATAAGCTAATGCTATATTGGCGTATTCCTATGTTTGCAACCACAGGAATTTAATTAAAACGAAGAGAGTAATGATATCAGTGGCATACGCATCAAGAATTCACAAACTCATAGTAATAGATAGTATATAAAAATGCTTTCATAACCCTAACAGAGAAGTTTAGCTACTCATAAGTATAACGTAGATCACAGTAGATATAATCATCATACCACAAAACTAGAATAATCTCACGTTGGGATGAAATTTGCGTCCAAAAGAGAGAATAAAGTTTTCGCTCTCTAGCCGTAGGTTTCTGTGTAGCGTGTTTCTCTGTTGGTAACTTACAGAATCTGTAAAATGAATAATACTAAAAGTGTCGAATGAATTATGACAAGCTATGCTGAAAAATTCAGCAAATAAGGTTTTTATAACATTCTTGTCCTAGTTTTACTAGGTTACATCTGTACCCCTAAGTATTAAGAAATACTGATTTTGCCCGGGACAGATTCTCCATGCGTCACTTTTAGTCCTCAAGCTTCCAAAAGCTGCCTTCCTTCTTACATGAAGTTTCCTTTGCTGCCCAATGGTCCACTAAGTGCTGAAACCTTCATCATTAATACCTGAAAACATGCTAATCACATGGGTTAGCTCACTTACAAGAAAAAGGACTAAAAGTGCAGGAATTATATATTTTTTCCTCCAAACTTAGCCTAAAATATGGGTAAATCATGGTGTTTAGGCGTGTAAATACGCCCAACATCAACACCCCACACTTACAGCTTTGTTCGTCCTCGAACAAAATATGACGTCCATACAAACATCTACTTGGAGTTTCACAGTAATAACACAAAATGTTCAACAAGACAGGCATGGGAATCATTAACAGAGAGTAGGTTCCTTGATCGCTACTAGAAACAATTCAACCTCCAACATAGACTCGTGATGATGGTTAATTCGTATCTACAAGTTAAGGCACAGAGGATCATACAACACTACCTAAAACTCATCAACCATGTGTGTCTCACATAATATATCACCCATAATCACTCACAAGTTTTGCATTTTTCGAAACATGGGTATAAAACTCTCCTTGCTCTCTCTCTCACAAAGAATTCATATATTTGCAACTGATGACCATAGGCTTGCCCTTAGTGTAATGCTCTACTAATATCAGAATACTAAGCTTAGGATCAAATAGGTCTTTACATAGTTGTAATGTAGGCTAAGGGACGGGTAGGACTATTTTGGCCAGAAATAGTGACTATGTTCCCTAAGCGCTTTAATACACTACGTTATGTCATTAACACTCTCTTTTAAAAAACCCTGCTACCTTTCTTTCATCTACCACCCCTTTTCACCTATTTATTCAAAAATAAACACAACTATCTTTTAATTTTTTTATTTCTCTTTTTTTTCGATATTTTTTTTTTATTTTTTATAACACACCACTATGATAGCCATTCTTTTTCATAACTATTTTAAGTACCAATATACTCTGAGGCATCAATCTCACCCAATTTTCTTTTATTTTGTCACATGACTCCGCAATTTGAAGTGCTTAGGAATTTGGATAAAATTATGGTCTTGAAAAAAAATGGATTAGGCTACATATGAGGCTGTCAAAGAAAATAGCTAAAGGCTCGAAGGGGTTAACTAGGATAATGTCCACGGGTAGGTAAAAAGAAGGTAAACAATTATAGGCTGCCAAAGAAATGCCTAAATCATCTCCTAAACTTTCACTCTTTATTTCACTTTACACATACACCAGGCAAGTTCTAGCATCAGCCACAACACAGAATATACTATTACCTCACACACACAAGGCACATGGTAAACTTTATTGGGAGCAGTATAGACTCTTGACCCAATAGATGAATGAATTAAACCACATAATTATCACACAGTGAGTCACACTTGGAGCCTAAACGTCTCAATAGTAATGATTTTAACACAAGCTCTTGTCATAATACCATGCCGCCTATCAGAACAATTTCATGCAAACTAAAAATCTGCAAACTAATAAAAATCTATGCTACAACTAACTAACTAAAATAAACAAACATAAATAAATGCAGGCAAAGAAGTACAACATACAAATACCAGCACCCCACACTTATACGGGACACACTGCCCTCAATGGAAAATAGATAAGAAAAACCTGATCAGTCAGACTCCTCCTCTATGTCTGGGGTCATACCCCCTGCATTGGAATCATCATCAGAGTCGTCGCCATCAGAGTTTTCCTTCACGTCTGAGTCTGGCATTCGTCGATCTTCGTCTGTTGGCACGTCATCATCAAAAGGTTTCTCAAAATATACACCTACTCCACACATAGCCCTTGCATGCTCATTCATCGGGTAGTTATCATCCAATTACTGGAGCTCTCCAACAGTTGGAACAAGAACCCCGCTTATCATGGTGAACCTCGTCATGCCATATAAATGGCGGAAGAAGCTTTCATCGCGAGCATGTCTTTCTGCAGTGGTCAGGTTGACGCCATGCATAGATTCAACATCTTTAACCTTTGTCAAATCAACCTTCTTCGGGTTGTGTGGAAGCTTATGATCTGCAGGTTTCTCTTCGATGTCCTCCTTCCTCAATATCGCAGTCAACAGATTGCCAAAGCTGAAGTGGGACCTCTTGTGCAGCCTAGCCTTATGCATTGAAGATCGAATAATCGCCCCAATGTTGATGGGGATGTTCGTCATCAACGCATACACCAAGCATACTCTATCACGTATGATCTTTGTGTACTACGTCCATGGAATCAGGCAAGAGTTGACCATCCGCAACTATATCCGTGCTTCTCTGTTCAAGGAAGCATACGAGAAGGTATTATGCCGGCCGGTGTCCTTGTGTCGACCCCAACATGCCATTGATCTTGTTCCACATAGTGTGTGTCTGATTGCCTTGTATGGAGGTCTTTGTTGAAGTTCTTTGAGCGGTGATGGATCGACAGATGGAAGACCCAGAAAAGTGTTAAAGAACTCCGCATTCAGCTGCAAGATTTGGCCCCTAATCTTCATCTCACTTCCGGTAGTCTTTGGGGACCAATTTGCATAGAATTCTCGCGTTAGATCAAGATAGCATTCTCCCATATCCCAGAAAATGAAATCAAGATGTAACGCCTTTATTTTGGCCAAAATACGAGGTTCTTTCTTCGCTAGGCTTTCCTTTTGTATCAGCTCCACATGAACATACTTTTTCACTTTGTTGTTCCTGTACCACTCCTTTCCTTCCTCCTCTAGGACCCATTTTATCCCGAACATACAGCGAGGTATTTGCAGCGAGGAGGATTCAGCTTGCTCTTTTCTTCACCTTTTCTGTCCCTTCTGTGAGGTGGATGCTTTTTCTTTTCCTGGTTGACTTTTTGGTGCCATTGTACCTGAGATTAAAATAAAATCATGTTAGCTTATCTCAGAGGAATTGATCGATACACAACAATAGTGGCACCACTTCACACTTAATTTGTTGGTACAAACTAATTAAGTGGACGATATCAATTACTCAGACTTTATCAACATACGTATAGGTGATATGTTCCAACAATACGTTTTAGCACAGTCATACTTTCATGTTGTCTTTAACTATCCTTTTCAAATTTATTTCGTGTAATCTTGACTATGCTTTCATGTTTGGCTTAATGCATCTTTTGAACAAAACTACTACATGGATATCGTATCAAGTTATTGGCATAGAAATAATCACAACATCTCATGTTTGTAGTCAACCATGATTTTATCTCGATGAACAATGCATTCAAACATTCAAGCTCTCAAGTTACAAGGTTATGCAAGTAACTTGACCATGTCGATTCCGCAAAAGTATGACAGTGTATCAAAATCAAATACAAGTTGGAAACAAGTCAAGAACACCCACACGTATTCTTTCACTCAACTAGATGTAGCAAAACAAACCAACCATAATCAAATCACCAACATCACTTTAAGATCTAAAATACCATTATAAGCGTAGTATCGTAACACTTAGAAATATAAAAGAAGAACTTACTTGGTGATGTACTTGGAAGATAATCTTGCAAGGTTGAATGAGCAAAGAGAAAAATTTTGAAAGATTTGGAGAGTAAAGGCGGTGCCTAGGTCAAGCAAACAATGTGATTTTGTCTTAAGGTTGGAGTTTTATTTATGGGACAAGACGTAGGTCGGGTTTGACCTATTTAAAATCAGTTTAGGAGACCAAATAGTAAGCATAGGCGGCGCCTAATGCTTTGCCTATGCTTAGTATAGGCGGCGCCTTTTGCAAAGCATTGTTGGACATAAGCGGCACCTATGCTATGGCATTCTTTGGCATAGGCGGTGCCTATGCTATGACATTGTAGATTCAGAGAGCAAAGGCAATGGCATAGGAGGCGCCTTTCGCTTTGTCTAGTTGGGCATAGGCGGTGCCTATGCTATAGCATTGTTGGGCATAGACGATAGCATTGTAGATTCAGAGAGCTTAGGCCATAGAATAGGCCTTGCCTTATTCGTTGCCTAGATTTACATAGGCCTTGCCTTGTTCGTTGTCTAGATTTGCATAGGCAATTCCTAACCAATAGCCTTTGTTCCTTCATTCATATCTTACCACCTTCAACATGACATAATTCCAAATCAAAATTTGGGACCTATCTCCTCCTTTATACGTCTTGCACCTACACTTACTCAACAATAACAAAAACGATAAGCAAGATGGGTTGCCTCCCACCAAGTGCCTTAGTTTTGGTCGTGGCTAGACTACAAAAATAAACTCCTAGTAAAACAAAATGATTAAAAACGATGGGTTGCCTCCCATGTAGCGCTTGATTTATTATCGTGGCACGACATAGTGACCTCGATTACTTAGACTTCATCGATATAGATGGTGGCCATGCATTTTATCGAGTCATGGGGACCGATATATGGCTTCACTCGTTGGCCATTCACCTTAAGGACACCACCATTATTGTCTTCTAACTCTACTACGCCAGACGAGTAGACTTGGCTAATTTTGAATGGACCAGACCATTTAGACTTCAACTTACCTGGAAATAGCTTGAGTCTGGAATTGAAAAGGAGTACTATATCACCCTTCTGAAAATTTTGATGGATAATTCGACGATCATGATACTTTTTCATCCGTTTCTTGTAGAGGTCTGATCTTTCATACGCATGTAGATGGAATTCATCCATCTCATTCAGCTGCTCCAATCTCAGATTAATAGCATCATCCCAATTCAAATTAAGCGGCTTCAACGCCCACAGTGCTTTTATGTTCGAGCTCAATTGGCAAGTGACAAGCCTTCCCATAAACTAGTTGGTACGGGGACATGCCAATTGGTGTCTTGAATGCCGTCCTATAAGCCCATAAAGCATCGTCCAGCTTCCGAGACCAATCTTTCCTATTAGCATTTACAGTCTTAGCAAGGATCAGCTTGATCTCTCGATTAGAAACCTCTACCTATCCACTAGTTTGTGGGTGATAAGGTGTGGCTACCTTATGTTGCTTGACCCCATATTTAACCAACACGGACCTGAACAGCTTGTTGCAAAAGTGTGATCCTCTATCGCTTATGATGGTATGTGGTACCCCAAAACGAGAGAAGATATTTCTCTTCAAGAATGCTACAACACGCTTACCTTCATTATCAGCCAGCGCTACAGCTTCGACCCATTTGGATACATAATCCACAACAACTAGGATATATTTCATCCCAAATGAGCTCACAAATGGGCCCATAAAATCAATACCCCATACATCAAATAGTTCTACTTCAAGAATTTTAGACATGGGCATGTCATGGTGTTTTGAAATCGTACCTTACCTCTGACACTGGTCACATCTCCTCACAAAATCATAAGCATCCTTGAATAATGAAGGCCAATAATAGCCGCTTTGCAAGACCTTTCTGGCTGTCTGATCACCTGCATGGTGACCCCCAACTTGGGAAGCATGACTTGCTTCCAATATGCCAGGCACCTCCACATGAGATATGCATCGCCTAATAACACCATCCACACATCGTCGAAAAAGATATGGTTCATCCCAGAAATAGTGTTGTACATCATGCATGAACTTCCTCTTTTGATGAAAAGAGAGATTCTCAGGCATCACATTACTTACCACGTAGTTCGCAAAGTCTGCGTACCACAGTAACTCTTCCGCCATTTTGGTTAGGATCTCTTCATCGGGGAATGTATCATTAATCTTAAGATCGGGCTGCGCTATGTGCTCATTCTCAAGTCTAGATAGATGGTCAGCCACTTGGTTTTCACAACCTTTTCTATCTTTTACCTCAAAATCAAATTCTTGCAGCAATAACACCCATCGAATTAGCCTTGGCTTAGCATCCTTCTTTGCCATTTAATATCTCAGAGCTGCATGATCTGTATGAACCACCACTTTGGTCCCCAATAAGTAAGCACAGAACTTTTCAAACGCATAAACAACCGCTAAAAGCTCTTGTTCTGTGATGGTATAGTTCTTCTAGGCTCCATTCAAAGCCTTCCTCGCATAGTAGATTGGATGAAATAACCTTTCTCTTCTCTGACCAAGTACAACACCCAACGCTACCCCACTTGCATCACACATAACTTCAAATGGTAGAGACCAATCAGGCGATACAATGATAGGAGCTTCAACTAACTTCCCTTTGAGGCATTCAAATGCCTTCATGCAATCTTCATCAAAGTTGAACTTAACATCCTTTTCCAAAAGTTTGCATAACGGACTAGCAATCTTGGAAAAATCTTTAATAAACCTTCGATAAAAACCTGCATGACCGAGGAAACTACGAACTCCCTTTACAGAAATTGGAGGTGGTAGTTTCTCGATAACTTCAATTTTAGCTCGATCAACCTCAATTCCTCTTTCATTGATTTTGTGCCCAAAAACAATACCTTCCTTAACCATAAAGTGGCACTTCTCCCAGTTTAGTACCAAGTTGAATCCAACACATCTCTGCAATGCCATACTTAGATTCGCTAAGCATGCTTCAAACGACTCACCTATAACTGAAAAATCATCCATGAACACCTCCAAGGTGTCTTCAACCATATAAGAAAAAATAGACATCATACAACGCTGAAAAATGGCAGGTGCGTTACATTGCCCAAATGACATACGTTTGAAGGCAAACGTACCATATGAGCATGTAAACGTTGTCTTCTCTTGATCTTCGGGAGCAATACAAATCTGATTATAGCCGAAATACCCATCTAAGAAACAAAACCATCCTTTCCCTACCAATCGATCAACAATTTGGTCTATGAATGGCATAGGGAAGTGATCCTTAAGCGTCCATGAATTCAGCTTACGGTAGTCCATGCATACTCTCCACCCTGTGACAGGTCTGAGTGGAATTAGCTAATTCTTTTCATTTGCAATTACCGTTATGCCCCCTTTCTTGGGCACACACTGTACCGGACTCACCCATTTAATGTCGGAGATTGGATACACTACCTCTGCATCTAACCACTTAATAATTTCTTTCTTCACTACCTCTTGAATAGGTGGATTCAAATGTCTTTGATGCTCAATAGTGGGTATGCAATTTTCTTCAAGCTAAATCTTGTGCATACATATCCCAGGTGGGATACCAATAATATCAGCGATAGTCCAACCGATGGCTCTCTTGTATCTCCTCAGAATAGAGATGAGAGCTGCAACTTGCTGCTCACCCAAATCAGCCGCCACAATAATCGAAAGTGTGTTTCCACTTCCCAAGAACACATACTTTAGATGACTGGGTAGCTCCTTCAATTCTAACATTGGTGGCTCTTCAATGGATGGTTTAGCTGGTGGTGTAGGACAATTTTTGAGATCAGGGTCCATCTTCTTGGGAGCATGAGAGTACGACCCTATTCCTGTTAGAGCACAAATAGTTTCTTCATAATCTTCAACATCCTCACGCTCAATATTCATAAGCACAGTCGCTAATGGATCAACAATAATCTGCTTCTCTACAGATAATTCTTTCTCATCATTATAATAAACATCAGCTACAGAGAACACATTCATATCTTTAGGCTGCTTCATTGATTTGCATACGTCAAAACGGACCACTTCGTCATTCATCCGGAATAAAAGCTCATTGGCTCTTAAATTAATAAGCACGCTTCCTGTTGCAAGGAAGGGACGCCTCAAGATTATGGAAACTTCAGAGTCCACCTCACAATCCAAAATATCAAAGTCTGTAGGAAAAATGAAGGAAGAAACCTTCACCATTACATCATATAAGATACCAACAGGTCATTTTACCGACTTATCTGCCATCACGAGCCGCATATTGGTTGGTGTAGGATCGCCCAACCCCAACTTCCTGTAGACGGATAGCGGCATAAAATTGATGCTAGCCCCCAAATTGCATAATGCCTTGGAAAAATCCAAAGATCCAACAGTGCAAGGAATAGTGAAAGCACCAGGATCTGCCTTCTTTTGAACTAGTGATCTGGTAGCGATTGCACTGCAATGATGAACATTATCTGTTAACTCATAACTTGCTGCCCGCTTCTTTGTCAATAGGTCCTTCATGAATTTTGCGTACCCAGGCATTTGTTCCAGCGCCTCTACCAAAGGGACATTAATAGCCAGCTGCTTTAACATAGTCATAAATTTATTGAACCTGGTATCATCAGCTTTCTTCTTCAGTCTCTGAGGAAAAGGTGGTGGTGGAAGGGGAATAGTTTTCTCCACCGCTTTCTTTGTATCTGGCTTCCGATAATCTTCAGACTGTAGACGTCTAGGGGTGACGTCATTAACACTCACCTCAGCTTTTTCAGCATCAACAACATCATCTGCTATATCATCAACCACCTGCTTGTCTTTGGAAGGATTCTCCAATACCTTACCACTTCTGGTAGTAATAGCCATACATGATCCATCATTCCTTGGATTTTGCACAGTGTCACTAGGTAAAGTGCAAGCCTTCCTTTGATTAAATGTTGCTGAAAGTTGACTCAATTGTTGTTCCAGCTGTTTTATTGAAGTGGAATGCGAGTCAACCAATTGATTTATTGATGACAAATCCTTCTTTACCTCATTTACTCCCGTATTGGTTGCCTCCACTCCTTTTAATAGCTTAGCCATCATATCTTCCATGGACATCTTCCCAGAGCCAGACGCCACAGTCTCACGGTTTCCAGGAGGAACATACAAACCACTTCTGTCAGTCTTATTCTTCCAACTACCTTGATCACGGTCCTTGTTTCCAGATTTATCATAATAGTTCCGACCTTGGTTTCCTTGGGCATTGCCTTGGAAACCACCCTGATTATTTAAGTAGTTTGCCTCCTCCTCAGAATCAGATTCATCTCTTCCCTGTGACACGACAGCCTTGACTTTTTTGGTCTTCCCTGATAATAAGTTCTTGGTAAGAAGATCCATCTGTGTTTTCATATGCGCCATATCTTGATCACGTTCCTCCTCTCTTCTCCTTTGTTTTGCAGTCATGCCAATAGATGCAGTAGAGCTTGATACCTCAGAATCCCTGGTATGCCAAGCTCTACTCTGCTTTGTCATTCGATCTAGCATATCACTTGCCTGAATAAAAGTGTGGTCCATGAATGACCATCCTGCAGCATTATCAACCACTGGCTTAGTCACCAAATTCAAAGACCTATATAATATCTCCATCAAGTGGACATTGGTCATATGATGATTTGGGCACCACATAAGCTTCTTCTTGAACCTCTCCCATGTTTCATGGAGAGCTTCAGTTGGAAGCTATCGAAAATTGCTGATCTCATCTCTCAACTGTGCTCTTTTGGTTGGCGGAAAGAATCTTTCTAGGAAATCATCTTTCAATTTCCTCCAATTAGTAATGGAATCAGGAGTTAGCCCGTTCAACCATAGAGTTGCCTCTCCAGATAGAGACAATGGAAATAAGCGCAACTGAATTGCATTCTGTCCAACTCTTGGATTGTCAAACGACTTGCATGTTGAGATAAAATTGATCAAGTGCATATTCGGATCATCGCCTGCAAGTCCACCAAATAATCCCTTGAGCTACAACAGCTGAATCATGGTGCTAGTGATATTGAACTTGGCTCCAGGTTCCAAGGGCGGAGGAATAATAGCCCCTGTGGCACCAGCTCCATCCAAATCGTCCTCATCATCATCAAACGGAATCTGCATAGCTTGATGTTCAGGCCTCAGTCTAGCTTGACGATCTCTTCTGTTCACAAGTGCCGCCACCTCTTCAGCATGCCTAGGATTCAGTAATTCATCATCACCCAGGTCCTCATCATTAGGATTTGTTGCTCGCCCTGGGTTATCAATAGTCTATTGATGCACTTGAGCGGCTAACAATGCAGCTAATCGAGCCTGCTCCTATTGAGCGGCCCTTCTATCAATATCTCGTTGCACCTCCATCATGCCAATAAGTTGTGGTTCAAGGTTTATGGGTAATAATGGTTGATCCGAACTTCGCGTATTTGGCATGCACTAAACAAAACCCGAATAAAACAAAACAACAGACGAAAAGTAAAATTCGAGAATCTTTGACCAAAGGGTCTAGTAACTATCACAAACTTAGTTGACAACCGTATTCCCCGACAACGGCGCCAAAATTTGATAATGGCCAAACTACACTCTCGTAAGAGTGTAAGCGGTCGATGTCAAATATAGAACTGAACTGGGTTGGGAGTCGAATCCCACAGGGAATACTTGGTCACTAAGTATGCAACTATTAGTAGACTATTGGTCGAAAGTTCTACGGAAGGGGGAATTTAAATTGTGGCGTGAATTACTGTAAACAAAGTAACGAATGAAATGATATATGTAGGAAGATTTAATAACAGAGAATAATAAGTTAGGGTTATGTCCACCTTATGAGTTCTACGTATCTATTAACTATGAGTTATGCAGAATTCAGACATGCATGCACTTATAGAGATTCGTATTCTAATGGTAAATCCTAGTGTCTCTCGACCATCCAGGATTATTTCACTTTAACTCTCTCGAGCTCAAAGTGTATAACTAACGGTACAAACTCTCCAAGAGATTAATTCGGTTAAGGCATTAACATGTAAATAGGGGTTAGTAGCCCTATTTCCTTGTCACACTCTCTTTTCCAAACATGTAACTTTTCTCTCGAACAATCTAATGCTATATTGGCGTATTCCTATGTTTGCAACCACAGGAATTTAATTAAAATGAAGAGAGTAATGATACCAGTGGCATACACATCAAGAATTCACAAACTCATAGTAATAGATAGTATATCAAAATGCTTCCATAACCCTAACAGAGAAGTTTAGCTACTCATGAGTATAACGGAGATCACAGTAGATATAATCATCATACCACAAAACTAGAATAATCTCACGTTGGGATGAAATTTGCGTCCAAAAGAGAGAATAACGTTTTCGCTCTCTAGCCGTAGGTTTCTGTGTAGCGTGTTTTTCTGTTGGTAACTTACAGAATCTGTAAACTGAATAATACTAAAAGTGTCGAATGAATTATGACAAGCTATGCTGAAAAATTCAGCAAATAAGGTTTTTATAACATTCTTGTCCTAGTTTTACTAGGTTACTGCTGTACCCCTAAGTATTAAGAAATACTGGTTTTGCCCGGGACAGATTCTCCATGCGTCACTTTTAGTCCTCAAGCTTCCAAAAGCTGCCTTCCTTCTTACATGAAGTTTCCTTTGCTGCCCAATGGTCCACTAAGTGCTGAAACCTTCATCATTAATACCTGAAAACATGCTAATCACATGGGTTAGCTCACTTATAGGAAAAAGGACTAAAAGTGCAGGAATGATATATTTTGTCTTCCAAACTTAGCCTAAAATATGGGTGAATCATGGTGTTTAGGCGTGTAAATACGCCCAACATCAACAACTCAATTGAAATTGTATAAAAACATATGTTCAATATATTACAAAAAATGACTTATCTGTCAGAATTTATCAAATAGATTAATTAATCTATTGCAACGGATTACCTATCTATTGTAAATTATCAAATAGACGTTGCCATCTATTACAATAGATGACTGAGCCACTGAAAATCTTCAAATAGAAATTGACATCTGTTGCAACAGATTACTTATATGTTTTAAGATTTTTTTTTTAATTTTAAAGCAATTTCCTATCAGAGATAAAAAAAGATAAAATACTAAGGCGGTAAAAATATTACTTGGATAACTTAAAATCTCCTCCTTGAGTAGTCTTATCTTATCTTTTCAATATCACCGTCTCCACGTGCCTCTTAAATTTATTAATGAATATTTAAAATCCATCTCTAAGAATTCTCTCTACTTAAGCCATAAATTAACGCATCTTTTTTCTTTCTTTTAGAATTCTCTTTCTCTCCTGTTTAAGGTAATCACAACCGTCCCCTTTTTTTCTTTCTTTTATCGTCTCTTTCGCATGACGATCCTTTTGGATCTTAACCGATCTATATCTTTTCTTGACTGAAATGGGTGTTCTGATCCCTTTTCCTTTTTGACATTGTAGGTATGACTCATTATTGCTCTTTTCTTCTCCTCTTCTTCTTTGTATGTTATTTAAATTAGATATTTACAGCTGTTATTTTTATTAATTTACCCATTACCAATAGCTTATTTATTGAGAAATTTAATGGAAAGGTGACTTTTAAGTATTGAATGAATGAACCATTGTTTTAATTACAATATGCAAAAGAAGTCATCTGTTGGGAGAACTTAAAAAGACTTATTGTTAGCAACATTTGTTTTAGTCTTTTGTTTGTTTCTTTATTGGTTGTGCTATTGATGGGGTTGTTGGTGTTGTTGGAACATGTGGTGTTGTGTTGTTGATGGTGTTGGAATATTTGGTGTTGCTTCTTTGTTGTTGATGTTAGTGGTGGTGTTGCAATAGTTTCCTCAACTGTTGCAACTGATGGATCGGTTTTTGGATTAGACGAAGCTTCTTTTGGAAGAAATCAACTAGTAGCAATGCTGGTTTGATTTATTCCAATAGATGACCCATCTGTTGCAACATGCCATCCATTTTTTGCCACAGATGCGTTGCCTGTTGCAACAAATGACTCATCTATTGAACAGATGGGGACTTTGTTGCAATAGATGGGTCATATGTTGGAACTCTTATTGTAATGTGTTATATTCATTTAATTTTGTGTTACCTTTTTGTAATATTTATTTTGTTCTTCTTTTTTTTTGCAGATAGAAAGAAGTGAACGTGGATCAACTTTTTTTGACCAGCATTAAATGCTATAGTAAAGATGGGTTCAGAGGAATAAGTCGCTTCCATATAGAACCACTTTATATGTGGGAGGTATGTATTACTGATCAACCTATCGTGAAAACACATATATAGTACACTGATTTTGTGAATATTGGTTCTTTACCTATATTAGGCATTAATCATTCAAAAAAAGATATTGCATTTTATAGTTAAGATTGTTAGGTTCAAACTGATATGGTTGAGGGACCAAGTAGGCAGTGTTGATACTTTGTTACTGTTTAATAAATATTTTTCTAATGTTTATGTGTCAAGTTTGGGGAAGGATTCAAGTTTTTGGTGGTAGTGTAAATATTCAATATTGATTAGACTAATTTTAAGGGTTCAATGGAATTTTGAAAGGCCTCCGAAGCCTTGCACTGCTGCAATCAAGAATTGAAATAAATATAGTTATTTCCCTGGTCCAAATTTATATGGATGGGTTGCTTGAGGAGACTATTGTATAGCAGAAAATGCATGAGAGAATACCCGTGTAGGGTGGGGGAGGTGGAGAAGACTATATATCAACTCAAACTTTATTAAAGAAGAAACACAAGATATGAAGGAACGTGTAGAAAATCTAGATGATGAAATTGACATGAAAAATGAAAAAATTGAATGAGCTAGAAATGTGAAAGTGTATCTAAAAATGAAAATCCATCAGTCCATTTTGAAAAGAAAAATGCTGAAGTGGTCTAGAGATGTGCACTTTGTTAGGGAACTGGAACTAGCTAGCCTGGCCTAAATGAAGAACCACAAAGTGCAGGACCAGGACTCTAAGGTTGAAGCTTTGCGAGCATCGTTGGTGGTAAGATTGTCGGTCTGGAAAAAAACCTGAACCAATAACTCCTGAAGTAAATATAAGGGATCAATCCAAGGTGGCAATTTCTGAAGTTAAACTTGCATCCCAGGCCTTATGCTTGTGGTCTGTTGTATTTAGTTCCTATTTTGCCTCTTTTTATTAATGCACAAGTTATTAAAAAAGATATTTTATATAATAAATGATAACATTTACGTTCACAACAATGAGTTAAATATATAAAAGTCCATAAACAAACCAAACACAAGTTTTTGCTATTACAACGATCATGGTGGATTACGATTCGGGCATGTACTTCTTTTATGTCCAGTGTTCTTACCTACAAAGCTCTTATTTTTTCTTGATGGAAATGATTCTCCAACTCTATGCCTTCTCTTATATGGCCTTCTTCCTAGTTTGATAGTGCTTGGGTCAATATATAGAGAAGGTATTAATCTCCCCAAATGATCTACAGGAACAATCCAAGATTCTTCGGAAGGCACTGAATTAAAATTCTCACTATATGGCATTATATATTTTTCCACCAAATAATATAGAGAGGAGCTATCATAAATTTTAGTTCCATATTGTGCACCGTATTAAGCTCAAAGCGCTACCATAGCATGTAGATAGGGTATTTTGTCCAAGTCAAAAACTCTGCTCGTACAAGATGTTGTCTGAAGATTGATCGTGGCAACATCACCATGACCGTCGATACTGAACTTGTAATCTTCTATTTGATGAGTAAATAACCTATTCCCCAAACTGATGTTTGTTTATACTATTATTTTAGCTTCCAGAACAAATTTGGTTCCTGCATTCTCGAACTTCATACGTTTTTCGTAAAGAAATTTGTCATACTTTTGGTTTATTATATCAAATAGAGCCACGATGGGAAATTCTCTTTCATTACCTAATAATGAATTTACCGATTCAATTATGTTTGACATCATAATGTTGTACCTATACAAAAGAATCACTTAGTACGACATCATACTAAGCTTTTAACTCAAACAAGATATTAAATTCATAAGAATATACCTATTTGTGGATAGAATGCCTGGCTCCATCTATCGAAACTAACATGTGCAAGATGTTCTGCTTCCTTGGGATACATATCCGTTATTTGATTAAAATGGTCTAAAAACTCCTCTCTATTATATGCTCTAGATGTTCTATTAAAAAGGGTCACGACCTTTTCATTGTGAAAGTTGTTCCGAATATTATCTCTAAGATACCTTATGCAACAACTAAAGCGAGCTGAAGTGTAGAAAATTGAACCTATCTTTGTAATACTTGGATGCCTATACGAAACAAAACACAAATCTTCGATATCTTCGGCTCAGCTTCACATTTGTTCAAAAATATATCCATAAGAGGCATCACATTCCTTGTCCGCTACACAAAAAGTGACAGAAAAGATGTGATTCTCCTCATCCTGCGCCACCGTTGCTAGCAAAACTCCATTATACCTGCTCCTCAAGAAGGTCCCCTCGACGACTATGACTTTTCTCAAATGTTGAAAACCTTGAATCCAAGTACCATAGGATACCAAAAAGTACTTGAACCTTTTATTTTCATCAATATGTAATGTCGTCTTATTTCTGGGATTTGTGGACTCAAGCTTGTAACGGTAGGCATCGAGGACTGCACACTCGTGATTGTGTGTCCCCATAACCAATTCTTTGGCAATCCCCATAGTCGTATATATATTCCAATAACTGACCATGACACCCAATTCCGTAAGGAGTTGATTGGCCATATTCCTTGTAGAAAGGCCTTTGCCATCGAGGAATTTATTCTTGAAATATTGACCGAGGAACTTTGCTGTGGCGTGAGGATTTTGGCCCAAAATATGCTCTGAACCATATATGTGGTACTTTTCATATTTATGAAGATGAATCTATCAGAACTTAAGTACTTTACCTCTCTCAACCACCTGCAATTTGGATTAGTACATCTGAAGAAAAAAACTTTGCTCAAATTAATCACCTTCATTATTCTGAAATCTTTTTTCAAGAAAGCAATAAACAAAGAATTAGAGAGTTCGTCCTTATCCTTGAATGACTGTCACGACCCAAATAGCCATTTGTGGCCCCCACACTAACATTCCTATGGGAGAACCATCTAAATCAAACCATTATCCAATCACTTAGTGAATATTAAAATAATATTTTCATAAAACCATCTTAACAATAATAATTTGGAGTTAATCATTAGTAGCGCAGAAACCAAACAATCTACTAACTAAAATTTCCAAGATCCAAAAGTCATCGTACAAGAACTACTAACAAAGATCATGTCTAAAGAGATATCCCAAAATAAAGTAAATAAAGAATGTTTCATTACCCGAAATATGGACAAGAACAAATAAGATGACCCATGGAAGCCTGGAGACGGAGTGCTCACCCTTGGATCAAGATCTGCTATAAAACTCTGGAGGTGAGATAATGTGTGAGCCTCTAAAATAATTTCTACACTTAACAAAAGAAGAGTACAGGGTAGTATCAGTACAAACCACTATGTACTGGTAGGTATCTGTAAGACCCCATAAAGTTTAAATTCATATCCTTAAGGCTTGATAAGGAAATCCAACACTTAGAAGAATTTTTGCTAAGTGTTAAATACACTTAGTCTCCTTTTATTCCTTTGAACTTCGGGGAATTATTTAACGACCTTCTCGACCTCCGTTTTTGAATTTTCAAGTTACGTTGTGATCTTGGAAGTTAATATTACATCTCGGGTGAATTTTGGAATTTTTGGAATCCGTTTAGGGCGTGTTTGGATTTCAAAAAAAAGCACCATGAAATTTGTATGCGTTGCATGCTCTATAGCATACTCCAAAAATTTTCAGCATTTCAGGGTCAACTTTAAATGATCATAACTTCCTGTATATAATAAAATATGAGAGATGATACCTATCAATCAAAAGCTCTTTGAGTACTCTTTCCAATGCAATTGGTTTCATTCAATTTGCACATCTGAGTAAGGAGTTATGGTCAATTTACTTCAGCCTATCATCCTGAAAACAACATAGAACAACTTCATCTTTCTCTCTTTCTCCAGGTGTATTTTAGTCTTTTCCACCTCTATATATACACACAAAAACACGAGAATCAGTCATAATTTAGCAACATATGCTTGTTTTCTATCAAAATTCATCAAGAACAAGTATAGGGTTTTCATAGGAGCTTCAAGAATTAAGGAATTTCACTGTTAATCTTCAAGAATCTTTCATCTAAGGTATGCGCAGTGTTCATCCATGGAGCTCAAGAATCAAGTTTTAAATTATGTATTGTGAATACTTTGTTGTGGTATGATTATGTTCATGTTGATGGTTGTTGTATGGTTTCAAGTTAGAATTTTTATGTATTTTCATGAAGCTATGTTAGTATGTAAGTTGAAATCTATGAAATTAGTTGTTTATGATATCTATATTGTTGGATATTAATAATCACGTTGTTGATGTTGAATGATTCCCAAGTTGGAATCTTTATGTGTTATTATGAATCTATGACACCATGTGAGTTGAAAACATGTAAAACTTGGTTGTTCATGATGTAAAATCTTATGGTTTCACCTATGCCTAAATTTTTCATGCAAGGTGTTTGGTGAAATGCCTAGAATAATAATAATCATGTTTTCATGACCTAAGAGTACCAAGTACCAAGTAACAAGTCCATGCTCTATGCTTTATGATTCTACATGAATTCCAGGTTATTGATGTATTGTGGTGGTGATATGTAGTGAACATGATGTTGAAGTTAAGAAAGTACTTTCATGTTGAATGTATCCCCTCCCACGTATGAAATGTTGAGAACCATGTGTAGTATTGAATCCCCTACTTATGATATTATAAATTGTGGACTCTACTCCTATGAACAAGTCAGTCATGGGTGTCAGTTTCCTTCCATCGAGTCCTGGGGGTACTTGTACCCAAAAATATAGCTGTGTTCCTAGAGACATGTCATGTTTTCATGATATCCACAATCAAGCCATGTTCCATAGAACTCAGTCAGTCATGTGACTCAGGAAAAATATAGTAACTCATTATTCTCAGAAATCTCATGAACTCAGTCAGTCGTAAGTAGTATTCCGTCAGTCAACGGAACTCAATAACTCAACTCAGTATTCATGTTCAGTGTCTATACAGATGGAGTAGGATTCAACACCGAGTGAACCCCAGGATGGGAATCCACACTTCCAGTTTGAGGGTGAGATTCCTAGAAGCAATTCTTGCGTTCCAGAACTATGTAGCCAACATAGTTTGAGACATCAATACTACTAACTTTAGAGTTGATGAGGAGGATACCCGCCATTCTCTTATGGGGATACTGCCATATTTGAGGGTTACTCACAACTTGTCTTTACCCGTGGCACGATATTGGCACCCTTCCAATCAGGGTACAGATTGGACCCTGATTTAGCTATTGAAGCACATTTGGGGCATGTCGGATAGATGAATTCTCCCATAGTTATAGTTTCAGTATCAAGTCTCAGTAAAAGAACTCAGATAGTTCATCAGAATATCAAGACTGTCAGATACAGTCAACTCAGTTATAGTACAGAACTCAGCTAGTTCCACCAGTATCAGACTCTCAGTTACAGTCACTTATGTTGTCAGTTATTAGTATCATGTTATGACAGTTTCAGTCTCGTAATCATGTATGTATTCTCACGTTCATATTAGTTAATTAGTATAGTTCATGTATATAAATCCTTTGCATATAGCCTACCGTACTTGTATACTCAGCACATTCAACTGACAAATTTGTGCTATGGTGCTTTCTCTTATGTTACACCATATGTTCAGAGGCACGAGCTTCGGAGCAGCAGTAGTTGACCAATTCTAGCTTTCAGCATCAGTGGTGAGTCCTCATCATGAGAGGAAATATTTTGGTTTATCATTTCAGTACTCAATTTTATTTTATTATTTTATTTTAGTTTTCTAGACGGAGTTAGTTGGGGACATGTCCTATTCAACTCCTTATTTAGACAATTAGAGGCTTTTAGATGATTACAGTATCTTCAGATTTAGACTTCAGTGTTTTCAGTTGTTTTGGTATTGTGATACCCCTTTTAGATATTATGTTTCATTTAGTATTGAACCTTATAGCCTTACAGTATTATGTATTCTTCATTTATGCTCTATATTATGTAGTGTACAGGTACAGATATCAGTCATGGGTTAGCTTGTGGTCCTTCGGGGTCATGGGCACCATGTAACATTCCAATTACTAGAATCGGGGTGTTACAATCTTTGTATCAGAGCCTAAGGTTCAACAGTGTCCTAGGAAGTCTGAAAGCGATATCTAGTATAGTCTTGTACAAGGGTGTGTTGCGTGCCACATTCATGTGCAAGAGGCTATGAGATATTTTAGGAACATTTTCCCCTCTTTCTGTATTCATCTCGTGTGAGTGAACATAATCTCAATTTGAACTTTTAGTTTAATCTTTTTCTTTTCTGTTATCAGAATATGCCTCCCAAAAGAAAGAGTGTGAATTAGACAACCCCTCAGCCCAAAAATCCTTTGGGCGAGCATGTTTCCTATGCAGAGTTCAGAGCTGTATTTACTGCTTTTGTGCAGTCAGTCACTGCTCAGAATAAGCGTCCATCTATCATTCAAGCCAACCCATTGTCCAACTCTGCTGCAGCCAGGATTCGGGAATTCACCTGAATGAATCCTCCATTCTTCACGGGGTCTAAGTCCAATGAGGATCCATAGGAATTCCTTGACCAGGTTCAGAAGGTCACGGATATCATGGGGGTTACTTTTTGTCAGAGTGTCGAGTTAGCCGCATACCAGTTACAGGATATTGCTCATACTTGGTACAAACATTGGAAGTCCGAGAGGTTAGGAGATGCAGGTCCGATTGAGTGGGAGGAATTTGTCACGACTTTCTTAGATAGATTCTTTCCCCAAGAGCTGAGGGAGGTGAAAGTTCTCGAGTTCTTCAAACTTAGGCAGGGAAGCATGACAGTGAAAGAGTATTCCCTAAAGTTTACTCAATTATCCAGATACGCTCCTCATGTGGTGGCAGACAACCGATCTATAATAAGTAAGTTCATTTCAGGAGTGAACGATAATTTGATGAATAACTGTAGGTCTGCTATGCTGAATAGCGACATGACAATATCCAGACTCATGACTCATGCTTACCAGATCGAGGAGAATAATATCAAGATGAGACAGAAGAAGAGTAAGAAAGCTAGGACAAGTAGCTTTAATTTTAGACAGCCTAAATCAGAAGGAGGAACCAACATAGCAGTGTTAGTAGTGCACTAACCAATCCCCTTTGTCAGACTTGTGGTAAGAACCACAAGGGTGTTTGCAGGGCTGGTAGCGATGTTTGTTTTAGTTGTGGCAAGACAGGCCACAGGGTCAAGGATTGTACTCAGTCAGGTCAGCAGAGTCATCTTTTTTATTCAGCTCAGTCAGGTCGCCTGAACCAGTAAAGTGCTACTATGGACAGCGCCTAAATCATCTTTATGCTCTTCAGACTCAACAAGATCAGGAAAATTCTACTGATATGGTTACTGGTATGTTACAGATCTTTCATGTTCATGTTTATGCTTTGCTAGATGCAGGAGCTTCTTTGTCTTTTGTCACTCCTTACATAGCATCCAATTTCAGAGTTAGTCTCAAGATTTTAGCAGAGCCATTCTCAGTTTCCACCCCAATGGGTAAATCCATCATAGTCAGACGGGTATACAGGAACTGTCCGGTTATGATATTTCAGAGGGTCACCTTAGCAGATTTAGTCAAATTAGAGATGATGGATTTCGATGTCATTCTCGGCATAGATTGGCTTCATTCATGCTATGCCACGGTCGACTGTAGAAACAGAATAGTTTAGTTCCAGTTTCCAAATGAACCCATCCTTGAATGGAAGGGTAGTACTTTATCTTTCAGGGGTCAGCTTATTTCTTACCTTCGGGCCAGGAAAATGATATCTAAAAGATGTATTTATCATCTCATTCATGTCAAGGACTCTGGTACCGAGACTTCCAGCCTTGATTTAGTCTCCATCGTGAATGAATATTTTGATGTCTTTTCGTAAGATCTTCCAGGAATTCCTCCCAAAAGGGAAATAGACTTCGGCATAGATCTTCTTCCAGACACTCAGCCTATATCTATTCCGCCATACAAAATGGCACTAGCAGAGCTCAGAGAGTTACAGAATCAGTTGAAGGATCTCTTAGACAAGGGATTCATCAGACCCAATGTTTCCCCGTGGGGTGCACCAGTCCTATTCGTGCGCAAGAAAGATGGTTCACTCAGTGCATTGATTACCGTCAGCTCAATAAAGTCACGATCAAGAACAAGTCTCCTCTCCCTAGAATTGATGACTTATTTGACCAGCTTCAGGGTGCCAGCTATTTCTCTAAGATAGACCTCAGGTACGGCTATCATCAGCTAAGAGTCAGAGAATGTGACATTCTGAAGACAGCTTTTCGTACTTCGTATGGTCACTTTGAATTCCTAGTTATATCCTTTGGTCTTACAATGCCCCTGCAACTTTCATGGACTTGATGAACCGAGTGTTCAAGCAGTACTTGGATATGATCATAGTCTTCATAGATGATATTCTTATCTATTCTCGTAGTGAAAGTGATCATGCAGAACATCTCAGAACAGTACTCCAGACTCTCAGAAATTATTAGTTATTCGCCAAATTTAGTAAGTGCGAGTTTTGTCTAAGGTCAGTAGCATTCCTTGATCATATTATTTCCGGTGATGGCATTAGAGTAGATCCTCAAAAGACCGAAGCAGTAAGAAACTAGCCCAGACCTGTATCTCCATCAGATATTAGGAGTTTTTTGGGTTTGGATGGCTATTATAGGCGGTTTGTTGAGGAATTTTCTTTTATTGCATCCCCTATGACCAAATTGACTCAGAAAAAAGTCAAGTTTTAGTGGTCAGATCCTTGCAAGAAAATTTTTCAGGAGTTGAAGACTCGACTCACCTCAGCTCTAGTCTTAACTCTTCCAGATGGTCCAGATGGGTTCGTAGTGTATTGTGATGCATTTTGAGTAGGTTTGGATTATGTCCTCATGCAGCATGTTAAGGTCATAGCCTACGCCTCCAGAAAGCTTAAACCTCATGAGAAGAACTATCCTACTCATGATCTTAAGTTAGCAGCCGTAGTATTCGGCTTAAAGATTTGGAGGCATTATTTGTACGGTGTTCATGTAGATGTCTTCACAGATCATAAAAGACTTCAGTACGTATTCTTTCAGAAAGATCTCAATTTTAGTCAGAGAAGGTGGTTAGAGCTCTTGAAAGATTACGACATGAGTGTTCTTTACCACCCGGGCAAGGCCAATGTAGTGGCCGACGCTCTCAGTAGACTATCTATGGGTAGTGTTTCTCATGTTGAGGAGATAAGAAGAAGCTAACTCTGGAAGTCCATCAGCTTGCCCGACTAGGTGTCCACCTAGTTGGTTCTTCAGAAGGTGGGGTATGTGTCCATAGCAGTTCAGAATCATCTCTAGTTTCTGAGGTGAAGGACAAGCAACATAGAGATTCCATCCTTGTCAAGCTGAAAGAATCAGTCAAGGATCAGAAGGTTGAGGTTTTCTCCCAAGGGGGAGATGGTGTCTTGCGTGTAAGGGTCATCTCTATGTTCCATATGTAGATGACTTGAGGCAGTGAATTCTTGCAGAAGCGCATGGTGCGTGCTACTCTATTTATCTAAAGGCCACAAAGATGTACCGTGACTTGCGGGAGATATATTGGTGGAGTAGGATGAAGAGAGATATTGTAGAGTTTGTGGCTAAGTGCTCTACATGTCAGCAGGTTAAATTCTAGTTTATCAGAAACATGTTAACAAAAAAATTACTAAGAGTAATTTTGCTAACCTGAAGCGGAGACGATTTCCCTTTTTGAGAACAACGATGTGATTAAAAGAAAGAAAATAATAGCCGCTCTTCTGTGCTTCTCTCTTATTTAACCTTCTGATGTTCTATTAATAAACATAGAAAACCCTTTTCACTTAAATTCGATTCTCATACATAGGTCTCAAGAGTTAAAGAAATATCATTTTGACAGAATAACCACCAACTAAAATAATATCTAAAATATCTGATAAATTCTCAAATAATTTTAGGAATCTCAAAAATAAATTAAATATTTACATTGACTAAAAAGTATGTTCCAAACCTATTGAAAATGTTAAAATACTAACCCCAGGTCATCTCGATAAAAAACATGACTATTATCGGATTTTAACTTTATTAAAACTAAAGGACCAATTAATGACTTAAATCGCCTTCGAACACCTCACGAATTGGTTCTACAATCTTGTAAGTCATAATTCATGTATAAAAACTACCGCGAGAGCTAAAAATAGAAAAGATGAGAAAATTTCACAGATGACCGGGAGGGTCGTTACATCAGATACTAATTAAACAACCATTCATCCCCAAACGGAAAAAAAGAGGCAAGAAGGAAAAACAAGGAATTACCTAAGTTAGTAAAAAGATGCACATACTTTATTCGCATGTCTACTTCGGTCTCCCAAGTGGCCTCCTCAATAGGATGATTCTTCCACTGGACCTTTACAGACGCAATCTCCTTAGTCCTCAACTTACGGACAATCAAATACCTAGCCGATCCTATGCGTACCCCCACCGCCCAGACTCAAAAGGTTCAATTACCATACAACAATACAAGGCATATTCTTCACCCATACATATGCAATCGTTCTATACCGGATAATAAATATAGGCGGATACTGGTGATAGGTTAGGCACATGCAGGAATGAATGCAAGGTACAAAATCAATATCACAACTCATCATAACTATCCTCATCAGGACCATCATCATCGTAACTAACTTCCGGCCTTTCTGGCTATCAACACATAACCAACAGTATCCTCCGGCCTTGCTGGGTATCAACATATCATAAATATATCCTCAAGCTTTGTCGAGTATCAACATCATCACAACAGTATCCTCCGGCCTTGCCGGTATCAATATCATCACAATAGTCACTACCAAATAACACACACCAAAATACTCATAAAAACAGTCATATCACCATCGAATATCTATCTAGTCAATACTTCCCAACTACTCGTTATTAGCAACCAACACTTATTATAATAGAATCACTAGTTCACTAGTCATCACATACCCTTTAGTTATTAGCCTAAACATTATCCTTTACATAATCCTTATTCAAGGGATATCAACTAACCACTATCTATGTAATAGAAAATACCCACCATCTATTCAAGGTTCATCACTAGACCAAGACCGCCATTTATCCACCATTCATTATTATCATCAAATCATCCTATATCCGTTAATCATTACTAGACAACGCATTACTACCTGTCACCTAACTATCTTTTATTAACTGACACCATTCATTATATAACCATCGTTTACCAACTAATCCTTGCTTAACTATTCATTAGTTAACCATTTAGCAACTTACAGAGTTATTAACTAGTCACCTCTTATTACCAACATCTCTTATTATCTAACCTCATTGACATATAATTCCTCATTAATCGACTAATCGACATCACAAACTTAGTCATTAATACCAACTAATCTTCACTTATGCTAGACCCTACCTCACCATAAGTCATGTATTAACTATCGCTAGCTACCATGTTTCAACTAAGAAAGATTCATTAACTAATACATTAGATTCCTAGCCATCACCAGTATACAATCAATAAAGTCATAAGCAACATACTGCATCTTCCTCCGTCCCATATCGGAGAGATATTTATACAAATATATTTGTATTCATAAACTGTACGTATCCTTTACACTGATAAACACTCCTCAGATATTCAATCATTATCTTAACACAACCCTTGGCCCATTAATTTATCTGGAATAGTCACAACATCATAATCACAGCCTTAGGCCCATATACATATTCGAAACTCATATTGATAATTATGTTTATAAGTCATAAAATATCTCTAATCATCTCATATATATGAGGTATCTCATATATTAGAGGCAAAATATAGATAGACATATAATCATCTATAGGATATCTTATATCGATAGGTCATACATCATGACTACGAGGAATATCACCTCTCTGGGTCAATTTGCATATCTAAGAGAAAATATCATCTCTATAGGTCAATCATCAAGTCTAAGAGGAAATAGCATATCTATAGACCACATAACGTATCTAGGAGGAATATTATCTCTAAATATAAAATATCAATTCCACAGGAAGTATCATAATTCTAACTCAAAAGCCACAATCCAGGAACATCAATATAAGTTACCAAGTTACTAAGTAATCTTATTCTAAGGTTTACTAGCCTCATCTATGTCTAACATACACAACTGATTCCACAAAACTTAACACAAGTTTAGGCCTAAGTGGGCAAGATGATCCTATTTCTAATCCTCAATTTCCATAAATATGCACACTATGCCCCAAATTAGTCTAAGATATCTAGTTTATCTTCTAAATGTCAAGTAAGCCATATTTAAGCCTAAGATAGCAACTTCGACTAGAACTAAGTTACTCATGTCAACTCTACCTAACTTACGGTTTCAAGACTACCACACTAGCCCAATAAGACTAAATATACAAATCATTCTTCAAATACTAAAACCACATCCCAAACATAGGTTTACATTATAGCCGTGCTATAATTAATCTAAACTAGAGAGGAAAAATAATAGGATTCACAAAAGGTATAAACATGCCATTTTACGGGTCCCACAAAATTAGAGCCCACAACACATTATCCTCCACAACATTGTTAATATTCATCTAATCATCATACCTTAACCACTCAACAAGAAATATCCACCAAGTATCACTCAAGGAAAGATCAATCATGCCATTTAATAATTCATTTGTTCTCCCATTTAGGATCATCCATAATTATTTTATGAATGTAACTAAGCCATTTGATTTTACTTTGCCACTATCATGGAAATTACTATCCTCTAAAAGTGTCATATATCAGCCAACTTTGTGGGACATGCAAATGTATAATTCAGACACAAGGTCAAGTCAATAATAATCCATCTTCTCAAAATTATTCCTAATGCATAAATCCACAACAACAACTTATGTCATGACAATCATTAACTCAATATTTTTGAATGTCAAACACTTCATGGTCAAGCCAAACCTCTCTTATATCACTAACACCAATTTAAGATATATAGAGTCATTCTTATTTCTACCTAATGATATTTTTATTATGGGCTTTACTTAACTCTTAATCACCTCAAGAGTGCCCCACACCACTAGCACATAAGCAAGGCCAAACAAAATAAATCGATTATAGGTCATTGACAGTCTAATCACCAATATCACATTCCAGACAAGTCATTGATCAAATTCTGTAGGTATCAACAACCTCTACTAATTTTTGTCACTTTTATTTAAAACTCATTATTTTGCCAAGCATTAAGAATCCGTTCACATTAGGAACTCAAAGATAATGTCACTTAGCTAGTTCTCACAAGGAACCTATTATAGTTTCAATAATAGAACTGCACAAAATTCTAAATACAGTCTCAATGACCGGACCATATAAGGATCCATAAATAATATCAAATAACCGAACTACGCAAGGGTCCATCCACAACATCATTAACAAGAACCTCTCATTACGGAAAATACATATCACCTCAATTTTTTATGCATGTCACTTTTTCACTATCTTTTCTCGACATCAAATTCTCATATCATCCTCTCAATTCCCTTACCATCAATCTCATCAGTATAATAGTAGCAAAAATAAGTAAGCATCATAGAATTTCTAGTTTCACAATAACAAGAAATCAAATAATCCCATCACATTTATCAACAAAAATAACTTAGTCAATTTTCATCACTTAACAAAAATAATTCACAATAATGAAAAAAATCTAGCAACATAAGTTTAGCCAAATATCATACACAAGCAATCAATAAGTTCACAGCTTTCACAAGTCTTTACCTATTAACAATAATTTTTATACCTTATTAACAAATACCAATTAAGATCTCCAAGATTTTTATTCAAAATTATTAAGATACCAATTGTATTCAATCTAGTAGTCAAAAATTAGGACGGCACAATGGAGAGAAAGAAAGGAAAATGACTTCTACATGCCTCATAGCCTTACAAAGATTAGGGGTGGGGCCCTACACCCCAATCTCTGAAACTTTACTTACATAGTTCTTATTAATAGATACCAATTAGAATCACCAGATACCAATTGAAATCAAGTAATATCACGTAAGAAAGAAGAATTTAAATTTTTCTAGTGTCCTATATCCTCTCAAAGAAAAGTACAGACGTGTCCGTACTGTTTCTCAAGACTCTACTAGACATGTCCTTATACGACGAGATCAACAAACTTGGCTCTAATACCAACTTTGTCACGACCCAAATGGCCATGAGTGGCACCCACACTGATATTCCTATCGGAGAACCATCTAAATCAAACCATTATCCAATCACTTAGTCAATATTAAAATGATATTTTCATAAAAACATCTTAACAATAATAATATGGAGTTAATCATCAGTAGCGCGGAAACCAAACAATCTACTAGCTAAAATTTCCAAGACCCAAAAATCATCGTAGAAGAACTACTAACAAAGATCATGTCTAAAGAGATATCCCAAAATAAAGTAAATAAAGAATGTTTCATTACCCAAAAGATGGACAAGAATAAATAAGATGACCCATGGCAGCCTGGAGATGGAGTGCTCACCCTTGGATCAAGATCTTCTATCAAACTCTAAAGGTGAGATAATGTATGAGCCTCTAGAATAATTTCTGCACTTAACAAAAGAAGAGTACAGGGTAGTATCAGTACAAACCACTATGTACTAGTTGGTATCATAGGCCAACTCAACTTAATAACATGTATAGAACATAAATAAAATAACAAGTAGACAAGCATCATCACATAACAAGTTCTCAATGAATGAACAATATAATAATAACAGGTCAAACAGTGCTCACAGACAAGCCACATAACCATTAAGAGTATCAACCATATTGTAAAGATCCACAAAATCAACACAAATATGTCCGCACATGCTATGGGACTTATTTTTTCCCAAATAGTCATGACTTGCAAGGAACAACCTATGTTCATGTACCGTACCAGCGTGGTATCCAATCCGACATATATATATTTGTATCAGCGTGGTACCCGATCCAATATATAAATATCCACATCGGTGTGGTACCCCATCCAACAAATAAATATCTGTACCGGCGTGGTACCCGATCCAACATATACATATCCATACCGGCGTGGTACCCGATCCAATATATAAATATCTGTATCAGTGTGGTACCTGATCCAACATATAAATATTCATACTAGAGTGGTACCCGATCCAACATATATATTTCCGTACCGGCGTGGTACCCGATCCAATATATAAATATTCGTACCGACGCGGTACCCGATCCAACATATAAATATTTGTACCGGCGTGGTACCCAATCCAACATATACATATCTGTACCGGCGTGGTACCCGATCCAACATATACATATTCATTCCGGTGTGGTACCCAATCCAATATATCAATATCCGACTGGCGTGGTACCCGATCCAACATATAAATATCCGT
This sequence comes from Capsicum baccatum var. pendulum, assembly GCA_030864225.1. Taxonomy (NCBI): domain Eukaryota; kingdom Viridiplantae; phylum Streptophyta; class Magnoliopsida; order Solanales; family Solanaceae; genus Capsicum; species Capsicum baccatum. The sequence continues at coordinate 257,121,801 of CM061560.1, read as the reverse complement.
ACCGGCGTGGTACCCGATCCAACATATACATATTCGTATCGGCATGGTACCCGATCCAATATATACAAGTAATATCAATATCAAATTTACACTACCTCATAGCATACAACACAATATACCAAGTTTACAAGTACACTTAAAGTCATAAAGCAATTCCATTAAGTAAATTTTTGGTAAACATTTATACACACATCAACAATCCAAACATCAACAATTTCAAGCATGTACGAATACAAATCAACAAGTATACAATTTAGGAGCATACACACAATTAAGTCAAGTCTAAAATCCAATTAAATCGTAACCTACCTCACTCGAAGAATCTGAATATCACTAGTCCACCAGTGTCTTGCCCTTTCTCAATTTTTCAAAATGTTCAAACATATAATTCTCATATCAGTGCAAATTTAATGACACCTATTTAATAAATTCTTACTCTAAAAATTCTAGATTTAAAAATTATTTCTTTTCTCTTATCTAAATATGATCATAACATCTTTATCACTACGATGACTACTACAACAATTAGAAAATTAGTTCAAATATGCAGAGGCATATCGCCACTGCCAGTAATGAAGAAAATTACTAATTGCTTCCCGTTAATGACTTAAATGGCCAAGGAAAACTCCACCAACTATCTTTAACCAATCACTGCCAAGCTTTTCTAAAACAATTTTAAAAAAACAAAAATTCACCAAATTTAAATCTTGCAGCACTTTTTTTCCTATAACTCCTAATAAGGACAAAAAAAATATAAGTGGTGATCATTGACTAATAATTAGGTCGAAACAATTAAGAATAATAATCACTAGCCCATCATTATTATAATCATTATGTTAAAATTAATTAAGGATACAACTTGTTAAATTATAGTTAACCAGAAACATGTTAACAAAAAAAATACTAAGAGTAATTTTGTTAACCTGAAGTGGGGATGATTTCCCTTTTTGAGAACAACGATGTGATTATGAGAAAAAAAAAAAATAACCGCTCTTGGCCCTCTCTTATTTAACCTTCTGATGTTCTATTAATAAATATGAAAAACCCTTTTCACTTAAATTCGATTCTTATACATAGGTCTCAAGAGTTAAAAGAAATATCATTTGACCGAATAACTACCAACTAAAATAATATCTAAAATATCTGATAAATTCTCAAATAATTTTAGGAACCTCAAAAATAAATTAAATATTTACATTGACTAAAAAGTACGATCCAAACCTATTGAAAATATTAAAATACTAACCCCAGGTCTTCTTGATAAAAAATATGACTATTATCAGATTTTAACTTTATTAAAACTAAAGGATCCAATTAATGACTTAAATCGCCTCCGAACACCTCATGAATTGGCACTACAATCCTGTAAGTCATAATTCATGTGTATAAACTACCGCGAGAGCTAAAAACAGAGAAGATGAGAAAATTTCACAAACGACCAGGAGGGTCGTTACACTGACATTGCCTTATAAAAGCCGATCTCATCGTCTTGACAATTGCCAGACTGTGTCGATTGAGAAGAACTGCCCACCGTATTGCTCGCAACAATAGGCATAGGTGTTTGATCATCATCTAGAATATTCATGTCTAGATCATCCAAATCATCATCAAAGATGTCTTATTGTTGTTTTTCTTCTATATTTTGGTTCTCATTCTCTTTCAGTTTTTTTACCACGTACACCCTTAATACCGGCCTGGCTAAATCAGTAAGATAAGCATGCAACCGAACATTATCGATTATCTTGAAAGGTAGTACCCTCTGATTTTCAAAGGAGTTGTGCATTTCAGCTGACGACAAGTTCTTCCGGGTGACAATTCAGTCCACAATAGTTAATGATTAATGTAATGCCCCAAGTCTATACCCCGAATACTACTTTGTACTTACGATCCCGAAGGACCACAAGCTAACCCATCACTGGTACCTGCTGTGAGCACTTAATAATAATACTGGAAGTAATGCGGAAAATAGGTTGAAATGCCATAAGGTTTAAAATTTGAAATACTTATAAATAATAATATCTGAATCTGAAGTACTATCTGAACTAGTCTAGTCTGAAAATCCTCTAACTGAACTATCTGAATATGGGGTTGATGGGATAAACCCCCAACCAACCCCAACTACTAAAATACTGTTAAACTAAAATACTGAAATAAAAGCATATCCTCGATAAATGAGGACTCACTACTGAATCTACTACTGCTAACTGAATCTGTCTAAGCACGATCGGGAAACTGAGCATTCAAACCTATGATATGAGACATCATAGCACAAAGAGAAAGTATGTGTGAGTACATGGAATGTACTGGTATGCTAGATAAGGTAAGGCTGAATGCAAGGTTCATATGCATGAACAACAACTGGCTGAATGATATGTAATAACTAAGTATGAACACATGGATAACTAAAACTACTGTAAGTACTGAAACTGTTGTAAGTACTGAGAATGCAATACTATGCATTATTATATGTATATACAGTATTTGAGCTTTTACTGAAGCTGATTTCTGATAACTGAGTAACTGATATCTGAGATTACTGATAATTGAGTTACTGAAACTGATTGACTATGTCTAATAGTCCTAATTCTATAGAACTAAATTGAGTTCTATACTAAAACTGAAATTAAAACTGCGGGCAGTAATCATCTAATCGACATGCCCCAAATAAGATAACTAGGCTCCAACCTGTAACCCCAGTTAGAAGAGTGTCAGTACCATGCCACGGGTAAATATAAGCTGAAGAGATACCCTCATCTGGAAGGTACTCTAATAAAAATGGTGATACCCTCAACTGGCAGGTTAAGACACCTCATCAACTATCAACTGGCAGGTTGATGTCTCAACCTACACAGGCTACATAGTTTTAGAATGTAAGGACTGCTTCTAAGGGTCAAACCCTCTATTGACAGGTGATCCCCCATCCTTGGGTTTACTCGGTGCTGAATCCTACTCCCAACTAAATAGACCATGGACTAATTAATAGATTGTAATAAATTTGACTAAACTATTACTGATTGTGTTGACTGACTGAACTGGACAGAGTTCACTGAGTTCTATAAATGACTGAGTACTACTGTTTTGTGACATGACTGAAACTATTCTGTAACTACTGTATCTCTAGGTAATAGCTTGATTTTCGGGTATTAGATACCCCCAGAACTCGATAGCATGAAAAATAAAGCATGACATACTCTTGGAAAGCACAATAATGTCCACTTTTTTATAATTTATTCATGGAGACATTTTATCAAACACTTGTAGGGCATAAGCTTGTACATATGCTAGCATGTCATGATTTCAACATTTAATTCACATGGACATTCCATCAAACACATAGGGAGCACAACTTAATGTGTATAATCATGAACAACATGTAAACATTGTAACTACAATACCCAAACTTGCTAATTCAAGGATTATAACATGGGAATTACATATTTCAATATACATGCTATTTCAATTTTATGGAATCTACAATTAATCATGGATTGAAACTCAATTAATGTCATGAACATGAATATAATCCAATTTCAAGCATGTAAATCATGAATCAATAATCTTGGAATTTAAAAAATGGATTCTTGGACTCTATGGGTGAAAGAAACCCATAGATGAACACCTAACATACCTGGGTATTTTAATTTTTGAAGCTCTTGGTGATTTTCTTGAGGATTGCTCTTGATTTCTTGAAGCTGGGGTTTTCTATTAGGGAGAGAATGCTTTTTAATTTGGGGAAAATTGATTAAAGAATGACTTAATAATGTTTTTAGGGATAAAATCCCGTTTTTGGGCTGATTAAATTTATGGGAAAAGACTTGTTTGCCCCTGGACGACACTTTTAATTTTCATCAAAATTTTTTAATTTGGGCCCTTGGCGCAATGCGGAGCTATCGCGCCATGTCACTAGAAATTGACAATTACAACCTGGGAGCTTAGCACGATGCTGTACAATTGCGGTACCCCACTATATGCGAGTTTAACCCTTGGCGCAATGCGCCATGATCGCGGAGTCACACTGAAAAGTGACAATTGGAAAAATGGTAGGTGGCACGATGTAGTGGGGTCACGATGGCACACTGAATTTTGACAATTGCCATTTTCACCCTCTCCGTGATGTGATGATGTACCAGGTGGTATACTATTTTATAGAAATGGTTATAACTTTTCACCCAGGTATTGGATTTGGGCAAATTTTATATCGTTCGAAAGCTGACTGAATTTCTTATGCAATGGTAAGATCTAAACTAAAAAATACTGAGTATTTTAAAAATTTTACATATGAATACTCATGTACAAAGAGTTAAATTAAGCTAGGGAAATACAGGGTATTACAATTAACTTCACAAAATCATCCTACGAAATATCACTTTGGATTGTCATAGCTATCGTCTCTAGCACTTCTCTCTCCTTCCAATGCCATACATATGGATTGATCTTCTTAATCCATTGAACATGATAATCCACCCCTATTATTATGATCCCTCCGTTAGTGGTACCTAAAAAAGTCATTTATTAAAAAAAGTTAATAATGATATCATAATATAATTAATAGTGATTTCAAAGTGTCGTAACATGAACCCCAACAGCTATATAATCTGTTGCAACAGGTGAAGAATATGTTGCAATAGGTAAGTGATCAGTTGTAATATATTACTTACCTATTGGGATTTATGTTACGCTCCTAAAGCTAATTTTAACATATGAGTCATCTGTTGTAATAGGTGAATCATATGTTGCAAACAGACTATACATCTATTGCAACAGATTAAGCGCCTGTTGGGATATATGTTACAGTACTTAAGAACCTTTGAAGTAGATTCCAATAGATGAGTGACATGTTGCAACAGATAACTAACCTATTGCGACAAATGACTTGCCTGTTGCAACAGATGATGCATCTATTGGAATCGAGCTCAGGTTTTATTGCAACAGGTGATTAATCTGGTGCAATAGATATTTACTCTGTTACAACAGATAACTAGTATGTTAGAATGGTCCTTTCTTCTTGACCATCTTTCTGAGGGTAGAAGGCTGTACTGAGGTAAACTTGGGTACCAAGACCCTTTTGGAAGGCTTTCTAGAAATGAGAGGTGAACTGCATACCTCTATCTGAAATGATGGACAACGAAACTCCTTGTAATCTGACCAACTCTCTGATATAGAGCTTGGAATAATCCTATGCTGAATAAGAGGTATGAACTAGTAAGAAGTGAACTAATTTGGTCATCCTATCCATAATGACCCAAATTGAATGATGCTGGTGATGAGTACGAGTCAAACCTATCACAAAATCTATGTTAACCTTCTCCCACTTCCACATGGGAATACTGATCTCCTGCATAGGTCCAGTAGGCTTCTGATGCTAAATCTTGACCTACTGACATGTAGAGCACTTAGACACAAACTCTACAATGTCTTTCTTTATCCCACTCCACCAATAGACCTCCCGCAAATTACAGTACATCTCGGTGGACCCTGGGTGAATTGAGTAGCGTGCACCATGCGCTTCTACAAGAATTCGCTGTCTTAGGCCATCTATACATGGCACACATAGTCTTCCTTGGAAACATAACACACCATCTCCTGCTTGGGAGAAAACCTCTACTTTCTAATATCTGACTGATTCTATCAGCTTAACTAAATTGGGATCTCTATTCTGGTTTTCTTTTACCTCATAAAATAATGAGGATTTCGAACTATTCTGCAACCTTATGCTACTCTCTGCTAAATTGAATAAGCAGATACTTAGTTGGACAAGCAGATGAACTTCCTGAACTAACTTCTTCTTACCATCCTTCACGTGGGCAAAACTACCCATAGACATCCTACTGAGAGCATCAACCATTATATTGGCTTTGCTCGGATGATATAGAACACCCATGTCATAGTCTTTCAATAACTCTAACGCAGATTCAGGTCTTTTTGAAAAAATACACACTGCAGGATTTTATGGTCTGTGAACACATCAACATGTACCCTATACAAATAGTGCCTCCAAATTTTTAGGGCAAACACTATAGCTACTAACTCAAGATCATGAGTGGGGTAATTCCTTTCATGGGGCATAAGTTGTCTAGGGGCATATGCTATGACCTTACCTCTCTGCATCAAAATATACCCCAAACCGACTTTGGAAGCATCACAATATACCATAAACCCATTTGAACCATCTAGTAAAGTCAAAACTGGGGCTGTAGTGAGTCAAGTATTCAACTCCTAAAAAATCTTCTCACAAAAATATGACCACTAGAATTTGACTTTATTCTGAGTCATTTTGGACATGGGGGATGCAATGGAAGAAAGTCGTTTAACAAACTGTCGGTAATAACCAGCCAAACCTAAGAAACTCCTAATATCTGATGGAGAGATGGGACTGGGCTAGTTTCTTACTGCTTCGATCTTTTGAGGATCAACTCCAATGCCATCATCGAAAACTATATGGCTAAGAAAAACACTGACCTTAACCAAAATTCACACTTAATTTGGTGAACAACTAATGGGCTATGAGAGTTTATAATACTATTTTGAGATGGTTTGGATGATTACTTTCACTGCGGGAGTAGACAAGAATGTCATTAATAAAGACTATGATGAACCTGTCCAAGTACTGCTTGAACACGTGGTTCGTCAAGTCCATGAAGGATGTTGGAGCATTGGTAAGACCAAATAACATGACTAGGAATTCAAAGTGACCATACTGAGTTCTTAAAGATATTTTGGGAATGTCACATTCTCTAACTCTAAACTGATGATAGCTTGATCTGAGGTCTATCTTAAAAAAGTAACTAGCACCCTGAAGTTGGTCAAACAAGTCATCAATTTTGGGAAGTGGATACTTATTCTTGACTGTGACTTTGTTTAACTGATGGTAATCTATACACATTCTAAAATAACCATCTTTCTTATGCACGAATAAAACTGGTGAAGCCCAATGGCATACGCTGGGTCTGATAAATCCCTTTTCTAGGAGATCCTTCAACTGTTCTTTTAATTTCTTGAGTTCTACTAGAACTATTCTATATGGTAGGATAGAGATAGGTTGAGTATCAGGAAGAAGGTTTATTTCAAAGTCAATTTCCCATTTGGGAGGAACCCCGAGAAGATCTTCGGGAAACACATCAGGAAATTCATATGCTACTGGAACTAACTCAAGACTAGAAGTATCGGAACTAGAATCATTAACTCGAACAAGATGATAAACACATCCCTTATATATCATTTTTCTCTCCCTTAGGTAAGAAACAAGCTGACCCATAAGTGCTGAAATACTACCCCTCCATTCAAGGACAGGTTCATTCAGAAACTAAAGATGGACAATTTTATTTCTGCAATCAACTGAAGCATAGCATGAATGAAGCCAATCCATGACAAGAATAACATCCAAATTTGTCATCTCTAATTCTACTAAGTCTATTGAAGTAACTTTCTGAGATACCTAATCGGACAGTTCCTGCATACCCATTGGGCTATGATAGATTTGCCCACTGGGGTAGAGATTGAGAAGGGCTCTGCTAGGATTTTGGGACTGACTTTGAAGTCAAAAGCAATATAAGGAGTTACAAAGGAAAAAAAAGCTCCTTGATCTAGCAACGCATAAACATATAAATGATAAACTTATAATGTACCAGTGACCATATCAGGAGAATTTTCCTGATCCTGTCAAGATTGGAGTGCATAAAGTCTGTTTGGGTGCTGCCCACTAGTGGCACTGGAAGTGGCACCCTGCTGATTCAAGCATCTGGACTAAGATGAAGGACGATTATACTGATGCTTAGAACCTGACTGAGGACAACCTCTGATTCTATGACCTAGCTTGCCACACTCGAAAGACACATCGCTATTAGCTCTGTAGACACCCTGATGGTTTCTGCCATATTTCTAGTAAAGAGGATTTGTTTGGGCACTGCTAACACTACCTTGAGGTTTAGGGCCTAATGCCCTATCTTTATTGCCATCTCTGAATTTTGGCACTAGAGCACTGGCTGAGGATGGAGCTAGAACTGAAGATTTTGGGTGAAACTGGAAACAATGTCCACCCTCTAACTTAGGCTGAGCGAAGTTGAAGCTACCTATTCTAGCCCTCTTATTCTCTCTATCTTTCTCATTATTCCAAGCCTTCTCTATCTTCTGAGCATAGACTATGAGCCTGGATATGTCCATTTTCTTAATCAGCATTGTGGTCCTACACTCCTTAACCACACTGTTAGACACACCCGACATAAACTTGCTCATCTTAGATCTATTATTTGCTACCAGATAAGGGGCTTATCTGGCTAACTGAGAAAACTTGAGAGAATACTCCTTCACTGTTATGTTGCCCTATTTTAGATTAATAAAGTCCAAAACCTTGTCTTCCCTCAACTTCAGTGGGAAGAACCTATCCAGAAAAGTAGTGAAAAACTTTTCCCATTCTATAGGCCCTGCATCAGCGGCCCTCTCTGCCTTCTACTCTTGAACCATGAGTGAGACACATCCTAAAATTGATATGTGGCCCACTTAACACTCTTACTAGTAGTCACCCTATAATATCTGTGACTTTCTGCACCTGATCAAGGAATTCCTCTGGGTCCTCATCTCACTTAGACCCTATAAATAATGGGGGATTTCTTTAGGTAAAGTCCCAAATTCTCGCTGCAACAGTATTGGCCACTGGGTTAGCCTGAATAGCCACTAGATGTTCATTTTGGGCTTCCACAGAATAAGCCAAAGTGGTGAAAGTTGATCTGGATTCTACATGGGAAACTTGCTCATCTAGTGGATCTGGCTGGAAGGGCGAATGTGCTGGTTGGTTTGCCATTCTTCTTCTGTTAATCTTTTTGGGAGGCATATTCTGTAAACAGAAGGGAAACTTGAATTAGACAGAGAGTTTAACTTGAGCTCATGCTTACTCGCACGATATGAATACTAAAAAAAGGGAAACTTTTCCTAAAATGCCTCACAGCCTCTTGTTCATAAGTGTGGTGCGCAATACACCCATGCCGAAGACTCTACTAGACACTGCTTTTAGACTTCCTAGGACTCTTCTAAACCTTAGGCTCTGATACCAAGTTTGTAACGCCCCGAGTCTGCACCTCAGATATCAGACGATGCTCATAATCCCAAAGGACCACAAGCTAACCCATGATTGGTACCTGCTATAATAACTGAGTAATAACAATGTAATAATGCAGAAATTAGGATAAATCTTAAATAAGGTTCATAACTAGAATCAAATACTGAAAAATAAATACTGAAAACTAAATAGTTGTCTGAAATAGTCTAGTCTGAGAGCCTTTAGCTATTTGAGCATGGAGTTGATGGGACAAGCCCTCAACTAACTTTGACTACTGAATATACTAAAATGATAACTCTATCCTCAAACTATGAGGACTGACTACTAAATCTGCTACTGATAGGCTAGGCTGCTAAGTATAATCAGGAGCCCATGCATCTGAACCTATGATATAAGACATCATAGTTCAAAGAAAGGTATGCATCAGTACTTCGAATATACTGGTATGCTAAGTTAGGTAAGTCTAAATGCATAGGTTCATACGCATGAACAATAACTGGAGGAGTATATGAATATAACTGAATGAGAGTACATGGAAACATGAAATTGTTGTAAATACTGATTATACAATACTATGCACATAACTATGTATACTATAACTGAGATCATATTAACATTGGGTACTGAGTTTTGATAACTAAAAAATTGATATCTAAGTTCACTGATAACTTTATTACGGGTAGTTGGGTGACTATATCTGACAATCCTGATTCTGTAGAACTGAACTGAGTTCTATACTAAGACTGAAACTGAAACTAAAATTATGGGAGGTAATAATATAACCGACATGCCTCTCTCTCAATTTATTGGGGTCCAACCTATAACCCCAATTGGAAGGGTGTCAGTACCGTACCACGGGTAAAGACAAGTTGCTATGTCACCCTTATCTGGCAGGTGCTCTAAATAAGAATGGTGCTACCCTTAATTGACAGGTAAGACACCTCATCAACCCTCAACTGGCAGGTTGATGTATCAACCTACGCTAGTTATGTAGTTTTAGAATACAAGTACTACTTCTAAGAATCACACCATATACTGGCAGGTGAGTCCCCAGCCTTGGGTTCACTCGGTGCTGAATTCTACTCCCAAATGAATAGACAGTGAACTGATTTCTAAGCTGTACTAGGATGGACTGAACTATTACTGATCGTGTGAACTGACTGATCTGGACTAAGTTCACTGAGTTCTGTTATCTATTTAAATACACTGAGTTTTGTACTGATTGAATACTACTGATCATGATATTTCTGATACTATTCGGTAACTACTGTATCGCTAGATCAACAACTTGATTTTTGGGTATTGAATACCCTATAACTCGATAGCATGGAAAGTAAAACATAGCATAACCTTAAAATCATAATAACACTTGCTTACTAACAATGCATTTATTTAAACATTTTGTCAAACACTCGATATACATGAGCTTATACATGAATGGAATCAAAAAATAACATATCATGCTTTCACTAGTCAATTCACATAAGCATTTTAACAAACACTTAGGGAGCATGGTTATTTCATATAGAAATAAACATGTAATAATATCATGGCTACTACATTCAACTTGTAGTTCAAGAGGTCAACATGAAGATCACATAAATCAACCCACAATTATCTAATTTTCATGAAAATTGTAATAAATCATGGAATTAAACCCCAAACATCAATTCACACATGAACACAATCCAATTCCAACACGTAAATCATGAAATCATAAACTTGTAGTTTTACAAAGGGTTCTTAGACTTCATGGGTGAAAGGAACCATGAATGAACACCTAACATACCTTGGTACTTTAATTCGTGAAGATTGATGGTGTGTTCTTGAAGCTTAAATTTGAAATTGGGTGACCTAGTGTTTATCCTTGAGTAAATTTGAGAGAGAATAAGTAGTTTTTCTCTTTAGAATGATTAATTTCATGTTTTGAGGGCTGAATCAAAGTGGAAAAAGACTTAATTGCCCCTCTAGATGCGAAATTAAATAAAACAAAACCGTGCCCAGTGATGCGCTGGGCGACGCACCGCGTCGATGGTCGACGCAATGGCCAACGCAATGCATTGACATCTCATCAGATTACTGGAATTTGCACTGGGAGCTGGAGAAAATATTTATCGATGCGATAGGCGACATGACACATTGATATCACGTTGATCCACTATTTTGGACTCCCAAACATGCCCCAAATAATGTTTGAAAAATCCAAAACTCGTCCGAGAACACCTACTAACATTTCTGATAATGAATCCACCTAAAAATTGATATTTTAAGGTCGTAAGGATCGTAAAATAGGATCGCCAACTTATGAAGGCTAAAATAATTCTAACTATAAACACTTAGCTAAAATTTCTAAGTTTGGGACCTCTTTTCAAGCTTTAAAGGACTAAGTTAAGCTTAGAATTTTACGGTATCTTACAATATCTTTCCCTTGGGAATATTCATCCTTAAATAAGACTGGCTAAGCTGAGGATACTAATAGACTGAGTTTACGTACTGGATATGCATAACTGAAGCATGATTTCATAACTGAAATTACTGATATACTAAGTTTTCATACTGAACATGCATATCTGCAGCATGACTAAATTCTAAAGATATGACATGACTGAACTATTTTCATGAAGTTATGCATGACATGAGAATGATATGCAGTTGAAACTGTTACCAAGTTGGTAATGGAAATTTGAGCATGAGACTGAGTAAATCTAAGGTAGACTATTACCTTGAGCTGAGTCTGAGTTTGTAGAGAAGAGGTGAGGATACTTGGTTTGCATAACTGTTTAAGCTTCCCAATTGGCTTCCTAAATGGACTAATTTCACCAAAGAACTATGACTAAAGGAACTTATTTGTTCCTCAGTCTGCGAACCTGATGGTCAAGAATTTCGAATGGAACTTTCTCATAAGAGAGACTATTCTGAACATATATAGCCTCTATAGGGACTACAACTACTGGGTCACCTATGCATTTGTTTAGTAAGGATACAAGAAACACTGGATGTACTGAAGCTAAGTCTGAAGGAAACTCAATCTCGTAAGCTACCTTTCCAAAATGGTTGAGAATTTGGTAAGGACCGACATATCGAGGACTGAGCTTCCCCTTCTTGCCAAACCTCTTCACTCCCTAAATAGGAGAGATTTTCAAATACACATAGTCACAAATCTTAAACTCGAGATCCTTTCTTCACACATTTGCATATGATTTCTGTCGGCTCTGAGCTATCTTAAGCCATTCCCTGGTCAACCAAACTTTTTCCAAGGTATAAAATACCAAGTCAAGCCCTACCACTGTGGCTTCACCTACTTCAAGCCAAAAAATAGGAGATCTATATCTCCTCTCATAAAGCACCTCAAACAGAGCTATCTAAATGCTGGAATGATAACTGTTATTATATGCTAACTCAATCAAAGAAAAGTGGTCATCCCAACTACCCTTAAAGTCAATGGCATACACTCTTAGCATATCTTTTAAAGTCTGAATGGTCCTTTCTACTTGACCATCTTTCTAAGGGTGAAAGGTTGTACTGAGGTGAACTTGGGTACCAAGACCCTTTTGGAAGGCTTTCCAAAAATGAGAGGTAAACTGCGTACCTCTATTTTAAATAATGGATAATAGAACTCCTTGCAATCTGACCAACTCTCTAACATAGAACTTGGAATAATACTCGATTAAATAAGAGGTATGAAATAGTAAGAAGTAAACTAATTTGGTCATCATATCCATAATGACCCAAATTGAATCATGCTGGCGACGAGTACGGGTCAAACTTGTCACAAAATCCATGTTCACCTCCTCCCACTTCTACATTGGAATATTGATCTCCTATATAGGTCCCTTAGGCTTCTGATGCTCAATCTTGACCTGGTGACATGTAGAGAACTTAGCTACAAACTCTGCAATGTCTCTTTTTATCCCACTCCACCAATCGACCTCCTATAAATCTAAGTTCATCTTGGTGGCCTCTGGGTAAATTGAAAAGCCCACATCATACGATTCTACAAGAATCCATTGTCTCATGCCATCTATAAATGACACACATAGTCTACCCTGGATGCGCAACACACCATCTATTCCCCGGGAGAAAATCTTTACTTTCTGATCTCTGACTGTCTCTTTCAGCTTAACTAAACTGGGATCTTTGTTCTGCTTTTCTTTTACCTCAGAAAATAATGAGGATTCTAAACTATTCTGCACCCATATGCTACCCTCCACTGAATCGAATAAGCAGACACCTAGTCGGACAAGCTGATGAACTTCCTGATCTAACTTCTTCTTACCATCCTTTAGGTGGGCAATACTACCCATAGACATCCTACTGAGAGCATCATCTAGTACATTGGCATTACCCAGATGATATAGAACTCTCAAGTCATAGTCTTTCAATAACTCTAACCACCTTCTTTGACGTAGATTCAGGTCTTTCTGAAAAAATACATACTGAAAGCTTTTATGGTCTGTGAACACATCAACATGGAACCCATACAAATAGTGCCTCCAAATCTTTAGTGCAAAAACTACAGCTGCTAACTCAAGATCACGAGTAGGGTAATTCTTTTCATAGGGCTTAAGCTATCTAGGGGCATAGGCTATGACCTTACCTCTCTACATCAAAATATACCCCAAACTGGCTTTGGAAGCATCACAATATAGTACAAACCCATCTGAACTATCTGGTAAAGTCAAAATTGGGGCTATATTGAGTCGAGTCTTCAACTCCTAAAACCTCTTCTCACAAAAATCTAACCACTGGAATTTGACTTTCTTCTGAGTTAATCTAGACATAGGGGATGCAATTGAGGAAAATCCTTCAACAAACTATCGGTAATAGCTATCCAAATCTAAGAAACTCCTAATATCTGATGGAGAGGTAGGCCTAGGCTATTTTTTTACTGCTTCGGTCTTTTGAGGATCAACTCCAATGCCATCATCGAAAACTATATATCCAAGGAAAGCTACTAACCTTAGCCAAAATTCACACTTACTAAATTTGGAGAACAATTGATGAGCTTTGAGAGTTTGTAATACTATTCTGAGATGGTATGCATGATCACTTTTACTGCAGGAGTAGACAAGAATGTCATCAATAAAGACTATGAAGAACATGTCCAAGTCTTGCTTGAACACAGGGTTCATCAAGTCCATAAAGTTTGTTGGAGCATTGGTAAGACCAAATGACATGACTAGCTATTTGAAGTGACCATACCGAGTTCTAAAAGTTATTTTTGAAATGTCACATTCTCTGACTCTAAGCTGATGATAGCCTAATCTGAGGTCTATATTAGAAAAATAACTGGCACCCTGAAGTTGGTCAAACAAGTCATCGATTCTGGGAAGTGGATACTTATTTTTGACTGTGACTTTGTTTAACTGATGGTAATCTAAACACATTGAAAAGGAACCATCTTTCTTATGCACGAATAGAACTGGTGCACCTCTAGAGGATATATTGGGTCTGATGAATCCCTTATCTAGGATATCCTTCAATTGTTCTTTTAATTCCTTAAGTTCTGTTGGAGCCATTCTATATGGTGGGATAGATATAGGTTGAGTATCAGGAAGAAGGTTTATTTCAAAGTCAATTTCCCATTCAGGAGAAACCTCGAGAATGTCTTTGGGAAACACATCGAAAAATTCACCTGCTACTGGAATTGACTCAAGACGAGAAGTATCAGAACTAGAATCCTTAACTCGATCAAGATGAGAAACACATCCCTTAGATATTATTTTTCTCACCCTTAGGTAAGACACAAGCTGACCCCTAAGTGCTGAAGTACTACCCCTCTATTCAGGGATAGGTTTATTCAGAAACTAAAAATGGATAATTCTATTTGCAATCAACAGAATCATAGCATGAATGAAGCCAATCCATTCTAAGAATGACATCAAAATTTTTCATCTCTAATTCTACTAAGTCTGCTGAAGTGACTTTCTGAGATACCATAATCGGACAGTTCCTCTATACCCATTGGGCTATAATAGATTTGCCCACTAGGGTAGAGGTTGAGAAGGGCTCTGCTAAGATTTTGGGATTGACTTTGAATTTAAAAGCTAAATAAGGAGTTATAAAAGACAAAGAAGCTTTTGGATCTATCAAAGCATAAACATGTAAATAATAAAATTTTAATGTACCAGTGACCACATAAGGAGAATTTTCCTAATCCTGTCAGGACTATAGTGCATAAAGTCTATTTGGGTGATGCCCACTGGTGGCACTGGAAGAGACACCCTGCTGATTTGAGTGTCTAGACTGAGATGAAGGACGATTATACTGACCTAGAGAACCTGACTGAGGACAACCTCTAATTCTATGACCTAGCTTTACACACTCAAAACACACATAACTGCCATCTCTACAGATACCCTGATGGTTTCTGCCATATTTCTAGTAAAGAGGATTTGTTTAGGCACTTCTAACACTAGCCTGAGTTTTAGGGCCTAATGTCCTATCTTTACTGCCATCTTTGAGTTTTGGCACTAGAGCACTGGCTGGGGAAAGAGCTGGAATTGAAGGTTATTGGGTGGAACTAGAAATGATTTCCACCCTCTAACTTAGGCTAAGCAAAGTTAAAGCTACCTATTCTAGCCCTCTTGTTCTGCCTCTCCTTCTCTTTATTCTTAGCCTCCTCTATCTGCTAAGCATAGACCATAAACCTGGATATGTCCACATTCTTAATCTGCATTGCGGTCCTACACTCCTTGACCACACTGTTAGACACACTCGACATAAACTTACTCATCTTAGATCTGCTGTCTCCTACCACATAAGGGGCGTATTTGGATAACTGAGCAAACTTAAGTGAATGCTCCTTTACTTTTATGTTGCCCTATTTCAGATTAATAAACTACAAAACCTTGTCTTTCCTCAACTCCAGTGGGAAGAACCTATCATAAAAGCATTGGAAAACTCCTTCCATTCTATAGGCCCTGCATCAGCGTCCCTCTCTGCCTTCTACTACTTGAACTATAAGTGAGCCACATCCTGCAATTGATATGCTGCTAACTCAACACTCTCACCAGTATTCACCCTGTAATATCTATGACTTTATGCACCTAATCAAGGAATTCCTATGGATCCTTATCTGACTTAGACCCTGTAAATGATAGGAGATTTATTTGGGTAAAGTACCGAATTCTATCTACACTAGTATTAGCCACTGGGTTGGCCTGAATAGCTACTGGACGTTCATTCTAGGTTTCCACATAATGGGATAAAGTTTATTCTGGGTTGCCACAGAATGGGAATAAATGGTGAAAGATGCTCTGAATTCTACATGGGAAACATGCTTATCCAGGGAATTCGGATAAACGGGCGAAGGTGTTGGCTGGTTTCCTATTCTTTTTCCATTAGTTTATTTGGGAGGCATATTATATAAATGGAAGGGAAACTTGAATTAGACAGAGATTTTAACTTGAGCTCATATTTACTCACATGATATGAATACTGAAAGAAGGGAAACTTTTCCTAAAGTGCCTCATAGCCTCTTGTTCATAAATGTGGTGTGCAACACACCCATGCCCAAGATTTTACTAAACATGGATTTTATACTTCCTAGGACTCTGCTAAATCTTAGGCTCTGATACCAAATTTTTAATGCCTCGAGTCTGCACCCCGGATGTCACACGATGCTCATAATCCTGAAAGACGACAAGCTAACCCATGACTGGTACTTGCTGCAATAACTTAGTAATAACATTGTAATAATATAGAAATTAGGTTGAATCTTCCATAAGGTTCATAACTGGAATCAAATACTGATAAATAAATACTGAAAACTGAACATCTGTCTAAAATATTCTAGTTTGAAAGCCTCTAACTGTCTGAGCATGGAGTTGATAGGACAAGCCCCCAACTAACTCCAACTACTGAATATACTGAACTGCTAAAATGCTAAAATAATAACTTTGTCCTCAAACTATGAGGACTCACCACTAAATCTGCTACTGATAGGCTGGGCTGCTAAGTACGATAAGGAGCCCATGGTTCTGAACCTAGGATATAAGACATCATAGCATAAAAAAGGTATATGTCAGTACTTTGAATGCACTGGTATGCTAAGTAAGGTAAGGTTAAATGTATGGGTTCATATGCATGAACAATAACTGGCTAATTAACATGAATATAACTGAATGAGAGTACATGGAAACATAAAATTATTGTAAATACTGATTATACAATACTATTCACATAACTACGTATACTATAACTAAGATCATATTAACACTGGGTACTGAGTTCTGGTAACTAAATAACTGATATCTGAGTTCACTGATAATTGTATTACTATTAGTTGGATGACAATTTTTGACAGTCCTGATTTTGTAGAACTGAACTAAGTTCTATACTGAGACTGAAATTAAAACTGAAGCTGTGGGAGGTAATCATCTAACCGACATGCCCCTCTTTGAACTGATTGGGGTCTAAACTATAACCCTAAGTGGAAGGGTGTCAGTACCGTGCCATGGGTAAAGACAAGTTTCTGAGTTACCCTCATCAGGCAGGTACTCTAAATGAGAATGGTGGTACCCTCAACTGGCAGGTAAGACACCTCATCAACCCTCAAATGGCAGGTTGATGTCTCAACCTATTCTGGTTATATAGTTCTGGAATGCAAGGACTACTTCTAAGGATCACACCCTATACTAGCAGGTGATTCTCCAGCCTTGGGTTCACTTGGTGTTGAATTATACTCACAACTGAATAGACACTGAATTAATTTCTAAACTATACTAGCTATACTGAACTGTTACTGATCGTGTTAACTGACTGATCTTGACTGAGTTTACTGAGTTCAGTTATCTAACTGAATACACTGAGTTCTGTACTGAATGAATACTACTGGTCATAATATTTCTGAGACTATTCTGTAACTACTGTAGCTCTAGGTCAATAGCAAGATTTTTAGGTATTGAATGCCCTAGGACTCGTTAGCATGGAAAGTAAAACATAGCATAACCTTAAAATCATAATAATACTTGCGTACTAACAATGCATTTATTTAGTCATTTTGTCAAACACTTGATATACATGTGCTTGTTCATGAATGGAATCATACAATATGTCATGATTTCACTAGTCAATTCACATAAGCATTTTAACAAACATTTGGGGAGCATGGTTATTTCATATATAGCAATAAATATGTAATAATATCATGGCTACTACATTCAACTTATAGTTCAAGAGTTCAACATGAAGATCACATAAATCAACCCACAATTATCTAGTTTTCATGAAACTTGTAATAAATCATGGAATTAAACCCTAAACATCAATTCACATATGAACACAATCTAATTCCAACATGTAAATCATGAAATCATAAACTTGTAGTTTTAAAAAGGGTTCTTGATCTTCATGGGCGAAAGGAACCATGAATGAACACCTAACATACCTTGGTGCTTGAATTCGTAAAGATTGATGGTGTGTTCTTGAAGCTTAAATTTGAAATTGGGTGCCCTAGTGTTTGTCCTTGAGTAAATTTGAGAGAGAATGAGTAATTTTGCTCTTTAGAATGATTAATTTCATGTTTTTAGGCTGAATAGAAGTGGAAAAAGACTTTATTGCCCCTATAGATGTGAAATTAAATAAGCAGAAACAATGCCTAGTGATGCACTGGGCAATGCACCGCGTCGATGGTCGATACGATGGATGACGCAATGCATCGAGATCACATCGGCTTACTGGAATTTGCACTGGAAGTTGGGGAAAATATTTATCAATGTGATAGGTGATGTGATGCATTGAGATCACATCGATCCACTATTTTAGACTCCCAAACGTGCCCCAAACGATGTTCGAAAAATTTGAAACTCGTTCGAGAACACCTACTGACATTCCTGATCATGAATCTACCTAAAAATTGATATTTTAAGGTCTTAAGGATCATAAAATAGGATCTCCAACTTATGAAGGTTAAAATAATTCTAAGTATAAATACTTAACTAAAATATCTAAGTCTATGACCTCTTTTCAAGCTTTGAAGGACTGGGTTAAGCTTACAATTTCTTGGGGTCTTACAAAAGCATAGTCTTTAGTTTATTTAAGATAATCTAAAGCTCTTTTCATTGACATCCAATGAGTTTTATTAGGATTACTCGTGTACCGACCTAACTTACTAATAGAACATGCTAGTCTGGTCATGTACAATCCATGATATAGATTAAAAATCCCAACATTCTTGCGTACTCCAACTGTGAGTCACTTTTACCCTCATTATTTTAAAGTGTGAACCTCATATCCAATGGAGTCTTGGCAATATCAAATTCCAAATACTTGAATTTGTCATGTACCTTTTCGATGTAATGATAGTGTGATAATGCCAACCCTTATGGAGTTCTATGGATTCTTATTCCTAAGATCACATTTGCAACTCCAAGGTCTTTCACATCAAACTTGCTTTCAAGAATTTATTTCGTACCATTTATGTCAGAAATATCTCTACTGATGATCAACATATCATCCACATACAAACAAATAATGACTTGGTTATTTGGAGTTCATTAATGTAAACACATTTATCACATTCATTTATCTTGAACCCGTTTGCCAACATAGTTTGGTCAAATTTAGCATGTCATTATTTAGGTGCTTGTTTTAATCCATAAAGTGACTTAACCAGTTTACACACCTTATTTTTTTCCTGGAACCCCAAAACCCTCAGGTTGTTCCATGTAAATTTCTTCCTCCAATTCTCCATTTATAAATGTTGTTTTCACATCCATTTGATGTATTTCAAAATCATATACCGCCGCCAAGGTAATTAACATCCAAATTGATGTTCTCCTCGTTATCGTCTAGTATGTATCATAGTAATCAAGGCCTTTCTTTTGTTTAAAGTCTTTTACAACAAGTCTTCCCTTGTATTTTTCAATAGTACCATCAACTTTTATTTTTCTTTTGAAGATCCATTTAGAACCTAAAGGTTTATTTCCTGGAGAAAGATTAACCAACTCTCACGTATGGTTGCTTAATATTGAATCAATCTCACTATTGACTGCCTCTTTCCAAAAGGATGAGTCTAATGATGACATCACTTCCTTAACATTTGAGGCTTATTTCTAAGAAAAATGTTACAAAATCTATTCCAAACGAAGTTGGTAGTATTAGTGGTGATGGAGCTGTTGGTGGTGGTAGTGGTGCTGCTATTAGGGCTAATGATGCTCCTCTTATAGTTTTTAAAACAAACCATTATGAGTATGATCATACTGGTTATACAAATTTTTTCGCTCCTAGTGAATGTTCTGCATGCAAATGCCAAGACTGCAAGGTAAAACATAATGTAGTGATTAATGTTATAAATGCATTAACTTCTTCAGTAAAGGAATTGACATCTAAGAGGGGTGTCATTCCATTAAAGAAGATTTCATATTCATCCACTCCATTAGATATTAAGGCTAAGAGGAGAAGGGAAGTAATTTCCAAGGCATTATCAAGCATAAAAAAAAACGCAAAATTACAACTTCACTGTCTTTGTGTTCCACTATTGAGCAATATACAAGGGCCATAGGAGAGCAACATTAGCTGAAGAAGGTAAATATATAACATCTGTTCCAAGTAACAAACGGACACATATCTATTTCAACAGATAACACATCTGCTGAAAATTATCAAGCATATATATACATTTGTTGCAACAGTTGACTAATCTGTTATGTTAGATACAATATCTATTGCAACATATGTCTCATCTGTTCTAGCAAATAAAACAAATATATGTACAATTTTTTTTATACCAGTAGATGACCTATCTACTGCAATATATGGGTCATCTGTTGGGACAAATTAAATTAAGACTTCCTACTATTTCAATTTTTCCAAACAAATTAGTCATATGTTGAAACAGATGATTCATCCATTGGAAATTATCATATAGGTCTTCCTCATGTTTTAATTTGTCCCAACAGATGATCCATCTGTTGCAACAGAGAAATAATCTATTTGGGACAATTTAAAACATGCGGAAAACCTATTTGATTTGCTAAAACAAATGAATGATCCTTTTCCGTTTTGTTGTATCATTGTAATTAGCATTTACAATTCTAGTTTTCCAGGTAGATGTCACAGTAGAAGATGCTGCTGAACAAAATTGATAATATGCTACTCTTTTTATGGAAATACGGAGAAGTGAAAGTGCAGAAATCGTACGCAAGCGACATTAAAGATCCACGGCGACCAAAGCCAAATTCCATAGCATCGAATGAAGAACAACTTGTCCTTTTTGAGTGCATAAACTGTTGATTTATTTGTTGAGATTTTTACCCATAAATTTTTTTTATATTTTATTTATTTGTTGATTTATTTAATGTAATTTTTGAAGGCTTCAATTTGATTTATTTTGTCTATGAATTTTATTTTATCCTTAGATTTGAACTAATTAATTGAAATAGAATACTAGATTCAAATATTGCAACAAATAAGTTATTTCTTGTAATAAACAACACATCTGTTGGAAAATATCAAATAGATTTAGACATATGTTGCAACATGTAGGTCATCCTTTTGAAATTATCAAATAGATTTTCCCACAGTTACAAAAGATAGACTTAGATAGAAACATCGACATAATGCAATAAATGGCCAACCTATTGCAATAGATAAACTATATGTCATAACAAATAAAAGTTACAACAGATAGACAATCTATTGTATTATAAAAAATTTAACTTTCATCAGACAAAAAAATTGCCACTATATATAAAGTGAAGTGACTTAAAATAAAAAAGTGTTATGGTGTTTGTGTTTCTACATCTTATTATTTATACACAGACTCCAAGCGTCCATTTAATACCCCATAAGTCCAAAACTCTTGCATATTTTCCATAGAAGTTTTGCACAGAAAGGTCATTAGCTTGGCCATTTCTGTGCCGGTCAGCAAACATTCAATGTGTGCAAGTGTAACACCCCGTATTTTTGAGCTAGAAATCAATCCATATTTCCTATGTGTATAAACTTTAATCCCATGATTTGTATGTTAATACATGTGTCATGATCTTTGTCCTAGCGGGTGATGTGCTTTCGACATGAAAGATGTTCATAAGAATCACTTAGAACAAAGTTGAGCTAAGACCATTTAATCCGTCCAAAGTTTAATATTCAATTCTAAAATGGTCTAATTTGATTGTATATAACATTTGATATGTGTAGAATTTTTCCGCTTAAGACCCACCAAATTGTAGATAAGAATTATCTTTCCAACGGTACAAATTTTACCTTAATTCGATACCCGAGCGAAAAGTTATGGCCATGCAAAGGGGTGTGTGTCGCCTAATAATCGCCTAAGGCTACTGAAATGGGTATGTGATTAGCTAGGCGTCGCCCATCCAAGGGCTAGGTGATTGGAAAGCCATAGCCTGTCTTGTCTTGGGCGATTTTCTAGGCGTCGCCTAGGTCATTGCCCAGTGCTAAAAACACTCTGTTTTGACTTAAATCTAGGGTGTTGAAGTCTTTCAACACCCCTAAACCATCCCTAATCACTTCAAAACATTTTGATGAAGTATTAAACACATTAAATACTCTCTCTTAGCCCTAAGTAATTAGTAACCTAGTCAAAAACCCTCCTCCATTCCCAAGAACAAGATTCAAGCCATTTTCATAAGAAATTAAGGAATTCAAGTTTTTAATCTAGATATTAGTCGTTAAGGTATGTGTGATGTTCATCCATGGTCCCTTTTCATCCATGGAGTCCAAGAACCTATTTTTTATATTTTAAATTATGAATTTACATGTTTATAATGCGTTATTTCCATTAAGCTTATATGAATTTTGATTATACATGAGGTTTACAAGTATTTTTCATTGAAAATAGCCCCTATACATTTGAATGATGATATTTTCATGTTGAATCTGTAATTCATGGTTTTGGTATTGTAACTATGTGATGTGTGAGCTAATGCTAACACATTTGAGGCTTTTAACTAAGAATAATTGCGAAGCCTTAAGCAACTTTTGTCGTTTTTGAGTGTTTTATGTTTGATTTTGTACTTTAAGATGATATGAGAGAGAACCAAAACGAATGGAAGAAAAGAAGTTGAAATCTGAAGACAAGTGTGGCTGACGACATTTGTGATAAGTCGTCAGCCCTGTGATTAGTTATCAAGTTCATCGTTAGCAGTAAATAGAGAATTGGCCTAAGTTGAAAGACGTGATGATATTTTTTGATAAGTCGTCAAGGGTATGATAAGCTGTCAAGAATACCGTCAGCCTGAGGCAGCAGAGGAAAACTGAAGTAGAGCTTTCACGATATTTTGTGATAGGTCGTCACGGATTTGATATGTTGTCAAGTTTGTCGCCAGCCTTAAACAGAAAGAGCCAAAACTGAAGAAGGAGCTGACGACATTTATGATAAGTCGTCAGCCTCCTGATAGGCTATCACAAATGTCATCACCTAATTTGAGGAATTTCTGAATTCTATTATTTATTTCCATAATTAGGGTGAAATATTTAAAGCTTTGTTTTAAGGTTTGCTAGAGAGTTTCGTACATTGAGTTTTGACAATACTTTTGATATTTTTTCTCTAATTTCTTGGATTGAAAATGCAAATACTTTGAAAAGATTATTATTATTATTATTCTGGGATTTTCCTTTGTGATCTAATCTGTGATTCACTAGTTATTATTATTCTTGTGGTAAGTTTAACTTTCAAAGAATGAATACAACTTGTTGTTTTGATTTTAGCATTATGAGTGGCTAAATTCCCTTAACCTGAATTATGGGATCTAGGGTTAGGTCTTGATAAGGTGCTAAGTGTTCAAGATTCAAAAGGTGGTTGGATTTCTTGATAATTGTGAGGTTTTAATTAACGTCTGTTGGTTGCAAATAATAGATAACACTTGCTTTGGTTTGCTTGAGAAAGAAATCAAATATAGTGGAAAGTGAGTTATCGACAGGGACTTGTAAATACTCCGTTTAATAATCAGCGTTGTAACAAGGTTGGTTAACCTGAGGTAAAATCTAGGCAGTGAATATAAATTTCCTAAGTTCGAGAGGACTAGGTAATTAAATGCTTAAGTAGGTCAAGAGACATTTAAGCATAACGTCGATAAAGATAACTTGTTGTCCTACCTACCATGAGAATGTTGAACCACCGTTAGCATCTGTCAAGTACCGGAAGCCCTAGTGAACATAATTCTGGTTTTTCATAAACTTTTGATTATGAACACTGAAACTAATGTAACCAAAAATTGCTTGTTAAACTAAAAACCCCCTATTTCTGGAAACTTTCAACTATCAGTTGATTAATTTGCAAACAACTTACGTTCTTACCATATTCCTTGTGGGATTCGACCCCAACCTAGTTTATATTGACAACGATCACTTATGTTCTCATTGAGAGGTGTAGTTTGAGAGTTATCAAAAATGACACCGTTGCCGGGGAATACGGTTGTAAATAGAAGTTTGAGTGGCAAATTGACTGTTAGTTAAGTTTCCTAGTTTTATGTTTATTTGTTGTTTTTGTTTATTTGCAGGATCTTTATAGTGTATGCCAAGAACCAGAAGTTCCAGAGAACCATTATTACCACTTAATTCGGAACCGCAATGAATTAAAAGAATGGCAGAACAACAAGAAACTGGATAGACTGGCAACCTTAGCTCGAGCTCAGGAGAATGTGCAAAATGTTGGGTAACAAGCACGACATCCAAACCCTGAGGATGAAGATTTGGGAGACGAGAAGTTGCTGAATCCTTGTAACCCAAGGCGTATAGAGCAGATAACTTCACCAATATGGTGAAATGTTAACAGGAACCATCCGTTCTAAGAAATACAAGAGTACCATCTCATCCAGTATGATCTCAATGATGATGATGATGGAATAGATAGAGCAGGTGAAATGGGTGCAATCATTCCTCCATTGTTGGAACCTGGGGCCAAGTTCAACATTACGAGTACTATGATCCAACTCCTCAATCTGAAGGGGTTGTTTGGTGGAATTCCTGGGGATAACCTGAACCTGCATCTAGTGAATTTTGTCACTATTTGTAAATCTTTTGATAACCCAGGAGTGGGTCAAAATTCTATCCGGTTGAGATTGTTCCCATTGTCTCTGTCTAGGGAGGAAACTTTGTGGCTAAATGAGTTGATGCCCGATTCTATAACCAACTGGAGGTAGTTGAAAAGAGCTTTCCTAGAAAGGTTCTTTTCGCCTTCCAGGAGGGTACAGTTCAGGGACAATATTACCAACTTTAGGCAGCTCCCGACTGAAGCCTTGCATGAAACTTGGGAAAGATTCAAGAAAAAGTTGACACAGTGTCCGAACCACAACATGACAGACATACATTTGATGAAGACTTTGTACAGGGCTCTTAACTCTGTTACAAAGCCAATTATAGACAATGCTGGTGGTGGTTCGTTTCTTGATCTTACATTCCCAGAGGCTTTAGAGATGCTGGACAGAATGACCAAATAAAGTCGGGCATGGCATACCAGAGACTCTGTGATGGCTAGCCCCGCTGCTTTTATAGGTATTACTACGGAACAAAATAGAAGAGAAGAGTATTATGACCAAGACATGGCTTACCTGAAAACACAGATGGACTTGCTAACCAAGAACTTACTATCAGGCAAGGTTGAGAAGGTGAAAGTTGTGGGATCTCAGCATAGGATTGAGGTTGATGCAGAAGAAAAGGCTAACTATGTTAATAATCAGGGGGTTTTCGAGGCAATAGCCAGGAGAATCAAGGTCAGAACTTTTATGATAAGCCTGGTTGTAAAGATAGGGAGCAAGGAAATTAGGGAATAACAATAACAGGAGCAGGATATATGTGCCTCCTGGAAATCGTGAGGTTGCTTCAACAAGTTCTAAAAAGATATCCATGGAGGACATAATGGCTAAGTTGTTGAAGGAAGTGGAGGATAACAAATCTAGTGTTACTACCATGAAGACCGATTTGACATCCATCAGTCAGTTGGTACACTCACACTCCACCACAATCAAACAGTTGGAGTAGCAGATAAGCCAACTTTCTGCAGTATTCAACTAGAGAAAGAGCAGAACATTACCGAGTGATATGGTCCAAAATCCATGGAATAATGGCTCATGCATGGCTATTACCACTAGGAGTGGTAAGATATTACTTGACCCTTTTGTGAGAAAATTTCTAGCTGATGAGGTTGGTGTTGATGAACTGAAAAAAGGTGGTCCATTAGAGTCTGAAAAGCTGGACAATTTTGATGATGCTCTAGAGAAAGGTAAAGAGAAGGAAAAGGAGGTAGTGCTAAAAAATATCCCAAGACCACCACCTCCCTTTCCTCAACGATTGAAGAAGAAAACCGATGAGGTAAAATTCAGTAAATTCATGGCAATGCTCAAGCAAGTGACAATAAATGTGCCTTTGGTTTAGGCACTTGAGCAAATGCCAGGATATGCGAAGTTCATGAAAGACCTTGTGACTAAAAAATGGAAGGTTAGCAATGAACCCAAGGAAAATCTCAATCATTGTGGTACTATCTCTACAAGGTCTTTAGTGTAGAAAAAGGCATATCTAGGAGCGTTTACCATCCCGTGCACTATTGGTTCCCTGAATTTCACAAAAGCACTATGCAATTTGGGGGCCAGTATAAACCTAATGCCACTTGTTGTGTACAAGAAACTGGGTTTGGAGGATCCTGCTCTGACAAACATGCGGTTAGTGATAGCAGATAGATCTGTGAAGCGGCCTGTGGGCATTTTACATCATGTATTGGTTAAGGTGGCCAATTTCATTCTACCTACTAATTTTGTAGTCCTAGATTGCAAAGTGGACTTTGAAGTGCCCATTATCTTAGGTAGACCATTCCTTGCAACTGGGTGAGTGATAGTAGAAATGGAGTTGAATGAACTGAAGTTCAGGCTCAATAACAAAGAAGCATGCTTCGAAATACACTCATCCATGACTCAACAAAAAGAGATGAATGTTTTCTCAATCATTGTTATATTCTATGAAGATGGTAAAGGGTATCAACAGGTTGTCTTGATGAAGTCTGAGTTGTTAAGATAGCCAAGTCGTGCCGCAACATTAAATCAGGTGCTATTGGGAGGCAACCCAAAATTTTTATACTCTAGTAAATTGTTTATTTTTGTACTAGGTTATAGTTTAAAGAAGGTAGAATCAATGTATTCAGCTAAGTACCCCTAACGATATTTTTGATGGGCTGTCACGATTGTGATAAGCTATTAGATTTGTCATCAGAGACCTCATCTCTAAAGAAGGGTCTGTCAAGGCTGACAATATTTATGATAAGCTATCATAATTGTGACGGCTTATCAGAAATGTCAACACAAAAAGCCCAACATTAGCTGAAATTATGGGTCAACTTAAAAATACCTGACCTGGCCCACAGGTTGGTCTTTCCACCTTCCCACTTAGTTTTTAATTCCATTAAGTTATTTTTCTTCCATACTTAGAATATTTTCTTCCCTTCTTTGAACCCCTTCCAAGTAAAACAAGAAGTAAGTTTCCTTGTGTGTGTGGGTTTGCAATTAAAATCAAGAACTTCTTCTTACTTCCTCTTGCTCGTGTTATCACATTGAAGGCTTCCATCAGTTATGGTCAAAATTTAACTTTTGTTTTCAAATGGTAAGTGATAGATTAATGACAACCCAAGTTCCCGAGAAGCTTGAACCAAGTTCAACTTTCAAAAAGTGCTAAAAATTGGAACTAGGATTTGCTGTGCAAGCCTAAGGCTTATAAGCTCAGCTCAAAAACAAAACTCACATGGATTTTAAAGAAAAATGGGACCAAAAATTAAAGTAAAGTCAAAGTGAAGTTCTGATAAGAGCTGACGACTTTCATGATGAGCTATCACAACTGTGATGGCTTATCAGAAATGTCGTCAAAGGCTGCTAAGAATGAAGTAGGTTCTATTTAGAGTTGACGACGTTTATGATAGGCTATCACGTTTGTGATGACTTATCAAGAAATGTCGTCACACCTGGGACCAGAAGCTTTACTAAACCATTTCAAGGAGTGTGGAATTTTAATGATCGATGTGTTTGTGTTTATACTCTTGAGGGTCAAATAATGGTTTTTCTCTTGATATAGGTCTTGAAATGGCACCCAAAGGAAAGAACTCAAAATCCACAAAGAAAGTGACCAAGGAAAGTATATCTCGGAGATTCTTCACTGAAGAGTCTGATTATAAGGAGGAAGAGCCTCTTCTCAGGAAGCAAAAGAAGAAGCAAAGCTCTAAAAAGACTCCATCACCCCCACCAGTTGAGGTGTAGGAGAGTGAAGAAAGTGACACTGAGCCAACAATATCCGAGCATACATCTTCTGAGCAGTCAGCCTCTGAACAACAAGAGTCTGAACATGCTGCATTTGAAGAGTATGATTCAGATAAGTCTGAGTGTGAGGAACATGAGTATGGGCAAACTGAATCTGAGAGACCATCAACTGAGTCCCCTTCTACTGAGCCACAAGATGATGAAGACTCCGATTGGGGAACTATGGTCAAATGCAAGAATCCTAAAGTCTGAGACAGCACTAGATGGAAGATTCCCAAAGCTCAAAAAATCTTCTTTGATGGGCTTTACAGAACCAACAGAAGAGCTGTCAAGAGGCCAATCTTTGTGGAGAAGAGAATCATCACTAAGGGGTTGAGCAGGTACCCAGAAGTAGAGCAGAAATTTCATAGATATAATTTAGGATGGACTACACGAGGAGGAAATTCATTTTACCCTGCACTAATTAGGGAGTTCTATGCAAACTACTAAGCTCGCTTGGAAAACATGTGTAGAGAAGGATAGAAAGTAGCTGAACAACCTTTGTTGGACAAAGTTCCAGTACGGGGTATAATGGTGGATATTTCTGAAGCAACAATCAACAGGTTCCTTCATGGCCTGAACTTCACTCCTCAAGCCACTTTACCTACTTTATATGCTCGGTTGAAGCATCAGGAAAATCAGCAAAATTGGTTAGCCACACTCATAACCGATGGAGAACCGAAATGGCTAACAAATTTGAGTGAAAGGATCTTCAAGGCCTCTTTGAATTCAGATGCAAGATTTTGGTGAGGTATTGTTCGTACTTGGTTGATGCCCATAGATGGTGATAATATTCTCGGGGATGATAGAGCAATATTAGTTGCAAGTTTTATGGCTAACCTCAAATTGAAATTTGGAGAGATTATTGTCGAAGAGACAAAAATTTGTGTCTTGAGGTCTGATACAGCATATCCCTTCCCTTGTTTAATTACAAGGTTGTGTAGGGCAGCAAATGTCCTGAAGATTGTGGGGCTAGAAGAAGAACTCCTTGAAAAGAAGACCCATAATCCTATCAGAAATGAGTAAAATCCGCTGACGCTAAATTTGATAGGGGCACAGAGATTCCCACTGACCCATCGGTCATAGGTAATAGTTTAGTGCATAATGCAGAGATGCCTGATTTTGAAGCTGTACCTCTAATATCCAAAATAATGACAGAATCACTAGTGTCCAAAACTGAGACAATTCCTCCAGCTGCAGTGCCTACAACATAATTTTTCTTCAACCTTATGAATTTAGAAGAGTAGAAAAATAGTCCAAGTGGTGCGAGGCTCATCTTAAACTCTTTACCAAGCAATTTGCAGTTGCAGTGGACAAGAGGGTTAAAGATGCACTCGATCCTTACAAGGTTCTACCAGGATGGATTGATGAATTGGAGAACCGCTTCAATGCTCAGTCGAGAGAGAGGTCTGCTCCAGAGATGGCATTATTCAGATTAGACCTAGATAAAGTAAAGGCGGAAATTAGAAAGCTATAACAACACCACTTTATAGCATCAGTAGACCCAGTAGTTGAGAAGTCAGAGGGAGAAATCCTGATGCTTGATCTCACAGAGGAGCCAATAAAGAAAAAGAGAAAGAAAGGTGAGAAAAAAGGAAAAGGAAAGAGAGAGAGGCCCAACAATGATGAAGAAATAAAAGTACAGAAGAGGGCAAGAAAGAATTCTAAAAAGGACGAGATGAAAAAGGCAAGGATTGAATCCTTAGCAGATAATGAGAGATGGAAGGAAGCCATCCGATCGAGAGCAGTAGGTGCCTCCACCAGTAATACTTTATAGACTGATAGACCAGCTAGACCAGAACAGTTTGAGGCTCCTAATGGAGATGAAGCACCAAGGTCAAGAACCCATGACCCTCGGGATTGATCCATTCTAGGTATAATCTAGCCCTTAGTTTAGATTTTATTTTATTTTAAGTTGAGGAAGTTGTTATTGTAAAATTTTGTAGCCGATTAGGAGAAATACTTGTACTTGATGCAGTTGAATTATTTTGTGATTTTTGTACACCTCTTCAAGTGGTATAATTCTGTAACTGTGTGATTTGCATTCAAGTGTGACCACTGTGCATCTTTGTATGGCATTAGTTCTAGTAACATAGTAATCATTTCTAAATAGTTGCATGAACTGAATGAGTCGTAGCTTGTGATCTGCTTGTATGACATGTGTGTGTGAACAAATACTTAGTTCCCTTTGTATGTTGAAGCCAGAACTTGCCCGGTTAGTCTTACCTAGGTTGAAGTATAAGGGTTAGGAAAGGATCATAGGTCATTTTGATATTAGCTCACTTTAGCCTAAATGACCTACCCTATGTGTATAATATCCTTTGATTCCTGATTTGAGCCTAATTATCCTATTTCTTTGTATGATGCCTATTACCTTCCTATTTAAATCACAATAAACCTGTTTTGGCCCTGGTCCTCCTTGGATATTGTGTACCTTAACTTACGCAAATGGCCTAAGTTGAGGGTGGCTATCATAGGGGTGCGTGATATCGAATGAGTATGAAGAAATGTAGCATAAAATAAAAGAATAAAAATATGGGTAAAGAGGAAAAGAGTAAGAAAACAATTGTGAAAAAGATTAGGTAATTGAGAAAAGATTGCACCCATCCTAAATAAGTGTGATCAAGAAAAGAGAAGATCAGAAAAGTCTAATGAGTGAAACCCCAGAAAGCTATTGTAGTGTTAAGGAGGCTTAGTCACTTTAAATACCATCGAGTATCTTACCAGCCTCTAGCCTACATTACAAGCCTAAGAGAAGTCCTATAGTGATCCTAGCTGACCTATTGATGATAGGCGAATTTACACGCCTATAGTGCTATATTTTACCCATATTTTAGCCTAGTTTTGAGAACAAATTATATATTTTATGCATTTTTAGTCCTTTTTCCTGTAAGTGATCTAACGAACATGATTAGCAAAGTTTCAGGTATAAATGAAGCAGAATTCAGCATTTTATGGATTACTTGACGCCAAAGAAAGCTTCACGAAAGGAGAAAAGGAAGCTTAGACACCTAAGGACCAAAAGTGACGCATGGAAAATATGTCCCGGGCAAAAACAACAATTCTGAAGACTTTGGGGACTAACAGTAACTTAGTAGGATTAGGATAATGATACATTAACCTAGTACAATTGGGTTAAGTATTTCATTAGCTTAGTAGGATTAGGATAATGATACATTAACCTAGTACAATTGGGTTAAGTATTTCATTAGCTTAGTAGGAATAGGATATGGGTATTATAAATACCCTATTTTGCTAGAGATTTTAATTCATTCTTCTACTATTCCTCAACAATTCTCATTCTAGTTTTAATTCATCTTTCTACTTCTTCTTCTATTCATCTATTCTTAATTTCCGCAACAAGAGAAACGTTACTTGCAAGAAATCACGCCTAACGCCTACCACACTTGTGCTACACGAAATTCTTATTGTGGTATAATAACAATGTCAATTGTGATTTCCTTCGCACTCATGGATAACTAAACTTCTCTGTTGGGGATATGGAAGCCGAATGAGATACTATCTATTGCTATGAGTTTGTGAGTTCGTGACACGTATGCTGCATATATCATTATTCTCTTCGTCTTAACCTAAATTCTTTGTGGTTGCAAACGCAAGAATATGCCAGTATAACATTTAACTTGTTCGAAAGAAAGGTTATCTGTCTGGAAAAGAGATAATGTCAAGGTAGTAGGGTCCCATCCCCTATTAAAAAGTTAGTGCCGTAACTGGATTAACCTCTTGGAGAATTCGTACCGTTAGACACGCTTTAAGCTCGAAAGAGTTAAAGTGAAATAATCCTTGAATAGGTCGAAAGACGCCTGGATTTACCATCGAATACAATTCTCTATAAGCACATGCATGTCGGAATTCAACACACTCATAGCCAATAGAGACGTATAACTCAGAAGGTGGACGTAACCCCAACTCCTCAATTCTCATTGTTTACAACTTAATAACTATTCTTTCTTTTTTACTTTGCTATTTTCATTTTTTATTTTATATTTTGTTTACATTACTTGCACGGCAAGATTTTCCCCCTTTTACGAGACTTGCACCAAAAGTCTAGTACTTTTTGCTTACTTGTTGACCAAGCTATTCCCTGTGGGATCGATACCTAACCCAGTTGGGTTCTATATTTGCTAACGACCGCTTTACACTCCTACGAGAGCAGTAGATTGAGCGTTATCACCTATCTAAAGATCTGGGTAATGAATATAAGGGCAAACCTATGGTACTTGGCATACATTCATTGGAACTTTATTCTGAGAGTGAGTGTTTGATTTCCCCATGGGTATATATATAATTACTGATATGAGATGAGGGGGATGCCTTTTTTGTGAGGGACACTGGTTGCATTGCTAGTTACTAACTTGTTCGGGTAGTGTAATAAAGGTTTATGCATGGTTGTTATAACTGAATTGATGTCGTATCTTGATTCTTATGCGTTGCATTGGTTTTCTTCATTGTTATTGAATGGAGTGACCTTGGAGATGGTAAAAGTGTTTTGAGATGATATGGATGATTGACTGCCAAATGTACTTTGTAATCTCTTAGTTGTGTTGAGTTGCTTGAGGACAAGCAATTTTTTTAAGTTGATGGTGTTGATGTGTGAGATAATACTAACATATTTGAGGCTTTTAACTAAGAATAATTGTGAAGCCTTAAGTAACTTTTATCGTTTTTGATTGGTTTATGATTGATTTTGCAGTTTAAGCTGATATGATAGAGAACCAACAAGAGTGGAAGCAAAGAAGTTGAAATCTGAAGACAAGTATGGCTGATGACACTTGTGATAAGTCGTCAGCCTTATGATAAGTTATCAAGTTCGTCGTCATCAGTAAATAGAGAATTGGCCTAAGTTGAAAGATGTGACGACATTTTGTGATAAGTCGTCAAGGGTCTGATAAGCTGCCAAAAATGTCGTCATCCTAAGGCAACACAAGAGAACTGAAGTAGAGCTTTGATGATATTTTGTGATAGGCCATCATGGAGCTAATAAGTTGTCAAGTCTGTCTTCAGCCTTAAATAGGAAGAGCCAAAACTAAAGAAGGAGTTGACGACATTTGTGATAAGTCGTCAGCCTCCCGATAGGCTATCACAAATATCGTCACCTAATCTGAGGGATTTCTGAATTCTATTATTTTGTTTCCATAATTAGGGTGAACTATTTAAAGATTTGTTTTAGGGTTTTCTAGAGAGTTCCGCACATTGAGTTTTGACAATACTTTTGATATTTTCTCTCTAATTTCTTGGATTGAAAAAGCAAATACTTTGAAAAGATTATTATTATTATTATTCTGGGATTTTCCTTTGTGATCTAATCTGTGATTCACTAGTTATTATTATTCTTGTGGTAAGTTTAACTTTCAAAGAATGAATACAACTTGTTGTTTTGATTTTAGCATTATGAGTGGCTAAATTCCCTTAACCTGAATTATGGGATCTAGGGTTAGGTCTTGATAAGGTGCTAAGTGTTCAAGATTCAAAAGGTGGTTGGATTTCTTGATAATTGTGAGGTTTTAATTAATGTCTGTTGGTTGCAAATAATAGATAACACTTGCTTTGGTTTGCTTGAGAAAGAAATCAAATATAGTGGGAAGTGAGTTTTCGACAGGGACTTGGAAATACTCCGTTTAATAATCAGCGTTGTAACAAGGTTGGTTAACCTGAGGTAAAATCTAGGCAGTGAATATAAATTTCCTAAGTTCGAGAGGACTAGGTAATTAAATGCTTAAGTAGGTCAAGAGACATTTAAGCATAACGTCGATAAAGATAACTTGTTGTCCTATTTACCATGAGAATGTTGAACCACCGTTATCATCTGTCAAGTACCGGAAGCCCTAGTGAACATAATTCTGGTTTTTCATAAACTCTTAATTGCGAACACTGAAACTAACGTAACCAAAAATTGATTGTTAAACTAAAACCCCCCATTATTGGAAACTTCCAACTATCAGTTGATTAATTTGCAAACAACTTACGTTCAAACCATATTGCCTGTGGGATTCGAACCCAACCTAGTTGAGTTTTATATTGACAACGATCGCTTACATTCTCATTGAGAGGTGTAGTTTGAGCGTTATCACTATATTATCTTTGCAAGCTTTACCCATTCCCATTCTTAAGTTTATGCTTTCCTTGTGTTTGATGAAATGCCTAAGTGTTGTTTTTTTAACAATGATCCCCTACTTTGATTTCAAAGTTGTAATATGTCCTTATTGTTTTTTCGATCTAGCGTTGGGGGTTATGAATACTCGAAACTTAGATTTTTACATAGTTTTAGTATTGGCAGAATGGTTTCAGATAAACCATGAGCCTTATCATTCAGTCAGGTTTTAAGACCAGATGTTTGTTCAGTTAAACTTAGTTCAGTCCAGTAATCAGTGTCAGTTCAATTAGGAGTAGGATTTAGCACTGAGCGAACCCAGGGATAGGAACTCACCTGCTAGTAGAGGATGTGACCTTTAGTAGCAGTCCCTTAGTTCCAAAATAATATAGCCAGCATAGGTTATAGATATTGATACGCCCAAATTACAACTCTCGTGAGAAAGTGTAAGCGGTCGCTGTCACATATAGAACCCAACTATGTTGGGTGTCGAATCCCACCGGGAATACTCTGGTCACTAAGTGTTGCGATTATTAGTAGACTGTTGGTCGAAAATTCTAAGAAAAAGGGGGGGTTTGGTTTAGGCATGAACTAATATTATCAAAGTAACGATGGAATGATTTGTGTAGTGAGATTTAATCACAGAGAATGGTAAGTTCGGGTTATGTCCACCTTGTAGTTTCTATTTCTCTATTAACTATGAGTAACACGGAATTTAGACATGCATTCACTTATAGAGAATCGTATTCTAATTCTAAATCCAAGTGTTTCTCAACCATCAAGGATTTATTTCACTTTAGCTCTCTCGAGCCTAAAGTGTATAACAAATGGTACAAATTCTCCAAGAAGTTAATCCGGTTAAGGAATTAACGTGTAAATAGTGGTTGGAAGCCCTATTTCCTTGTCAGACTCTTTTTTCCAAACATGTAACTTTTCTCTCGAACAAGTTAATGCTATGATGGCGTATTCTCTATGTTTGCAACCATAAGAATTCAATCAACACGAAGAGAGTAATGATATAAGTAGCATAACACATCAATAATTCACAAACTCATAGCAATAGATAGTAGCCTACAAGGTTTCCATAACCCTAACAGATAGGTTTAGCTACTCATGAATACAACGGAAATCAAAGTAGACATCATCATCATACCAAAACTAGAACAATCTTCACGATGGAGATGCTTTAGCGTCAATAAGAGGATGACGTTTTTCCCTCTATCCATTGCCCCAGTCTAAGCCGTTTTCTCTGTTCTAAAAAATTACAGAATCTGAAAATTGAATAATGACTGAATTCCCCTGAAAACTTCAGCAATATGGTTTTTAGAACATCTTTTTCTACTAAGTTGCTACTGCATCCTTAAGTATTTAAAAATGCTGAGTTTGCCCGGGAAAAAGTTCCCATGCATCACATTTAGTCCAAAAGATGCCTTCCCTCTTATGTGAAGTTTTCCTTTGCTGCCCACAGGTCGACAAAGTGCTGAAATCTTCATCATTAGTACCTGAAAACATGCTGATCACATTGGTCTGCTCACTTAAAGGAAAATGGACTAAAAGTGCAAGAATTATATATTTTATCCTCAAAACTTAGCTAAAACATGGGTAAATTATGGTGTTAGACGTATAAATACGCCCAACATCACCACCCCACACTTAAAGCTTTGTTTATCCTCGAACAAAATATTCCATCCATGCAAACACCAAATTAGAATTTTACAATAGCAACACAAAATGTTCACAAGACATGCACGACAATTATTTACAAAGAGTAGGTTTCTTGATCACTACTAGAAACAACTCAACCTCCAACAAAGACTCATTAGGATGGTTAATTCGTATCCACAAGTTAACCCACAAAGAATCATATAAAACTACCCAACAATCATCAACCATGTGTGTCTCACACAAGATATCACCCATAATCACTCATAGTTTTGCATTTTTCGAAACATGGGTAGCAGACTCTCCTTGCTCTCACTCTCACAAAGAATTCTTATATTGCAACTGATGACCATAGGCTTGCCCTTAGTGTAATGCTCTACTAATATCAGATTGCTAAGTTTAGGATCAAATAGGTCTTTACAGGTTGTAATGTAGGCTAAGGGACAGGTAGGACTATTTTGGCCAGAAATAGTGACTATGTTCCCTAAGTGCTTTAATACACTACACTATGCCATTTACACTATCTTTTAACAACCACTCTACCTTTCTTTCATCTACCAACCCCTTTTCACCCATTTTGTTATTCAATCATAAACACAACTATCTTTTTGTTTTTCTAAATTTTTTTTTAATTAAGCATCCCTATGATAGCCACTCTTTTTTATAATATTTTCAAGTAACAATACACCCTGAGGTATTACTTTTACCATTTTTCTCTTATTTTTCACACTCTCTACTCAACTTGATTCTTCAATTTAAAGCGCTTAGGAGCTTTTGGATCAAAATTATGGTCTTGAACAAAAATAGATTAGGCTACATATGTGGCTGCCAAAGAAGATAGCTAAAGGCTCAAAGGGGGTTCACTAGGACAATGTAAAAAGGTAGGTAAAAAGAAGGTAAACAATTTCAGGGTTGCCAAAGAAATGCCTAAATCATCTCCTAAACTCACACTCTTGATTTTGCTTCACACACACACCAGGCAAGTTCTAGCATCAGTCACAACAAAGAATATACAATAATCTCACACACACAAGGTACATGGTCAACTTCATTGGGAGCATTATAGATTCTTGACCCAACAGATGAATGAATTAAACCACAACAATTATCACACAGTGAGTCACAACTTAGAGCCTAAGTGTTTCAATAGTAATGATTTAGCACAAACTCTTGTTATAATACCATGTCGTATATCAGAATAATTTCATGCAACATCTAAAATCTAACTAACTAATTACAACTAACTAACTAACTACTAATTCAAACAAACAAGAATAAATGTAGGCAAGCAGTACAATACAACAGACATATACCCGCACCCCATACTTAGACGGGACACACTACCCTTAGTGGAAATAAATAAGGAAAAACTGATTAGTCAGACTCCTCTTTTATGTCTGGGGTCATACCCCCTGCGTCGGAATCATCATCAGAGTTGTCCACCACATCTGAGTCTGGCAGTCGGCGATCATCGTCAGTCGGCACGTCATCATCGAGGGTTCCTCAAAATGTTCCCCCACTCCACACATGGCCCGCGCATGCTCATTAAGCAGGTAGTCATTGTCCAACTACTGAAGCTCTGCATTAGTCGGAACACGACCCCTACTCATCATTGTAAATCTAGTCATGCCATACAGATGGCGGAAAAAACTTTCATCTCGAGTATGTCTCTCAGCAGTGGTAAGGTTGATGCCTTGACCAGTTTCAAGCTCTTTAACCTTCGTGAGATCAACCTTTTTCGGGTTGTGTGGCAGCTTATGGTCCGCGGGTTCCTCTTCAATGTGTTCTTTCCTTAAGATCGCAGTCAACAAATTGCTGAAACTGAAATGGGACCTTTTGTGCAGCCTAGCCTTGCGCATTTAAGATCGTATAACCGCACCAATGTTGATGGGAATATTCATCATCAAAGAGTACACCAAGAAGACTCGATCACATGTGACCTTAGTATATTGTGTCCCAAGAATCAAACAAGAGTTGACTATCCTTAACCATATGCGAGCTTCCCTGTTCAAAGAGGCATATGGGTAGGTATTGTGGCGACTATTATCCTTGTGCCGAATCCACCGTGCCATTGACCTTGATCCGAATAATGTATGTATGATGGCCCTGTAGGAGGTCTATGATAAAGCTCCTAGAGCGGTGATGGATCCATAGATGGAAGGCCCAGAAAAAAGTTGAAGAACTCCGCATTCAGTTGCAAGACTTGGCCCCGAATCTTTACTTCACTTCCGGTAGTCTTTGGGGACCAATTGGCATAAAAATCTCGCGTTATATTAAGATTGCATTTCCCCATATCTCGGAAAATGAAATCAAGATTTAGTGCCATGATTTTAGCCAAAATGCGGGGGTCTCTCTTTGCTAGACTCTCCTTCTGCATCAAATCCACGTGAACATATTTTTTTACTTTGTTGTTCTTGTACCACTCCTTCCCTTCCTCCTCTAGGACCCACTTTATCCCGAAAGTGCATCGAGTCACTTGCAAGGAGGAGGACTCAGCCTGATCTTTTCTTGCCCTTTTTTGACCTTTCTGTGAGGTGGACACTTTTTCTTTTCCTTGTCGTCCTTTTGGGGCCATTCTACCTGAGATCACAATATAGTCATGTTAGTTTCATCTTGGAAGATTTACTATATTCGGAAAAGAAAATCGTGATGGTACCACCCCACACTTCATTTGTTTGCATAACGTTATTAATCATGTACTCTTGACTATCC
This sequence comes from Capsicum baccatum var. pendulum, assembly GCA_030864225.1. Taxonomy (NCBI): domain Eukaryota; kingdom Viridiplantae; phylum Streptophyta; class Magnoliopsida; order Solanales; family Solanaceae; genus Capsicum; species Capsicum baccatum. The sequence continues at coordinate 257,083,028 of CM061560.1, read as the reverse complement.
TTTTCGACTTTATTTCATTGGATTAATGCAATCTCTGAACAAGACTACCACATAGAAATCGTCTCAGGTTATTGCATAGAAATAAACACATTATCTTATGTTTGTGGTCAATCATGATCAACACCTTCGATGAACAAGTCGTTCAAACGGTCAAGCTTACGACTTTCAAGATTATGCATTAACTTCACAATTTCGACTCCATAAAAATATGACAGTGTATACCAATCAAATACAAGTCAGAATAAAGTCAAGAACATCCATATGAATCCATTCACTCAACTAGATTCATCATAACAAACCAACCATATTATTATCACCAAACACCACTTCAAAATCTAATAAACCATTATAAGCATAGCATTTCAACAACTACAGAATATAAAAGAGTAACTTACGTGGTGATGGATCAGAAAGATGATCTTGCAAGATTAGATGAGCAAAAAGAAAAACTTTGAGAGAATAGGGGAGCTTGGGCGGCGCCTAGGTTGAGCAAACAATTGCATTGTGTTCTAAGGTTGAGGATCTATTTAAAGGCTAAGCCATGGGTCGGGTTTGGTCCATATATAGACGGGTTAGGAGGCAAAAAAGCATAAGTAGACGACGTCTATTGCTTTGCGTATTCTAGCATAGGCGGCGCCTATAGAAATGCCTAGTTTGGCATAGGCGGCGCCTTACCTATTGCCTAGATTGGCATTGGCGGCGCCTTGCTTATTGCCTAGATTGGCATAGGCGGCGCCTTGTCCATTGCCTATGTGAGGCAGTGAGCATAGGCAATGGCATAGGCGGCGCCTATAGCATTGCCTACATTGGCATAGGCATTGCCTTGTCCATTGCCTACATTAGGATAGGCATTGCCTTGTCCATTGCCTATGTGAGGCAGTGAGCATAGGCAATGGCATAGGCATTGCCTTGTCCATTGCCTACGTTGGCATAGGCAACGCCTATCCTATAGCCTTTGCTCCATCATTCTTAACTTACCACCTTTAGCATGGCTCACTTTCAAATCAAAATTTGGGACTAATCTCCTCCTTTATACGTCTTGCACCTACACTTAATCAAAAACAACAAAAATGATTAGAAGGATGGGTTGCCTCCCACCAAGCGCCTTAGTTTTGGTCATGGATCGACTCTTCTTTTTGAACTTTTATTTATCAAAAACAAAATCCTAGTAAAATGATGGGTTGCCTCCCATGTAGCGCTTGATTTATTGTCGCGGCACGACATAGTTATCTTGATTACTCAGACTTCATCAAGATATCTGGTGGCTTTGCTGGTGGTGAAGGTCGATTCTTAAGGTCGAGGTCCAGCTTCTTGTGGGCATATGAATATGACCCCATTCCTGTCAAAACATAGATAGTTTCTTCGTACTCTTTAATATCCTCACGCTCAAAGTTCAAAAGCACAACAGCCAATGGCTCGACAGTAAGCTGCTTCTCTAACGATAATTCCTTCTCATCCTTATAATAAACATCAGCTATAGAAAAACATTCATATCTTTGGGTTGTTTCATTGATTTGCTTACATCAAAACGTACCATCTCGTCATTCATTCGAAAAAAAAGCTCATTTGCTCGTAAATCAATAAGCACACTTCCTGTTGCGAGGAAAGGTCGACCCAAGATTATGGGCACCTCAAAATCCACCTCACAGTCCAGAATAACAAAGTATGCATGAACAATGAAGGTAGAAAACTTCACTAACACATCATGCAAGATACCAACAGGTTATTTTACCGACCTATCTGCCATTACAAGCCGCATGTTTGTTGGTGTAGGATCGCCCCCCCAACTATCTATAGATGGCTAGTGGCATCAAATTAATGCTAGCCTCTAAATCACATAAAGCCTTAGCAAAGTTTAAAGATCCAACTGTGCAAGGTATAGTGAAATCACCAGGATCTGCCTTCTTTTGTACTAAAGACCTTGTGGTAATTGCACTACAATGATGTACATTATCTGCCAGTTCATAGCGTGTTGCCCTTTTCTTTGTCAAAAGGTCCTTCATGAATTTGGCGTACCCTGGCATCTGCTCCAGTGCCTCCACCAAAGGCACATTAATAGTCATCTGCTTCAATATAGTCATGAATTTGCTGAGCCTGGTGTCATCAGCCTTCTTCTTCAGTCTCTGAGGAAAAAATGGTGGTGGATTTGGAAGATTTTTCTCCACCACTTCCTTTTTATGTTGCTTCCCATTATCAATATTTTCAAACTGTTGACATCTAGCTGTAGTATCATGAACGCTCTCATTCTGATTTTCAGCTTCTACAGAATCATCACAATCTATTTCAATAATATTCTCTTCTATATTATCAACCACCAGTTTGCCTTTGGATGGGTTTTCCAACACCTTACCACTCCTGGTAGTAATATCAAAACATGATCAATCATTCCTTGGATTTCGCACAGTGTCATTAGGTAAAGTGTCATCTTTTCGTTGATTGAATACCACCGATAGTTGACTCATTTGTTGTTCCAGCTGTTTTATTACAGTGGAATGCGAGTCAATCAATTTCTTCATTGAGGACAAATCATTTTTTACCTCAGCTACTCCTGTGTTGGTTGCCTCTACTCCTTTCAACAGCTTAGACAACATGTCCTCCATGGACATCTTCCCAGAACCAGACGCAGCAGCTTCATGATTTCCAGGAGAAACATACAACCCACTCCTTTTAGTCTTATTCTTCCAACTCTCTTGGTCTTGGTCCTTGTATCCGGATTTATCATAATAGTTCCGAACTTGGTTTCCTTGGGCATTTCCTCGGAAACCCCCCTGATTACTCAAGTAGTTTGCTTCCTCCTCAGAATCGGAGTCATCTCTTCCCTGTAATACAACAGCTTTGACCTTTTCTGTCTTCCCTAATAATAAATGCTTGGTAAGAAGATCCATCTGCATTTTCATGTGAGCCATATCCTGGTCACATTCCTCTTCTCTTCATCTCTGTTCTGCAGTCATGCCAATAGATACAGTAAAGCTTGCTACCTCAGAATCCCTGGTATACCAAGCTCTACTCTGCTTTGTCATACGATCTAGCATATCACTTGCCTCAATAAAAGTAAGGTCCATGAATGACCCACCTGCAGTATTATCAACCACTGGCTTTGTCACCGAGTTCAAAGCCCTGTATAATATCTCCATCAAGTGGATATTGGTCATCTGATGATTTGGGCACTGTATAAGCTTCTTCTTGAACCTCTCCCATGTTTCATGGAGAGCTTCAGTTGGAAGCTGTCAAAAATTGCTTATCTCATCTCTTAATTGTGCTCTCTTGGATAGCGGAAAGAATTTTTTTAGGAAAGCATCTTTCAGTTGCCTCCAATTAGTAATAGAGTCAGGAGTTAGCCCGTTTAACCATAGAGTTGCCTCTCCAGATAGAGACAATGGGAATAAGTGCAGCCGGATTGCATTCTGCCCAACCCCTGGATTGTCAAATGATTTGCATGTTGAGATAAAATTAATCAGATGCATATTCGGATCGTCGCCTGCAAGTCCACCAAATAACCCTTTGAGTTGCAATAGCTGGATCATAGTGCTAGTGATATTAAACTTGGCTCCAGGTGCCAAGGACGGAGGAATAATAGCCCTTGTGGCACCAGCCCCATCTAAATCGTCACCATCATCAAAATCAACCTACACAACTCGGCGTTCAGGTCTCATTCTATCTTGACGATCACTGTTTACATTCCTGTTCACTGGTCCAGCCACATCATCTGCACGCCTTGGATTTAATAACTCATCATCACCCAGGTCCTCATCATCAAGATTTGGTGCCCGACCTGGGTTATCAATATTCTGTTGATTTACTTGTGCAGCTTCCAATGTAGCTAATCTAGCCTGATCCTATTGAGCAGCTCTTTTTTCAATGTCTCGTTGTGCATCCATTCTACCAATAAGATGTGGTTCAGGATTTAGAGGTAATAACGGCTGACCAGAACTTCGTGTATTTTGCATGCACCCTACCAAACCTGAACGAAACAAAAACAACAAACAAAAAGTAAAATTCGAGAATCTTAGACCAAAGGGTCTAGTAATTATCACAAACTTAGTTGACAACCGTATTCCCCGGCAACGGCGCCAAAATTTGATACGCCCAAATTACAACTCTTGTGAGAAAGTGTAAGCGGTAGCTGTCAAATATAGAACCCAACTAGGTTGGGTGTCGAATCCCATAGGGAATACTCTGGTCACTAAGTGTTGCGATTATTAGTAGACTGTTGGTCGAAAATTCTAAGGAAAAAGGGGGGTTTGGTTTAGGCGTGAACTAATATTATCAAAGTAACGATGGAATGATTTGTGTTGTAAGATTTAATCACAGAGAATGGTAAGTTAGGGTTATGTCCACCTTGTAGTTTCTATTTCTCTATTAACTATGAGTAACGCGGAATTTAGACATGCATTCACTTATAGAGAATCGTATTCTAATTCTAAATCCAAGTGTTTCTCAACCATCAAGGATTTATTTCACTTTAGCTCTCTCGAGCCTAAAGTGTATAACAAATGGTACAAATTCTCCAAGAAGTTAATCCGGTTAAGGCATTAACATGTAAATAGAGGTTGGAAGCCCTATTTCCTTGTCACACTCTCTTTTCCAAACATGTAACTTTTCTATCGAACAATTTAATGCTATGATGGCGTATTCTCTATGTTTGCAACCATAAGAATTCAATCAACACGAAGAGAGTAATGATATAAGTAGCATAACACATCAATAATTCAAAAACTCATAGAGATAGATAGTAGCCTACAAGGTTTCCATAACCCTAACAGATAAGTTTAGCTACTCATGAATACAACGGAAATCAAAGTAGACATCATCATCGTACCAAAACTAGAACAATATTCACGATGGAGAAGCTTTAGCGTCAATAAGAGGATGACATTTTTCCCTTTATCCGTTGCCTCAGTCTAAGCCGTTTTCTCTGTTCTAAAAAAATACAAAATCTGAAAATTGAATAATGACTGAATTCCCCTGAAAACTTCAGCAATAAGGTTTTTATAACATCCTTTTCTACTAAGTTGCTACTGCATCCTTAAGTATTTAAAAATGCCGAGTTTGCCCAGGAAAAAGTTCCCATGCATCACATTTAGTCCAAAAGCTGCCTTCCCTCTTATGTGAAGTTTTCCTTTGCTTCCCACAGGTCGACAAAGTGCTTAAATCTTCATCATTAGTACCTGAAAACATGCTAATCACATTGGTCTTCTCACTTAAAGGAAAATGGACTAAAAGTGCAGGAATTATATATTTTATCCTCAAAACTTAGCTAAAACATGGGTAAATTATGGTGCTTAGACGTATAAATACGCCCAATATCAGATATCAACCTGTCAGTTGAGGGTTGATAAAGTGTTCACCTACCACTTGAGGGTAACACATATCTCTTTAGAGCATCTGCCAGATGAGGGTAACTAACAACCATTGTTAGTACCCATGGCATGGTACTGACACCCTTCTAACTGGGTTACAGGTTGGACCCCAATTTGATCATATTACAGAATGTCACTTAGATGATACCTCCCATAATTTCAGTTCAGTATTTAGTATAGAATTCAGTTTATTTTTTTCTTAACCATAACATAAAGACATCCAGTTATTCAGTTATCAGATTTCAGTAATTCAGTTTTACAGATTATTTCAAAAAGCATTATATGCTTGGTCTTGAATCCTTAGTATTTCAGTTTTCATACATGCACACTCAGTTATCTAATGCTATTCAGCCAGTTATTACTTCATGTACAATTAACCCATGCATTTCAGTCTAACCCCATCTCATATACCAGTATATTCAAAGTACTGACCATATAATTTTCTTTGTGCTATGGTGTCTTATATCATAGGATCAGACGCTCAGTTTCCTGACCGAGCTTAGACAGTTCAGCTTATCAGCAGCAGTAGTTGTGGTGAGTCCTCATCAATTGAGGACATGATTGCTTTATTTCAATTTATCTCAGTAGTTCAGTATTTTATTCTGTTGGAATTAGTTGGGGTTTTGTCCAATGAACGCCACAGTCAGTCAGTTAGAGGCTTTTCAGACATTCAGATGGTCATTTAGTTTATTAGTGTTATCAGTCGAATTTCAGTATTTTTGCAGATGTTTTTAGATATTTAGATTGATGATTCATTCATGTTTTCAGTAATTAAAACCTTGTGGCATTATCAATTGTTTTCGGCATGTGTCCTTATTTATCAGTTCACTCAGTGCTCACAGTAGGTACCAGCTCATGGGTTAGCTTGTGGTCACTTGTGGTCACTTGTGACCATAAACACTATTTTTGTGACTAGGGGGTTGACTCGGGTCATAACAGCAAGCGCATACAACCCACACGCGGATCTATCTCCATTTTTAGAAGGTCCATGTCCTTATTTTGACCTTCAAAATCCCATGTTTTCTTCATCAACACTTCTACTAACAAATGATCCATAAGTTTACTCTGCCTCAATAAGATAGGGAACAACTCTAACAGTGGCTGTATGTGGGTAAAAAAATGGCCACATCGAAGGTAGGTAAGTTAAAGTCAAAAACCTTGATTGTTCCCTCCTCGAGTAGTATCTCAACAGCCAGAAAATGTATGATGTCCGCATTTATGACTGCGAGAATTCTCTTTTCCTTGGTCCAGCTCTAGTCGTATGGATATGGACTCTTCCATCTAACATATTTAATCATTTCTTCATTCCATTGGAACCCAGAAACTAATAAATCAAATCTCAGGCCACCGGGAGTCGGCGCTAGATTAATGAGCTCATCGTACCTATCCTTGAAATTGTTGTAGAAGTTGAGGTCCATTATTCTATCATCAATATCATAAGATTTCGGGTACGCTAATTGCTTTCCCCTTATAAGGTAGAGAATTTCTTCAACATACTGTGATATAAGAGGACAATTTTAAAAAGGTTAGTAATTGCAAAGATGGAAAATATAGTTGAAAGATGCAACAGATGGTCAATCTATTGCAGAGGGTTCTCTAAATCTGTTCATATTACCCATCTAATGCAACTTATGCAACAGATGGGTAATCAGTTGCAACAGAACCACCACCAGTTGTGCCAGAATACCCAGTTGTTATAACAGATGACACATCTTTTATGTAGCTTCTTCTTCACGGAGTAGATTAGAAGGCTAGGTTAGAAAAAGTAAATTTCCCTTGTCCATACACCAGTTATGTATATTTATCATATTCTTACAGTCTTGGGGAAGAAAAGGTATGGATGGGGTAATTTTGTGCGTGTTGCTGGGCATTCATGGCCCGTCACAAATATCTCTTCTCTTTGGCGCCAGGTTCGCGTATATTTCCACCTTCTTTAATAGCCCTTAAACTTCAATAACTTTAGGATAGGGATGAGTTGCAATTTTTTTTGGTTTCTTATTGGAGAGTATTTGGCTAATTTGTCCTTTCTTCCTTCTAACCGCCACTGTAAGAGTGTGTCTCTCTCACCTTTTTTGATGGTATAACACTCCTTTTGGATTTTAATTCCTCAACAGCTTTAGCGATAGCTTCTACTTTTTCAAGGAGTTTACCCTATCTATCCTTGCACTCTTTGAATTTGCAATGAGAACATAAGGGTGAAGAGGGGTGAGAAGGACCACTAAAAGTGTGGAAAGGACCGGTGTAAGGGTGAGAGAAACCTGTGTAAGGGTGAGAGGGACCTATGAAATGGGTGTTTTCAAACATATTTATTTTTTCTCGAGCATCAACATGCTCATCACCACGAATGGCAGCAACATCAACATCAACATGACTTTCACTAACATCAAAAACTCCACCAACAATACCCCTAGAAGCAACATCCAGGTTTGTTGCAGCGGGTTGTTCATGAAGAGCCTCAACATTACATTGACCTTGCCTAACTGCTCTTCTTATGGCTGTTGATCCATCCAGTTCCTTCTTTATTAAATCCACCGTTGGGTCTATTATTGTATCAACAAGACCTAGAGTAATAAAAGAAGTCATCCCCAACTCCTGTTCAGTAGGCAGGATCCATGGATGCACAATCAATAAAAAAAGACAGATACAATTAAGTTATATAATAATTTGCAGTCAGTTGGGTTACATGTTAACACAGACAACTTATATAATAGATAATCTTTCTATTATAACAGATGATTCATATGTGGCAACAGATTAAATATATGTTACATCAGATTACCCATCTATTGCATAATTTGCAATAGATGGGTAATCAGTTAAGTTAGGTTCAAAGAACCAAAGCAATAGACGGGTAATCTGTTGCAAAATATTAATCGTCTGTCACAGCAGATTACCCATTTGTTGCACCATTTGCAGTAGACGGGTAATCTGTTGCAATAGGTGACCCATCTGTCACAATAGATAGCACATCTATTTTAATATATTTCTTTAAGTCAGATTATTTTACTTGATAGAAGACTTACTGCATCATCCAGAGGATTAAAGAGATCAACCTTCTTAATTCTTGTGCTTCTCTTTGCATCCAACCACCTAAGGATCCTTGGATGAGAAACCTCATTCGGATAATTCTTGACCTACTTTTAGAGGGGAGGAATGGCTTTAAATACCAAAGCCTAAAAATGTAAAAGGAAGCAAGCAAAAAAAGTCATAATAATTATTCAATATAAATTAATGGAAGAGTAAACAAATAGTGGTTAAATTTACCATAAAACCCCAAGGAAAGCTATATAATGTGATCGTCTTTGGGAATATCTTTGACAGTAAATATTTGACAATCAAGTTATAGCTTTCATATACCCAGGGATAATTGTTGAATTTCTTAAAATCTTCAGCAAGCTTCAACAAATCATCTTTATGACTTTGTTGTGGTCTCTTGCCAATATAACGAAATGGGCAAATCAAATTAAGCACAATTGTTCCTTGTACTTCTTTGATATGGTTTTATCCTTGAGATGTTTTAAAAACTTATTGGCTCCGTACCCACTTCCAGTAATGTCCAATAACCTATATATTTTTTCCTTTATCCTGTGCTTGAGAAGACCATGTACCATGCTCATTTGGAAATGGGCATGTGGTCCTCAGGAAGCTAAAGAAAGTGTCCAAAGCAGAGTTCTCTATGTTTTCATTCTTCATAGTATTCCTAAATTCATCAAAAGGTTTCCCCAACTGGCATTTAAGTAAAAGATCACCAGTTAGTTTTGCAGGGTCATCTATCGACATCGCAACTTGAAACCTGGCAATACTAATAGTTTTGACAGCCTCATGCTGGGATTTTGATATTAATTCATGCCCCATTGGTGATGCATTATCATCATGTTGATCATCATCCTATTTCTCACTTTATTCTTTCTCCCCTTCTTGCTTATCTTCTTTTTCTTTCTCCTCACTTTCATTTTCTTCATCACCATAGACAGACCTTATCAACCTTCCTCAACATAGTTTTCATATCTTTCCTTATCTTCACTTTTCCATACTGAGATTGTTCAGGAAGCTCCTCCGAATCCATCTGTACTCTAGCCTTTTTTTGTTAGGTGGTCAGAAGTTGATCCACTTTCACTTTCTTTTCTTTTGGGAGACATGTTTTACCTACAAACAATAGAAAAATAAAAAATATATTACAATTGATGTATGCATAAATTTTAAATAAAGGTAAGACAAATTTTAATAAATTTTTATACGCCACATTACAAAAAAATATTCCAACAGACAACCCACTAGTTGGAACAGATGAATCATCTGTTATGACAGATGAATAACCTGTTGCAACTGATGAACAACCTAATGGATGAGATCAAAACATTCTTGCTACTGATAAACCATCTGTTACAATAGATATTTAATCTATTTGAAGACTTATTTTAATATCTCCCAATAATTGTTCCACCCGTTTCAACAGATGGACCACCAACACCACCAATATCGACACCACCAACCAATGCCACCAATACCAATACCAACAGCCACCACAAATAATACCAACAACCACCACAAACATCACTAATACCGATACTACCAACATCAACAATACCGACACCACCAATACCACCGACCAGTGCAACCAACACTACAACCAAAGGCCACCATAAATACCACCAACAGCCACCACAAACACTACCAATATTGATACTACCAACATCACCAACACCGACACCACCAAAACCACCAACACTACCAACCAATGCCACCAACAGCCATTATAAACACCACTAATACCGAGACCACCAACAGCTATCAAAAACGCCATCAATATCGACACCACCAGCACCACCAACTAATGTCACCACCACCACCAACAACAGATACCACAATCACCACCAATGCCATTAATACCACCACCAACACAACTAATACCATTAACACCAACACCAAACCACCAACACTAACACTAACATCGATACCAATGCCACTAATACCAACACCAAGATCACCAACACCATTACTTCCACCACCACGACCACTAAAATCACCACCAACAGCTATTAGCACCACTACCAACACCAAAAATAATACCACCAGCACCACCACCAAATCACTAATACCATCACTACCATCATCAACACCACCTCTAATGCCACCTATACCACCACCAACAGCCACCAACAACACCATAAACACCATTCAATAATACCACGATAGTCAACAGAATACTTTAGAGAAACTAGAGTTTTCTCGGGTTCTTCCTATGATTTTAGCATCAAAACTCAAAATTATTAACACATTCTCAAAGATGATAGAAATAAAAGTCTTTTTTTCATTATTAACTAAAAATCCCTAATTTTTAGAAAAAAAAACAAATATAGAACTCTTTTCAAACTCTATTACCTATGAAGACAGAGAAAACAATAGATACAAGCAAGAATAAAGTCAAAAATAATAACTATGTGGTCAAAAATGGGAAAAAAATTGATCTATTGGGAAGGGTTGAGTAATATATTGGGTAGTTATTTTCTGTATTATTAAGAGAAAAAGATAAGAGGAAGAACTTGAGATTTGAAATGATGAAACATTTTTCCCATAAATGGATGATTTGTATGGGTTGATTTGTAATTTGAAAAAGAATGACAAGTTTTGAAAATTTTAATTTGGTATGAATAATTTGTTTATACCTAGCTGTAGCTAAATCAATTTAGGTATTTCAAATAATAAGCTAATATGAATTATTTCAACTCAGATTGGTCGATTGATGACTTGGGTCAGGAGAAATGCAATACCAACATCATGCAATATAGTTGACCCTATCAAATCATCCCTAGATATAGCTAAATCAATTTAGGTATTTTAAATAATAAGCTAATATGAATCATTTCAACTCAGATTGGTTGATTGACGACCCGGGTCAGGAGGAGCGTAATACCAATATCATGCAATATAGTTGACCCTATCAACTCATCCTTAGTTGTAGCTAAATCAATTTAAGGTATTTCAAATAATAAGCTAATTTGAATCACTTCAACTAAGATTTGTCAATTGGCGACTCTAATCAGGAGGAGCGCAATACCAACATCATGTAATATAGTTGACCCTATCAACTCATCCCTAGTTATAGTTAAATCAATTTAGTTATTTCAAATAATAAGCTAATATGAATCATTTCATATTCTTTATCGATTGATAAATCGGGTCAGGAGAAGTGCAATACCAACATCATGTAATATAATTGACCCTATTAACTCATCCCTAGTTATAGATAAATCAATTTAAATTCAGGTCAGGTGGAACGCAATACCAATATCATGAAATATAGTTAACACTATCAACCAATCCCTAGTTGAAGCTAAATTAATTTAGGTATTTTAAATAATAAGCTAATATGAATCATTTCAGCTCATATTTGTCGATTGACGTCTCGGGTCAGGAGGAGAGCAATACCAACATCATGCAATATAGTTGACCCTATCAAATCATCCCTAGTTATAGTTAAATCAATTTAGGTATTTCAAATAATAAGCTAATATGAATCGTTTCAATTCAGATTGGTCGATTGACAACTTAGGTTAGGAGGAGCGCACCAATATCATGCAATTTAATTGACCCTATCAAGTCATACCTAGTTATAGCTAAATTAATTTAGGTATTTCAAATAATAAACTAATATGAATTATTTCAATTCAGATTGGTCGATTGACGACTCAAGTCAGGAGGAACGCAATACCAATATTAATGAATATAGTTGACCATATTAACTTATTCCTAGTGGTAGCTAAATCAATTTAGGTATTTCAAATAATAAGCTAATATGTATAGTTTTAACTCACATTGGTCGATTGACAAATTGGGTTAGGAGGATCACAATACCAACATCATGCAATATCATTGACCCTATCAACTCATCCTTAGTTGTAGCTAAATCAATTTAGGTATTTCAAGTAATAAGCTGATATGAATCATTTTTACTCAAATTGATCGATTGACGACTCTGGTCAAGAGAAGCGCAATACCAACATCATGCAATATAGTTGACCCTATCACCTCATCCCTAGTTGTAGCTAAATCAATTTAGGTATTTGAAATAATAAGCTAATTTGAATTATTTCAACTTAGATAGATTGATTAACGACTGGAATCAGGAGGATCGCAATACCAACATCATACAATATAGTTGACCCTATCAACTCAACCCTAGTTATAGGTCAATTAATTTAGGTATTTTAAATAATAAGCTAATATGAATTATTTTTACTTAAATTGATCAATTGACAACTCGGGTCAGGAGGAACACTATACCAACATCATGTAATATAGTTGACCCTATCAAGTCATCCCTAGTTGTAGTTAAATCAATTTAGGTATTTCAAATAATAAGCTAATATGAATCGATTTAACTCAGATTAATCGATTAACGACTCGGGTCAGGAGGAGTGCAATACCAACATCACGTAATATAGTTGCCCCTATCAACTCATACCTAGTTATAGGTAAATCAATATAGGTATTTCAAATAATAAGCTAATATGAATCATTTCAACTCAGATTAATTGATTGACGACTTGGGTCAGGAGGAGTGCAATACCAACATCATGTAATATAGTTAACCCTATCAACTCATCCCTAGTTGTAGCTAAATCAATTTAGGTATTTCAAATAATAAGATAATATGAATCGTTTCAACTCAGATTATTCGATTGACGACTTGAGTCGGGAGGAACACAATACTAACATCATGTAATATAGTTGACCCTATCAACTCATCCCTAGTTGTAGCTAAATCAATTGAAGTTGTAGTAGAACATATGAACTCAATTGAAATTGTATAAAAATGCATGTTCAACCTATTCCAATAGATGACTTATCTGTCGAAATTTATCAAATAGGTTAATTAATTTATTGCAACATATTACCTATCTGTTGTAAATTATCAAATAAACATTTCCATCTATTGCGACAGATAACTGAGCCAATGGAAATTTTCAAATAGAAATAGATATCTGTTGCAACAGATGACTTAAATGTTTTAAGATCTTTTTTCTATTTTAAAGCAATTTCCTATCCAAGATAAAAAAGGATAAAATACTAAGGCATAAAAAATATTACTTAGATAACTCAAAAATCTCCTCCTTGAGTAGTCTTGTCTTCTTTTATCAATGTTACCATCTCCTCGTTCCTCTTAAAATTATTAATAAATATTTAAAACTTATCTCTAGAATTCTCTCTCCTTCAGCCATAAATGAACTCATCTCTCCTCTTTCTTTCATATCTTTCTCTCCTCTTTATGGTAATTACAACCATCTCCTTCTTTTCTCTCCTCTTTCGTATGAGGATCATTTTGAATCTCAATCGATCTATATATTTTCTCGACTGAAATGGGTTTTCTGATCTCTTTGTCTTTTTGACATTATAGATATTGTTCATAGTTGTTGTTTCCCTCTCATCTTCTTCTTTGTATGTTATTTAAATTTGAAATTTACATCTATTATTTTTATTGATTTACCCATTACCAGTATCCTATTTATTAAAAAAATTAAAGGAAAAGTGACTTTTAACTCTTGAATGAACGAATTGTTGTTTTTATTACAATCTGCAAAAAAAGTCATCTGTTGGAAGAACTTAAAAAGCCTTGTTGTCAGTATCGTTCTTTTATGCCTTTTGTTTGTTTCTTTGTTGGTGTTGGTGTTGGGGGTGCTGGTGTTGTTGGAACATATGGTGTTTGTGTTTTTGATGGTGCGGGAATATATGGTGTTATTTCTTTGTTGTTGATTCTATTGTTGATGTTGGTGGTAGTGTTGCAACAATTTTCTCAACTGTTACAACAGATGAATTAGCTATTGGAACGGACCATGCAACTATTGGAAGAAATTAAACCAATAGCAATGTTGGTTTGATTTATTCAAATAGATGACCTACTTATTGCAATATGTCAGCCATTTGTTTCCACAGATGCATTGCTTGTTGCAACAGATGACTCATTTATTAAACGGATGGGGAATCTTTTACAACAGATGGGTTATCTGTTGGAACTCTTGTTGTAATGTGATGTATTTATTCAATTTTGTGTTACCCTTTTTTAATATTCTTTTTGTTCTTCTCTTGTTTGAAATCAAATGTTTTTCTCTTGTTTGCAGATAAAAAAAAGTGAAAGTGGATCAACATTTGCCTAATCAGCATTAAAGGCTAGAGTAAAGATGGGTTTGGAGGAATAATCTGATTGAAGATGGAACCACTTCATATGTGGGGGTATTTATGACTTATCAACCTATCATGAATCAGTTGTTAGAAGAAATCAAATATGTCCTCCAACAGATGGTCTATCTGTCGCAATAAATAATCTATATGTTGCAATAGATGTCTTATCTGTTGCACACATAGACCATTTGTTGCGATAGATGGCTTATCTGTTATGATATATGGACCATATATTGCAATATCTTAATAATAACGGTTGCTATTAAGAGAGAAACCGTTTTGAAAATATGAGAAGTTTGAATGTAAAAGAAAAAGTCATGACTTTTCATAGAAAACAAAAAGTTAGCAGTTTGAATGTAATTAATACAATGGAGCTGAACAGTCGTGCCTTTTTGCCTAACACATTAAGATTCAATCCTCTACAAATAGGTCCCTTCTTAATCTTCATTCTACTCCATTTTATTTATTTCTTGCATTTTATCTTTTTGTATTACATCTTCAACCACTTCTCTTCAAAGAGCATATTTCTTTCTCGCTGAGGTAAGTATTTTTTTTGTGTGTGTAAATCTACCAGTTGGTAGTATACATTGTATTACATTCAGACTCTTTTCTTTACTTTTGTGTTTATATTTTATTCAATTCATGTGTCTTCTATAAATGGATGATCTTGTTTGGGACATTACTATTCTGCGCGACACCGTGCGGGAACTTCAGAGGCAAGTTAATGACCTACAGTGGGAGTTCGTCGCCATGAGAGTAAGGATATCGGAGAGATGCGCAGGCTTAGGAAGACTCTACTGCTACCGGTTGATAATTGGTTGACTGACAATAATAATAATAATATTTAGGTGATGTTTTTTCTTTTAGCGTATGTATTTTAATTTTTCTATATAGGATCTATACCTAATATTTTTTTATTTTTGTTTAATGAAAATTTTATTTTTGGTCGACTTTGGATTTTTAATTCTTATTTAATTTTCATTCTGTCTATTTCTTTTTTTCAACAAATATGTCGACGGTTGGACATAAGGAGCAACTTTGTATCCGGTAGCAATAGGAAGAGTTTTGAGTTCTTTCAATAGATGGACCATCTGTTGAAATAGATTGGTCATTTGTTGGGTTTGTGTCAACAAATTATTCATCTGTTGCAACAGATTTGTCATCTATTGCAGGAACATATTCCAGTTTGATGAAATGTATTGTGTTTTTCCAGCTAATGTCCATATGTTGCAACAGATGGGTAATCTATTGAAAATAATTTTGTGGTCGGTTGTATTTAGTTCCTATTTTTCCTCTTTTTATTGATGCACAAGTTATTAAAAAAATATTTTATATAATAAACGATAACATTGACATTCACAACAATGAGTTAAATATATAAAATTTAATAACAAATAACAACACAAGTTTTTGTTATTACAACGATCATGGTGGATTACGATCCGGGCATGTAGTTCTTTTGTGGTCAGCGTTCTTACATACGAAACACTTGTTTTTTATTGACGGAAATGATTCTCTGACTCCATGCCTCCTCTTATATGGCCATCTTCTCGGTTTGATAGTGTTTGGGTCAATATATGGAGGAGTATCAATCTCCCCAAAAGCTCTACAGGAAAGACTCAAGATTTTTCTGAGGCATAGGATTAATATTCTCACTATATGCCATTATATATTTTTCCACCGAATAATATGGAGAGAAGCACTCATAAATTTTAGTTTCATATTGTGCACCGTATTGATCTCAAAGCACTGCCATAGCATGTGGACAAGGTAGTTTGTCTAAGTCAAAAAATCTGCACATACAAGATCTTGTTTGAAGATTAACCGTGGCAACATCACCATGACCGTCGATACTGAACTTGTAATCTACTATTTGATGAGCAAATAACCTATTCCCCAGAATGATGTTCATTGATATTATTTTTTTGGCTTCTAGAATAAATTTGGTTCCTGCGTTCTCGAACTTCATACGCCTTTCCTGAAAAAATTTGTCATACTTCTGGTTTATCATATCAAATAGGGCCACGATGGAAAATTCTCTTTCATCACCAAATAATAAATTCACCGATTCAATTGTGTTTGACGTCATAATATTGTACCTTTACAAAAGAATCATTTAGTACGACATCATACCAAACTTGTAACTCAAACAAGACATTAAATTCATAAGAATGTACCTACTTTGTGGATAGAATACCCAGTTCCATCTCTCAAAATTGATGGATATGAGATAGTCTGCTTCCTTGGGATACATATCCGTTATTTGATTGAAATGGTCTAAATAATCCTCCCTATTATATGCTCTATCTATTCTATAAAAAAGGGTCACGATCCTTTCATTGTGAAAGTGGTTCCGAACATTATCTCCAAGATGCCTTATGCAACAACCAAAGTGAGTTGAAGCGTAGAAAATTGAACCCATCTTTGGAATACTTAGATGCCTATCCGAAACAAAACACAACTCTTTGATATTTTTGGCGCAGCTTCGCATCTATTCAAAAAAATATCCATAAGAGGCATCACATTCCTTGTCCGCTATACAAAAAGTGACAGAATAGATGTAATTCTCTATATCCTATGCCACCGCCGCTACTAAAACTCCATTATACCTGCTCCTCAAGAAGGTTCCGTTGACGACTATGACTTTTCTCAAATGTTGAAAACCTTGAATCCAAGCACCATTGGATACAAAAAAGTACCTGAACCTTCCGTTTTCATTAACATGCAGTGCCGTCTTACTTTCGGGATCTGTGGACTCAAGTATGTAATGGTAGGCATCGAGGACTACATACTCATGATCATGTGTCCCTCTAACCAAGTCCTTGACAATCCTCATGGCCGCATATATCTTCCAATAACTACCTGTAACGCCCCGGAAAATGGGTCCCAGAGTGTCACACAGTGATTGAGGCTACGAGTAGCCCCAAGCTAACCCTTTGAGCCATTTTTATTCAGTTCAACACAAATCAACGGGGTTTCCATAAATAACCCTCAAATATCAATAGAGTAATCATCATCCAAGAATAAAAGAATTTCAGAAAGATAACAAAATACGACTTATTAGTCAACTCCCAACATCTATATTAGTCTGACAAGCCTCTAAGAAAATCAATAAAACCAGGGAGCCATTGAGACATGCCCCAATTGACTCATATTAAGTTATCAAATGTAAACGATTCCATGAAACAACCATCAGACATCACATCCTCGGAACATGAGGACTCACCACAACAGAGGATGTAGAACAGCGTGCTCGAAGAATCACTATCAAACCTGGAACTGAGCACCTGAACCTACATTTCGAGAAAATGCAGCCCACATCCGAAGATGTGGGTTAGTACCAAGGAAAGGAACCGAGTATATGGGGGTGTATGCAGTTGTATAAACATCATCATAATAAATATTTATAAAAAATATGCAGGATGTATGAAAGACTCACATATCCCGAAGAAAATCATCATAATCATGAGAGGATGAAATAAGTACAATAACACATGCGAGTCATCATAGAATTTTTCAATCACTTTCAGTTCATCAAGAATATCAATTCTCATAATGTAAATATCATTTAAATCTTTCGAAAGAATAACTTTCACAATTCCACTTTCAAATCACTTCACCATTCATCATAGACACAAGGAAACACACACACGTTGGGAGATCCTATAACCGACATAAACCATGTAAGCTACATGGAGTCCAGCGTACAACCCACGTTGGGCAGAGCCGTCCTATCCTTGCCATCGTAGTAGGACTATCGATATCAAATCCACACAAACTAGTGATCACTATATAAATCAGCCTCAGGCTCACTCCTATGGGGGCACGTAGTTCTAGGGAAGTAAGGTCGCTTTATACCTCCCACTCGGTGCTAAAAATTTATACCGGACTTAGCTCAGATCATTTCAAAGACAATCCACAATAAAACAATTTCAGTAATATATAAATATACCTCGGGAGCCATCATGCTTCCCATCTATCAAAATCAACCACGTTGTGGATTTCTTTCACACTCGAGTTCAAAATAACTCCATTAAGACCAAAAGGTCAAATTATTCAAAATATCTCAAAAACATCAACGTGATTATAACACATTTTCTCAAAAAAAAAATACAATTTTCAATGGGGATTCACGACCCAAAAATCAAAATCATGATAAAAATCATTCAAGATTCATGCTTTATGTCTCCACACATGTAAATTCATCTTTCAAAATCATAAACATCAAGATTTCATAATAATCATCATAAGATATGGGTTCATGCTTAAAATTCATAAAAAGAAAATAAAAATCATGCCTTTGTAAATAAAATTACTTTTGGGCACAAGAACGAAAGAGAGTTCTTATTGAAAAAACCCCACATACCTTGAATGATGAACTTTAGATCGATACTCATTTTTGAGATGTTAATCGTGCCTTTGAATGATGGTTCTTGGAGTTCTTGAACTAGGAACTTGGTATCTTGAATAAATTTGCAGAATTAATGGTGAACTTTGGAGGTTCTTGAAGTTGGATGTAGGAGCTTAGGGTTTTCTTTTTGAGGGAATTTGATGAAATATAACATCTAATGCTTCTAATAGGCTTTAATATAGGGTTTGGACAGATTTTGGGTGAGGGGCAACGACCAAAACGCCCCTAAAAATCAAATAATTCTCGAATCTATCCTTTGGTGGACTATTTTGATAGTCTGAAGTAGATCAACCATAACGTTTTACTCTGATATCCAAATTGGATGAAACTAATTTCATTGGAAAGAGGACTCGTAGAGCTTTCCATTTATATATAGTAGATCAACCAGATCATTATGTACAAGGAGTTATGATCGTTTAAAGTTGGAGAAAAAATACGCCAGGCCTCAGTACTTTTTCCTGCACGTTTTACTGTTCACTAATATTCACAGTTCGATCGGAATGTTCATAAATCGTCGCTCGGGTGTCCGTTTTGGATGATCCACATATTGTTGGAAAGCTTATTTGATACTCTACGCAATGGTGGGTAATAATCTAAGATAGTCAACACGAAAAATTTATAATTCATTCTAGAAGATAGAATCCGACACGTTTACGCACAAAATTTCAATGAAAAATTTCCTGGGGTATTACATCATCCCCCCATGGAAACATTCATCCTCGAATGATGCTAGACATGCTAAGATTAGATAGGGAATAGAGCATACAGCTGAAACCATTCGTTAGACTCATCACCACATCATTTCACACTCTGAATGCAACATAGAATGCATAAATTCAAGAAACTACAGCTGAACACATAATAAATAACAGCTAAACTGCTGAAACTTTTATCAAAAGTGCATGATTTAGGAAAGAATGGTACCTTCGGCTTGATCGGTGTTTGCGGAAAATAGGTTCGGGTACTTGGATCACATATCCGCCTCAGCTTCCCAAGTTGCACCCTCAACAGATTGGTTTCGCCACAACACCTTGACCAAGGGAACTTTTTTGTTCCCTAGTCTTCGGACACTGAAATCAAGAATCTCAACAGGAATCTCATCAAAAGAAAGATTTTCTTGAATATCAGCACTCATAGAGGAATCCACTACCACAACATCGCTAATATGCTTTCTAAGCATGGAGACATGGAATATTGGATGAACAGAGGAAAACTCGAAAGGCAACTCGACCTCATAATCTACCTTACCAACACGGCTAAGAATTTTGTAAGGACCAACATAACGGGGACTAAGCTTCCCCTTCTTTCTGAATCTCTTCATCCCCCTCATGGGTGAATTTTTCAGATACACTAGGTCACCAACGTCAAACTCAAGGTCTCTCCTTCTAACATCCGCACATGACTTCTGACGACTCTGCGCAGTTTTCAACCTTTCCCTAATCAACTTAACTTTTTCCATAGCCTCAAATGTTGAATCAGGACCACTCACAGCCACTTCACCCACCTCAACCAACCTATGGGTGATCTACATTTCCTCCCATATAAGGCTTTAAACGGAGCCATGGAAATACTAGAGTGGAAATTATTATTGTAAGCAAACTCTATCAATGGTAAGTGATCATCCCAGCTTCCCTTAAAGTCAAGTGCACAAGCTCTCAACATATCCTCTAAGGTCTAGATAGCCTGCTCAGCCTGACCATCGGTCTGCGGATGAAAAACATAACTCAAAAGCACTTAGGTACCAAGACCCTTCTGAAAATCTTTCCAAAATTACGAAGTGAACTGAGTACCCCTATCCAAAATGATAGACAAGGGAACTCCATGCAGTCTGATTAGCTCTCAGATATACAATCTAGCGTAATCCTCAACAGTATATGAAGTATGAACAGGCAAGAAATGAGCAGACGTAGTCAACCTATCAACCAAAACCCAAATGGAATCATGATGGCATCGAGAAGGAGGTAAACCAATCACGAAGTCCATATTTATCTCTTCCCACTTCCAGGTGGGAATACTAAACTCTTGCATCATACCACTAGGTCTTTGGTGTTCAACCTTTACCTTCTGGCATGTTTCACACTTAGCTGCAAATGTTGCTATATCTTTCTTCATGCCACTCCACCAATAGATTTCCCGTAAGTCTCGGTACATCTTGGTGGCACCAGGATAAATAGAATATAGCGCCCCGTGCGCTTCAGCCATAATCCTCTGTCTCAGATCATCAACATCTAGGACACACAATCTACCCTGCAATCTCAACACACCATCTCCCCCTTAGGAGAAAACCTCTACTTTTTTGTCCTTGACTGACTCCTTCAGTCTGACCAAACTAGCATCTAAGTATTGATTTTCCTTCACTTCCGAAACCAAGGAGGATTTGGAACTACTCTCAACCCCTATACTACCTTCAGCAGAGTCAAACAACCTAACCCCCAATCTAGCCAAACGATGTACATCACGAGCCAACTCTTTCTTACCTTCTACCACATGCAAATCACTACCCATGGACACTCTACGTAGGGCATCCGCCACAACATTGGCCTTGCCCGGATGGTAAAGCACACTCATATCATAGTCCTTTAACAATTCTAACCATCGTCTCTGCCTAAGATTCAATTCTCTCTGGGTAAACACATACTGCAGACTCTTATGATCAGTGAAAACATCAACATGGACACCATACAAATAGTGTCTCCAGAGTTTCAAAGCAAACACAACAACAGCCAACTCAAGGTCATGGGTGGGGTAATTTTTCTCATGGGGTTTCAACTGTATAGAAGTATAAGCTATCACCTTACCTTTCTGCATCAATACGGAACCCAACCCAACTCTCGAAGCATCACAGTATACCACAAAACCATCAACACTATCAGGCAAAGTCAAAATAGGGACTGAAGTGAGTCGAGTCTTCAACTCCTGAAAACTCTTCTCACAAGATTCAGACCACAAGAACTTCACTTTCTTTTGGGTCAACCGAGTCATAGGAGACGCTATAGAGGAGAAACCCTCAACAAAATAGTGTTAATAGCCAGCTAAACCCAAGAAATTTTGGATATCAGTCAGAGAAATAGGTCTAGGCCAATTTCTAATAGCTTCTATCTTTTGGGGATCAACTCTAATACCCTTGGAAGAAATGATATGACCCAGAAAAGAAACTGACCTTAGCCAAAACTTACACTTACTGAACTTGGAAAATAACTTGTGATCTCTAAGGGTTTGCAAGACAATTCGGAGATGATCAGAATGTTCATCCTCACTATGGGAGTACACCAGTATATCATCGATGAACACTATGACAAACATATCCAGATATGGTCTGAACACTCGATTCATGAGGTCTATGAAAGCTGCTGGGGCATTAGTTAACCAAAAAGACATAACAAGAAACTCAAAATGGCTATAACGAATTCAGAAAGTGGTTTTAGGGATGTCACACTCCTTAACTTTGAGTTGATGATAGCCAGAATGAAGGTCTATCTTTGAGAAATAACTTGCACCTTGTAATTGTTCAAACAAATCATCTATTCTCGAAGGGGGTACTTATTTTTTACGGTGACTTTATTCAGTTAGCAGTAATCAATGCACATACGCAAAGATCCATCCTTCTTTCTCACAAACAACACAGAAGCACCCCAAGGAGAAACACTGGGCCTTATGAAACCCTTATCTAGTAGATCTTTGAGTTGCTCTTTCAACTCCTTAAGTTCTGCAGGGGCCATACGATAAGGAGGAATAGAAATGGGCTGAGTATCGGGAAGAAGATCAATCCCGAACTCTATCTCTCTATTAGGAGGTATCCTTGGGAGATAATCTGGAAAGACATCAGAAAACTTATTGACGACGTTAACAGACTGGAGAGTTGGAGTCTCAGACTTAGTGTCATTGACTCTAACCAAATGGTAAATAAACCCCTTGGAAATAAGCTTTTAGCTTTGAGGTAAGAGATAAAATGACTCTTGGGTGACATAGAATTCCCAGACCACTCAAACACGGATGCACCCGGAAACTGAAACTTGACCACTCGAGTCCGACAATCAATAGAGGCATAAGTAGAATACAGCCAGTCCATACCCAGAATCAAAACAAAATCTACCATGTCTAACTCAATTAGATCAGCCAACAAGACTCTATGAAGAACGGTAATAGGACACTTTTTATACACTTTCTGGGCAACAATTGAATCACCTGCTGGGGTAGAAACTAGGATAGGATCAGGAATAATCTCAGAACTCATTTCAAAATTCATAGCAATCAAAGGTGTAACATATGAGAAACTAGATCCACGATCCAACAAAGCATACGCTTCAACTAAAATATACGAAGCATGCCAGTAACAACATCGGGAGAGTCCTCCTATTCTTGGTGGGATAGTAAACCATAAAATCTATTATGGCACTGCCCGCCAGCATTGCTAGAAGAGGCGCCCTGAGCTGGGGCTGGGTGAGTCAAAGGAACTGGAGCACTAACAGTCTGAGTTTGGGCCTGAGGGCGATAGTCATGACGCCCTTGTCCATCCAGTGGACAATCTCTAAATCTGTCACCTATGTCACCATACTAGAAACAACCCCTCTTCTCACCCCAACACTCACCCGAATGAGCCCTACCACACTTAGGATACAGGGGATGATTTGGCTTACTGCCAGCACTGTACTGGGACCTGGATGCATATGACCTGCTACCTTGCTCCTGCCTTCTTCTAGGCATGGGAGCACTATTACATAATGGTGCTGGCATAGACGAACGATCCTGATACTGAGGGTGACTCCCTCCCTACGATCTAGTCTGACCCTGTCTGTGCTGCTCGGACCTAGCTCTCTTATTCCCTTTCATTCTATCTCTCTCCTTAGTCTTGTCTGCCTCAATTTGTTGGGCATGAGTCATCAGCCTAGAAAGATTCATCTTACTATTCAGTATAGCAGACTTACACTCCTTAACCACATAACTAGACACTTCGGTCACAAACTTACTCATACTAGCCCAATTATCAGCCACTAAGTCAGGAGCATAGTTGTCCAACTGATTGAACTTTAGACAGTACTCCCTAAAAGTCATAGAGCCTTGTCGCAGGTTTATAAACTCTTCCACCTTTGCCCCCCTCATCTCCAAAGGGAAAAACTTATCCAGGAATACATCCTGGAACTCTTGCCAAGTTATAGGGACAGCTCCCTCACCTGTACCTTTCCTCGAAGCAAAAACCCAATCATAAGCAAGGTCTTTCAACCTATACACAGCCAACTCCACACTATGTTCCTCATATACATGCATCACCTGAGTATCTTCCGCACCTCTTCTAAAAACAACTGTGGATCCTCATCAGACTTGGACCCATAGAATTCTGGCAGATTCATCCGCATGAAGTCACGAATCCTGGCAGCAGCTGAATTACCTCCCTTCTACTATGGAGCCAGGCATGGGTTGGCCTGAATATTTGCAGTAACAGCTAGGTCCAACGCCTAAAAGGCTACCTAAAATTCAGCATGAGACACGTTTTCATTCAATGGGTCAGCGGGTTGAGGTTACTGACCATCATTATTTCTTCTCGTTCAACATGGAGGCATATTTCTAAAAGAGGAGAGCACGAATCAATAGCAGAGAGAGACACTTTAAGCATGATAGACTTCTAAGAAAAGAATCATACTTTTTCCTAAAATGTCTTGTAGCCTCTTGCTCATAGATGTGGCGCGGTACACACCGATGACCAAGACACTACTTAATATTGCTTGTCAGACTCCCTAGGACACCTTAAAACCTGGCTCTAATACCAAGTTTGTAATGCTCCAAAAAATGGGTCCTGGAGCGTCACAGTGCTTGAGGCTACGAGTAGCCCCAAGCTAACCCTTTGAGCCATTTTCATTCAGTTCAACACAAATCAATGGGGTTTCCATAAATAACCCTCAAATATCAATAGAGTAATCATCATCCAAGAATAAAAGAATTTCAGAAAGATAACAAAATACGACTTATTAGTCAACTCCCAACATCTATACTAGTCTAGCAAGCCTCTAAGAAAATCAATAAAACCAGCGAGCCATTAAGACATGCCCCAACTGACTCATACTCAGTTATCAAATGTAAATGATTCTATGAAACCAACATCAGACATCACGTCCTCAGAACATAAGGACTCACCACAACAGAGGATGTAGAATAGCGTGCCCAAAGAATCACTGTCGAACCTGGAACTAAGCACCTGAACCTACATTCCGAGAACATGCAGCCCACATTCGAAGATGTGGGTCAATACCATGGAAAGGAACCGAGTATATGGGGGTGTATGCATTTGTATAAACATCATCATCATAAATATTAATAAGAAATATGCAGGATGTATGAAAGACTCACATAGCCTGAAGAAAATCATCATAATCATGAAAGGATAAAATAAGTACAATAACACATGTGAGTTATCATATAATTTGTCAATCAATTTCAGTTCATCAAGAATATTAATTCTCATAATGTAAATATCATTTAAATCTTTTGAAAGAATAAATTTCACAATTCCACTTTCAAATCACGTCACCATTCACTATAGACACAAGGAAACACACATACGATGGGAGATCCTATAACCGACATAAACCATGTGAGCTACATGGAGTCCAATGTACAACCCACGTTGGGGATAGCCATCCTATCCTTGCCATTGGAGTAGGACTATCGATATCAAATCCACACAAACTAGTGATCACTATATAAATCAGCCTCAGGCTCACTTCTATGGGGGCATGTATTTCTAGTGAAGTAAGGTCACTTTATACCTCTCACTCGGTGCTAAAGATTTCTCCCAGACTTAGCAGAGATCATTTCAAAGACAATCCACAACAAAACAATTTCAGTAATATATAAATATACCTCGGGAGCCATCATGCTTCCCATCAACTACATTGTGGATTTCTTTCACACTCGAGTTCAAAACAACTCCATTAAGACCAAAAGGTCAAATAATTCAAAATATCTCAAAGATTCAACATCAACGTGCTTATAACACACACTTTCTAAAAAAAATACAATTTCCAATGGGGATTCACGACCTAAATATCAAAATCATGATAAATATCATTCAAGATTCATGTTTTATATCTCCACACATGTAAATTCATCTTTCAAAATCATAAATATCAAGATTTCATAATAATCATCATAAGATATGGGTTCATGTTTCAAATTCATAAAAATAAAATAAAAATCATGCCTTTGTAAATAAAATTACTTTTGGGCATAAGAACGAAAGAGAGTTCTTGTTGAGAAAATCCCACATACCTTGAATGATGAACTTTAGATCGATACTCGTTTTTGAGATATTAATCGTGCCTTTGAATGATCGTTCTTGGAGTTCTTGAACTAGGAACTTGGAATCTTGAATAAATTTGCAGAATTAATGATGAACTTTGGAGGTTCTTGAAGTTGGATGTAGGAGCTTAGGGTTTTATTTTTGAGGAAATTTAATGAAATATAACATATAATGCTTTTAATAGGCTTTAAAATAGGGTTTGGACAAATTTTGGGTGAGGGGGGAAGACCAAAACGCCCCTAAAAATCAAATAATACTCGAATCTATCCTTTGGTGGACTGTTTTGATAGTCTAAAGTAGATAAACCTTAACGTTTTACTCCGATATCCAAATTAGATGAGACCAGTTTCATTGGAAACAGGACTCGTAGATATTTCCGTTGATATATAGTAGATCACCTAGATCATTATGTACAAGGAGTTATGATCATTTAAAATTGGAGAAAAAATACGCCAAGCCTCAGTACTTTTTCCTGCACGTTTTACTGTTCACTACTATTCACGGTTCGATCAAAATGTTCATAACTCGTCACTCAGGTGTCCGTTTTGGATGATCCACATATCGTTGGAAAGATTATTTGATACTCTACGCAATGGTGGGTCATAATCTAAGACATTATGCATGGAAAATTTATAATTCATTCTAGAAGGGTCATATCCCTTGTAGAAGGGCCTTTCCCATTAGGGAATCTATTCTTGAAATATTAACCGAGGACTTTTTTCGTGGCATGAGTATTTTGGCCCGATATATGCTCCGAACCACATGTGAGATACTTTTTATAGTTACGAATGACGAATCTGTCAGAACTCAAGTACTTCACCACTCTCAACCACCACTTGCAGTTCGGATTAGCACATCTGAAGTAAAAGACTTTCTTAAATTAATCGCCTTTATTATTCTTAAATTTTTTTTCAAGCAAGCAATAAACAAAGAAGTAGATAGTTTTTCCATATCCTTGAATTATATTTCCTTGTAAAAGCCGGTCTCATCGTCTTGACGATTGCCAGACTATGTCAATTGAGAAAAACTATTCACCATATTGCTCACAACAATGGGCATAGGTGTTTGATCATCATCTAGAATATTCATGTCCAGATCATCTAATTTATCATCAAAGATGTCTTGTTGTTGTTCTTTTTCTACATTCTGGTTCTCATTCTCTCTTGATTTTTCAACCATGTACACCTTTAACACTGACCTGATTGAATCACTAAGATTAGAATACAATCGAACATGATCGGTTATCTTGAAAGGTTACCCTCTGATTTTCAAAGGAATTGTGCATGTAGCTAATAACGAGTTCTTCTGGTTGATAATTCAGTCCACAATAGATGATGATTAATTTCACAAAATCATCATACGAAATATCACTTTGGACTGTCATAACTATCGTCTCTACCATTTCACCCTCCCTCTAATGTCATACATATCGATTGCTCTTCTCGATCCATTAACCATGATAATCCACCCCTATTATTATTGATCCCTCTATTAGTGGTACCTAAATTAAGTCATTTATTAAAAAAAGTTAATAATGATATCATAATAAAATTAATAGTGATTTCATAGTGTCATAACATGAACCCCAACAGATATGTAAACTGCTACACCAGCTGAAAAATATGTTACAACAGGTAAGTGATTAGTTACAACAGATTACTTACCTGTAGGGATTAATGTTACACTCCTAAAACTTATTTCAATAGATGAGTCATATGTTGTAATAGGTGAATCATATGTTGCAACAGACTATACATCTATTGCAATAGATGAAGCACCTATTGGGATAGTTGTTACAGTATAAAAGAACCTTTGAATTTTATTCCAATAGATGAGTGACATATTGCAACAGATAACTAACCTGTTGCGACAGATGACTTACCTGTTGTAAAAGACAATGCGTCTATTGGAATTAAGTTTAGCTTCTGTTGTAATAGGTGACTAATCTGTTGCAACAGATACTTACTCTATTGCAATAGATAACTATTCTATTGCAATAGATAACTAGTCTGTTGCAACAGATAACTAGTCTGTTGCAACAGAGGCGTCATATATTGGAAAAAATGACCTATCTGTTCAATTTATGTTATAACACTATAGAACCATAAATATGAATCCAATATATGAGTCTTCCACCGCAACAGATGGCTCATCTATCGTAACAGATGAGTGATATATTTAAACAAGTGGATCTTATGTTGCATTCATGTTCATGTGTTATCTATTGTTGAAAAAACAGCACAATAGCAGTTACCCAGATGACAAATTCAACTAAAAATCATAATTTGACTTATCAAAGTCTCCTATGAAGTTATGTCAAAGTGGACAGTGATGTACAGAACAAAATTTGACCTAAGAAATTGGTCAAGTAGCAACAGTAGCGGTAATTAACAATGGTCAACAAGAAGAAGATAAAGATGATAATGAAATAGAAGATGATGATATTAAAGCAGAAGGTAGTGAATAAAGCAGCACCAATAATGAACAACAAAAATCGTAAGAAAGAGAAAACAACAATGGATGAGAAGAGAGAGAAACACATTTTTTCCTCCGTTTCCTATTATATTAGGTTAACATATGGATCAAAGTGTAAATTTAAAAACTTGTAAGTTATTTTCAAACTTTCCCAACTTTCTTAATCCATAACAAAATAATTGTCGCCTCCACTTAATTATAAAGACTTGAGTCACCTACACCTCATATTCAAAATTTTTTGTCACTTTTAAATAAATACCTCAAGTTAGGATGGGGTTAAGGTAAGAATTTTTTAAAAAATAAAGTAATTAATTTTTTTTAAAAATAACTTTTTGAGAAAAGGGTATGCCATGGGGAGGGGGTTGGTTAGGGTGTGATAGGGGCGGTGTAAGATTTTTGTTAAAAAAAATTAATTTTTTTTCAAAAAATAAATATTTTTTTAAATTGAGAGCGGTGTGGGAATGGAGGTGTGCGTGTGGGGGAAAAGGAATGGATGGGGGTTGAGGTAAAAGTTTTTTTTTAAATGAAATTTAGCTTTTTTAAAAAAACTATATTTTTAGGGAATGGGGTATTATCATATGGGGGGTGCAGGGGGTAGGGGAGATAGGGGTTGGGGTAAGACTTTTTTATAAAAAAAATTATTTATTTATTTTTTTAAAAAAATATCTTTTTTGGGAGGGGTAGGGGATGCGGTGAAGGGGGAGGAAAGTATTTTGATCGTGAGGTAAGAAAAAGAAATTGGGTGGAGGTGGGGTTGGGGGTTCGGGGTAGGGAGGGGATGGGATGAGGTGGGGTGAGGGCAAAAAATAGTTTATAAAAAGCTTTTTAAGAAATAAAAATAATATATTTCATGGAGGTGGGGTAAGCTGGGGATGTAGTGAGGTTGAGGTAAGGTGGGTCATTTTGAGAGTGGGAGGACACATTGTCGCTTGCTTTTTCTAATTTCATTAAGAAAAGGAAAAATTACACACCATAAATAAAATAATTCCTTAATTACATAATATGATTAATATTTTAAAAAATTATCCTACATAGTTATTTGTTAGTTATAAACTATTTTTTTATGGACCCCTATATACAAATATAATATAATATGCAATGTATATAGAAAATAATATTCTCTCTCTCATGTAATTAATATTTTATAATCTCTCTCTTATATAATTGGCTAATTTTGTGGCTTTAACTTATGCATACTTTTTGAACATATCTCAAAGAAAATTTTCCTCCCAAATCAGTCGATTTTTTGTTTTTCCCTAAACAACCATTGTGGGTTTGCATAGAAATTTTTTTGGAGTAATTTATCATTCCTAAACATCCGTAGAGATATGCATTGAAGATTTTGCAGTAATCTTTAATTTTTTTTGGGTATATAAATTTGCTTTCCTTTGACCTTTTTAGGTATTCTCTAAATGAGCCGCTAAATTTCTTCAAATTTTATCTATTTTCATAGAATAGAATGTATAATTTGAAAATTAAATTGTATAGTAGTGTTGATTCCAAAAAATAAATCTTGATGAATTATTTTTATAATTGGGTATTTGATCCAATTTTAGTGAATTTGATAATTGTATATGCGTAATTAATTATATTTAGTTGTGTAGTTTTTGTATGTGGGTATGCATTGTATATTTTATTCATTTGTATATTTTTATATACGTATGAATATATTGAATGTATGTTTTTGATGTAAATATGTAGATTTTTGTATAGCTTATATGTATACAAGTTTGTTTTGTGATGGTACAAATATACATATATATATATATGTATAATACTATACGTTTATCTAATATATTGTTGATATGCATATATATATGGCATAATACGTAATTATGACCCTAAATTTGACACAAAATTATAACTTTGACCTTAAACTTTGATAATGCACAAATATGACCTTTAACTATTTAAAACCTGAACAAATAGGACCTCTGATTTTGCAACCTCTATGCGTGAGTTTCACTTGTGCCTACGTGGATATGTAATCCAATCGTACGGTGACACGTCATTAAAAGGGCTGACTGGGAGGACTTTTGACCTGGAAATTAAAACGACGTCGTTTTGCTTCTATAAGTTAAAATGATGTTGTTTTGCTTATTATTATTATTATTATTATTATTATTATTATTATTATTATTATTATTATTATTATTATTATTATTATTATTACTATTACTAATACTTTTACTATTATTATTATTATTATTATTATTATTAATATACTATTTCTACATATTACTACTACTATTGCTTCTATCAATATACCACCACCACCACCACCACTACTACTACTACTACTACTAATTATTATTATTATTATTGTTATTATTATTATTATTATTATTATTATTATTATTATTATTATAAATAATAACAAAAATTTAATAAATTTTTCATCTTAATAACGTTTTATTAATAATTTTTTAATAACGTTAATTTAATATACTACGACTACTACCCTTAATATCCTTTTCTTAATAACATTTTAATAATGTTAATTTAATATACTACTACTACTGCTCTTAACAACCTTTTATTAATAATTTTTTAATAACGTTAATTTAATATACTACTACTACTGCCCTTAATAATGTTTTATTAATAACTTTTTATTAATAACATTTTAGTAACGTTAATTTAATAATGTTTTAATAACATTTTAATAACGTTAATTTAATAATATTTTAATAATGTTAATTTAATAACATTTTATTATACTATAATTTTTTTATTTATTATTAGTATAGTTTCATCTTTGAGCATAAAATAATAAAAAAATAATAGTGAAAAGTCATTTAAATATATAAAAGGAATTATTAATGGCATAATAGTTATTTTACCTTTTTTTTACTGTTGGAACGCTCAAATTTTTAGCCCAACACGCCCAGTTTTGCGTGTACAACAAGTGTTTTGCCACATAGGATCGGAGGTTATATTTGTGCAGTTTTGAATAGTTAAAGGTCAAATTTGTGCATTACCAAAGTTTAAGGTCAAAGTTATAATTTGGTGTCAAGTTTAGGGTCATATTTATGTATTATGCCTATATATATATTATACATTATACCTAATTATAAAATTCTAATGTGTTTGTATATATAATTGTGTGTGTGTGTATATATATATAGTTAAAATTCAATTGTATAAAATATAGTAATTGTTTTTTATATGTTTGTACTAAAAAAGAGCCAATTATGGAAGAAAAATCCCCAACATTTTTTGTTATATAGGAGAATATTTGGAGAAGGTGGAGATAATAATGAGCGTTAATTATCCTTCTTTTCCTTTTAAATTAATATTAATTATATTGTATAAATGAGTCCTAAATATATTTGATCAATAACTAGGGGCTTTGGGTTGTAGGTGACAAAAGAATTTTAAAATGAGGTGTAGGTGACACAAGTCTTAATTATTGAGTAGAGATTATACTTACTTTATTATAGATTAAGAAAGTTGGGGAAATTTGAAAATAACCCACAGGTTTTTTAATTTACACTTTGATCCAAATGTTAATTAATATAACAGGAAACGAAGGGGGAAAAAGCATGTTTCTCTCTCTTCTCATACGTTGTTGTTTTCTCTCTTTTCACGATTATTATTGTTCATTGTTGTTGATGTTTTATTCATCATCTTCTGCTTCATTATCATCATCTTTTACTTCATTATCATCTTCATCTTCTTCTTATCAATCATTGTTGTTGTTGTTGTTACCACTACTACTGTTATCTGACCAATTCTTAGGTCAAATTTTATTTCCTACATCACTTTCTACATTGGCATTACTTCATAGGTGACTTTGGTAAGTAAAATCATGATTTTTATTTGAATTTGTCTTCTGGGTACACAGTTACTGCTGTTTTTTCCAACAATGGATAGAACTCGATCATGAATCCAACATAAGGGCCCACAATTTAAACAGATCAATCATTTGGTGCATCAGATGAGTAATCTATTCCAATAGAAGATTTATCTATTGCAACAGACTATTTATCTGTTGTAATAAACTAGTGTAAGACCCCACAGAATCCTAATTTTTTAATTCCTTTAAAGCATGCCAAAAGACTTCCTCGATTTAGAAAATTTTAGTGAAGAGTTGGGACTTACAAAATTTCTAAAACCCTCAAAATTTGTGGAATTTATTTACAACCTTCCCGACCTTAGAAAGTTAGTTTTTGAGTTGATTCATGATCGGGGAAGTCAATAGTACATCTCGGGTGAGGTTTGGAATTTTCGAACAAGCATAAGGGCGTGTTTGAAACTCCAAAACAGTGGCTCGAGGCCATGATCCCACAGCGCCCTGCCCAGAGCGGTGCTTCAGAGCCCGCGGCGCCCTGGACAATCCGGTCCAGGTAAATTCTGTAGTTTTATTCCACATTTTTAAAGGCAAATGGGTCATTTACCCTTCACCCAATAGCTCCATAACATGGGATTAAAACCGTAAATAGAAAAATTGTTCATCCTTTTCACAAAATCCTCTCAAGAACAAGACCTACTTCATCAAGTTCAAGAATCAAGCCTCAAGAACTCACTCCAATCTCCACGAAATTAACAATCAAGGTATGTTTAGGTGATAATGCTCAAACTACACCTCTCTTATGAGAATGTAAGTGATCATTGTCAAGATATAACCCAACTAGGTTGGGGTTGAATCCCACAGGGAATAGGGTGTGAATTTGAGTTATCTGCGGGTTAATCAACTGATAGTTACCAGTTTCCTATGAATGGGTTTTTTTGGAAGAGTAACAAATAATTAATTCTTAGTTCAGTGTTTGAAATCAATATGATAAGGAAAATCAGATTAATGTTCACTATGGGTATTGGGATTTGACAGACGCGAGTAACGGTTCAAGATTCTTGTGGTAGGTAAGAACAACAGACTATCCTTGTCGAAGTTATATCTAAATATTTCTCAACCTATTTAGAAATTTAATCACCTAATTCTCTCAAACTTAGGGAATTTATATTTCATAACAGGATATTATCCTAAGTTAATTAATCTTAATACAACATTAATTATTAAATGGAAGTTTAATGCTTCCAAGTCCCTGTTGATAATTCACTTCTTACTAGGGTTGATTTCTTATCTCAAGTAAATCACCCGTAAGCAAAGTCTATTGTTTGCAACCAATATCCAGCATGTAAAATAATGGAATTAACAAGAAGCTCCTACCACTGTTAGAATCTTGAACACTTAGTTACATTACAAACCCAAACCCATAGATCCCACAACTCGGGTTAGGAAATTTAGCTACTCATAATAAAATAAGCAAGACAACAAGTTGAATTCATACTTAGATAGATGATCTTACATCAAGATGAATAGCAACAAATGTTTCTAAGATTTGATCCAGTAGAAAATCCCAAAACAATTGTAATAATCTCTCTAAAGAATTAAAGTCGGAAGATAGAGAGAAAAGTTCTCAAAACGTGAGTTCCAGATGTCCAAGATCATCAATGAAAAACCTAACATATTCTTTAAAATAGTCTAATTATGGAAACAAAATCATAGATCACAGTATTTTTTCGGACAGGTGACGACGTGTGTGACGACTTATTAGTAGTCTGACGGCTTATTAGGAATGTCGTCAGCGCCTCTTCACATTGATAATCTCCGGCTTGGGCTGACGATGAGGCTTGATGCATTATTAGAAAAGTGACGACTTATCAGAGATGTCGTCACTTCTTCACTTCAAAATTCGTTCCCTAACTAAGCCTGACGGCTTATCACACTTCTGACAGTGTATCATAGATGTCGTCACACATTCCAGCTGAAGGCCATTCTCTGTCTAAGCCTGACGAAAACTTTTATATCTTATCACAAGGCTGACGACTTATCAAATAAGTCGTCAGCTATTCTTCCTTTTCTACTTGGTCAGAAATCAACTCTTTTACTTCCATAATTGTTGATTCTCTTGTATCTCGACTTTTACTACAATATCAAAGAGAAAACAATCAAAAATGATAAAAGTTGCTTAAGACTTTGCAATTATTCTCAGTTAAAATCCTCAAATGTGTTAGCTTCTACTCACACATCAACAACCTCAACTTAAAACAATTGTTTGTCCTCAACCAACTAAAACACAACCAAGAGAATACAATATACATTAAGCAGTCAACCATCCATACTATCTCAAAATATCTTCACCATCTCCAAGGTCAATCAATTTAAAAAAAAACTGTGTATGTTATTGAAAAACAACAATGTGACACACAGGAATCAAGATATGGCATCAGTTCAGCAACAACAACCATGTATGTACCAAGACTACACTATCCAAATAAGTTAGACTTAGCAATGTAACCAGTGTGCCCTCTCTACAAACAAGTCCACTTCACTTATATCAGACATCACCTATGTAACCATGGGGACAGTCAAAAGAAACTCACTCTCAAAATGAGGTTCCAATCAGTGTATGCCAAATACCATAGGCTTGCCCTTATTTTCATTACCAAGATTTCTAGACAGGTCAGCTAGGATCACTATAGGTCTTCTCTTTAGCTTGTAATGTAGGCTAGGGGTTGATATGATACTCGATGATATTTAAAGTGACTAAGCCTCCTTGAAACTACACTAACTTTTGAGGTCTCACTCATTAGCCTTTTTCTATTCTTCTCTTTGTTTTTTTATCACACATATTCAGGATGGGTGTGGTCCTTTCTACAATCATTTCTTCTTTTTCACAACTTTTCTTTTCTTGTTCTTTTCCACCGCACCCATTTTTTTTAATCTACCTTTCTACATACTCATTTTACATCACGCACCACTATGATAGCCACCCTAAACTTAGACCATTTGCCTAAGTCAAGGTGCACAATGTCCAAGGAAGACCAGCGCCAAAACAGGTTTATTATGATATAAATGGGACGGTGATAGGTGTCATAAAAAGAAATAGGCTATTCAGGCTCAAAACAGGGATCAAGGGATATTATGCTTATAGGAAGGTCATTTAGGCTAAAGTGGGATAACATCAAAATAGCCTATGATCCTTTCCTAACCCCTATCCTTCAACCTAGGTAAGACTAACCGGACAAGTTCTGAATTCAACATACAAAGGAAACTAAGTAAAATCTCACACGTACATGGCACACAAGTATATCACAATTTACTAATCATCCCGTTCATGCAATTTTTTAGCAATGGTTATCAAGTCACTAGAACTAATACCATACAAAGATGCACAGTGGTCACAATTAGATGTAAATCCCACAGTTAAAGAATTAGACCATTTGAGAGGTGTTCAAAAAATAACCAAACCATGTTAACTGTCTTAGCTACTTGTATTTATCCTAGTCAACTACAAAATGTTACAACAACAACTCACCCTACACTCTCAACTTAAAATCAAAGAAAACTGAACTAAGAGTTAGGGGATACCTAGAGTAGATTAAGCTCGGGGATCATAGGTCCCTGACCCTGCTACTGCATCCTCAGCAACCTTATCTCCATCGAGAGTCTCCCTCTATTATGATGTATCTGGTTCAGCAGTTATTGGGGGCCTACTAGTTGAGGAACCTATGGCTCTCGCTCGAATGGCTTCCTCCCATTTCTCATTGTCAACTAAGGACTCGATCATCTCCTTCTTTGTCTCCTCTTTTTCAACCTTCTTTCTTTCTCTTTTCTCTACTTTTCTTTCTTCGTCGCTATCAAGTCTCTCTCTCTTACCCTTACCTTTCTTCTCGCCCTTCTTCTTCTTTTTCTTTACTGGTTCCCCCGTGAGATCAAGCAATGGGATTTCACCTTCAAACTCATCAACATCCGGATGTTCCGACACCATAAGTTGGTGCTGCTGTAATACCCCAACATCTGTCTTTACCTTATCCAGGGCTGCTCTAAATTGTGCAAGGTCTGGGCTTGAATTTCACCTAATAGCTTATCAGATGTATGATAAGTCATCGATGATGTCGTTATCTTAAGGAAGTATGTTGCCTTATTTTGAATTCTCTGATGCCACCTCTGACGGCTTATCACAGGTGTGATAGCCCGTCATAAACGTCGTTAGCCTTAACAGAACATGTCTCAACTTTCTTAAGCTAACTACATCAGTTTCACCTTTTTTGTACTAGAAGCTAACTAAAAAAATAAAAACACTTTTCTTGAAAACATAAAAATTTTGGGTTGCCTCCCAATAGCGCCTGATTTCGTATCGCGGCACGACTCGGTTATCTTGACTACTCAGACTTCATCAAGACAACCTGATGATACCTCTTTACCATCTTCATAGAATACATCCACGATTGAGAAAACACTCATCTCTTTTTGTTGTGTCATGGGTAAGTGTATTGTAAATCTCGCTTCTTTGTCATTGATCCTGAACTTCAGCTCATTCAGCTCCATATTTAATATCTCTCTCCTAGTCACGAGGAATGGTCTACCCAAAATAATGGGTACTTCAAAGTCCATATGATAGTCAAGGACTACAAAATCAGTAAAAAGAATAAAGGCGGCCACCTTTACCAATACGTCATATAGTATTCCTATTGGCCGTTTTACAGACCTATTAGCCATCACCAGCTGCATGTTTGTCGGGGTCAGATCTCCCAAACCTAGATTTATATACATGGCTAGTGGCATTAGACTTATGCTCTCCCCCATATCAAATAGGGCCTTAGCAATATTGAGAGGCCCAATTGTACATGGAATACTGAATGCCTCAAGGTTGGCCTTCTTCTGCACTAAGGATCGTGTAGAAATGACACTGCAATGGTGGAGATTGTCCACCGGCTCATATCTTACTGCCCTTTTCTTTGTTAACAGATCCTTCATAAACTTAGCATATCCTGGCATTTGCTTCAGTGCCTCAACCAATGGCACATTCACTGTCAATTGCTTGAGTATTTCCATGAACTTGCTAAATTTTGCATCATCATTTTTTTTCTTTAATCATTGAGGGAAGAGAGGTGATGGTTTTTGAATAGTGGTAACCACTACCTCCTTCTCCTTCTCTTTTTTCCTTTTCTAAAGCATCAGCAGGGTTGTCCAACTTCTCAGCCTCCATTAGACCACCTTTTTCTAGTTTATCATCAACTACCTCATCAACTATATTTTTACCCACAGAAGGGCTAGGTAATATCTTACCACTTCTAGTGGTATTCGCCATACATGAGCCATTATTCCATGAATTCTGTACCGTATCACTAGGTAATGTTCCACTCTTTCTCTGGTTCAGCACTATGGAGAGTTAGCTTATTTGTTGTTCTGACTGTTTGATTGCAGTGGAGTGTGAGTTTACTAACTGACTAATAGAGAACAGATCGGTCTTCATGGTAGTCACCCCTGAGTTGGTATCCTCCACTCCCTTTAACAACTTAGCCATCATGTCCTCTATAGACATCTTTTCAGAACTTATTGTAGCAGCCTCATAATTTTTTGGAGGGATATATAGCCCGCTCATATCATTATTGCACCTCTAATTTCCTTGCTCCTAATTCTTATATCCATCCTTATCATTGTAATTCCGACCTTATTTTCCTTTGCTATTGCCTCGGAAACCCTCTGACTATTTACATAGTTTCCTCTTCTTCTGAGTCAGACTCCACTTTACCCTGTGATCCCAAAGCCCTCACTTTCTCAGTTTTATATGATAGTAAATGCTTAGTTAGCAAGTCCATCTGTGTTTTTAGGTGAGCCATGTCTTGATCACGCTCCTCGTCTCTTTTGCATTATTCCGTAGTTATACCTACAGAAATAGTAAGGCTTGATACCACAAAGTCTCTGGTATGCCATACTCGACTCTGTTTGGTCATTCTCTCTAGTATTTTTGAAGCCTCTGGGAATGTAAGATCAACAAATGAACCACCAGCAGCATTATCTACAATTGTTTTTTTCACAGAGTTAAGAGCCATATACAAAGTCTCCATCAAGTGTATGTCCATCATATTGTGGTTCGGACACTGCGTCATCTTCTTTTTGAATTTCTTCCAGGATTCATGAAAGGCTTCAATTGGGAGCTGTCTAAAGTTACTAATCTTATCCCTCAACTGTACCCTCCTAGAAGGTGGAAAGACCTTTCTAGGAAAGTTCCTTTCAACTGCCTCCAGTTGGTGATAGAATCGAGTGTCAGCTCATTAAGCCACAATGTTGCCTCCCCAGACAGAGGCAACGAAAATAATCTTAAATGGATAGAATTTTGACCCACTCCTGGGTTATCAAAGTATTTACTGATGGTGACAAAGTTTACCAGATGCAAGTTTGGATCATCCCCAGGAAGTCCACTAAACAACCGCTTTAGATTAAGGAGTTGAATCATAGTACTCATAATGTTAAATTTTGCCCCAGGTGCTAACGGTGGAGGAATAATTGCACCCATTACACCTGCTCCATCCATTCCATCATCATCATCATTGAGGTCATACTGGACCGGCTGGTGATCTTTCTTTCCTCAAAACGGATGATTCCTGTTAGCATTACATTGTATTGGTGCAGCTATTTGCTCTGCACACCTTGGGTTACCCAGGTTCATCAACTCCTCATCTCCTAAATCTTCATCCTCAAGATTTGGATGTCGTACTTGTTGACCAACATTCTACGCATTCACCCGAGCTCTAGCTAAGGCTGCTAACCTGTCAGCCTTCTGCTGGTCTGCCACTCTGCAGATTAGTTGCGGTTCAGGATTAAATGGTAATAATGGTCTTTCAGAACTTTTGGTTCTTATCATACACCACAAAAGACTTGCAAAAAAAACAACAAATAAACGTAAAACTAGGAAATTTGACTAACAGTCAATTAGCGCACACAAACTTTAATTTACAACCTTATTCCCCGCTAATGGCACCATTTTGGATAACAGTCAAAATACACCTCTCTTACGAGAATGTAAGTGATCATTGTCAATATATAATCCAACTAGTTTGGGGTCGAATCCCACAGGGAATAGGGTATGAATTAGAGTTATTTACGGGTTAATCAACTGATAGTTACCAATTTTCTATGAATGGGATTTTTTGGAAGAGTAACAAATAATTAATTCTCAGTTCAGTGTTTGAAATCAATATGATAAGGAAAAGTAGAGTTATGTTCACTATGGGTATTGGGATTTGACAGACGTGAGTAACGGTTCAAGATTCTTGTGGTAGGTAGGAACAACAGACTATCCTTGTCGAAGTTATGTCTAAATATTTCTCAACCTATTTAAATATTTAATCACCTAATTCTCTCAAACTTAGGAAATTTATATTTCATAACAGGATGCTATCCCAAGTTGATTAATCTTGTTACAGCATTAATTATTAAATAGAAGTTTAATGCTTCCAAGTCCCTGTTGATAATTTACTTCTTACTAGGGTTGATTTCTTATCTCAAGAAAATCACCTGTAAGCAAAGTCTATTGCTTGCAACCAATAGCCAGCATGTAAAATAATGGAATTAACAAGAAGTTCCTACCACCGTAAGAATCTTGAACACTTAGTTATGTTGCAAACCCAAACCCATAGATCCCACAACTCGGGTTAAGGAATTTAGCAACTCATAATAAAATAAGCAAGACAACAAGTTGAATTTATACTTAGATAGATGATCGTAAAGCAAGATTAATAGCAACAAGTGTTTCTCATATTTGATCCAATAGAAAACAATTGTAATAATCTCTCTAAAGAATTGAAGTTAGAAGATAGAGAGAAAAGTGCTCAAAACGTGAGTTCCAGATGTCCAATATCATCAATGAAAACCCTAAAATATGCTTTAAATACTTCAGTCTAATTATGGAAACAAAATCATAGATCACAGTATTTTTTTGGATAGGTGACGACGTGTGTGATGGCATATCAGGTGTCTGATTGCTTATCAGGAATGTCGTCAGCTCCTCTCCACTTTGATAATCTCTACCTTAGGCTAATGATGAGTCTTGATGGCTTATCAGACAAGTGAAGACTTATTAGAGATTTCTTCACTTCTTTACTTCAAAATCCATTCCCTGCCTAAGCCTGATGACGAGCCTGACAGCTTATCACACTTCTAATGGCCTACCAAAGATGTCGACACATATTCCAACTGAAGGCCATTCTCTGTCTAAGCCTGACGGCAACATTGATAGCTTATCACAAGGCTGCCGACTTATCAGACAAGTCATCAGCTATTCTTCCTTCTCTATTTGCTCAAAAATCAACTCTTTTACTCTCATAATTGTTGATTCTCTTGTATCTCGACTTTTACTACAATATCAAAGAGAAAACAATCAAGAAAGACAAAAGTTGCTTAAGACTTTGCAATTATTCTCAGTTAAAATCCTAAAATATGTTAGCATCTACTCATATATCAACATTTATCCTTGGGTTTTCGTCCACCCTTGGAGTTCAAGAACGTCTTTTAAACTACAAGTTTATTGTTTTTATGAATTCCATAATTGAACTAGATTGTGTTGATATTCATGATAATTTCTTGGGTTTCAAACCATGATTTAATTGCAAGTTCATGAAATTGAATAGCATGTGTGATAAATATGTGATTATCTCGATAAAACCTTGAATTTACAAGTT
The DNA here is from genome assembly GCA_030864225.1 of Capsicum baccatum var. pendulum. Taxonomy (NCBI): domain Eukaryota; kingdom Viridiplantae; phylum Streptophyta; class Magnoliopsida; order Solanales; family Solanaceae; genus Capsicum; species Capsicum baccatum. Next base: position 257,041,837 of record CM061560.1, on the reverse strand, counting down.
AGTATTGTATCCATGATGTTCATGTGTTGACTAATATTATGTGAAATAATCATTCTCCCAAGTGTTTGAAAAAATGCCTATATGGATTGAATGGGGAAATCATGACATGTTATGTTGTGTTCCCATTCATGTACAAGTTCATGTATGTCAAGTGTTTGATAAAATGTCAAAGTCAATGTATTGTTAACCAGTAGCTAATGTTATGTTTTTCAAGATCATGCCATTGTCTTACTTTCAATGCTATCGAGTCCTGAGGGTATTCAATATCCAAAAATCTAGTTGTTAACCTAGAGCTACAGTAGTTACTGAATAGTCTAAGTAATATCACAATTAGTAGTACTCCGTTAGTGCAGAACTCAGTTAAAATCAGCGAACTTAGTCCAGTTCAGTCAGTTAACATGATCGGTAACAGTTCAGTCAAGAGTAGTATAGTTTAGAAATAAGTTTAGTGTCTATTCAGTTAGGAGTAGGAATTAGCATCGAGTGAACCCAAGAATGGAGGCTCACCTACCAGTAGAGGGTGTGATCCTTAGAAGCAGTCCTTGTGTTCTAGAACTACGTAGCCAGCATAGGTTGAGACATGAACCTGCCAGTTGAGGGTTAATGAGGTATCTTACCTTCCAATTGAGGGTACCACCATTCTCATTCAGAGAACCTGCCAGATGAGGGTGACTCGGTAACTTGTCTTTTCCCATGGCACGGTATTGACACCCTTCCAACTGGGGTTACAAGTTGGACCCCAATCAATTCAAAGAGGGGCATGTCAATTAGATGATTACCTCCCACAGTTTTAGTCTCAGTATAAAACTCAATTCAGTTCTACAGTACCAGGACTATCAAAAACAGTCACCCAGCTCAGTATAGAACTCAATTTAGTTCTACAGCATCAGGACTGTCAGAAACAGTCATCCTGCTAACAATAATACAGTTATCAATGAGCTCAGATATCAGTTATTCAGTTATTAGAACTCAGCACCCAGTGTTAATATGATCTCAGTTACAGTATACGTAGTGATGTGCATAGTATTGCATATTCAATATTTATAGCAGTTTTATATATACACATACTCTCATTCAGTTATATTCATATTACTCATCCTGTTCATGCATATGGACCCATACATTTAGCCTTACCTCACTTAGGATACCAGTATATTTAAAGTATTGATGCATACCTTTATTTTGTGCTATGATATCTTATATCATAGGTTTAGATGCACGGGTTCCTGACCGTACTTAGCATGCTAGATTATCAGTAGTAGATTTAGTGGTGAGTCCTCATATTTCGAGAACATAGTCATTATTACAACATTTTAGCTTATTTTTTAATAGTTAAGTTAGTTGGCAACTTATCCAATCAACTCCATGTTCAGACAGTTAGAGGCTTTTCAGACAGATGCTCAGCTTTCAGTATTTATTTACTAGTATTTGATTTTAGTTATGAACCTTATGGTAATTCCAGCCTAATTTTTGCATTATTACAATATTATTACTTAGTTATTACAGCAGGTATCAGTCATGGGTTAGCTTGTTGTCCTTTGAGATTATGAGCACCATGTGGCATTTGAGGTACAGACTCAGGGCGTTACAAACTTAGTATCAGAGCCTAAGAATCAACAGAGTCCTAGGGATTCTGAAAGCCATGTCTAGTAGAGTCTTATTCATGGGTGTGTAGTGCGTCACACTTATGGACAAGAGGCTATAAGGCATTTTAGGAACAAGTTCCCTTCTTTTAGTATTCATATCGTGCGAGTGAGCATGAGCTCAAGTTAAACTCTCAGTCTAATTATTTTCCACCTTCCATCTACAGAACATGCCTCCTAAAAGAACAAATAGAAGAAGGACTAGGAATCAGCCAGTACCTCCGCCAATCCAGCCAGATCCCCTGGATGAGCATGTTTCCCACACAGAATTCAAGGCAACTTTTGTAACTCTATCTTATTCTGTGGTAGCCAGAATGAATGTACAACTATCGTTTAGGCTAACCCAATGGCCAATATAACTGCAGCTAGAATTTAGGACTTTACCTGAATGAATCCTATATCTTTTATCGGGTCTAAGTCTGAAGAAGACCCATAAGAATTCCTTGATGAGGTGCAGAAAGTCACAAATATTACGGGGGTGACTACTAGTCAGAGTGCTGAGTTGTTCGTATATCAATTTCAGGATGTGGCTCACTCATGGTTCAAGCAGTGGAAGGAAGAGAGGGCCGCTGATGCAGGGCCAATAGAATGGGAGGAGTTTGCTACTACTTTCCTTGATAAGATCTTCCCATTGGAGTTGAGGGAAGCAAAGGTTTTGGAGTTTATTAATCTAAAATAGGGCAACATGACAGTGAAAGAGTATTCCCTCAAGTTTACTTAGTTAGCCAGATATGCCCTCATGTGGTAACGGATAGCAGATCTAAGATGAGTAAGTTTGTGTCAGATGTGTCTAACAGTATGGTCAAGGAGTGTAGAACCGTAATAATGATTAAAAAGATGTACATATCTAGGCTCATGTTCCATGCTCAGCAGATAAAGGAGGCTAAGAATAAGAAGAATGAGAAGGGGAATAAGAGAGCTAGAACAGATAGCTTCAAATTTATCCATCCCAAGTCAGAGGATGGAAATCGTTCAAAGTTCCACCCGAAATCCTCAGTACCAGCTCTATCCTCAGGTAGTGCTCCAGTGCCAAAATTTAGAAATGGCCCTAAACCCCAGGGTAGTATTAGCAGTGCCTGAACAAATCCTCTTTGCCAGAGATATGGTAGAAACCATTAAGGTGTCTGCAGAACTGGTAGTGATGTGTGTTTCGGATGTGGCAAGCCAGGTCATAGAATTAGAGATTGTCCTTAGTCAGGTTCTCAGGGTCAGTATAATCATCCATCTGCTCAATACGGTTGCCCAAATCAGCAGGGTGCCACTTCCAGTTCCACCAGTGGTAAATGCCCAAACAGACTCTATGCACTTCAGTCCTAACAGGATCAGGAAAGTTCTCCTGATATGGTCACTGGTACGTTACAAGTTTATCATTTACATATTTATGCTTTATAAGATCCAGCAGCTTCTTTGTCCTTTGTAACTCCTTATATAGCTGTTGACTTTGGAGTTAGTCCCGAAATCCTAGTAGGGCCCTTCTCAGTCTCTACCCTAGTAGGTAAATCTATAATAGCCAAACGAGTATACAGGAACTGTCCGATTATGGTATCTCAGAAAGCCATTTTAGCAGACTTAGTAGAATTAGAAATGACAGATTTTGATGTCATTCTCGACATGGATTGGCTTTATTCATGCTATGCTTTAGTTGACTGTAGAAATAGAATTTTTCATTTTTAGTTTTTGAATGAACCTATCCATGAATGGAGGGGTAGTACCTCAGCACTTAGGGGTTAGCTTGTTTCCTATCTAAGGGCGAGGAAAATGATATCTAAGGGATGTATTTATCATTTTGTTCGAGTTAAGGATTCTAGTTCCAATACTCCCAACCTTGAGTTAGTTCCAGTAGTATGTGAATTTCTAAATATATTTCCTGAAGATCTTCCTAGGGTCCCTCTCGAGCGGGAAATTGATTTTAGAATAGAACTTATTCCTAATACTCAGCCTATCTCTATCCCGCCATACAAACTTGCTCCAGTAGAACTCAAAGAGTTAAAATAATAGTTAAGGGATCTCCTAGATAAGGGATTCATCAGACCTATTGTATCCCTTTGGGGTGCATAAGTTTTATTCATGCATAAGAAAGACAGTTCTCTCAGAATATGTATTGACTACCGTCAGTTGAACAAAGCCATAGTCAAGAACAAGTATCCACTTCCCAGAATCGATGAATTATTTGACCAACTTTAGGGTGCTAGTTACTTTCCTAAGATAAAACTCAGATCAGGCTATCATCAGCTCAGAGTCAAAGAATGTGACATTCCAAAAATAACTTTCAGAACTTGGTATGGTCACTTCAAATTCCTAGTCATGTCATTTGGTCTTACCAATACCCCTGCAACCTTCATGGACTTGATGAACCATGTGTTTAAGAAGTACTTGGACATGTTTGTCATAGTCTTCATTGATGACATTCTTGTCTACTCTCATAGTGAACATGATCATGCAGACTATCTCAAAATAGTGGTACAGACCCTCAGAGCCCATCAGTTGTTCGCCAAGTTTAGTAAATGCGAATTTTGGCTATGTTCAGTAGCTTTCCTTGGTCATATAGTTTCTGGTGATAGCATTAGAATTAATCCTCAAAAGACTGAAGCAGTAAGACACTGGCCCAGGCCCATCTCGCCATTAGATATTAGGAGTTTCTTGGGTTTCACTGGCTATTATCGATGGTTTATTGAAGGATTTTGTCTATTGCATCCTCTATGTCCAGATTAACTCAGAATAAAGTCAAGAGCTAGTGGTCAAATTCTTATGAGAAAAATTTTTAGGAGTTAAAGAATAGACTCACTACAACCCCAATTTTGACTTTACTAGAGAGTTCTGATGGGCTTGTGGTCTATTGTGATGCTTCCAGAGTTGGTTTGGGGTGTGTTCTAATGCAGAGAGGTAAGGTCATAGCATATACCTCTAGACAGCTTAAGCCTCATGAGAAGAATTATCCCACTCATGACCTTAAATTAGTAGTTGTAGTGTTTGCCTTACAGATTTAGAGGCATTACGTATATAGAGTACATGTTGATGTGTTCACAGATCATAAAAGCTTGAAGTATGTGTTTTTTCAAAAAGATCTAAACCTGCATTAGAGGATGTAGTTGGAGTTATTGAAATATTATGACATGAGTGTTATGTATCATCTGGGCAGGGGCCAATGTAGTGGTTGATGCTCTCAGTAGATTTTCCATGGGTAGTGTGGCTCACGTTGAGGATAGTAAGAAGAATTTAGTTCAGGAAGTTCATCAGCTTGCTCGACTAGGTGTCTGCTTAGTCGATTCAGCATAGGGTAGTGTCTGGGTGCAGAATAGTTTGGAATCATCTTTGGTTTTTGAAGTAAAAAAAAAGTAGTACAGGGATCCTAGTTTAGTTAAATTGAAAGAGCCAGTCAAAGATCAGAGAGTAGAGGTTTTCTCCAAGGGGGAGATGATGAGTTGCGTTTATAGGGTAGACTTTGTGTGCCATGTATGGATGGCGTGAGACAGTGGATTCTTGCATAAGCGAATAGTATGTGCTACTCGATTCACCCAGGGGACACCAAGATATACCGCGACTTGCGGGAAATCTATTGGTGGAGTGGGGTAAAGAGAGACATTGCATAGTTTATGGCTAAGTGCTTGACATGTCAGTAGGTTAAGATCGAGCATCAGAATCCCAATGGATCTATGCAGGAGTTCAATATTACCATGTAGAAGTGGGAGGAGGTGAACATGGATTTTGTGACGAGCTTACCCTATACTCACCACTAACATGATTCGATATGGGTCATTGTGGATAGGATGACCAAATCATCTCACTTCTTACCAGTTTACACCTTTTATTTAGTCGAGGATTATGCTAAGATCTATGTTAGAGAGTTGGTCAGATTACACAGACTTTCGTTGTCCATTATTTCAGATAGAGGTACGCAGTTCACCTCTCATTTTTAGAAAGTATTCCAAACGGTTCTTAGTACGTAAGTTCACCTCAGTACAGCCTTTCACCCTCAGACAGAAGGTTAAGAAGAAAGGAACATTCAGACTTTAGAAGATATACTAAGATCATATGCCATTGACTTTAAGGGCAGTTGGAATGACCACTTTCCCTTGATTGAGTTCGTGTATGATAACAGTTATCATTCCAATATTCAAATGGCACCGTTTGAGGCACTTTATGAGAAGAGATATAGATATCCCATTGGTTGGTTTGACATGGGTAAGGCCACAGTGGTGGGGCCTGACTTGGTATTAGATATTTTAGAAAAATTTTAGTTGATCAGAGAAAGGCTTAAGATAGCTCAGAGACGACAGAAATCATATAAAGATGTGCAAAGAAAAGATCTCGAGTTTAAGATTAGTGATTATGTGTACTTGAAAATCTTACCTATGAAAGGAGTGAAGAGGTTTGGCAAGAAGGGGAAGCTTCGCCCCTGATATGTCTGTCCTTACCAAATTCTCAGCTATATCAGAAAGGTAGCTTACGATCTTCAGTTAGCTTCAAATCTAGCTACAGTGCATCCAGTGTTTCATGTCTCCTTGCTAAAGAAGTGGATAGGTGACCCAACAGTTGTAGTCCCTATAGAGGGTATATATATGTTCAGAATAGTCTCTCTTATGAGGAAATCTGATGTTTGGAGTATTTACATGCCTAAAGCGCTATAATTTACCCATATTTTAGCTAAGTTTTGAGGATAAAATATATAATTCTTGCACTTTTAGTCCATTTTCCTATAAGTGAGCTAACCAACGTGATTAGCATGTTTTCAGGTATTTATGATGAAGATTTCATCACTTTGTGGACCTTTCGGTAGCAAGGGAAACTTCACGTAAGAAGGAAGGCAGCTTTTGGAAGCTTGTGGACTGAATATGATGCATGGAGAATCCGTCCCGGGCAAAATCAATATTTCTTAATACTTAGGGGTGCAGCAGTAACCCAGTAGGACTAGGACACGGATAAAAACCCTATTTCAATAGGACTAGGACAAGGATGTTATAAAAACCCTATTTGTTGAATTTTTCAGCAAGCTTTTCATTCACGTTTTTCATTAAGCTTTTCATAATTCATTTGACACTTTTAGGATTTATTCACGTTACTTTCTGATAGAGAAAACTCGGCTCTCTTGAGGAACGGCCAAGAAGAAAAACGTCATCTCCTTCTTGACGTTTAAGTCATCCCATCACCAAGATTATTCTAGGTTGTGGTATGATGATTATATCTATTGTGATCTCCGTTATACTCATGAGTAGCTAAACTTCTCTGTTAGGGTTATGATATACTATCTATGGCTATGAGTTTGTGAATTCTTGTTACGTATGCTACTTATATCATTACTCTCTTCATCTTAATTACATTCTTGTGGTTGCAAACATATAGAATACGCCATTATAGCATTAACTTGTTCAAGAGAAAAGTTACATGTTTGGAAAAGAGAGTGTGATAAGGACATAGGGCCACCAACCCCTATTTACACGTTAGTGCCGTAATTGGATTAACCTCTTGGAGAGTTTGTACCGTTAGTTATACACTTTAAGCTCGAGAGAGTTAAAGTGAAATAATCCTTGATGGTTGAGAAACACTAGGATTTACCATTAGAATACGAACCTCTATAAGTGCATGCATGTCTGAATTCCGCATTACTCATAGTTAATAGATACGTAGAACTCATAAGGTGGACATAACCCTAACTTATTTTTCTCTGTTATTAAATCCTACTACACAAATCATTTCATTCGTTACTTTGTTTACATTAATTCACGCCATAATTTAAATCCCCCCTTTTTGTAGAATTTTCGACCAACAGTCTAATAATAGTTGCAACACTTAGTGACCAAGTATTCCCTGTGGGATTCGACACCCAACCCAGTTGGGTTCTATATTTGACAGCGACCGCTTACACTCTTACGAGAGCAGTAGTTTGGGCGTTATCAAAATCCCAGTCGAAATCCTTGATCATTAGGTTCGTAGATTGAGAACAAAGAAGTCCCTCTAGTCAAAGTTCTTTAGTGAAATCAGTTCATTGAGTGATCTACTTAGCAAGCGGAAGTAGACATGAAGACCAAGTATCCTCACCTCTTCTTTGCAAAATTAGACTCAGCTCAAGGTAACAGTTTTACTTGAATTTACTCAGTTCCACGCTCAAATTTCCTTTCTAACTCTGTATTAATTTAGTTGCATAGCCTTCTCATATCATACATACCTTCATGAAATGGATCAACCATGCATCATGTCTTTAGAACTCATTCATACTTCCGTTATGCATGTTCAGTATGATAACTCAATATATAAGTAGCTTCAGTCATGTAATCATGATTTATTGTGCATGTTTAGTGTATAAATTCAGCCTATCAGTATTCTCAGCTTAGTCAGTTTCATTCGAGGATGAATGTTCTCAAGGGGGAGATATTGTAGGACCCCACAGAATCCTAATCGTTTGAGTACTTTAAAACATGCCAAAAGAGGTCCAAGACTTATAAAAGTTTAGCTAAGTGTTAGGACTTAGTCATTCCTAAAGCCCTTTAACTTTGAGGAATTTATTTACAGCCTTCCCAACCTTAGAAAGTTAGTTTTTGAGTTGATTCGTGATTGGGGAAGTCAACAGTACGTCTTCGATGAGTTTCATAATTTTCGGACAAGCGTAAGGGCGTGTTTGAAACTCCAAAACATTGGCTTAGGGAAATGAGCCTATGGTGCCCTGCCTAGAGCGGCGCTCCAGAGCCTGCAGCGCCCTGGCCGATCTGTTCTGGGTAAATTCTATAGTTTTGTTTCGTATTTTAAAGGCAAATGGGTCATTTTCCCTTCACCCAATAGCTCCATAACACGAGATTAAAGACCCAAATAGCAAAATTGCTCATCCTTTTCACAAAATCCTCTCAAGAACAAGCCCTAGCTTCATCAATTTCAAGAATCAAACCTCAATAACTCACTGATAACGCCCAAACTACAGCTTTCATAAGAGTGTAAGCGGTCGTTGGCAAATATAGAACCCAACTGGGTTGGGTGTCGAATCCCACAGTGAATACTCGGTCACTAAGTATGTAACGATTAGTAGACTTTTGGTGAAAGTTCTACGGGAAAGGGGGGGATTTTATGCGTGAAGTAAAATTATCAAAATAGCAAAGTAAAAACGGAATATTTTGTTTAGTAAGATTTTAATCAATGAGAATTGTAAGTTAGGGTTATGTCCACCTTATGAGTTCTACGTATCTATTGGCTATGAGTTATGCGGAATTCAGACATGCATGCGCTTATAGAGTTTCGTATTCTATGATAAATCCTAGTGTCTTTCGACCATCAAGGATTATCTCACTTTAACTCTTTCGAGCTTAAAGCGTATAACTAATGGTACGAATTCTCCAAGAGGTTAATCCAGTTACGACACTAACTTTTAAATAGGGGTTGGTAGCCCTATTTCCTTGTCACTCTCTCTTTTCCAGACATGTAACTTTTCTTTCGAACAAGTTAATGCTATACTGGCGTATTCTATATGTTTGCAACCACAAGAATTCAATTAAGATGAAGAGAGTAATGATATAAGCAGCATACGTACCAAGAATTCACAAACTCATAGCAATAGATAGTATCTCATAAGGCTTCCATAACCCTAACAGAGAAGTTTAGCTACTCATAATCGTGAAGGAAAACAACGACGATATCATCATCATAACAATATCACGATAAGTATGTATTTGCGTCACTTGTGGCGTGATTTTCTTGCTAGTAGCGTTTCTCTTGTCGTGAAAATTAAAAGTCGAATAGATGAAAAATAATGTCAACAACGTATTAATGAATGGACTAGAAGGAATTGTAAGGAATAAGAAAGAATGGGGCAGAGTGAATTGAATTGAATGCTGAAAAATTCAGCAAATAAGGGTTTTTATAACACCCTTGTCCTAGTCCTATTGAAATAGGGTTTTTATCCTTGTCGTACTGAAATAGGGTTTTTATCCTTGTCCCAGTCCTACTGGGTTACTGCTACACCCCTAAGTATTAAGAAATACTGATTTTGCCCGGGACAGGTTTTCCATGCATCACATTTAGTCCACAAGCTTCCAGAAGCTGCCTTTCTTCTTACGTGAATTTTCCTTTGGCGTCCAATTCCCATAAAATGCTAAAATCTTCATCATTTATACCTGAAAACTTGCTAATCACGTTGGTTAGCTCACTTACAGGAAAAAGGACTAAAAGTGCAGGAAATATATATTTTGTCCTCAAAACTTAGCTAAAATATGGGTAAATTAAAGTGCTTTAGGTGTGTAAATACGCCTAACATCACTCACCCCAATCTCCACAAAATTAACAATCAAGGTATGTTAGGTGTTCATCCTTGGGTTTTCTTCCACCCTTGGAGTTCAAGAACCTCTTTTAAACTACAAGTTTATTGTTTTTATGAATTCTATGATTGAACTAGATTGTATTGATATCCATGATAAATACTTGGGTTTCAAACCATGATTTAATTGCAAGCTCAAGAAATTGAATAGCATGTGTGATGAATATGTGATTATATTGATAAACCCTTGAATTTACAAGTTAGTATTGTATCCATGATGTTCGTGTGTTGACTAATATTATGTGAAATAATCATGCTCTCTAAGTGTTTGATAAAATTCCTATGTGGATTGAATGGGGAAATCATGACATGTTATTTTGTGTTCCCATTCATGTAAAAGTTCATGTATGTCAAGTGTTTGACAAAATGTCAAGGTGAATGTATTATTAACCAGTAGCTATTGTTATGCTTTTCAAGATCATGCCATGTCTTACTTTCAATGCTATCGAGTCCTGGGGGTATTCAATACCCGAAAATCTAGTTGTTGACCTAGAGCTACAGTAGTTACAGAATAGTCTCAGTAATATCACGATTAGTAGTACTCAGTCAGTGCAGAACTCAAATAAACTCAGTGAACTTAGTCCAGTTCAATCAGTTAGCACAATCAGTAACACTTCAGTCAAGCCTAGTATAGTTTAGAAATCAGTTCAGTGTCTATTCTGCTGGGAGTAGGATTCAGAAGCGAGTGAACCCAAAGATGGGGACTCACCTGCTAGTAGAGGGTGTGATCCTTAGAAGCACTCCTTGCATTCCAGAACTACGTAACCAGCGTAGGTTGAGACATCAACCTGCCAGATGAAGGTTAATGAGGTGTCTTACCTCCCAGTTGAGGGTACCACCATTATCATTCAGAGCAGCTGCCAGATGAGGGTGACTCAGCAACTTGTCTTTACCCGTGGCATGGTACCGACACCCTTCCAACAGGGGTTACAAGTTGGACACCAATCAATTTAGAGAGGGGCATATTGGTTAGATAATTACCTCCCACAGTTTAAGTTTCAGTCTTAATATAGAACTCAGTTCATTTTTACAATACCAGGATTGTCAGAAATAGTCACCCAACTCAGTATAGAACTCTGTTTAGTTCTATTTCATCAGGGCTGTCAAAAATAATCATCTAGCTAACAGTAATACAGTTATCAGTGAACTCAGATATTAGTCATTCAGTAATCAGAACTCAGCACCCAGTGTTAATATGATCTTAGTTTTAGTATACATAGTTATATGCATAGTATTGCGTAATCAGTATTTACAGCAGTTTCATATATACACGTACTCTTATTCGGTTATATTCATGTTACTCAACCAGTATTGTTCATTCATATGAAACCATGCAGTCAGCCTTACCTCACTTAGAATACCAGTACATTCAAAGTAATGACGCATACTTTTTTTGCGCTATGATGTCTTATATCATAGGTTCAGATACACTGGCTCCTGACCATACATAGCTTCCCAGATTATCAGCAGCAGATTTAGTGGTAAGTCCTCATAGTTCTAGGACATAGTCATCATTTTAGCATTTTAGTTTTTTTTAGTTGTCGAAGTTAGTTGGAGACTTGTCCCATCAACTCCATGTTCAGACAGTTAGAGGCTTTTCAAACTGGATTATTTCAAACAAATACTCAGCTTTCAGTATTTATTTACCAGTATTTGATTTTAGTTATGAACCTTATGGTCGTTCTAGCCTAATTTTCACATTATTATAGTATATTACTTAGTTATTGCAGCAGGTACCAGACATGGATTAGCTTGTGGTCCTTCGAGATTATGAGCACCGTGTAGCATTTGGGGTACAGACTCGGGTCATTACAACTAGTTATTTGTTGCATTAGATTGATTATTTGTTGCATCAGACTAGTTATCTATTGCATCAGACTCATTATCTATTGCATCAGATTTCTTATCTGTTGCAACAGATGATGAATCTGATTGGAACAACAAAAATCAGCCCCTTCCACAAACCCAAAAGATAACCAATATGTTTCAATTCTGGTTATTACTACTGGATTAAAAATTATTCCTTACATCCAATCATCGACATATTTGTTGAGAAGATAATAGACATAATAAAAATTAAATACTCCCTCCGTCTCAAATTACCCGTCCTAAATTTTCTAATTTTACTTGTCTTTTTCCATTAATCAAGAAGAGATAAAAAAATCATGTTTTACCCTTTGCATTAATCACTTTTTCTTCAAATTAAAATGTAAACATCATTTAATAGGGGTATTATAGTAAACTAGGCATGTTATTAATTATTTTTCGTAATCAATATGTCATCTCAATTTGGGATGGGTAATTTGAGATGGAGGGAGTATGAATTAAAACATAAAAGTCATGCAACAGACTAGTTATATGTTGAAACAAACTATTTATCGGTTGCATCAGACTGCTTATTTGTTGCAACATATGAGTAATCAGTTTGGAACAACACAAATCAGCCCCTGCCACAAACCCAACAGATAACCAATATGTTTACATTCAACTCTTGCTATTGCTAATGGATTCAAAATTATTCTTTACGTCCAATCATCGACATGTTTGATGAAAAGATAATAGACAGAATGAAAATTAAATATGAATTAAAACATCAAAGTTGATCAAACATAATATTTTTTTTTAAACCAAACAATTAAAAATACATATACATAGACTAAAAGAAAGAAAAATCTAATTATTATTATTATCATCATCATCATTATTATTATTGTCAACCGGCCAATCTTCAATCGGTAGCTGCAAGGTCCTTCTTAGCCTGCGAATCATATGGAGCATTCTTACTCTAACTGCTTCCAGATCCTATTGCAGGTCACAAACTTACATTCGAAGTTCATTCAAGGCATCTTACAGAAAAAGCAACATCCCACACCAGATCAGCCATATCTAGAACACATATGAAATGATAAAAAACATAAAAATAAAAGTAAAGAAAAGAATATCCGAATGTAATACTATGTATACTACAAATTGGCAAGGAAAAAAACTTACTTGAGCCGGGGAAGAGAAAGAGAAAGTGGTGGAAGGTGTACTACGAAAGACAAGATGCAATAAATAAATAGAGTGTAGTTGAATGAACGATTGAGAAAAGAGAGACCTATTTATAGAGGATTGAATTTGAATGAGTGGAAAAAGGCACGACTGTTCACCTCTATTTATTAATTACATTTTTTATTACTATGAAAAGTTATGACTTAATTAAATTAAGAAATATTGTGATAAGTCATGACTTTACATATTATTATTATTAATTAGTTCTTCCAAGAACCATTTTTATTGAGTTGTGACAGCAGATTCTATATCTGTTGTATCAGATAACTCATTTGTGACAACAGATATATCATCTATTACAACAAATAGAAAACTTGTTGCATCAGATGCATCAGATAATTTATCTATTGCAACTTATAATCTAACTGTTCACCTTTATTTATTAATTACATTATTGATTACTGTGAAAAGTTATGACTTAATTAAATTAAGAAATATTGTGATAAGTGATGACTTTTCAGATTATTATTATTATTATTATTAATTAGTTCTTTCCAAGAACTATTTTTATTTAGTTGTGACAAAATATTCTATATCTATTGCATCAGATAACTTATCGGTGACAACAGATTTATCATCTATTGCAATAAATAGAAAACTTGTTGCATCAGATAATCCATCTTTTGCAACATATAATCTAACTGTTCATCTCTATTTATTAATTACATTTTTTATTACTCTGAAAAGTTATGAATTAATTAAATTAAGAAATATTGGGATAAGTCAGGACTTTTCAGATTATTATTATTAATTAATTCTTTCCAAGAACCATTTTTATTGAGTTGTGAGAATAGATTCTATTTCTGTTGCATCAGATAATCTTTTTGTTGCAACATATAATCTATATTTTTAAAAAAATCATCATATCATTAATCCAAATTTGCTGACTTTTTTATAGAAATTTAAAAAAATATTTTTTCAACAATCGTTTCTTTAATAAAATAATAACCATTTTATTGAGTTCTGGCAACAGATTGTATATCTATTGCATCAGATAAACCATCAGTTGCAATAGATATACCATCTTTTGCATCAAATCCATGATCTATTTTAATAGCTTTTTTGATTTCTTCTAATAGCTGATACATCAGTCGCAACAGATGGGGAATTTGATGCATCAGCAACATTGTTGAATGTGTTTTAGACAAAGTCGCGACTGTTCACCTTTTTCTTAACAATCATCATATAAGTTAATTAATCCAATATTGTGAATTTTTTTTAATTATATAATAAATAAATAATTTTAAAAATAAATTTAAAAACAAAAATAGTGAAAAGTCACGATCAGTTATTAAAATTAAATAATCGTTCTTTTACGGTTATAAATTGTGTTAATCATTTATTTCCTTATTATTTATTTACGAAATATTTTTCATATTAAATAATCAGAAAGTCATGTCTTTTCACCCTCTCAATAACAACAATAACCCTTTTTTATTAATAACCATCTATTGCAACATATGATCGATCTGTCGCATCAGATTAACCTCTGTTGCCACAAATGCTCAATCCCTACCACCTACCATCGACATGTTGAGAATAAGGAATAAATAGAATGATAATTAAATACTAAATAAGAATTAAAAATTTAAATTTGACCATCAAACATAGATTTTTTAATCCCTTGGGTAGATCCGATATAAAAAAGGAGAAAAATACATACGCTAAAAGAAAAAACATAACCTAATTATTATTACTACTATTATTATTATGATTATTATTATTATTGTCAATCGGACAATTTTCATCTGGTGGCAGCAGGGCCCTCCTCAGCCTTGCTCTGAAGTCGACCAAATCCCTCTAGAGTTCATCAAACTGCCTTTGAAGTTTCCGCAAGGACTCGATATGAATCTTCTTGTACGAATCTAGATCATCCATATTTGTAAGTGTAGTAGAATGAACAAGTAAGGAGGGACCTATTTAAAAATAATTGAATTGAAAAGGGTTAGTCAAAAAGTCACGACTATTCATATCCCTTAATTAAATAAAACTAGTGACTTTTTGAATATGTAAATTAAAAAAAGGATCAAAATACAACATTTTATCTTTTATTGTATTTCAGAAAAAAAAAATTACTTTAAAATAAATCTAACAGATGGGTAATATGTTGTAAAATATATTACATCTGTTAGATAACTTACAACATATTGACAATCTGTTGCAACAGATGGATATACCTGTTTGATTTTTCCAAAAAATATGTCACATGTTGTAATAGATTGATCATCTGTCATAACAGATATCTGCAATTGTTGGACAATTTAAACAGATATGGCATCTGTTACAACTTGTTAGTCATCTATTTATCCAATTTAAGTCATAGATGGGCTACGGAGAATAAGATGCATGAATTTGGTTGGATCCAATGTCATGTGTGGGAATTAAGTAGTACTAATAAGGTCATCGGGACAACACACTTAAAGTACACTATTTTTAATCGATTAGGAACTAATCAGTCAAACAAGATCCTGCATGTACAGTTAAGTTTGATAGGTTTGAATTGATAAGTCCGAGGGCCTCATGAAGATAGTGCAGATACCCTATTATGAATTACTGACGGTTGTTGCTCATGTTTATGTGTATCAATTTTTGAGAAGTGATTAATAGTTTGTGTTATTGCAGAGATCTAATAGCTATTGGACTTAACTTTAAGTGTGCATTGGACTCTGAGAAGGCCTTCAAAGCCTCGCACTGTATCAAATAAGAACAAAAAATAAATAGAAATTCCCCTGACCCAAATTTATATAGAAAGGTTGTTCGAGAAAATGATTATACGCCAGAAGGAGATGAAGAAGAATGTCTGCGAGGGAAATGGAAGTTGGTGAAAGACTTTATCATCTGAAAACTAATTGAAGAAGAGACATAGGGTAGCAAGGAACTTCTAGCGAATCTAGCCGATGAAATTATCTTAAAACATGAGACATCTGAATTAAGTGCAAATATGAAAATGTATCCAGTAATGTAAATTTGTTTGTTGTCTCTCTAAAACATAAATAATACAGATGGACACTTTGCTAGAGAGCTGCGTCTAGGTAGTGTGGTTGGGATTATCACCTAGATAGAAAATAGCAGAAGACCAAAAAAGCAACTTTACGGGCATTGAGGGTTGAAATGATGTACAGTAAGTCTAGAAAACTTGCGCCAACAAAAACTATAGTTAAAATAAGGAATCTAACCAAAGGAAGAAATTTTTGAATTTTAAATTGTATCCATTCCTTCTGGTTTGTAGTTCAAATTAGGTACACTATTGTTGACCTGATCGGAACCACAAGCAAGATTGAAAAACAGATTGAGTGTCATTACTTCCTTAGCAATATGGATTAATTGATTGTGTTATCTTACCTTATAATGCTTTCAAAATTTCTTGGAAAAGATCAGAGGCTTGCTATAGTTTGTGATTCCCGATAATTTTCAAGCTTGCTTCCAGCTTGCCGATTTGGTATCCAAGCTTGTCGTTGCCATCTTTGAAGTTAGTATAGAGTTCCTGTTCTCTTGTAAGATCGATCAGGAACACTTTCTCCTTTTAAGTTGTGGCGCTGAAGAAGGCCTTCAAAACTCTTTCTTCAGAAGCCTTAAAGGAAACATAGAGGGTCGCTTTGTTTGTTTTTCATTAAAATGTGTTGATGCACAGTTAAGATATGGTCCCAACCATTGAATAGCTCACTTTTATCGAGCGTTGCTCAATACAGCTTGCTCAACCAACCTTTAAGGGATTTTATAAATTAATAAGCAAGGAGTTACATTACGTTTGATCTAAACCGACTCTACCAACCCTAGCAAACGTTACGTAACTCCAGTCTCATTACCCTAACAAAAAAACTTTGCCCAAATTAGTGAACAAATCAAACGAGTTCAATCTCTCATCCTTTCTTCTAATCGTTCTTCTCCAATATTATAACACCCCGATTCTGTACCCCGGATGCTACATGGTGCTCATAATCTCGAAGGACCACAAGTGAACCCATGACTGGTACTTACTATAATAACTGAATAATAACAATACTAAAATATGTAGAAATAAGGCAGAAAACATGTCATAAGGTTCAATACTAAAATAAATCTAATTATGGTATAGTAATACAAAAACTGATACATCTGTCTGAAAAGCCTCTAAACTGTCTAAAATATAGAGTTGATAAGACAAGTCCCCAACTAACTCCGACTACTAAAAAAAACTAAAATGCTGAAATAATAATCATGTCCTCTAACTATGAGGACTCACCACTAACTCTGAATGCTGAAGATCTGAACTGCTAAGGGTGGTCGGGAGCCCGTGCGTCTTAAATTATGATATAAAACATCATAGCGCAAGAGAAAAGTATGCGTCAGTACTTTGAATATACTGGTATGCTAAGTGAGGTAGGCCAAAATCCATGGGTTCATATGTATGAACAATACTTACTAAGTGACATAAATATAACTAGATGAGAGTACATGTATGAATACGTAACTGTAACTGAGATCGTGACAACACTGAATACTAAGTCTGAATATTGATTAATTGATATCTGAGTATACTGATACTGAATTATTGATAACTGAATGACTGTATCTGACAGTCCTAATTTTGTGGAACTATACTGAGTTTTATACTGAGCTGAGTGATTGTGTCTGATAGTCCTGAATCTATAGAACTGAACTGAGTTATATACTGAGACTGGATCTGAAATTGAGATTGTGGGAGGTAATCATCTAATCGACATGCCTCTTTCTACATAGATTGGGGTCCAACTTGTAACCCCATTTGGAAGGGTGTCAATACCGTGCCATGGGTAAAGATAAGATGTAAGTTAACTCTATCTAATGGGAAGCTCTTTCATCAACCCTCACTGGCAGGAAAACGCGAATAAGATATATCAACCCCTATAATATCGGCAGGATGATATCTCAACCTACGCAGGCTATGGACTTCTATAATGTAGGGATTGCTACTAAGGGTCAAACCCTCTACTGGCAAGAATGCCCCCATCCCTGGGTTAATTCGGTGTTGAATCTTACTCCTATCTGAATAGACACTGAACTGATTTCCTAGTTCATACTAGGATTGACTGGAATGTTACTGGTTATACTATCTAACTGAACCGAACTGAGTTTACTAAGTTTCATTGACTGACAGAATACTATTGAATTTTTTAACTAATTGAATTTACTGAGGTCTGAACTGAATACTAAACTGGATTGGACTAATACAGAGTCTACTAAGTTTTCCCTAAGTCCTGTAACTGACTGAGAGTACTACAGATCATGACATGACTGAGATTATTCAATATCTAACACTGGCTCTAGGTAAAGAGCTAAATTGTCGGGTATTAAATACCTCCAGGACTCGATAGCATGAAAAGTAAAGCATCACATGATCTTGCATAGCATAAAATGCACACTTGTTCATAATGTATCTATAGAGACATTTTATCAAACACTTGCATGGTATAACTTGCACATAAGCTAGCATGACATGATTTCTTTCCCTTATTAGTTCACATGAATAATTCATCAAGAATAATATATGCACATAAAAAGAGGGCATCATGATTCACTTCCAATTTAATAATTTCACGGGTTTTAACATGGATTCATATGAATCTACACACATAATAACCAATCGCACATGAAACATATAATAAATCATGAAATAGAAATTTAATTCAAATAATAATCATGAATACACTTTAATTTCAATCATGGAAGTCATAAATACCTACTAATTGAAGTTTAAAAGGGTTTCTTGGACTCCAGGGGTGGAAGGAACCTGCGTATGAACACTTTACATTCCTTAGTTGGTGAATTCTTGAATAATAATGGTGGAAACCTTGAGTCTTGGATCTTGAATGTGATAAACTAGGGTTTGTTCTTGATAAATTCTAGTGAGAATAAGTATACTTTACCTCTTGGATGGCTGAATGATATGTTTTAGGGGCTGATATAAGGTGGGAAAAGACCCATTTACCCCTCTGGATACGTGTTTAAAAGATCGAAAGTTAAACCATCGACGCGCAGGCCAACGCGTCATGTTGTTAGCATCGATGCGATGACCAACGCGCCGTGTCGAGTCCACATCAGCTCACTAAAAATTGCCACTGAAAGCCAAGGAAGATCGACATGATGGCCAATGCACCGTACCAAGATCCCATTGATACACTATTTTGGATTCCCAAATGTGATTCAAATGAGGTCTGAAAAATCTAAAACTCATCTGGGAACACCTACTAACATTCCTGATCATGAATCAACCTAAATATTGACATTTTAAGGTCATAGAGGTTGTGAAATATGTTGCCAACTTATGAAGGCCAAAATAATACTAAGTCTGAATACTTAGCTATAATTTTTTAAGTTTGAGACCCCTTAGTACGCTTTTAGGGACTGAGTTAAGCTTAGGATTTTATGGGGTCTTACAATATCTCCCCCTTGGGAACATTCATCCTCGAATGAGACTGACTAAGCTAAGAATACTGATAGACTGGATTTAGATACATGATTTCATGACTGAGATTACTGATATACCGAATTATCATACTGAACATGCATATTTGATGCATGCTACATAGATGAACATAATTCATGAATGCATGAGTGGGATTAGTGATAAGTTGAGTTAATATATTGAACATACATATCTGATGCATGGGTACATGACTGAACTGATTTATGAATGCATGACTGAGTATCCAACGTTAATTGATACCAAGTTGGTAGCTACATCTAAACATGAGACTGAGTAAGTTTAAGAAAAAAATTGTTACCTTGGGCTGAGTCTGAGTTTTTGGAGAAGAGGTGAGGATACTTGGTTCGCATATCTACTTCCGCTTCCCAAGTAGCTCCCTCAATAGACTGATTTTGCCAAAGAACTTTGACTAGAGGGACTTCTTTGTTCCATAGTTTGTGAATCTGATAATCAAGGGTTTCGATTGGGATCTCTTCATAAGAGAGGTTGTTCTGAATATCTATGCCCTCTATAGGTACTACGACTGTTGGGTCACCTATGCATTTCTTCAGCAAGGAGACATGGAACACTGGGTGTACTAAAGATAAGTCTGAAGGCAACTCAAGCTCGTAAGCTACCTTTCTAAAATGGCTAAGAATTAGGTAAGGACCGACATATCAAGGACTGAGTTTCCCCTTCTTGCCAAACATCTTCACTCCTTTCATAGGAGAGATTTTCAAATACATAAAATCACCAATCATAAACTCGAGATCCTTTCTGCGTATATTTGCGTACAATTTCTGTCGGCTCTGAGCTGTCTTAAGCCTTTTCCTAATCAACTGAACATTCTTTAAGGTATCAAATACAAAGTCAGTACCTACCACTGTGGCCTCACCCACTTCAAACCAACCAATGGGATACCTGCATCTCCTACCATAAAGTGCCTCAAATGGAGCCATCTGAAAACTGGAATGATAGTTGTTGTTATATGCGAATTCAATCAAAGGCAAGTGGTCATCCCAACTACCTTTAAATTCAATCGCACACGCTCGTAGAATATCTTCTAAAGTTTGAATGGTCCTTTCTGGTTGACCATCTGTCTAAGGACAAAAAGATCTACTAAGGTAAACTCGGGTACCAAGACCCTTTTGGAATGCCTTCCAGAAATGAGAGGTGAACTGGGTACCTCTATCTAAGATAATGGACAGCATAACACCATGCAATCTGACCAACTCCCTGATAAAGAGTTTGGTGTAATCCTCGATTGAATAAAAAATATAGACTGGTAGGAAATGAGCTGATTTGGTCATCCTATCTATGATGACCCAAACTAAATTATGTTGGCGATAAGTACGAGGTAAACCCATCACAAAGTTCATGCTCACTTCTTCCCACTTCCAAGTGGGAACACTAAACTCCTGCATGGACCCACTAGGCTTTTGATGCTCAATTGTAACCTGCTGACATGTTGAGCACTGAGTTACAAACTCTGCAATATCTCTCTTCATCTTACTCCACCAATAGATCTCTCGCAAATCATGGTACATCTTAGTGGCCCCTGGATGAATAGAGTAGCGCGCGCCATGCACGTCTGCAAAAATTCACTACCTCAAGTCATCTACACCTAGAACACATAGTTGTCCCTAACAGCACAACATATTATCTCCCCCTTGGGAGAAAACCTCTAACTTCTAATCTCTGACTGATTCCTTTAACTTTACTAGACTGGGATCCTTATCCTACTTTTCCTTCACCTCAGAAACTAGGGATGATTCTGAACTATTCTGTACCCATACACTACCTTCTGCTGAATCGACTAAGCGAACACCTAGTCGGGCAAGTTGATAAATTTCCTTAGCTAAATTCTTCTTACCATCCTCTACATAAGAAACACTACCCATAGACATCCTACTGAGAGTATCATCGACTACATTGGCTTTACCGGATGATATAGGACACTCATGTTGTAGTCTTTCAACAACACCAACCACCTTCTCTGACGGAGGTTTAGATTTTTCTGAGAGAACACATATTATAGGATCTTATGGTCTGTGAACACATCAACGTTCACACCATATAAATAGTTTCTCCAAATATTTAAGGCAAAAACTACTTCTAATAACTCAAGATCATGAGTAGGATGGTTCTTTTCATGGGGATTAATTTGTCTAGAGGCGTAGGATATGACCATACTTCTCTGCATCAAAACATACCCCAAACCGACTCTGGAGGCATCACAATACACCACAAATCCATCTGAACCATCTGGTAGGGTCAAAACTAGAGTTGTAGTGAGTCGAGTCTTTAACTCCTAAAAACTCTTCTCACAAAAATCTGACCAGTAGAATTTGACTTTCTTTTGAGTCAATCTGGATATAGGGGATGCAATAGATGAAGATCCTTCAACAAACCATCTATAATAGCCATCCAAGCCTAAGAAACTCCTGATATCTGATGAAGATATGGGTCTAGAATAGTTTCTCACTGCTTCAGACTTTTGGGGATCAACTCTAATTCCATCACCGGAAATGATATGGCCAAGGAAAGCTACTGACCTTAGCCAAAATTTGAACTTACTAAATTTGGTAAATAGATGATGGTTTTTGAGAATCTGTAACACTATTCTGAGATGTTCTGTATGATCATGCTCACTGGGGGAGTAGACAAGAATGTCATCTATGAAGACTACGATGAACATGTCCAATTACTACTTGAACACATGATTCATCAATTCCATGAAAGCTTCTGGGGCATTGGTATAACCAAAGAACATGACTAAGAATTCAAAGTGACCATACCAAGTTTTGAAGGCTATTTTTGGTGTATCACATTCTCTAACTCTGAGCTGATGATAGCCTGATCTAAGGTCTATCTTGGAGAAGTAACTGGCACCCTGAAGTTGGTCAAACAAGTCATCGATTTGGGGAAGTAGATACTTGTTCTTGACCATGAGTTTGTTTAGCTGACGGTAGTCAATACACATTCTGAGAGAATCATCTTTTTTACGCACGAATAAAACGGGTGCACCCCACGAGGACACACTGGATCTGATGAATCCCTTATCTAATAGATCCTTCAACTATTTTTTAACTCTATGAGTTCTGCTGGGGCTATTCTGTATGGAATAATAGATATGGGCTTAGTATCTGGGAGAAGATTGATTCTAAAATCAATTTCCCTTTCAAGGGGAACTTCGGGAAGATCTTCGAGAAACACATATCGGAATTCATGTGCTACTGACACTGATTCAAGAGTAGGAGTTTCTGAACTAGAGTCCTGGACTCGAACGAGATGGTAAATACATCCCTTAGATGTCATTATTCTCACTCGAAGGTAAGAAACAAGCTAACCCCTAAGCGTTGCAGTATTACCCTCCACTCCAGGACAAGTTTATTTGAAAAATGAAATTGGACAATTCTATTTTTGTAGTCGATAGAGGCTTAGAAAGAAGGAAGTCAATCCATGTTGAGAATGACATCGACATCGGTTATCTCTAATTCAACTAAGTCTGCTGAAGTGACTTTCTGAGATATCATAACCGAGCAGTTCTTGTATATTTCCCTCGCTATGATGGATTTACCCACTGGGGTAGAGATTGAGAAATGCTATGCTAGAATTTTAGGATTGGCTTTGAAATCAACTATTATATATGGAGTAACAAAGGACAAAGAAGCTCCTGGATCTAGCAAAGCATAGACATGTAAATGGAAAACTTATAACGTACCAGTGACCACATCAGGAGAACTTTCCTCATCCTATCGTGACTGAAGAGCATAGATTCTATTTGGGCGCTTCCTACTGTGGCACTAGATGCGGCACCCTGCTAATTCGAGCGACTGGACTAAGCTGGGGGATAGTTATGCTGACTCTAAGAACCTACCTGAGAATACTGCCTAACCTTGTAGCCTGGCTTGCCACATCTGAAACACACATCACTCCCAGC
The DNA here is from genome assembly GCA_030864225.1 of Capsicum baccatum var. pendulum. Classification (NCBI taxonomy): domain Eukaryota; kingdom Viridiplantae; phylum Streptophyta; class Magnoliopsida; order Solanales; family Solanaceae; genus Capsicum; species Capsicum baccatum. The sequence continues at coordinate 257,018,480 of CM061560.1, read as the reverse complement.
TTTGTAGATACCCTAGTGGTTTATGCCACACTTCTGACAAAGGGGATTGGTTCGGACACTTATAACACTACCCTAGGGTTTAGGGCCTAACACCCTATCTCTATTCATTGAATTTTTACACAGAAGCACTAACTGAGGATGCAGCTGGAACTGAGAATTTCTAGTAGAACTAAGAATGATTCCTAACCTCTACTTAGGCTGAGCAAAACTGAAACTACCTGTTCTTGATATCTTGTTCTCTCTCACTCTCTTTCTATTCTTAGCCATCTCTATCTGCTGAGCATGGACCATGAGCCTGGATATGTCCATCTTCTTAATCAACATTCCAGTCCTACACTCTTTGACCACACTATTAGACACCCCAGACACAAACTTACTCATCTTCGCTCTTCTATCTGCTACTACATGCGGGGCATATCTGGATAACTGAGTAAACATGAGAGAATACTCTTGTACTATCATATTGCCTTGCTTCAAGTTTATAAAATCCAAAACCTTCTCTTTTCTCAACTCTAGTGAGAAGAACCTATCCAAAAATGCAACTATAAACTCCTTCCATTCTATTAGCCCTTCATTACCAGCCCTCTCTGCTTTTCACTGTTTAAACTATGAGTGTTCTATATCCTATATCTAATATATGTCCAACTCAGTGAGAAGTCACCCCCATAATATCAGTAACTTTTTGCACCTGATCAAGAAATTCCTGAGGGTTCTCATCTAACTTAGACCCAGTAAAAGATGAGGGTTCATACGGGTAAAATCCCAAATTCTGGCAGTAGCAGTATTGGCCACTGGGTTGGCCAAAAAAGTAGCTGGATGTTCATTATGGGCTACAACAGAATGAGCTAGGGTGGTGAAACCTGCTCTGAACTCAACATAGGAGACGTGTTCGTCCAGAGGATCTGGCTGGACGGGCTGGAGTTCTGGATGGTCTCCCGTTCATCTTCACTTAGTATTCTTTAGAGGCATATGCTATAAATGGAAGAGAAACTTGGATTAGACAGAGAGTTTAACTGGAGCTCATGCTCACTCGCACGACATGAATATTGAAAGAAGGGAAAATTTTCCTAAAACATCTTGTAGCCTCTTATCCATAAGTATGGCGCGCTATATACCCATGTGCAAGACTCTAATAGATGTGGCTTTTAGACTTCCTAGGACTCTATTGAACCTTAGGATTTGATACCAAGTTTGTAATGCCCCGAGTCTGTACCCCAGATGCTACACGGTGCTCATAATCCTAAAGGACCATAAGCGAACCCATGACTGGTACCTGCTGTAATAACTGAATAATAATAATACTGAAATATGTAGAAATTAGGCAAAAAACATGCCATAAGGTTCAATACTAAAATAAATCTGATTGTGATATAGTAATACCAAAACTGATACATCTGTCTGAAAATACTCTAGTTTGAAAAGCCTCTAAACTGTCTGAAATATGGAGTTAATGGGATAAGGCCCCAACTAACTCCGACTACTGAAATAAATTGAAATGCTGAAATAATAACCACTAACTCTGACTGCTGAAGATCTGAACTGCTAAGGTTACTCGGGAGCCCGTGCATCTAAACCTATGATATAAATATCATAGCGCAAGAGAAAAGTATGTTTTAGTACTTTGAATGTACTGGTATGCTAAATGAGATAGGCTGAAATGCATGGGTTCATATGCATGACAAATATTGACTGAATGACATGAGTATAACTGGATGATAGTACATGCATGAATACATAACTGTAACTGAGATCATGATAACACTGAATACTAAATTTGAATACTAATTAACTGATATCTGAGTATACTGATACTGAATTACTGATAACTGAATGACTGCATCTGACAATCCTAATTATGTGGAATTATACTGAGTTTTCTACTGAGCTGAGTAACTGTGTATGACAGTCCTGAATTTGTAAAACTAAACTGAGTTTTATATTGAGACTAAATCTAAAACTGAGACTGTTGAAAATTAATCATCTAACCTACATACCCCTTTCTACATAGATTGGGGTCCAACCTGTAACCCCAGTTTGAAGGGTGTCAATACCGTGTCATGGGTAAATACAAGTTGTGAGTTAACCCTCTCTGATAGAAAGCTCTTTCATCATCCCTCGCTGGCAGGAAAACTCAAATAAGATGTATCAACCCTCATAATACTGGCAGGATTATATCTCAACCTATGCTAGCTACGTAGTTTTGTAAAGCAGGGATTGCTACTAAGGGTCAAACCCTCTGCTGGCAGGAATACCCCCATCCCTGGGTTAACTCGGTGTTGAATCCTTCTCCCATTTGAATAGAAACTAAATTAATTTCCTAGTTTATACTATACTTGACTGGACTGTTAGTGATTATACTATCTAACTGAACTGAACTGAGTAACTGAGTTTCATTGACTAATGAAATACTATTGAATTCTGTTAACTGACTAAATTTACTGAGGTCTGAACTGAATACTAAAATGGAATGGACTGATACATAATCTACTAAGTTTTTCCTGAGTCCTTTAACTGTCTGAGAGTACTACTGATTGTGAAATGACTGAGATTATTCTGTATCTGACACTGGCTCTCGGTAAACAGCTAAATTGTTAGGTATTAAATACCCCCAGGACTCGATAGCATAAAAATTAAAGCAACACATGATCTTGCATAGCATAAAATGCACACTTGTTCACAATGTATCTATAGAGACATTTTATCAAACACTTGCATGGTATAACTTGCACATAAGCTAGCACGACATGATTTATTTCCCTAATTAGTTCACATGAAAATTCCATTAAGAACTTCATGAGCATAATATATGCACATAATAAGAGGGCATCATGATTCACTTTTAATTTCACAATTTCAAGGGGTTTAACATGGATTTATACGAATCTACACACATAATAACCAATACCACATGAAACGTATAATAAATCATGAAATAGAAATCTAATTCAAATAATAATCATGAAAATACACTTCAATTCCAATCGTGGAAGTCATAAATTCCAACTACTTGAAGTTTAAAAGAGTTTCTTGGACTCCAAGGGTGGAAGGAACCCTTGGATGAACACTTCACATACCTTAGTTGGCGAATTCTTAAAGAATAATAGTGGAAACCTTGAGTCTTGGATCTTCAATGTGATGAACTAGGGTTTGTTCTTGATAAATTCTAGAGAGAACGAGTATATTTTGCCTCTTGGATGACTTAATGATATGTTTTGGGGGTTGATATAAGGTGGTAAAAGATCCATTTACCTCTCTGAATGCGGTTTAAAAGACTAAAAGTTGAACCATCGATGCACAGGCCAACACGCCACGTCATTGGCATCGATGTGATGACCAACGCGCCGCATTGAGTTAACGTCGGTTCACTAGAAATTACTATTGGAAGCCAAGGAAAATATTGATCGACGCGATGGCTGATGCGCCGCGTCGAGATTGCATTGATACACTATTTTGGATTCCCAAACGTGGTTCAAACGAGGTCTGGAAACACCTACTGACAATCCTGATCATGAATCAACCTAAATATTGACATTTTAATCTCATAGAGGTAGTGAAATAGTGTTGCCAACTTATGAAGGCCAAAATAATACTAAGTCTAAATACTTAGCTAGAATTTTCTAAGTTTGAGACCCCTTAGCATGCTTTTAGGGACTAAGTTAATCTTGGGATTTTGTGGGGTCTTAAAAATATAGATGACAAGATATCTGCCATGCAAAAGTCTACACCGCTAGGCGAAGGCATTATTAGTAATGTACAAGGGCCACAGAAGAAAAATTATCAACTCATTTGTCTTGTTCAAGTATCCAAAAAAAAAATCCAACTCCTCTATCTTGCACTATTGAGCAATGTACAAGCTTGTCATACATTTCAACTTCTCTATACATTGGTCAACAGTGAAAGATAGAGAAGTTGAAATTTTTCTTTTTCGGATACTTGAGCATGACAGAGGAGTTGATAATTTTACTTTTGTAGCCCTTGTACATTACTAATAATGCCTTCTGCTGATGGTGTAGACTTTTGCATGGTGGATATATTGGCATCTATATTGGAGAAGAGCGACCAGCAAAAAAGCTGAGAGATTGAGCTCGTTTAATTTGTCCATTAACTCGGGTAATGCTTTTTGATAGGATAATGAGCTTGGAGTTATATAACATTTGATAGGCTTGGTTGAGTCGGTTTAGATCAAACGTTACGTAACTCCTTGATTATTAAGTTATCAAATCCCTAGAAGGTTGGTTGAGTAAGCTGCATTGAGCAACGCTCGATAAAAGTGAGCTATTCAATGGCTAGGACCACATCTTGACTATGCATCAACACATTTTGACCTAAAAACAGACACAGCGACCATCCATGTATCCTTTAAGGCTTTTGAAGAAAGTGTTCTGAAGGGCTTCTATAATGTCACAACTTTAAAAGATAGTGTTCCTGATCAAGCTCACAAGAGATTAGGAACACTATACCAACTTCAAAGACGGCAACGACAAGCTTAAATACCAAATCAGCAAGGTGGAGGTAAGCTTGAAAATTATTGAAATTCACATACTACAGCAAGCCTTGATCTTTTTCAAGATATGTTAAAAGCATGCTAAGGCTAGAAAACACAATCAACTATATCCATATTTCTAAGGAAGTAATGACACTCAAACTATCTTTTAATCTCATTTGTGGTTCCGATCAGGTCAACAGCAGTGGACCTAATCGAAACCACAAACAAGAAGGCATGGGATATAATTTAAAATTCAAAAATTTCCACACTCTCCTAGATTCCTTATTTTAACTTCATTTTCTATTGGCGCAAGTTTTCTAGACTTACTGTACATCATTTAAACCCTCGATGCTCATAAGGCTTCTTTCTTGGTCTTCTGCTATTTTATAGAATCTAGGTGATAATCCCAACCACGCTACCTAGATGCAGCTCCCTAGAAAAATTATCATCTATACTATTTTTCTCTTAGAGAAACAACAGACAGATTTTTCATTACCGGATACAATTTTATATTTGCACTTGATACAGATTTCTCATGTTTTAAGATGGTTTCATCAGTCAGATTTACTAGAAGTTACTTTCTACCCTATGTATCCTCTTCAATTAGCTCTTAGATGATATAGTCTTTCATCAACCACCCATTTTCCCTCGAAGGCATTTTTCTACCGCATCTTTTGGAATATAATCATCACCCCGAGCAACCCGACTATATAAATTTAGGCTAGGGCAATAACTATATTGATTTCGTTCTTGGTTGAAGCTGTAGGAGGCTTCGAAGGCTCTCTAAGGGACCAATACACCCTAAAAGTTAGTCCAATCACTATTGAATCTCTTTACAATGCCACCAAAACTAGATCCCTTCATAATGCTTGAAACATAAACATGAACAAAAAACAACATTAAATCTTAACAGCGTATCAGAACCATATTCATGGTCCCTCAGCCTTATCAGTTCGAACCTACTAAACTTAACTATAAAGTTATAGATATTTTGTTTGAATAATTAATGACTAATTGGTAAAAACAGCATTCACAAAATCAGCGTACTTTATGTGTGTTACCATGATAACATTATCAATAATATATACCTCCCATATATGAAGTGGTTCCATCTATATGTAGCTTATTTCTCTAAACCTATCTTTACTATAGCATCTTATATTGGTCGGGGAAAAGTTGATCAACTTTTAGTTTCTTATATCTACAAAGAAGAGAAAAAAATCAATGTCATAGAAAGAAAATTTTCCATCTGTTGTATTCGATATAGATCCTGTTGCTACATATGTGAAGCCTGTTGCATTAGATGTGGAGACTATTGCATCAGATGTGGATTCTGTTCTATCAGATGTGAAGTCTGTTATATCAGATATAGAGTCTATTGCAACAGATGTGGATTTTGTTACAATAGATGTGGAGTCTATTGCAACAGATGTGGAGTTTGTTGCAATAGATGTGGAGTCTATTGGAATACATCAAACCAGCCTTGCTGGTGATTTGATTTTTTTCAACAGTTGCTCTTTCTGTTGCAACATCAACAACAGCATAAACTACAAAGAAACAACAAATAAAAAACATCAATAACAAAGAAACAACAACATTTGTTCCAACAATATCATCAACAACAAAGAAGCAACATCCTTTGTCCCAACACCATCAACAACACCACACCACAAGTTCCAACAACGTCAACCCCACCAATAAAATCAATAACAGCAACAACAACAACAAAGAAACAAATAAAATACATACAAAAAAATGATACTACCAACAAGGCTTTTAAACTTCTCCCAATAGATGATTTTTTTTGCATATTGTAATAAAAATTCTCGGTTTATTTATTCTACACTTTAAAGTTCCTTCAAATTTTTAAAATGAATATGATAAGGATAAATGGTAATTAAATAAAAAATAGATATAAATAACTTGCAAAGAAAAAGACGAGAATAAAAGAGCAATAGTGAACCCTACCTTAATGTCAAAAGGGGATCAAAACAGCAATTTTAGTCGAGGAAAGATATGGATCGGTTTAGATTCGAAAGGGTCTTTATGAGGAAAAAAAAAGAGAAAAGACAAATAAAATATTGCGATAACCTTAAAGAGGGTAGAAATAAAAAGATGAGAGATGAATAAAATAAATTTAGGGTTGAAGCTGAAAGAGAGATGAGATAATTATAGATGTATGTATACGTAGACGTGGGTTCCAATATTCATTAATTAATATTCATTAATAATTTGAGGGGCACAAAGAAGACTAGTGACATTGAAAAGACAAGATTAGACAACTCAATGAACTCATTTTTGAGTTATCCAAGAAACTTTTTTACCACCTTTAGTAGTACTACTTTATCTACTCGGACAGAAGCTTTCTTAAAAAATAAAAGAAAAATAAGATTTTTAAACACATATGTCATCTGTTGCAACAAATAGCAATATCTGTTTAAAAATACCAACAGCTCAGTCATCTATAATAGTAGATAAAAATGTCCATTTGATAATTAAATTAGATATGTCATCTGTTATAACAGATATCAATATTTGTTTGAAAATTTCCAACAGCTCAGTCATCTGTCACAACAAATACAAATGTCTATTTGATAATCAAATTAGATATGTCATCTGTTGCAATAGATATGAATATCTGTTTGAAAATTTCCAACAACTCAGTCGTTTGTTACAACAGATTTTATTGCAATTGATTTAGGTGGAACTAGGGATGAATGAATGAGTTCATAGGGTAAACTACAACTTTAATTGAGTTTTTCCAATTGCATGGTGTTGGTATTGCGTTCATCCCTACCCAAGTCATCGATTGGTCACTTTGAGTTGAAAAGATTCTCATTAACTTAATGTTAAGATAGTACATAAATTAATTTAGGTGGAACTAGGGATGAATGAGTTCTTATTAACTTAATGTTAAAATAGTACCAAAATTGATTTAGATGAAACTAGGGATGAATGAGTTCATAGGGTCAACTACAATTCAATCAAGTCTTTGTAATTACATGGTATTGGTATTGTTTTCATCCCAACCCAAGTCGTCGATCGATCACTCTGAGTGGAAATGAGTTCTTATTAACTTAATGTTAAGATAGTACATAAATTGATATAGGTGGAACTAGCTATGAATGAGTTCATAGGATCAACTATAACTTCAATCGAGTATTTACAATTGCATGGTATTGGTATTGAATTCATCTCGACCCGAGTTGTTGATCGATCACTCTAAGTTAAAATGAGTTCTCATTAACTTAATGTTAATATAGTACCTAAATTGATATAGGTGGAACTAGGGATGAATGAGTTCATAGGGTCATCTACAAACACAATTGAGTCTTTGCAATTGCATGGTGTTGGTATTGCATTCATCCTGACCTAAGCCGTCGATTGGTTACTCTGAGTTAAAATGAGTTCTCATTAACTTAATGTTAAGATAGTACCTAAATTTATTTAGGTGGAACTAGGGATGAATGAGCTCATAGGGTCAACTATAACTTCAATTGAGTCATGATGTTGGTATTTCATTTATCCCGACCTGAGTCATCGCTCGATCACTCTGAGTTGAAATGAGTTCTCATTAACTTAATGTTAAGATAGAAAATTAATTTATTTAGGTTTAACTAGGTATTAATGAGTTCATAGGGTCAACTACAACTTCAATTGAGTCTTTTGCAGTTGCGTGGTGTTGGTATTGCATTCAACCCGACCCAAGTCATCGATTAATCACTCTGAGTTGAAATAAGGTCTCATTAACTTAATTTTAAGATATAACATTAATTGATTTAAGTGTAACTAGGGATGAATGAGCTCATAGGGTCAACTACAACTTTAATTGAGTCGTTGCAATTGCATAGTGTTGGTATTGCGTTTATCCCAAACCGATTCGTCAATCGATCACTCTGAGTTGAAATGATTTCTCATTAACTTAATGTTAAGCTAGTATCTTAATTGATTTAGGGTTAACTAGGGATGAATGATTTGATAGGGTCAATAACAACTTTAACTGAGTCTTTGAAATTGCATGGTGTTGGTATTGCATTCATCCCAACCCAAGTCGTCGATCGATCACTCTGAGTTGAAGTGAGTTCTCATTAACATAATAATTTAAAAACTATATCTTTAAAATTTTAAAATTAATTAAGATCAATTCAGACCAAATTAACAATTTCAAAATTTGTCATTTTTTTTCAAAATTACAAATCAACCATTACAAATAATCCATTTGCGTGAAAAACTTTTCCTCATTTCAAATCTCAAGTTACCGCTCTTCTCTATCTCTCTCTCTCTCTCAACAATACAGATAACAACTACTTAACATATTGCTCAACCCTTAAAAACAGATCGATTTTCTTCCCATTTTCGACCACATAGTTGTTATTTTTGACTTTATTCTCACTTGTATCTATCATTTTATCTGTCTTCATAGGTAATAGAGTTTGAGAAGAATTCTACATTTGTTATTTATTCTAAAAATTAGGGTCTTTTAGTTAATGATGAAAAAGAAGAGTTTTAGTTATATTATCTTCGAGAATGTGTTAATAATTTTGAGTTTTGATGCTAAAAAGAAGGAAGCACCTGAGAAAACTCTAGTTTTTATCTCAGTATTTTTTTACTATCGTGGTATTATTGGATGGTGTTTGTGGTGGTGTCGGTATTTGTGTTTTTGGTGGTGGTGTCAGTATTTGTGTTTTTGGTGGTGGTGCCGGTGGTCTTCGTATTGGTATTGGTGGCATTGGTGAGGTTCTTGGTGGCATTGGTGGTGGCAATGGGTGTGGTGTTGGTGGTCCATCTATTGCAATAGGTGGAAGATCTATTAGGAGATATTAAATAGTTCTTCAAATAGATTCCCCATCTGTTCCAACTGATGGGTTATCTGTTGAAGTATTTTTTTAATGTGGCGTAGAATAATTTATAGAAATTTCTCTTACCTTTTATAAAAAATTATGCAGACATCAAATGCAATGTATTTTTTGTTTTTCTATTGTTTATAGTTAAAAGATGTTTCCCAAATGAAAAGAAACTAAATGTGGATCAACTTCTGACCATTCAACAAAAAAGGCTAGAGTACAGGTAAATTCAGAGGAACTTCCTGAATAATTTTAGTCAGGGCAAAAGAAAGCTGAGGAAAGTGATAACTCCTTCGCACCAATGGGCATGAATTAATATCAAAATCCCAGCATTATCAAGTCAAAACCATTAGTATCAACAGGTTTCGAGTTATGATGTTGATAGATAGCCCTAACAAAGTAACTGGTGATGTTGTACTTAAATGTCAGTTGGGGAAATGTTTTGATGAACTTAGGAGTATTGTGAAGAATGAAAATACAGACAGAATTTTTAACAAGAATTGCTTTGCATACTTTCTTAAGCTGCCTATGGACCGCACTCTCTGTTTCTCAATAAGCATGGTATATGATCTTCTCAAACGTAGGATCAAGTATGTGGGGGATAATAAAGATTCGAAAGAGGGCAAAAAAAAGATGGATGAAATCTGGAACAACTATTATGGCATACCAGTTTATTTTAGATTGAAAGAGTTTTCCATAGTGATAGGCTTGAGATGCGATCGTCCAGAAGAACCTCTCATCAAGGAAACACCCCACAAAGGGTCTGACAAACGTAAGGGAAAAAAGATGGGTTGTTGGGTATTGTTGGATGTAGCTACAAAGCGAATGATTTGATGGCAGATCTCGAGGATAAAAACATACCAAAGCACTACAGGGAGAAATTATGCTTAGTTTGGTTTATCCATTCCATTTTATTGGAAAGAGACATTAGGAAAGTCATAGAAGATGATTTGTTGGTGCTTGCTGATGATTTTGAGAAATTCAATGATTATCCCGAGGGATATGACAGCTACTACTTGACTATCGAATATTTACTGATAAAGCTATCCCTAAAGACGATCACACTATACGGCTTTCCTTGGGCTTTCATGGTAAAATTGATCATTTTTTCTCATCCATTAATTTGTATTAGATATAGTTATTATCACTTCTTTTGCTTGCTTCTTGTTTACATTTTATAGGTTTGGGCATGTGAAGCTATTCCTTCCCTCTGAAAGTAGTTCAAGAATTACCAGGATGAGGTTACTCATCAAAGGATCCTTAGGTGGTTGGCTGCAAAGGGTAGCAAAAAAAATATTAAGGAGGTTGATCTCTTTAACCCTTCGAATGATGCAGTACGTCTTCTTTCAACTAAAATAATTTTCCTCTAATAAAGAAATTAAAATAGATGTGCCATCTGTTGCGATAGATGGGTCTTCTGTTGCAATAGATTACCCATCAACTACAACTGGTGCAACAGATAGGTAATCAATTATAACAAAGGATCTATATTTCACAATAGATTAACGATCTGTTGCTCTGGTTCTCTGAACCCGACTCAATAAATTACCCATCTATTGTAAATTATGCAACAGATGGATAATCTGATGTAACATATTGTCAATCTTTTGTGACATACAAATCAGCTGGTATGGCAGCTAAATCATTTGTTGCATAAGTTGGATGTACTAATATGTCACCCAACTGACTTTAAATTATTATATATGATTTAAATGCCTCCTTTGTTTTTTTAAAGGTTGTGCATCCTTAGATCGTGCCTACTGAGAATGAGTTGTGGATGACTTCTTTTATTACTCTAGGTCTTGTTGATACAAAAGAAGAAGTTTGACGGTTTATTAAGAATCTGACGGCTTATCAGGAATGTCGTCAGCTCCTCTTTACTTTGAAAATCTCTGCCTTGGGCTCACGATGAGGCTTGATTGCTTATCAGACAAGTGATAACTTATTAGATATGTCGTCACTTCTTCACTTCAAAATTCATTCCCTGCCTAAGCCTGACGGCTTATCACACTTCTGACTGCCTATCACAGATGTCGTCACGCATTCCAGTTGAAGGCCATTCTCTGTCTAAGCCTGACGGTAACTTTGATAGCTTATCACAAGGCTGACGACTTATCAGATAAGTCATCAGCTATTCTTCCTTCTCTACTTGCTCAAAAATCAACTCTTTTACTCCCATAATTGCTGATTCTCTTGTATCTCAACTTTTACTATAATATCAAAGAGAAAACAATCAAAAAAGACAAAAGTTGCTTACGACTTTGCAATTATTCTCAGTTAAAAGCCTCAAATGTTTTAGCATCTGCTCACACATCAACATTCATCCTTGGGTTTCCTTCCACCCTTGGAGTTCAGGAACGTCTTTTAAACTACAAGTTTATTGTTTTTATGAATTCCATAATTGAACTAGATTGTATTGATATTCATGATAATTGCTTGGGTTTCAAACCATGATTTAATTTCAAGTTCATGAAATTGAATAGCACGTGTGATGAATATGTGATTATCTTGATAAACCCTTGAATTTACAAGTTAGTATCGTATCTATGATGTTCATGTGTTGACTAATATTATGTGAAATAATCATGCTCCCCAAGTGTTTGATAAAATGACTATGTGGATTGAATGGGGAAATCATGACATGTTATTTTGTGTTCTCATTCATGTACAAGTTCATGTATGTCAAGTGCTTGATAAAATGTCAAAGTTAATGCATTGTTAACCAGTAGCTATTGTTATGTTTTTTAAGATCATGCCATTGTCTTACTTTCAATGCTATCAAGTCCTGAGGGTATTCAATACCCAAAAATCTAGTTGTTGATCTAAAGCTAAAGTTGTTACAGAATAGTCTAAGTAATATCATGATTAGTAGTACTCATTCAGTGCAGAACTCAGTTAAAATCAGCTAACTCAATCCAGTTCAGTCAGTTAACATGACCAGTAATAGTTCAGTCATGCCTAGTATAGTTTAGAAATCAGTTCAGTGTCTATTCAGTTGGAGTAGGATTCAGCACCGACTGAACCCATGGATGTTGGATCACCTGCCAGAAGAGGGTGTGATGCATAAAAATAGTCCTTATGTTCTAGAACTACGTACCCAGCATAGGTTGAGACATCAAACTGCCCGTTGAGGGTTGATGAGGTATCTTACCTTCCAGTTGAAGGTACCACCATTCTCATTCAGAACAACTGCCAGATGAGGGTGACTCAGTAACTTATCTTTACCTGTGGACGGTACTGACACCCTTCCAACTAGGGTTATAAGTTGGACCCCAATTAGTTCAGAGAGAGACATGTCGATTAGATTATTACCTCCCATAGTTTCAGTCTCAGTATAGAACTTGGTTTAGTTCTACAGTACCAGGACTATCAAAAATAGTCACCCAACTCAGTATAGAACTCAATTTAGTTCTATAGCATCAAGACTATCAGAAACAGCCATCCAACTAACAATAATACAGCTATCAATGAACTCAGATATTAGCCATTTAGTTATTAGAACTCAGCACCCAGTGTTAATATGATCTCAGTTACAGTATATATAGTTATGTGCATAGTATTGCATAATCAGTATTTATAGCAGTTTCATATATACACGTACTCTCATTCATTTACATTCATGTTACTCAGCCTGTTCATGCATAAGGACCTATGCATTCAGCCTTACCTCACTTAGCATCCCAGTACATTTAAAGTACTGATTCATACCTTTATTTTGTGCTATGATGTCTTATATCATAGGTTCAGATGCACAGGTGCCTGACCGTACTTAGCATCCTAGATTATCAGCAGTAGATTTAGTGGTAAGTCCTCATAGTTTGAGAACACAGTCATTATTTCTGCATTTTAGTTTATTTTTTAGTAGTCAAATTTAGTTGGGGACTTGTCCCATCAACTCCATGTTCAGACAATTAGATGTTTTTCAGATAGATGCTCAGCTTTCAATATTTATTTACCAGTATTTTATTTTAGTTATGAACCTTATGGCAGTTCCATCCTAATTTCCATATTATTGTAGTATTATTACTCAGTTATTGTAGTAAGTATCAGTCATGGGTTAGCTTGTGGTCCATCTGAATTATGAGCACCGTGTGGCATCCGAGGTACAAACTCAGGGCATTACAAACTTGGTATCAGAGCCTAAGAATCAACAGAGTCGTAGAGAGTCTAAAAGCCACATCTAGTAGAGTCGTATGCATAGCTGTGTAGCGCGCCACACTTATGGACAAGAGGCTATGAGGCATTTTATGAACAAGTTCCCTTCTTTTAGTATTCATATCGTGAGAGCGAGCATGAGCTCAAGTTAAACTCCCACTCTAATTCTTTTCTTCCTTTCATCTACAGAACATGCCTCCTAAAAGGACCAATAAAAGAAGGACTGGGAATCAGCCAGTACCTCCGCCCATCAAGCCAGATCCCCTAGATGAGCATATTTACCACACAAAATTCAAAGCAACTTTTACCACGCTAGCTTATTCTATTGTATACAGAATGAACGTACAGCTATCTTCCAGGCTAACCCAATGGCCAATACAACTACATCTAGAATTCAGGACTTTACCCGAATGAATTCTTCATCATTTACCGCGTCTAAGTCTGAAGAGGACCCATAGGAATTCCTTGAAGAGGTGCAGAAAGTGATAAATATTATGGGGGTGACTGCTAGTCAGAGTGCTGAGTTGGTCGTATATCAGTTGCAGGATGTGTCTCACTCATGGTTCAAGTAGTGAAAGGCAGAGAGGTTCTTCCCACTCGAGTTGAGGGAATCAAAGGTTTTGGAGTTTATTAATCTAAAACAGGGCAATATGACAATGAAAGAGTATTCCCTCAAGTTTGCTTAGTTAGCCAGATATGCCCCTCATGTGGTAGCAGATAGCAGATCTAAGACGAGTAAGTTTGTATCGGGTATGTCTAACAGTGTGGTCAAAGAGTGTAGGACTGCAATGATGATTAAGGAGATGTACATATCTAGGCTCATGGTCTATGCTAAGCAGATAGAGGAGGCTAAGAATAAGAAGAAGGAGAAGGGGAACAAGAGAGCTATAATAGGTAGCTTCAACTTTGTCCAGCCTAAGTTAGTAGATTGAAATCATTCTCAGTTCCACCCAAAATCCTCAGTACCAACTGTGTCCTCAGGCAGTTCTCCAGTGCCAAAATTTAGAGATAGCCCTAAACCCCAAGGTAGTATTAGCTGTGCCCGAACAAATCCTCTTTGCCAGAGATATGGTAGAAACCATTAGGGTATCTACAGAACTAGTAGTGATGTGTGTTTTAGATGTGGCAAGCCAGGCCATAGAATCAGAGATTGTCCTTAGTCAGGTTCTTAGGGTCAGTATAATCGTCCATCAGCTCAGTCTGGTTGCCCAAATCAGTAGGGCCCCACTTTCAGTGCCACCAGTGGGAAATGCCCAAATAGACTCTATGCACTTCAGTCTTTATAGGATCAGGAAAGTTCTCCTGATCTGGTCACTAGTACGTTAAAAGTTTATCATTTACATATTTATGCTTTACAAGAACCAGGAGCTTCTTTGTCCTTTGTAACTCCTTATATAGCTGTTGACTTCGGAGTTAGTCCCAAAATCCTAGAAGAGCCTTTCTAGGTCTCTACCTTAGTAGGTAAATCAATCATAGCCCAACAGATATGCAGGAACTGTCTGATTATGGTATCTTAGAAAGCCACTTTAGCAGACTTAGTATAATTAGAGATGACAGATTTTGATTCGTTCTCAGCATGGATTGGCTTCATTCATGCTACGCTTTAATTGACTGTAGAAATAGAATTTTTCATTTTTAGTTTTTGAATGAACCTTTCCATTAATGGAGGGGTAGTACCTCAGCACTTAGGGGTCAGCTTGTTTCCTACCTAAGGGTGAGGAAAATGATATCTAAGGGATGTATTTATCATTTTGTTTGTGTTAAGGATTCTAGTTTAAATACTCCCAACCTTGAGTCAGTTCCAGTAGTATGTGAATTTCCAAATTTGTTTCTTGAAGTTCTTCCCGGGGTCCCTCTCAAATGGGAAATTGACTTCAGAATAGACCTTCTTCCTAATACTCAGCCTATCTTTATCCCACCATACAGAATTTCTCCAGCATAACTCAAAGAGTTAAAATAATAGTTGAGGGATCGCCTAGATAAGGGATTCACGATACCTATTATATCCCCTTGGGGTGCACCAGTTTTATTCATGCATAAGAAAACTAGTTCTCTCAGAATGTGTATTGACTACCATCAGTTGAAAAAAGTCACAGTCAAGAACAAGTATCCACTTCCCAAAATTGATGACTTATTTGACAAACTTTAGGGTGCTAGTTACTTTTCTAAGATAGACCTTAAATCAGGCTATCATCATCTCAAAGTCACAGAATATGACATTCCAAAAATAACTTTTAAAACTTGGTATGGTCACTTCAAATTCCTAGTTATGTCATTTGGTCTTACCAATGCCCCAGCAGCCTTTATGGACTTGATGAACCGTGTGTTCAAGTAGTACTTGGACATATTCTTCATAGTCTTCATTGATGACATTCTTGTCTACTCCCGTAGTGAACATGATCATGCAGACTATCTCAAAATAGTGTTACAGACCCTCAGAGCCCATCAGTTGTTCGCCAAGTTTAGTAAATGCGAATTTTGGCTATGGTCAGTAGCTTTCCTTGGTCATATAGTATCTGGTGATAGCATTAGAATTAATTCTCAAAAGACCAAAGCAGTAAGACACTGGCCCAAGCCCATCTCTCCCCCAGATATTAGGAGTTTCTTAGGTTTGGCTGGCTATTATCGATAGTTTGTTGAAGGGTTTTTGTCTATTACATCCTCTATGTCCAGATTAACTCAGAATAAAGTCAAGTTCCAGTGGTCAGATCTTGTGAGAAGAGTTTCAGGAGTTGAAGAATC
The DNA here is from genome assembly GCA_030864225.1 of Capsicum baccatum var. pendulum. Lineage (NCBI taxonomy): Eukaryota > Viridiplantae > Streptophyta > Magnoliopsida > Solanales > Solanaceae > Capsicum > Capsicum baccatum. Next base: position 257,002,253 of record CM061560.1, on the reverse strand, counting down.
GACTCACTATAACCCCAATTTTGACTTTACCAGATAGTTCTGATGGGCTTGTGGTCTATTGTGATGCTTCTATAGTTGGTTTAGGGTGTGTTCTGATGCAGAAAGGTAAGGTCATAGCCTATACCTCTAGATAGCCTAAGCCCCATAAGAAGAATTATCCCATTCATGACCTTGAATTAGCAGTTGTAGTGTTTTCCTTACAGATATGGAGGCATTACTTGTACAGAGTACATGTTGATGTGTTCACAGATCATAAAAGCTTACAGTATATGCTTTCTTAAAAAGATCTGAACCTGCGTTAGAGGATGTAGTTGGAGTTGTTGAAATATTATGTCATGAGTGTTATGTATCATCCTGGCAGGGCCAATATAGTGGTTGATGCTCTCAGTAGATTGTCCATGGGTAGTGTGGCTCACATTGAGGATGGTAATAAGAAGTTAGTTTAGGAAGTTCATCGACTTGCTCGACTAGGTGTCTGTTAGTCGGTTCAGCATAGGGTAGTGTCTGGGTGCAGAATAGTTTGGAATCATCTTTGGTTTTCGAAGTAAAAAAACAGCAATACAGGGATCCCAGTTTAGTTAAACTAAAAGAGTCGGTCAGAGATCAGTGAGTAGAGGATTTTTCCAAGGTGGAGATGGTGTGTTGCGTTGATAGGGTACACTTTGGGTACCATATGTGGATGGCATGAGACAGTGGATTCTTGCAAAAGCGAATGGTGTGTGCTACTCAATTCCCCTAGGGGCCACCAAGATATACCTCGACTTGCGAGAAATCTATTAGTGGAGTGGGATGAAGAGAGACATTGCAGAGTTTATGGCTAAGTGCTCGACATGTCAGTAGGTTAAGATCGAGCATCAAAATCCTAGTGGATCTATGCAGGAGTTCAATATTACCATGTGGAAGTGGGAGGAGGTGAACATGGATTTTGTGATGGGCTTACCCCGTACTCACCGCCAGCATGATTTGATTTGGGTCATTATGGATAGGATGACCAAATCAGCTTACTTTTTACCAGTTCACACCTCTTATTCAGTCGAGGATTATGCCAAGATCTATGTTAGAGAGTTGGTTAGATTGCACAGACTTCCATTTTCCATTATTTCAGATAGAGGTAAGATGTTCACCTCTTATTTTTAGAAAGCATTCCAAAAGGGTCTTAGTACCCAAGTTCACCTCAGTACAGCCTTCCACCCTCAGAGAGATGGTTAAAAAGAAAGGACCATTCAGACTTTAGAAGATATACTAAGATCATATGTCATTGACTTTAAGGGCAGTTGGGATGACCACTTGCCCTTGATTGAGTTCGCATATAATAACAGCTATCATTCTAGCATTCAAATGGCTCCGTTTGAGGCTCTTTATGAGAAGATATATAGATCTCCCATATTTTGGTTTGACGTGGGTGAGGCAGCAGTGGTGGGGCCTAACTTGGTATTAGATACCTTAGAAAAAGTTTAGTTGATTAGAGCAAGGCTTAAGACAGCTCAGAGCCGATAGAAATCATATGTAGATATGCGAAGAAAAGATCTCAACTTTGAGATTAGTGATTATGTGTATTTGAAAATCTCGCCTACGAAAGGAGTGAAGATGTTTGGCAAGAAGGGGAAGCTCAGTCCCTGATATGTCAGTCCTTACCGAATTCTCAGCCATTTTAGAAAGGTAGCTTACAATCTTGAGTTGCCTTCAGATCTAGCTACAGTGCATCCAGTGTTTCATGTCTCCTTGCTAAAGAAGTGCATAGGTGGTCCAACAGTTGTATTCCCTATAGAGGGCGTATATGTTCAGAACAGTCTCTCTTATGAGAAAATCCCAGTCGAAATCCTTGATCATCAGGTTCGCAGACTGAGAACAAAGAAGTCCCTCTAGTCGAAGTTCTTTGGCGAAATCAGTCCGTTAAGGGCTACTTAGGAAGTAGAAGTAGACATGCGGACCAAGTATCCTCACCTTTTCTTTGCAAACTCAGACTCAGCTCAAGGTAACAGTTTTCCTTGAATTTACTCAGTTCCACGCTCAGATTTTCTCTATAACTCTGTATCAATTTAGTTGCATAGCCTTCTCATATCATGCATACCTTCATGAAATATCTCAACCATATATCATTTCTTTAGAACTCATTCACGCTTCAGTTATGCATGTTTAGTATGATAACTCAGTATATCAGTAGCTTAAGTCATGTAATCATGCTTTAGTTGTGCATGTTCAGTGTATAAATTAAGCCTATCAGTATTCTTAACTTAGTCAGTCTCATTCGAGGATATATGTTCTCAAGGGGGAGATATTGTAAGACCCCACAAAATCCTAATCATTTGAGTACTTTAAAGCAAGCCAAAAGAGGTCCAAGACTTAGAAAATTTTAGCTACGTGTTAGGACTTAGTCATTTCTAAAGCCCTCAAACTTTGAGGAATTTATTTACGGCCTTCCCAACCTTAGAAAGTTTTTGAGTTGATTCATGATCGGGGAAGTCAACATTACATCTTCGGTAAGTTTCATAATTTTTGGACAAGCGTAAGGGCGTGTTTGAAACTCCAAAACATTGGCTTGGGGCAATGAGCCCACGGCGCCCTGCCTAGAGCGGCGCTCTAGAGCCCGCAACGCCCTGGCCAGTCTGCTCTTGGTAAATTCCATAGTTTTGTTCCATTTTTTAAGGGCAAATGGGTCATTTTCCCTTCACCCAATAGCTCCATAACACGAGATTAAAGCCTCAAATAGCAAATTGCTCATCATTTTTACTTCACCCAATAGCTCCATAATTGAACTAGATTGTATTGATATTCATGATAATTTCTTGGGTTTCAAACCATGATTTAATTGCAAGTTCATGAAATTGAATAGCATGTGTGATGAATATGTGATTATCTTGATAAACCCTTGAATTTACAAGTTAGTATTGTATCCATGATGTTCATGTGTTGACTAATATTATGTGTAATAATCATGCTCCCCAAGTGTTTGACAAAATGCCTATGTGGATTTAATGGGGAAATCTCACATGTTATTTTGTGTTCCCATTCATGTACAAGTTCATGTATGTAAAGTGTTTGACAAAATGTCAAAGTGAATGTATTGTTAACTAGTAGCTATTGTTATGCTTTTCAAGATCATGCCATGTCTTACTTTCAATGCTATCGAGTCCTGGGGTTTTCAATATCCAAAAATCTAGTTGTTGACCTAGAGCTACAGTAGTTACAGAATAGTCTCAGTAATATCACGATTAGTAGTACTCAGTCAGTGCAGAACTCAAATAAACTTAGCGAACTTAGTCCAGTTCAATCAGTTAACACGATCAGTAACAATTCAATAAAGCCTAGTAAAATTTAGAAATCAGTTCAGTGTCTATTCATTTGGGAGTAGGATTCAGCACCGAGTGAACCAAAGGATGGGAACTCACCTGCTAGTAGAGGGTGTGATCCTTAGAAGCACTCCTTGCATTCCAGAACTACATATCCAGCGTAGGTTGAGACATAAACCTACCAGTTGAGGTTTGATGAGGTGTCTTACATGCCAGTTGAGGGTACCACCATTATCATTTAGAGTACCTTCTAGATGAGGGTGACTCAGCAACTTGTCTTTACCCGTAGCATGGTACTGACACCCTTCCAACTAGAGTTATAGGTTGGACACCAATCAGTTTAGAGAGGGGCATGTTGGTTCAATGATTACCTCTCACAGTTTAAGTTTCATTCTCAATATAGAACTCACTTCATTTTTATAGTACCAGGACTGTCAGAAATAGTCACCCAACTCAGTTTAGTTCTATATCATCAGGACTGTCAAAAATAGTCATCCACCTAACAATAACATAGTTATCAGTGAACTCAAATATTAGTCATTCAGTTATCAAAACTTAGCACCCAGTGTTAATATAATCTCAGTTTCAATATACATATTTATATGCATAGTATTGCATAATCAGTATTTACAGCAGTTTCATATATACACGTACTCTCATTCAGTTATATTCATGTTACTCAGCCAGTACTATTCATTCATATGAACCCATGCATTCAGCCTTACCTCACTTAGAATACCAGTACATTCAAAGTAATAACGCATACTTTTTTTGCGCTATGATGTCTTCTATTATAGGTTCAGATGTACGGGCTCCTGACCATACATAGCAGCCCAGATTATCAACAGTAGATTTAGTGGTGAGTCCTTATAGTTCTAGGACATAGTCATCATTTCAGCATTTTAGTTTTTTTGTAGTATTTGGAGTTAGTTGGGGACTTGTTCCATCAACTCCATGTTCAGACAGTTAGAGGCTTTTCAAATTGGATTATTTCAATCAAATGCTCATATTTCAATATTTATTTACCAGTATTTGATTTCAGTTATGAACCTTATGGCAGTTCCAGCCTAATTTTCACATTATTACAGTATTATTACTTAGTTATTGCAGCAGGTACTAAACATGGATTAGCTTGTGGTCCTTCGAGATTATGAGCATCGTGTGGTATTCAGGGTGCAGACTCGGGGCATTACAACTAGTTATCTGTTCCATCAGACTTATTATCTATTGCATTAGAATAGTTATCTGTTGTATCAGGCTGATTATTTATTGCATCAGACTTTTTATCTGTTGCAACAGATGATTAATCTGATTGGAACAACATAAATCAGTCCCTTCCACAAACCCAACAGATAACCAATATATTTTAATTCTTGCTATTGATACTAGATTCAAAATTATTCCTTACAACCAATCGTCGACATATTTATTTAGAAGACAATAGACATAATTAAAATTAAATACTCCCTCCGTCTCAAATTATCCATCCCAAATTTTCTAATTTAATTTTTTATTTTACTTGTATTTTTTCATTAATCAAGAAGAGATAAAAAAAAAATTATGTTTTACCCTTTGCATTAATTACTTTTTCTCCTAATTAAAATGTAAACATCATTTAATAGGGGTATTATAGTAAACTAGGCATGTTATTAATTATTTTTCTTAATCAATATGTCATCTCAATTTGGGATGGGTAATTTGAGATGGAGGGAGTATGAATTAAAACATCAAAGTCGTGCAACAGACTAGTTATCAGTTGCATCAGACTGCTTATTTGTTGCAACATATGAGTAATTAGTTTGGAACAACAAAAATCAGCCCCTGCCACAAACCCAATAGATTACCAATATGTTTACATTCAACTCTTGCTATTGCTATTGGATTCAAAATTATTCCTTACGTCCAATCATCGACCTGTTTGTTGAGAAGATAATAGACAGAATGAAAATTAAATATGAATTAAAACATCAAAGTTGATCAAACATAATATTTTTTATTAAACCAAACAAATAAAAATACATATACATTGACTAAAAAAGAATCTAATTATTATTATTATCATCATCATCATTATTATTATTATTATTGTCAGCCGGCCAATCTTCAACCGGTAGCAGCAAGGTCCTCCTCAGCCTGCGAATCTCATGGAGCATTCTTACTCTAACTGCTTCTAGATCCCATTGCAGGTCACGAACTTACATTCAAAGTTCATTCACGGCATCTTGTAGAAAAAAAATATCCCACACTATGAACACATATGAATTGATAACAAACATAAAAACAAAAGTAAAGAAAAGAATATCCGAATGTAATACTACGTATACTATAAATTGGCAAAAAAAAAAACTTACCTGAGTCGGGGAAGAGAAAAAGAACGTGGTAGAAGGTGTAATATGAAAGACAAGATGAAATAAATAAATAAAGTGTAGTTGAATGAACGATTGAGTAAAGAGGGTTCTATTTATAGAGGATTGAATTTGAATGAGTGGAAAAAAGGCACGACTATTCACCTCCGTTTATTAATTACAATTTTTATTGCTATAAAAAGTTATGACATATTTAAATTAAGAAATATTGTGATAATTCATGACTTTACATATTATTATTATTAATTAGTTCTTTTCAAGAACCATTTTTATTGAGTTGTGACAACAGATTCTATATCTGTTGCATTAGATAACTCATATGTGACAACAGATATATCATCTATTGCAACAAATAAAAAACATATTCCATCAGATGCATCATATAATCTATCTGTTGTAACTTATAATCTAACTGTTCACCTTCATTTATTAATTACATTATAGATTACTGTGAAAAGTTATGACTTAATTAAATTGAGAAATATTGTGATAAGTGATGACTTTTCAGATTATTATCATTATTATTAATTAGTTTTTTCCAAGAACTGTTTTTATTGAGTTGTGACAAAAGATTTTATATCTATTGCATCAGATAACTTATCTGTGACAATAGATATATCATGTGTTGCAATAAATAGAAAACTTATTGCATCAGATAATCCATCTGGTGCAACATATAATCTAACTGTTCACCTCCATTTATTAATTACATTTTTTATTACTCTGAAAAGTTATGACTTAATTAAATTAAGAAATATTGGGATAAGTCATGACTTTTCAGATTATTATTAATATTATTAATTAATTCTTTCAAAGAACCATTTTTATTAAGTTGTAAGAATAGATTCTATTTTTGTTGCATCAGATAATCTTTTTGTTGCAACATATAATCTATCTTTTTAAAAAAAAATCATTATATCATTAATCTAAATTTTTGGACTTTTTTATTATATAAATTGAAAAAAAATACCTTTTCAATAATCGTTCCTTTAATAAAATAATAACCATTTTTATCAAGTTCTGGCAACAGATTGTATATCTATTATATCCGATAAACCACCAGTTGCAACAGATATACCATCTGTTGCATCAAATCGATGATCTATTTTAATAGCTTTTTTGATGTCTTCTAATAGCTGATACATCTGTCGTAACAGATGGGGAATTTGATGCATCAGCAACATTATTGAACGTGTTTTAGACAAAGTCATGACTGTTCACCTTTTTCTTAACAATCATCATATAAGTTAATTAATCCAATATTGTGACTTTTTTTAATTATATAATAAATAAATAATTTTAAAAATAAATTTAAAAACAAAAATGGTGAAAAGTCATGATCAGTTATTAAAATTAAATAACCGTTCTTTTACGGTTATCAATTGTGTTAATCATTTATTTCCTTTTTATTTATGTACGAAATATTTTCATATTAAATAATCAAAAAGTCATGTCTTTTTACCCTCTCAATAACAACAATAACCCTTTTTTACTAATAACCGCCTGTTGCAACATATGATCGATCTGTCGCATCAGATTAACCTCTGTTGCCATAATTGCTCAATCCCTACCACCAACCATCGACATGTTGAGAACAAGGAATAAACAGAATAATAATTAAATACTAGATAAGAATTAAAAATTCAAAGTCGACCACCAAACATAGATTTTTTAATTCCTTGGGTAGATCCGATATACAAAAGGACAAAAATACATACGCTAAAAGAAAAAACATAGCCTAATTATTATTACTACTATTATTATTATTATCATTACTATTATTATTGTTAATCGGACAACTTTCATCTGGCAGCAGCAGGGCCCTCTTCATCCTTACTCTGAAGTCGGCCAAATCACTCTAGAGTTCATCAAACTGCCTTCGAAGTTCTCGCAAGGACTCAATATGAATCCTCTTGTACGAATCTAGATCAGCCATATTTGTAAGTGTAGTAGAATGAACGAGTAAGGAGGGGCCTATTTAAAAATAATGGAATTGGAAGGGGTTAGTCAAAAAGTCACGACTATTCATATCCCTTAATTAAATAAAATTGGTGACTTTTTGAATATGTAAATTAAAAAAGGGATCTAAATACAAAATTTTATCTTTTATTGTATTTCAGAAAGAAAAAAATTGCTTTAAAATAAATCTAGCAGATGGGTAATATGTTGCAAAATATATTTCATGTGTTAGATAACTTAAAACATATTGACAATCTGTTGCAACAGATGGATATATCTGTTTGATTTTTCCAAAAGATATGTCATATGTTGCAATAGATTGATCAACTGTCATAATAGATATCTGTAATTGTTTGACAATTTGAACAGATGTGGCATCTGTTGTAACTTGTTAGTCATCTGTTTATTCAATTTAAGCCATAGATGGGCTACGAAGAATAAGATACGTGCATATGGTTGGATCCACAGTCATGAGTGGGAGTTAAGTATTACTGATAAGGACATCGGGACAACACACATAAAGTACACTGTTATTAACCGATTAGGCACTAATCATTCAAACAAGATCCTGCATGTACAGTTAAGTTTGATGGGTTCGAATTGATAAGTCTGAGGGCCCATGAAGATGGTGCAGATACCCTATTATGAATTACCGATGGTTGTTGCTCTTGTTTATGCGTATCAATTTTTGAGAAGTAATCAATATTTTGTGTCATTGAAAAGATCTAGTAGCTATTGGACTTAACTTTAAGTGTGCATTGGACTCTGAGAAGGCCTTCAAAGCCTCGCACTGTATCAAATAAGAACGAAAAACAAATAGAAATTCCCCTGGCCCAAATTTATATGGAAGGGTTGTTCAAGAAGATGATTATACGCCAGAAAGAGATGAAGAAGAATGAAGTTGGTGAAAGACTTTATCATCTGAAAGCTAATTGAAGAAGAGACATACGCTAGCCAATCTGGCCGATGAAATTATCTTAAAACCATGAGACATATGAATTAAGTACAAATATGAAAGTGTATCCGGTAATGTAAATTCGTCCATTGTCTCTCTAAAAGAAATTATATTAAAACATAAGACATCTCAATGGACTGATTTCGCAAAAGAACTTTGACTAGAGGGACTTCTTTGTTCCTCAGTCTGTGAATCTGATAATCAAGGGTTCTGACTGGGATCACTTCATAAGAGAGGTTGTTCTGAATATCTATGCCCTCTATAGGGACTACGATGCTGGGTTAGCAATGCATTTCTTTAGCATGGAGACATAGAACACTGGGTGCACTGAAGCTAAGTCTGAAGGCAACTCAAGCTCGTAAGCTACCTTTCCAAAATAGCTGAGAATTCAGTAAGGACCGATATATGGGGGACTTAGTTTCCCCTTCTTGCCAAAACTCTTCACTCCTTTCATAGGAGAGATTGTTAAATACATAAAATCACCAATCATGAACTCGAGATCCATTCTGCGTACATCTGCGTATGATTTTTGTCGGCTCTAAGCTGTCTTAAGCCTTTTCCTGATCAACTGAACTTTCTCTAAGGTATCAAATACAAAGTCAGGCCCAATCACTATGGCCTCACCCACTTCAAACCAACCAATGGGATACCTGCATCTCCTACCATAAAGTGCCTCAAACGGAGCCATCTGAAAATTGGAATGATAGTTGTTGTTATATGCAAATTCAATCAAAGGCAAGTGGTCATCCCAACTACCTTTAAATTCAATCTCACACTCTCATAGAATATCTTCTAAAGTCTGAATGGTCCTTTCTACTTGACCATCTGTCTGAGGATGAAAGACTCTACTGAGGTAAACTCGGGTACCAAGACCCTTTTGGAATGCCTTCCAAAAATAAAAGGTGAACTGGGTACCTCTATCTAAGATAATGGAAAGCATAACACCGTTCAATCTGACCAACTCCCTGATAAAGAGTTTGGTGTAGTCCTTGATTGAATAAGAAGTATGGACTTGTAGGAAATGAGCTGATTTGGTCATCCTATCTATAATGACCCAAACTGAATCATGTTTGCGACGAGTATGAGGCAAACCCATCACAAAGTCCATGTTCACTTTTTCCCACTTCTAAGTGGGAATACTAAACTTCGGCATAAACCCACTAGACTTCTGATTCTCAATTTTAACCTACTGGCATGTTGAGCACTGAGTCACTAACTCTACAATATCTCTCTTCATCCCACTTCACCAATATATCTCTCACAAATCACGGTACATCTTAGTGTCCCCTGGATAAATAGAGTAGCGCGCGCCATGCACCTTTGTAAGAATTCACTACCTCAAGTCATCTACACCTAGAACACATAGTTGACCTTGATAGCGCAACACACTATCTCCCCTTGTGAAAAAACGTCTAACTTCCGATCTCCGACTAATTCCTTCAACTTCACTAGACTGGGATCCCTATCCTACTTTTCCTTCACCTCGGAAACTAGGGATGATTCTGAACTATTTTGTACCCATACACTACCTTCTGCTGAATCGACTAAGCGAACACCTAGTCGAGCAAGTTGATAAACTTTCTTAGCAAACTTCTTCTTACCATCCTCCATATGAGCAACACTACCCATAGACATTCTACTGAGAGCATTAGCCACTACATTGGCTTTACCCGGATGATATAGGACACTCATGTCGTAGTCTTTCAAGAACTCCAACCACCTTCTCTGACGGAGGTTTAGATCTTTCTGAGAGAACACATATTGTAGGCTCTTATGGTCTGTGAACATATCAACGTGCACACCATACAAATATTGCCTCCAAATCTTTAAGGCAAAACTACTGCTACTAGCTCAAGATCATGAGTAGGATAGTTCTTTTCATGGGGCTTAATATTTCTAGAGGCATAGGCTATAACCTTACCACTCTGCATCAAAACACACCCCAAACCAACTCTGGAGGCAACACAATACACCACAAATCCATCTGAACTATCTAGTAGGGTTAAAACTAGAGTTGTAATAAGTCGAGTCTTCAACTCCTAAAAACTCTTCATACAAGAATCTGACCAATAGAATTTGAATTTCTTTTGAGTCAATCTGGATACAGGGGATGCAATATATGAAAATCCCTCAACAAACCATCGGTAATAGCCAGCCAAGCCCAAGAAACTCCTGATATCAGATGAAGAGATAGGTCTAGGATAGTTTTTCACTGCATCAGACTTTTAGGGATCAACTCTAATGCCATCACCAAAAATGATATGGCCAAGAAAAACTACTAACCTTAGCCAAAATTTGCACTTACAAAATTTGGCGAATAGCTGATGGTTTCTGAGAATCTTCAACACTATTCTGAGATGGTCTGCATGATTATGCTCACTGCGGAAGTAGACAAGAATGTCATCTATGAATACTATAACGAACATGTCCAAGTACTACTTGAACACATGATTCATCAAGTCCATGAAAGTTGTTGGGGCATTGGTAAGACCAAAGAACATGACTAATAATTCAAATTGACCATACCGAGTTCTTAAGTCTATTTTTAGGGTATAATATTCTCTGACTCTAAGCTGATGATAGCCCAATCCGAGGTCTATCTTGGAGAAGTAACTGTCACCCTGAAGTTGGACAAACAAGTCATCAATTCTGGGAAGTGGATACTTGTTCTTGACCATGACTTTGTTTAGCTGACAGTAGTCAATACACATTTTGAGAGAATCATCTTTCTAACGCATGAATAAAACTGGAGCACCCCACTAGGACACACTAGGTCTGATGACTACCTTATATAAGAGATCCTTCAACTATCTTTTTAACTCCTTGAGTTATGCTGGGGCCATTCTGTTTGGTAGAATAGATCTAGGCTGAGTATCTGGGAGAAGATCAATTCCAAAATCGATTTCCCTATTGAGAGAAACTCTGGGAAGATCTTTAGGAAACACATCTGGGAATTCACATGCTACTAACACTGATTCAAGAGTAGGGGTTTCTAAACTAGAGTCCTAGACTCGAACGAGATAGTAAACATATTCCTTAGATATCATCATTCTCGCTCGAAGGTAAGAAATAAGCAGACCCCTAAGTGCTGAAGTAGTAACCCTCTACTTGATAACGCTCAATCTACAGCTCTCGTAGGAGTGTAAAGCGGTCGTTAGCAAATATAGAACCCAACCTGGGTTGGGTGTCGATCCCACAGGGAATAGCTTGGCCAACAAGTAAGTAAAATTACTAAACTTTTGGTGCAAGTCTCATAAGAAGGGGGAATTCTTGTTGTGCAAGTAATGTAAACAAAAGCTGAAAATAATAAAGTAAAGAGATAGAGATTGTTACGTGAGTTGTAAGCAATGAGAATTGAAGCGTTGGGGTTATGTCCACCTTCTGAGGTATACGTCTCTATTGCCTATGAGTGTGTAGAATTGTGACATGCATGTGCTTATAGAGAATTGTATTCTATGGTAAATCCAAGCGTCTCTCGACCTCAACAAGGACTATTTCACTTTAACTCTCTCGAGCTTAAAGCGTGTCTAATGGTACGAATTCTCCAAGAGGTTAGTCCAGTTACGGCACTAGCTTTTTAATAGGAAAGGGTGTCCTACTACCTTGACATTATCTCTTTTCCAGACAAATAACCTTTCTCTCGAACAAGTTAAATGTTAGACTGGCGTATTCTTGCGTTTGCAACTGCAAAGAATGTAGATTAAGATGAAGAGAATAATGATATAAGCAATATACGTGTCATGAACTCACAAACTCACAGCAATAGATAGTATCTCATTCGGCTTCCATAACCCCAACAGAGAGGTTTAGTTACCCATGAATGCGAAGGAGATCACGATTGACATTGTTATTATATCACGATATGGCGTGTAGATCAAGTGATAGGAGTTAGGCGTGAATTCCTTAGCAAAGTAACGTTTCTCTTGTTGCAGAAATTAAGAATTGAATAGATGAATAGAAGAAGAAAAATAGAATTAATGGGAAGATTAGAAGAGTTGTAGAATTGTTGTGATGGAAGAAGAGAGGGATGGAAGAATGTATTGTGGTGAGGGATGAATAAAAATCTCTAGCATGATAGGGTATTTATAATACCCATACCCTAATCCTACTAGGTAAATGAAATATCTAACCAAATCCTACTAGGCTAATGAAATACTTAACCCAATTGTACTAGGTAAATGTAACATTCTCCTAATCCAAATAAACTAATGAAATACTTAACCCAATTGTACTAGGTTAATGTATCATTATCCAAATCCTAATTAGTTACTACAGGTCCCCAAAGTCTTCAGAAATGCTGTTTTAGCCCGGGACAGATTTTCCATGCAGCAGTTTTGGTCCAGGTCCCCGAAGTCTTCAGAAATGTTGTTTTAGCCCGGGACAGATTTTCCATGCAGCATTTTTGGTCCTTAGGCGTCCAAACTCCCTTTCCTTCCTTCGTGAGCTTTCTTTTGCGTCAAGTAAGCCATAAAATGCTGAATTCTGCATCATTTATACCTGAAACTTTACTAATCATGTTCGTTAGCTCATTTATAGGAAAAAGGACTAAAAGTGCATGAAATATATAGTTTGTTCTCAAAACTAGGCTAAAATATGGGCAAAATATATTGATATAGGCGTGTAAATTCGCCTATCATCAACACCCCACACTTGAAGCTTTGTTCGTCCTCGAACGAAATATCATGTCCTTATAAGCGTCGACTTAAGGTTTCACAGTAATCACAAAACATTCGTCAAGACAAGCACAACGATTATCAACAAAGAGTACTTCCCGATTATAAGTAGAAACAGTTTAACCTCTAGCATAGACTCGTGATGGTGGTAAACTCGCATGCAAACGTTAAGGTACAAGGAATCATATATAACTACCCAAAACTCATCAACCATGTGTGTCTCACAATATATTACCCATAATCACTCACAAGTATAGCATATTTTTCAAACATGGGTATCAACAATATCCTTGCTCTCGCTCTCACAAAGAATTCATATGTAGCAACTGATGACCATAGGCTTGCCCTTAGTGTAGTACTCTACTAAATGTCAGAATGTTAAGATTAGGATCAAGTAGGTCTTTTGATGGTTGTAATGTAGGCTAAGGGACGGGTAGGACTATTTTGGCCAGGAATAGTGACTAAGCTCCTAAGCGCTTTAATACATCACATTGTATCATTGACACTTTTTTCTTTCAACCTTTCTTCTTTCTTTTATTCTACCACCCTTGTTCTCCTCTTTTGTTTTTCAATTTTAAGAACAACTCACTTTTCAGCTTTCTTTTCCTTTTTCTTTTCACAACATACCTCTTATGATAGCACTTTCTTTTCCGTAACACATTCAAGCACCATTTACAATTTAAAGCATCATACTTACCCAATTTCCTCTTATGTTGTCACATGACTTTTTTAATTTAAAGCACTTAGGAATTTGGATCAAATTACGGTCTTGAAAAAAAATGGATTAGGCTTACATACAAGGTTGTCAAAGAAATAGGCTAAAGGCTCAAAAGGGTTTAACTAGGGATGATGTCCATGGGTAGGTAAAACTGAAGGTAAACAAATATAGGTTGCCAAAGAAATGCCTAAATCATATCCTAAACTTACACTCCTTATTTTCGCTTTGCATACATACCAGGCAAGTTCTAGCATCAGCCACATACATAGAAGATACTATTAATCTCACACACACAAGGCACATGGTCGACTTGATTGGAAGTAATATAGACTCTCGACCCAACAAGTGAAGGAATTGAACCACAAAATATCACATAATAAGTCACAACTAGAGTCTAAACGTCTCAATAGTCACAATTGTAACACATACTCTTGTTATAATCTCATGCTGCCTGTCAAAATAATTTCATGCGAAGCTAGAAAAAATTTTAACTACTAAAAAAACAAAACGAAACAAAACGAAACAAAAATTAAACAAAAGCAAACAAACATAGATGCGAATAGAGAAGTATAGCATGCAATACCACCACCCCACACTTAGTCGGGACACTGTCCTCAGTGGAAAATAAATACGAGGAACCTGGTTGGTCGGACTTATCCTCTATGTCTGGGGTCATACCCCATACATTGGAATCATCATCAGAGTCGTCATCCTTAGAAGTTCCTCATAAGTATCCCACTTAATTCCAAGCGTGAGTCAAGGTGTTTGCAGCGGGGAGGGTTTTCCTTGCTCCTTGCGGCCTCTTTTCTTGCCCTTTTGGGAAGTGGTAGCCTTCTCCTTGCCTTGTCACTCTTTAGGTGCCATTGTACCTGAGACTTGAAATAGTGTTAATGGTAGCACAATCTCAATGGATACAATCTATACATAAGCAGTAGGGGTACCACCCCACACTTAGTTTTGTTAACACAAATCAGTGAAGCGAAAGTGGTTGATTACTCAGATTTCGTCGACATACGTTTTAGGATTGTATTCCGACAAGAAAATCAGCAATGCATCACTTACTTGCAGCCATTGGACTACTTTCATGGTAGATATAGCAACACTACTACATAGGGGTTACCACATGGAATAGTTATTCTTACAACAATCATAACCTCTTATGTCGGTAGGCACTATAAGTCTTATCCCGATGGCCGGGATAGTCTAACATGTAAGTATCCAAACAACAATCTTAAGCACTATTCATAGCCATAGTAATTCTGCAAATAGTATAACAATGCTATTAAAACCAATTTCAAGTCAGAAACAAGTCAAGATTTTCCTACGTACATGTTCACTCACATGATTTTGTATCAACAATCCAAACACATGAACATCACCAACAATCTTATACGATTTAGAAATTCATAATAGACATAGCAACGTAGTACTTACGAGAAATAAATGAAGAATAAGAGAGTACTTACTTGCTTGAAGCTTGTGGAGATGGTTTTGTGAATTGGAAGAGCAAAAGAAGAAGATTTTGAGAGGATTTGGATGTATATGCGGCGCCCTTAGATCAATTTTTAGTGTGGTTGTGTTGTAAAACTAATTCCCCTTTATATAGGAAGAGAATGGGTCAGGTTTTGACCCATTTACAATCGGTTTTAGAGACAAAAATACCACATATGCGGCGCATAATGCTCGGCATATCAATGACATATGCGGCGCATTGTCTATAGCATAATGGGACATATGCGCCGCATAGTCTATGGCATTTGTAGACATATGCGCCGCATAGTCTATGGCATATGAGATACTGAGACCAAATGCCATAGCATAGGCGGCGCATAGTCAAAATCATACCTAGGAATAGGCGGCGCATAGTGTATAGCACACTAGATTCCGAGACCTTAGGCTATAGGATAGGTTGTGCATCGTTTGTGGCCTGGTTTTACCAAGGCCTAGCCTTCCTCAAATCCTATTTTGGTGTGAGAAATGCTCAATCCATAGCCTTGTGCATCACCATTCCTAACTTACCAACTTTACCATACAATGCGTCCAAATCGTCAATTGAAATCAAACTCCTCGTTGAATACTTCTTGCACCTATATTAGCTCAAAACAACTGAAAATGATTAGTACGATGGGTTGCCTCCCACCAAGCACCTTAGTTTTGGTCGTGTCACGACTCTTATTTTTGGATTTTTCATTTATCAAAAACAAAACAAGTATAAAAACGATAAAACGATAAAATGATGAAATGATAAAATAATAAAACGATGGGTTGCCTCCCATCTAGCGCCTTATTTATTGTCGTGGCTCGACATAGTTACCTCGAGTACTCAGACTTCGTCGAGGTAAGTGATGGATCATTTTCTGAAAGGATTTAGACGACAATGAGGCTTACCTGTGGGCATGCGATCTTCTTCAAGATGGCTCTTACATTTTCCCGGAGAATCTCCAATTATATCATCAATAGTCCAACCCATAGCTCTCTTGTATCTCTTCAGAGAAGAGATGAGAGCTTCTACGTGCTGTTCACTTAAATCATCTGTACTCTCCGAAAGTATATTTCTACTTTCCAAGAACACATACCTTAGATAATCGGGAAGCTCTTGCGATTCTAGCATTGGTGGCTCGTCAAAGGGAGTCTTCGCTTTTGGTTGATTCTTGAGATCACAATCTGGTTGCTTAGGAGTATAAGGCTCTATTTCTGTTAGAGCACTCATAAGTTCTTCATAACCTTCATTATCTTCATGCTCAACTTTCAGTGGCACAGCAGACAATGGCTCAACAGTAGGCTGTTTCTCTATAGACAATGTTTTCGTATCCTCATGATGAACATCAGCTACAGATAACTCATTCATATCGCTGGGCGGCTTCATTGTTTTGCATATATCAAACCATACCACTTCATCATTAATTCAAAACAAAAGCTCATTATCTTTCATGTCAATAAGCACACTTCCAGTTGCAAAGAAGGGACGTCCCAAGATGATGGGAACTTCAGAATCCTCCTTACAATCCAGAATAACGAAGTCTGCAGGAAAGATGAATGAAGAAACTTTCACCAACACATCATTTAAGATACCCACAGGTCGTTTTACCGACCTATCAGCCATCACGAGCCTCATATTGGTTGGTGTCGGATCGCCTAGCCCCAACTTCTTATAGATGGATAGTGGCATCAAATTGATGCTAGCACCTAGATCGCACAACACCTTGGCAAAATCCAACGGTCCAATTGTGCAAGGAATAGTGAAAGCTCCAGGATCTGCCTTTTTTTGAACTAATGACCTTGTAGCGATTGCACTACAATGATGAACATTATCCGCCAACTCATAACTTGCTGCCCGCTTCTTTGTCAATAGGTCCTTCATAAACTTCGCATATCCAGGCATTAGTTCAAGTGCCTCCACCAATGGAACATTAATGGTCAGCTGCTTGAGCATAGTCATAAATTTGCTGAACTTAGTATCATCCGCCACCTTCTTCAATCATTGGGGAAAAGGTGGTAGTGGGTATGGAAGTGTTCTCTCCGCGGTTTTCTTCTCCTCTTGATTCCGTTTTCCTAATTTTTCAGGCTGCACAGTGCTGGATGTGGCGTTGTTGATGTCAGGAGTAGTAGCTGCCGCATCTTCTCCTTTTGTGTTGTCATCCATGTCCGTAACTTCGTCAATCACTTGCTTGCCTTTTTCAGGAGTTTCCAACACCTTACCACTTCTGGTAGTGATGGCCATGCATGACCCATCATTCCTTGGGTTTTGCACAGTATCGCTAGGTAAAGTGCCGGCCTTTCTTTGGTTGAGTGCTGCTAAAAGTTGACTGAATTGCTGCTCTAGTTGTCTAATTGAAGTGGAATATGAATCTACTAATTGTTTCATGGCGGACAAATCATTAATTACCTCCGTAACTCCCGCGCTCGTTGCTTCCACTCCTTTCAATAATTTAGCCATCATGTCTTCCATACTTCCAGAATTAGATATGGTGGTATCACGTCTGCCAGGGGGAACGTACAAACCACTCTTTTCATTCTTGTTCTTCCAACTACCTTGGTCTTTGTTTCCAGATTTATCATAATAGTTCCGACCTTTGTTTCCTTGGGTATTCCCTCGGAAACCCCCCTGATTGTTCAAGTAGTTGGCCACCTCTTCCGAATCAGATTCGTCTCTTCCTTTTGACACAATCGCTTTCACTTTTTCAGTCTTCCCTAATAGATGCTTTTTAAGAAGATCCATTTGGGTTTTCATGTGTGCCATATCTTGATCACGTTCTTCTTCTCTTCTTCGTTGGTCTGCAGTCATGCCAATAGATAAAGTGGGGCTTGCTACCTCAGAATCCCTGGTATGCCAAGCTCTACTTTGTTTCGTCATACGATCTAGCATATTGCTTGCTTGACCAAAGGTGAGGTCCATGAAAGAACCTCCAGCTGCGTTGTCCACCACTGGTTTAGTTATTGAATTCAAGGCTCTATACAAGATCTCCATGAGGTGAACATTAGTCATGTGATGGTTTGGGCATCTCGCTAGCTTTGTCTTAAACCTCTCCCATGTTTCATGAAGAGCTTCAGAGGGAAGCTGTCGAAAATTTATGATCTCATCTCTCAACTGTGCTCTTTTGGATGGCGGAAAGAATCTTTCTAGGAAAGCGTCTTTCAATTGCCTCCAATTAGTAATAGAATCAGGAGTCAGCCCATTCAACCATAGAGTTGCCTCCCCAGACAGAGACAATGGAAATAAACGTAATCGAATAGCATTCTGACCAACACCAGGATTGTCAAAAGACTTGCATGTAGAAATAAAGTTGATGAGATGCATATTCGGATCATCGCCTGCTAGTCCACCAAATAATCCCTTGAGTTGCAATAACTGAATCATGGTGCTTGTGATGTTGAACTTGGCTCCGGGCGCTAATGGTAGTGGAATTATGGCCCCAGTGGCTCCGGTACCATCAAGATCATCATCATAATCATCGAAAGCTGGCTGCATAGGTTGGCGATCATACCTAAACCGAGCTTGTCGACCTCTTCGGTTGGCAGGTGTTGCAGTTTCAGCGATATGCCTTAGGTGTATTAACTCGTCGTCACCTAAATCTTTATCGTCAGGGTTTGTTGCTCGCCCAGGATTATCAATATTTTGTTGTTGGACGTGAGCAGCAGCAAGGGCGGCTAATCTTGCTTGCTCGTGTTGAGCAGCCATCCTGTCGATTTCAGCTTGTGCTTCCATTCTTCTAATTCGTTGTGGTTCAGGATTGATTGGTAATAACGGTTGACCAGAACTTCTAGTATGGGGCATGCACTAAAGTAAAAACCTGCAGTAAACAAAAACAAAAACTAAACGTAAAAGTATGAGAATCTTTGACCAAAGGGTCTAGTAATTATCACGAACTTGATTGACACTCGTATTCCCCGGCAACGACGCCAATTTTTGATAACGCTCAATCTACAGCTCTCGTAGGAGTGTAAAGCGGTCGTTAGCAAATATAGAACCCAACCTGGATTGGTTGTCGATCCCACAGGGAATAGCTTGGCCAACAAGTAAGTAAAATTACTAAACTTTTGGTGCAAGTCTCGTAAGAAGGGGGAATTCTTGTTGTGCAAGTAATGTAAACAAAAGCTGAAAATAATAAAGTAAAGAGAGAGAGATTGTTACGTGAGTTTTAAACAATGAGAATTGAAGCGTTGGGGTTATGTCCACCTTCTGAGGTATACGTCTCTATTGCCTATGAGTGTGTAGAATTGTGACATACATGTGCTTATAGAGAATTGTATTCTATGGTAAATCCAAGCGTCTCTCGACCTCAACAAGGACTATTTCACTTTAACTCTCTCGAGCTTAAAGCGTGTCTAATCGTACGAATTCTCCAAGAGGTTAGTCCAGTTACGGCACTAGCTTTTTAATAGGAAAGGGTGTCCTACTACACTGACATTATCTCTTTTCCAGACAAATAACCTTTCTCTCGAACAAGTTAAATGTTAGACTGGCGTATTCTTGCGTTTGCAACCGCAAAGAATGTAGATTAAGATGAAGAGAATAATGATATAAGCAATATACGTGTCATGAACTCACAAACTCACAGCAATAGATAGTATCTCATTCGGCTTCCATAACCCCAACAGAGAGGTTTAGTTACCCATGAATGCGAAGGAGATCACGATTGACATTGTTATTATATCACGATATGGCGTTTAGATCAAGTGATAGGCGTTAGGCGTGAATTCCTTAGCAAAGTAATGTTTCTCTTGTTGCAGAAATTAAGAATTGAATAGATGAATAGAAGAAGAAAAATAGAATTAATAGGAAGATTAGAAGAGTTGTAGAATTGTTGTGGTGGAAGAAGAGAGGGATGGAAGAATGTATTGTGGTGAGGGATGAATAAAAATCTCTAGGATGATAGGGTATTTATAATACTCATATCCTAATCCTACTAGGTAAATGAAATATCTAACCAAATCCTACTAGGCTAATGAAATACTTAACCCAATTGTACTAGGTTAATGTAACATTCTCCTAATCCAAATAAACTAATGAAATACTTAACCCTTGTACTAGGTTAATGTATCATTATCCAAATCCTAATTAGTTACTGCAGGTCCCCAAAGTATTCAGAAATGTTGTTTTAGCCCGGGACAGATTTTCCATGCAGCAGTTTTGGTCCAGGTCCCCGAAGTCTTCAGAAATGCTATTTTAGCCCGGGACAGATTTTCCATGCAGCATTTTTGGTCCTTAGGCGTCCAAACTCCCTTTCCTTCCTTCGTGAGCTTTCTTTTGCGTCAAGTAAGCCATAAAATGCTGAATTTTGCATCATTTATACTTGAAACTTTACTAATCATGTTCGTTAGCTCATTTATAGGAAAAAGGACTAAAAGTGCATGAAATATATAGTTTGTTCTCAAAACTAGGCTAAAATATGGGCAAAATATATTGATATAGGCGTTTAAATTCGCCTATCATCACTACTCCAGGATGAGTTTATTCGAAAACTAAAATTGGACAATTCTATTTCTGTCGTCGATAGAGGCATAGCAGGAATGAAGTCAATCCATGTTAAGAATGACATCAAAATAGGTCATCTCTAATTTAACTAAGTCTGTTGAAGTAACTTTCTGAGATATCATAACCGAGCAGTTCCTGTATACCTGTCTGGCTATAATGGATTTACACACTGGGGTAGAGATTGAGAAAGGCTCTACAAGAATTTCAGGACTGGCTTTGAAATCAACTGTTATATATGGAGTAATAAAGGACAAAGAAGCTCCTAGATCTAGTAAATCATATACATGTAAATGGAAAACTTGTAACATACCAGTGACCACATCAGGAGAACTTTCCTAATCCTGTCGAGACTGAAGAGCATAGAGTCTATTTGGGTGCTGCCCACTGTGGCACTAGATGTGGCGCCCTACTAATTCGAGCGATCAGACTGAGCTGGGGGGATAGTTATGCTGACTTTGAGAACCTACCTAAGGATACTGTCTGACCCTGTGGCCTAGCTTGCCACATCCGAAACGCACATCACTGCCAGCTCTATAGATACCCTGGTGGTTTCTGCCACACTTCTGATAAGGGGATGGGTTCGGGCACTGCTAACACTACCCTTGGGTTTAAGTCCTGACGCCCTATCTTTGTTGCTGTCTTTGAAATTTTGCAAAAGAACACTGGCTGAGGATGGAGCTGGAACTGAGGATTTCTAGTAGAACTGAGAATGATTCCCACCCTCTGACTTTGGCTGAGCAAAACTGAAACTGCCTGTTCTTGATCTCTTGTTCTCCCTCTTCTTCCCTTTATTCTTATCCTCTTCTATCTGCTGAGCATAGACCATGATCCTAGATATATCCATCTTCTTAATTAACATTGTGGTCCTACACTCTTTGACCACAGTGTTAGACACCCCAGACACAAACTTACTCATCTTCGCTCTGCTATCTGCTACTACATGTGGGAAATATCAAGCCAGCTAAGTAAAATTGAAAGAATACTCTTGTACTGTCATACTGCTCTGCTTCAGGTTTATAAACTCCAAAACCCTTGCTTTCCTCAACTCTATCGGGAAAAACCTATCCAGAAATGCAATTGCAAACTCCTTCCATTCTATCGGCCCTGCATCAGTGGCCCTCTCTGATTTTCATTATTTAAACCATGAGTGTGTTATATCCTATAAATGATCTCAACAGCAGTCACCCCCATAATATCAGTAACTTTCTGCACCTGATCAAGAAATTCCTTAGGGTCCTCATCTGACTTAGACCTAGTAAAAGAAGGAGGGTTTATGCGGGTGAAATCCTTAATTCTGGCAGCAGCAGTATTGGCCACTGGGTTGGTCGTAACAGCAGCTGGATGTTCATTATGGGCTGCAATAAAATAAGCTGAGGTGGTGAAAGCTGCTCTAAACTCAGCATGGGAGATGTGTTCGTCCAGAGGATCTGGCTGGATGGGCTGGAGTTCTGAATGGTCTCCCGTTCCTCTTCCCTTAGTCCTCTTTGGAGGCATATTCTATAAATGGAAGAGAAACATGGATTAGACAGAGAGTTTAACTGGAGCTCACGCTCACTTGCACGACATAAATACTGAAAGAAGGAAAACTTTTCCTAAAACATCTCGTAGCCTCCTATCCATAAGTGTGGTGTGCTACACACCCATGCACAAGACTCTACTAGATACATCATTCAAAATTCCTAGGACTCTGTTGAACCTTAGGGTCTAATAACAAGTTTGTAACACCCTAAGTCTTTACCCCAGATGCTACACGGTGCTCATAATCATGAAGGACCATAAGTGAACCCATGACTGGCACCTGCTATAATAACTGAATAATAATAATACTGAAATATGTAGAAATTAGGCAAAAACATGCCATAAGGTTCAATACTAAAATAAATTTGATTGTGATATAGTAATACCAAAACTGCACATCTGTCTGAAAATACTCTAGTATGAAAAGCCTCTAAAGTATCTGAAATATGGATTTGATGGGATAAGTCCCCAACTAACTTTCGACTACTGAAATAAATTGAAATGCTAAAATAATAACCACTAACTCTGATTGTTGAAGATCTGAACTACTAAGGGTACTCGGGAGCCCGTGCATCTAAACGTATGATATAAAATATCATAGCATAAGAGAAAAGTATGTTTTAGTACTTTGAATGTACTAGTATGCTAAGTAAGATAGGCTGAAATGCATGGGTTCATATGCATAAACAATACTGACTAAATGACATGAGTATAACTGGATGAGAGTACATGCATGAATACATAACTGTAACTGAGATCATGATAACACTGAATACTAAGTCTGAATATTGATTAACTGATATCTAAGTATACTGATACTGAATTACTGATAACGGAATAACTGTATCTGACTCTCCAAATTTTGTAGAACTATACTAAGTTTTATACTGAGCTGAGTGACTGTGTATAACAGTCCTGAATTTGTAGAACTAAACTGAGTTCTATACTGAGACTGAATCTGAAATTGAGACTATGGGAGGTAATCATCTAACCGACATGCCCCTTACTACATAGATTGGGGTCCAACCTATAACCCCAGTTGGAAGGGTGTCAAAACCCTGCCATGGTTAAAGACAAGTTATGAGTTAACCCTCTCTGATAGAAAGCTCTTTTGTCATCCCTCGCTGGAAGGAAAAATCGAATGAGATATATCAACCCTCATAATATCTGGCAGGATGATATCTCAACCTACGCTGGCTACGTATTTTTGTAATGCAGTGATTGCTACTAAATGTCAAACCCTCTGCTGGCAGGAATGCCTCTATCCCTGGGTTAACTCGTTGTTGAATCCTACTCCCATCTGAATAGACACTAAACTAATTTCCTAGTTCATACTTGGATTGACTGGATTGTTACTGATTATACTATCTAACTAAACTGAACTGAGTTCACTAAGTTCCATTTACTGACGAAATACTACTGAATTTTATTAACTAACTAAATTTACTGAGGTCTAAACTGAATACTAAAATGGACTGGACTGATATAGAGTCTACTAAGTTTTTCCTGTGTCCTGTAATTGCTTGAGAGTACAACTGATCGTGACATGACTGAGATTATTCATTATCTGACACTGGCTCTAGGTAAATAGCTAAATTGTCGGGTATTAAATACCCCCAGAACTCTATAGCATGAAAAGTAAAGCATCACATGATCTTGCATAGCATAAAATGTACACTTGTTCACAATGTATCTATAGAGACATTTTATCAAACACTTGCATGGTATAACTTGCACATAAGCTAGCACGACGTGATTTCTTTCCCTTATAGTTCACATGAACAATTCATCAAATACTTCGTGAGCATAATATAGGCAAATAATAAAAGGGAATCATGACTCACTTCTAATTTTGTAATTTCAAGGGGTTTAACATGGATTCATACAAACACACATAATAACCAATCCCACATGAAACGTATAATAAATCATGAAATAGAAATCTAATTCAAATATTAATCACGAATACACTTTAATTCCAATCATGGAAGTCATAAATTCCAACTACTTGATGTTTAAAATGGTTTCTTGGACTCCAAGGGTGGAAGGAACCCTTGGATGAACACTTCACATACCTTAGTGGGTGAATTCTTGATGAATAATGGAAGGGTTTGTTCTTGATAAATTCTAGAGAGAATGAGCATATTTTGCCTCTTAGACGTATTAATGATATATTTTGGGTGCTGATATAAGGTGGGAAAATATCCATTTACCCCTCTGAATGTGGGTTTAAAATACTGAAAGTTGAACCATCGATGTGCAGGCCAACATGCCACATCATTGGCATCGATGCGAAGAACAATGCACCGCGTCGAGTTTACGTTGGTTCACTAGAAATTGCTATTGGAAGCCAAGGAAAATATTAATCATTGCGATGGCCGATGTGCCGCACCGAGATCGCATCGATACACTATTTTGGATTTCTAAACGTGGTTCAAATGAGGTCCAAAAAATCTAAAACTCATCCAGGAACACCTACTAACATTCCTGATCATGAATCAACCTAAAGATTGATATTTTAAGGTCATAGAGGTCGTGAAATATTGTTGCCAACTTATGAAGGCCAAAATAATACTAAGTCTGAATACTTAGCTAGAATTTTCTAAGTCTGAGACCCCTTAGCGTGCTTTTAGGGACTAATTGAAGCTTAGGATTTTGCAGGATCTTACAAATATAGATGACAAGATATTCGCACTTTAAAGTTTATTCAACACTTTAAAGTTTATTTAAATTTTTTAAATAAATATGATAAGGGTAAATGGTAATAAAATAAAAAACCAGATGTAAATAACTTCCAAAGAATAAGACGAGAATGAAAGAGCAATAGTAAACCCTACCTTAATGTCAAAAGGGGATCAAAACAGCAATTTTAGTCGAGGAAAGATATGGATCGATTTAGATTCGAAAGGGTCTTTATGAGAAAGAGAAGACAAAAGAGAGAAAAAATGTTAGTAATAACCCTAAAGAGGGGAGAAAGAAAAAATGAGAGATGAATAAAATAAATTTAGGGTTGAAGCTGAAAGAGTGATGAGATAATTCTAGATGTATGTATACGTAGATGTGGGTTCCAATATTCATTAATTAATATTCATTAATAATTTGAGGGGCACGAAGAAGACTAGTGACATTGAAAAGATAAGGTAAGACAACTCAATGAACACATTTTTGAGTTATCCAAGAAACTTTTTTACCGTCTTTAGTAGTACTACTTTATCTACTAGGACAGAAGCTTTCTTTAAAATTAAAAGAAAAAAAAAGGTTTTCAAACACGTATGTCATCTGTTGCCACAGACAGTAATATCTGTTTAAAAATCCCAATAGCTCAGTCATCTATAACAATAGATACAAATGTCCATTTGATAATTAAATTAGATATGTAATCTGTTATAACAGATATTAATATCTGTTTGAAAATTTCCAGTAGCTCAGTAATCTATCACAACAAATGCAAATGTCTATTTGATAATCAAATCAAATATTTCATCTATTGCAACATATATGAATATCTATTTGAAAATTTCCAACAGCTCAGTCGTTTGTTGCAATAGATTTTATTGCAATTGATTTAGGTGGAAATAGGGATGAATGAATGAGTTAATAGGGTAAAATAAAACTTTAATTGAGTCGTTGCAATCGCATGGTGCTGGTATTGCGTTCATCCCTACCTGATCATCGATCGATCACTCTGAGTTGAAAAAATTCTCATTAACTTAATGTTAAGATAGTACCTAAATTGATTTAGGTGAAACTAGGGATGAATGAGTTCTCATTAACTTAATGTTAAAATAGTACCTAAATTGATTGTATGGTGTTGGTATTGCATTCATCCTGATCCGAGGCATTGATCAATCACTCTGAGTTGAAATGAATTCTCATTAACTTAATGTTAAGATAGTACCTAAATTGATATAGGTGGAACTAGGGATGAATGAGTTCATAGGGTCAACTATAACTTTAATCGAGTCTTTGCAATTGCATGGTATTGGTATTGCATTCATCCCAACCTGAGTAGTCGATCGATCACTCTGAGTTTAAATGAGTTCTCATTAACTTAATGTTAATATAGTACCTAAATTAATATAGGTGGAACTAGGTATGAATGAGTTCATAGGGTTAACTAAAACCTCAATCGAGTCTTTACAATTGCATGGTGTTGGTATTGCATTCATTCTGACCTGAGTCCTCGATCGATCACTCTGATTTGAAATGAGTTCTCATTAAATTAATGTTAATATAGTACCTAAATTGATTTAGGTGGAAATATTAATGAATAAGCTCGTAGGTCAACTATAACTTCAATTGAGTCATTGCAATTGCATGATATTGGTATTGTGTTTATCTCGATCCGAGTCGTTGCTCGATCACTCTGAGTTGAAATGAGTTTTCATTAACTTAATGTTAATATATAACCTTAATTGATTTAGGTTGAACTAGGTATGAATGATTTCATAGGGTCAACTACAACTTTAATTGAGTCTTTGAAATTGCGTGGTGTTGGTATTGCGTTCATCACAACCCGAGTTGTTGATTAATCACTCTGAGTTGAAATAAGGTCTCATTAACTTAATGTTAAGATAGTACCTTAATTTATTTAGGTGGATCTAGGGATGAATGAGCTCATAAGGTCACCTACAACTTTAATTGAGTCATTGAAATTGCATGGAGTTGGTATTGTGTTTATCCCGAACCGAGCCGTCGATCGATCACTCTGAGTTGAAATGATTTCTCACTAACTTAATGTTAATCTAGTACCTCAATTGATTTAGGTGTAACTAGGTATGAATGACTTCATAGGTTCAACAACAACTTTAATTGACTCTTTGAAATTGCATGGTGTTGGTATTGCGTTCATCCCAACCCGAGTTGTCGATCGATCACTCTGAGTTGAAATGAGTTCTCATTAACATAATATTTTAAAAATTATATATTTTAAAATTAATTAGGATCGATTTGGACCAAATTAATAATTTCAAAACTTATCATTCTTTTCCAAAATTATAAATCAACCCTTACAAATCATCTATTTGCGTGAAAAACTTTTTTTCATTTCAAATCTAAAGTTCTCACTCTTCTCTATCTCTCTGTCTCAACAATACAGACAACAACTACTCAATATATTGCTCAACCCTTCAAAATGGATCAATTTTCTTCCCATTTTCGATCACATCGTTGATATTTTCGACTTTATTCTGGCTTGTATCGATCATTTTTTCTGTCTTCATAGGTTCTGGACTTCGAGAAGAATTCTACATTTGTTATTTATTCTAAAAATTAGGGTTTTTTAGTTAATGATGAAAAAGAAGACTTTTAGTTATATTATCTTTGAGAATGTGTTAATAATTTTGTGTTTTGATGTTAAAAAGGTAGGAAGCACCCGAGAAAAGCCTAGTTTTTGTCCCAGTGTTTTGTTGACTGTCGTGGTATTTTTGGATGGTGTTTGTGATGGTGTTGGTGGTGTCGATATTTTTGTTTTTAGTGGTGGTGTTGATGGTCTTAGTGTTAGTATTGGTGGCATTGGTGGCTGTCTTGGTGGCATTGGTGGTGGTATTGGGTGTGGTGTAGGCGGTCCATCTATTGCAACAGGTGAAAGATCTGTTAGAAGATATTAAATAGGTCTTCAAACAGATTCCCCATCTGTTCCAACTGATGGGTTATCCGTTAAAATATTTTGTTGCAATGTGGTGTAGAATAATTTATTGAAATTTGTCTTACCTTTTTAAAAAAATTATGGAGACATCAAATGCAATGTATTTTTTGTTTTTCTATTATTTGTAGTTAAAAGATGTCTTCCAAAAGAAAAGAAACTAAAAGTGGATCAACTTCTGACCACCCAACAAAAAAGGCTAGAGTACAGATAGATTCGGAGGAACTTCCTGAACAATCTCAGTCAGGGCAAAATAAAGTTGAGGAAACTGATAACTCCTTCTCACCAATGGGGCATGAATTAATATCTAAATCCCAGCATTATCAAGTCAAAACCATTAGTATCGACAGGTTTTGAATTGTCATGCCGATAGATAGCCTTAACAAAGTAACTAGTGATCTTGTACTTAAATGTCAGATGGGGAAAAGTTTTGATGAACTTAGGAGTATTATGAAGAATGAAAATATAGATACACTTTTTAACAAGAGTTGCTTTGCATACTTTCATAAGATGCCTGTGGACCTCACTCTCTGTTTCTCAATAAGCATGGTATATGGTGTTCTCAAGCGCAGGATCAAGTACGTGGGGGATGATAAAGATTCGAAGGAGGGCAAAAAAAAGATGGATGAAATCTGGAACAACTACTATGGCATGCCAGTTTGTTTTGGATTGCAAGAGTTTGTCATAGTGACGGGCTAGAGATGCGATCGTCCAGAAGAACCTCTCATCAAGGAAACACCCCACAAAGGGTCCGACAAATGCAAAGGAAAAAAGATGGGTTGTTGGGCATTGTTGGACGTAGCTACAAAGTGGATGATTTGATGGCAGATCTCGAGGATAAAAACATACCAAAGCACTACAGGGAGAAATTATTCTTAGTTTGGTTTATCAATTTTGTTTTATTAGAAAGAGACGCCAGGAAAGTTATAGAAGATGATTTGTTGGTGCTTGCTGATGATTTTGAGAAATTCAATGATTATCCCTGGGGATATGACAGCTACTACTTGACTATTGAATATTTACTGACAAAGCTATCCCCAAAGACGATCACACTACACGGCTTTTCTTGGGCTTTCATGGTAAAATTGATCACTATTTTTTCTCATACACTAATTTATATTGAATATAGTTATTATGACTTTTTTTGCTTGCTTCCATTTTACATTTTATAGGTTTGGGCATGTGAAGCCATTCCTTCCCTCTGAAAGTAGTTCAAGGATTACCCGAACGAGGTTTCTCATCCAAGGATCCTTAGGTGGTTGGCTGCAAAGGGCAGCAAAAAAATATTAAGGAGGCTGATCTCTTTTAACCCTTCGAATGATGCAGTACGTCTTCTTTCAACTAAAATGATTTGCCTCAAAAAAAGATATTAAAACAGATGTGTCATCTGTTGCGATAGATGGGTCGTCTGTTGCAACAGATTAACCATCAACTGCAACTGGTGCAATAGATAGGTAATCTATTATGACAAACGATCCATATTTCATAACAGATTAACCATTTGTTGCTCTGGTTCTCTGAACCCGACTTAAAAAATTATCCATCAACTATAATTTATGCAATATATGGATAATCTGATACAACATATTGTCAATCTATACGACATATAAATCAGCTGTTGTGGCAGCTAGATCATTTGTTACATAAGTTGGATGTGTTAACATGTAACCCAACTGACTATAAATTATTATATATGACTTAAATGCCTCCTGTCTTTTCTTATAGGTTGTGCATCCTTGGTTCGTGCCTACTGAGAATGAGTTGTGGATGACTTCTTTTATTACTCTAGGTCTTGTTGATACAAAAGCAAACCCAAAGGTGGAGTAAATAAAAAAGGAATTGGCTGGAGCAAGAGTCATAAGAAGAGCCGTTAGGCAAGGTCAACCTAATATATAAGATCTTCATGACCAACCTACTGCAATAGATCAGGGTACTTCTTCTAGGGGTGTTGCTGGTGGAGTTGTTAATGATGGTGGCAGCCATCCTGATGTTGTTTCTACTGCCAGTCATGATTATAAGCATGTTGGTGCTCAAGAAAAAATAAATACAATTGAAAATACCCCTTGCACAGGTCCCTCTAACCCTTACACCGGTCCCACCCACCCTTACAGTGATCCCTCTTCACCCTTATGTTCTCATTGCAAATAAAAAGTATGCAAGGACAGAGAGGATAAACTCCTCAAAAAACTAGAGGTTATTGCCGAAGCTGTCGAGGAGTTGAAATCTAAGAGGGGTTTCATACCATCTAAGAAGGTAAGAGAGACATACACTCCTACAATGATGATTAGGAGGAAGAGAAAAAACATTAGACAATGACTCTCTGATGATAGGCGAAATTACGCGCCTATATCAATATATTTTGCCCATATTTTAGCCTAGTTTTGAGAACAAACTATATATTTCATGCACTTTTAGTCCTGTTTCCTATAAATGAGCTAACGAACATGATTAGTAAAGTTTCAGGTATAAATGATGCAAAATACAGCATTTTATGGCTTACTTGACGCAAAAGAAAGCTCACAAAGGAAGGGAAGAAAGTCTACACGCCTAAGGACCAAAACTGCTGCATGGAAAATCTGTCCCGGGCTAAAACAACATTTTTGAAGACTTTGGAGACTTACAGACACAAAGCTGGATTTTGACAATGATACATTAACCTAGTACAATTGGGTTATGTATTTCATTAGTTTATTTGGATTAGGAGAATGTTACATTAACCTAGTACAAATGGGTTAAGTATTTCCTTAGTTTAGTAGGATTTGGTTATTTATTTCATCAGCATAGTAGGAGTAGGATAGGAGTATTATAAATACCCTATCATGCTAGAGATTTTTAATTAAGTCCTCCCTTAGTGGAGAGGCAACTCCTCCCTTAGTGGAGAGATACATTCAACAATTAATCTTCTTTCATCCCTCTCTTCTTCCACCACAACAATTCTACAACTCTTCTAATCTTTCCATTAATCTTATTTTCTTCTATTCATCTATTCTTATTTACCGCAACAAGAGAATTGTTACTTGCTAAGGAATCACGCTACACGCCTATCACCTAAGCCACACGCCATCAACCAAATATCTTGATATAATAACAATGCCAATTGTGATCATCTTCGCATTCATGGGTAACTAAACTTCTCTGTTGGGATTATGGAAGCCGAATGAGTTACTATCTATTGCTGTGAGTTTGTGAGTTCGTGACACGTATATTGCTTATATCATTATTCTCTTCATCTTAATCTACATTCTTTGCGGTTGCAAACGCAAGAATACGCCAGTCTAACATTTAACTTGTTCGAGAGAAAGGTTATTTGTCTGGAAAAGAGATAATGTCAAGGTAGTAGGACACCCTTTCCTATTAAAAAGCTAGTGCCGTAACTGGACTAACCTCTTGGAGAATTCGTACCGTTAGACACGCTTTAAGCTCGAGAGAGTTAAAGTGAAATAGTCCTTGTTCAGGTCGAGAGACGCTTGGATTTACCATCGACTACAATTCTCTATAAGCACATGCATGTCACAATTCTACACACTCATAGTCAATAGAGACGTATACCTCAGAAGGTGGACATAACCCCAACGCTTCAATTCTCATTGTTTACAACCTACGTGACAATCTTTCTCTTTTTACTTTGCTATTTTCAGCTTTTACTTTATTGTTTTGGTTACACATTACAATCCCCCCCTTCTTACGAGACTTGCACCAAAAGTTTAGTAATTTTACTTACTTTTTGGCCAAGCTATTCCCTGTGGGATCGACACCCAACCCAGGTTGGGTTCTATATTTGCTAACGACCGCTTTACACTCCCACGAGAGCTGTAGATTGAGCGTTATCACTCTCCATTCTGAAAACACAAAAAATTGCAACTCCTCCTGCTCCAAGTGTTGTTGAAGTTTAGGGGCCGTTAAAGAAGGTAGACATATACGCAACACTTGGCGATGAGGATAAAGAGGAACTAGAAAAAATCATGACTAACAAGATGAAAACTCCACAAGAATACACCATGCATTCATTTGATGCCAAAGAATTCATGAGTATGACAAATATGCGTGAGTAGCACATGGACAAAGTAAGTTTGCTTTTTCTAACCTAGCCTTCCAATATACTCCATGAAGAAAAAGATACGTAGTAGATGTGTAATTTGTTGCAACAGCTGGGTATTCTATTTCAATTTAATACACAACTGTTGCATAAGTTGTGTTAGCTGGGTAATCTGTGAACTGATTCAAAGAACCCTCTACAACAGAATCTTTCCACTGTGTTTTTCTTCTTTACAATTACTAACCTATTTAAAAATTATCTTCTTATACCACAGTATGTTGATAAAATTCTCTGTCTCATGAGGGGCAGGCAATTAGCGGATGCTTATGATTTTGCCAATAGGATAATGGACCTCAACTTCTACAATAATTTCAAGGATAGGTACGATGATCTCCATAGGAGAGCTGGTACTGGTGGTCAAAGATTTGATAAGTTAGTTTCTATGTTCGAATGGGATGAAGACATGATTAAATATGTTAGAGGGAAGAAGCCATATACACACGGTAAGAGCTGGACCAAGATAAAGAGAATCATTGCAGTCATGAACGTGGAAGTCAAACATTTTCTCGTTGTTGAGATACTACTCGATGAGGGAAAGATAAGGTTTATGACTGTAACTTACCTGTAACTTCTACAATAATTTCAAGGATAGGTACGATGATCTCCATAGGAGAGCTGGTACTGGTGGTCAAAGATTTGATAAGTTAGTTTCTATGTTCGAATGGGATGAAGACATGATTAAATATGTTAGAGGGAAGAAGCCATATACACACGGTAAGAGCTGGACCAAGATAAAGAGAATCATTGCAGTCATGAACGTGGAAGTCAAACATTTTCTCGTTGTTGAGATACTACTCGATGAGGGAAAGATAAGGTTTATGACTGTAACTTACCTGTCTTCAACAAGGAAACGTTTTTAACCCATGTATAGCTACTTTTGAAGTTGTTCCCCAAGTTGTTGACGCAGAGCAAGATGATGGATCATTTGTCGACGAAAGTCTTGACGAAGGAATAGTGGGATTTTGAAGGTCGAACTAAGAACAACCACCTCCCAAAAAAAAATTGGTGCAGCGTGCGGGCTATACTCACTTGCATACACAAGTGTTTGCTGACCAGCACAGAAATGTTTGGTATGTCCGACACCGATGTGGAAAAGATGCAAGAGGTTCGGGCTTATGGGGTACTAACTAAATGGTTGGGGCCCGTGTATAAAGAAGAATATGTACAAAGACAGAGACGAACACTATAACAATTTTTTATTTCAAGCCACTTCACTTACTTTACATTACATGTAGTGGCAATAATTTTAATATCTGGCGAAAGTTGAATTTTTATAGTGCAATAGATTGTCTATCTGTTGTAACAAATATAATACTGGTTGTGACAGATTGATTATCTGTTTGAATAGGTTGGTCATCTGATGCATTATGCAGATGTTTCCCGGTCTGTCGTAACAGATATATAATCTGTTGTAATATATAATCTATATGTTGTAACTGATAGGTAATCTGTTGGAACAAATCAAAAAGTGTAGAAAGCCCTGTTATACAATTCCAGCATATGACCTAACTAAATGGTTGGAGTCCGTGTATAAAGAAGAATATGTACAAAGACAGAGACGAACACGATAACAGTTTTTTATTTCAAGCCACTTCACATACTTTACATTACATGTAGTGGCAATAATTTTTATGTCTAGCGAAAGTTAAATTTTTATAGTGCAACATATTGTCTATCTGTTGTAACAGATATAATACCTGTTGTGAAAGATTAATTATCTGTTGGAATAGGTTGGTCATCTATTGTATTATGCATATGTTTTCCGATCTGTCTGTCGCGGTATATATATAATCTGTTGCAACATATAATATATTTGTTGTAAATGATATGTAATCTGTTGGAACAAATCAAAAAGTAGGAAGACCTGTTATATAATTTCTAGCAGATGACCTACATGTTGCAACATATGTCTAAATCTGTTTGATAAGATATGTCGTCTGTTGCAGTAGATGTATTATCTGTTGCGATATTTGAATCTAGTATTCCATTTCAATTAACATGTTCAAAACTAAGGATTAAATTATATTCATAGACAGCACAAAATAAATCGAAGCCTTCAAAAAATACATAAAATAACTCAACAAATAAATGAAATGTAAAAAAATTATTATGGGTTCAAATGATCTACTCTACAAATAAATCAACAAGTTAAACCAAGGAGGATAGGTTATTATATTGACAGGCTCAAGTTATAAAGATCTACTCAATATGGACAAGTTGTTCTTCATCCGGTGCTACGAAATTCGACTTTGGTTGTCGTGGATCTTTAATGTCACGTGTGTACGATTTCTGAGCTTTCGCTTCTCCATATTTCCATAAAAGAGTAGCATATCTTTTGTAGAGTAATCCGGCATCAAGGCCATCATTTGGTACTTGCAATCCATCGCTCAAATACTCGACGTAAGTGGCAACAAAAGGATCACAATCCCTGCGTTTTAAAAAAACAGACAATCCATATCTTGTAGTTTATGTAAGCATTGTGAAATTTATGAAATGAAACTAAATCATGATACTTATACTTACAGGCTACCAATGGTTTGTTGAGAAATTCCTTCAACATATTGTACATCAAATGGATTAACCATTTTATTTCGGTATGCATCAATCGTCGACCAATTAGTACGAACCTTTTGGCCCAAAAAGTCACTCATATCAAGGTAAGTAGGCAATATTTTAGCCAGCTTTTGTTTCTTAGACGACGGTCTGGAACGTCTCATTCACGACATCGAGTCATAAACTTGGATACGCCTCTCTTTTAGAACGACGACAGCCAACCCAATGGAATTCATCACCACAATTGATTGGGATTTACACTTCATCGACCAAATGCCAAGGTAAGCCATCTAGAATGCTAAAACCTTTGATGATGTTGATTAAGCATTCCTCATTTCGGGAAACTTTTGATTGTTGTTGACAATACCTATCGTAGACATTATTGATGTAAACTTTGTACAAAAAATTGTTTGTTGTGTATCTATATTGTTTTGGTATTTGCAACTTGTCCTTTGTTCGGAGGTAGTAAAAAATGACATCGATGTGTTGCACAAATTATCAAACATTTCAGATTATGTGACAAAAAAATTAATACGCAGATGCAATTAAATAAAGTATTAATTAATAGTAATATGTATGGCATTTAAACTTCATCATTCCAGCAAGTTTGGGGCTATGACATCAAATAGAACCAATGCTTCATTTCGGAATATGCAACAACAAAGTCGAACATATCAAAACTAAGACTCGATTCATTCACTTTGTATTGTTCGTCATTTTATTTTCTATATGATGATTTATATGTGTTAATGTCATGTTCTTACAACAAGAATTGTATAAATCAATACCTTTAAAGTTGATTTATGTACCTGCCGACATAATGCTTTAATAGCCCATCGGCAATCTATTCTGAATAGTCGTTGATTAACTTTGTTACTTTTTTTGAATTCTCATCTGAGATGTTGAACTCTTCAAAAGGGTAATTCTTCCGTTCTCCCAAACTGACAGGCTCCACTTTTTTTCTTCTTTGGAAGCAGTTGATGGATTATCGATTGTGATATTATGCTCTTCAATAATAGGTTCTGCTGTGACATCCACCTGGAAATCCAAAATTCTCAATGCTAATTATAGATATACAATAGATTTTTTATCTGTTACAACAGATGAGTCTTATGTTGCAACAGATGGATTAATTGTTGGGATAAATTCGAACAGGTAAAATAGAGCAGTACGATAATTTCAAACAGATGACCTATCTGTTGCAACATAAGACTCATCTGTTGGTATAAATTAAAATAGTACAAAAATCTGGTTGATTTGCTCAAATAGATAGACATATATTGCAACTGATAATGCATTTGATGCAACAGGTTAGACAATAGTTGCAACAAATGTATATATTTGTTTGATAATTTTCAGCAGGTGTATCATCTGTTGAAACAGATATGTGCCTATTTGTTTGTTGGAACAGATAATGTACATTCACCTTGTTCAGCTCATGCTGCTCTCCTTTGGCCCTTGCACATTGAACAACGTGCAAGACAAAGATAGAGGCATTATAATTTTGCTTTTTTCGATGTTTGATGCCTTGAAAATATCTTTCCTTCTCCTCTTAGCCACCTTGATCTCTAGTGGAGTGTATGGATATGAAATCCTTTTTGATGGAATGACACCACTATTAGATGTCATTTCCTTTACAGAAGCAGTTAGTGCATTAATAACATTAATCACTCCATCATATTTCGCCTTGCAGTCTTGATATTTGCATGCAGAACATTCGCTAGATGTGGCACAATCTGGAGAAAAATCTGTATAACTAGTATGATCATAATCATAATGGCTTGTTGTTTCAAAAACTGTAAGAGGAACATCATTAGCCCCAACAGCAGCACCACTACCACTACCATCACCAAACAACAAGCCCACCCTCTAAAATTATTTTTCTTGTGATGGTTGTTGCTCCAAACAATTTCATTTTTATTCCATCAACGACCTTAGGGTTCGATGAAGTTTGCACAGACCGTAAAATAAGAAAAAATGGCATCTTCAATTCTCGATTGGTCGAAACAAGCCACAGATGGACAATATAAACTAAATCAGTACATATATTAGAATGATGATGAAATCATTTAAAATAATCATTAATTAAAATAAAAGCTTGATTAGAATTAGATTTACTCCTTCCTTCAGGGGATTGAAAAGATCAAAAAAATTACATTTTTATCAGTTTTGGCCTACAACCATCTCAAGATTCTTGGACAGGAAACTTCTTCCTAGTAGTTCACTTGTTGTCTCAAATAAGGAATGGCTTCAAATGCACAAGACTATAACAT
The DNA here is from genome assembly GCA_030864225.1 of Capsicum baccatum var. pendulum. Lineage (NCBI taxonomy): Eukaryota > Viridiplantae > Streptophyta > Magnoliopsida > Solanales > Solanaceae > Capsicum > Capsicum baccatum. The sequence goes on along the minus strand of CM061560.1, from coordinate 256,965,232 downwards.
AACGCCAATAAATCAAAAGTATTATTGAATAAAAAAATGAATCATATCATGATAAAAGAAATATTTACCATGAAGGCCCATGAAAAGCCATATAAGTTGACTGTCTTTGGCATTAACAGAGTCAACAAATATTTGACAGTCATTTTGAAGCTTTCATAACCCCAAGGATAGCTGTTAAATGCCTCAATATCCTCGGGGAGATTTATTAAATCGAGGCTTATGTTGTTATTAACGTCTCTCGCCTAAAGAATACTATGTCCAAACCAAACTAAGCATAATGATTGTTTGTGCTTCTTTGAAAGTCCTTTACCTTTCAACGCTTCTATCAAATTTTTGTTTTTGAAGCTTGGACCAACAATGGACACCAGGTCATCACGATCACTCGACTTGCCTTTGCCTTTTTTGGCTGTGCAGGGTTCTTTTTTTTGGTTAGAGTAGGTATAACTTGAGAAGGAGAAGGAGGATAACATTTTAGTCCGGTAACTATGGCAAACTCCTTCCAACCAAAACAAACAGGCATGCTACAATAATTTATCCACACCTCATCCATCTTATCTTTGTTTTCATATATAAATCTATGCTTAAGAAGATCATATACCATTTTCATCTGGAAACGAGCATTGTTTTCCTCCAGCAAATCAAGATATTTCCCAAAGCAGCTTTCCCTGAAATAAGAATCCAATTTTTATTCTCGAAGTATTTTTTTGAAGGCGTCGAAAGATTTTTCCATGGCTGACTTAACCACGAAATCACACATTAAATCTGTGGCATATCGCACTGTATTCTCACAGGATAACGATCAATGCTGAAGGTTTCGACCAACTCTTCGACGAAAGGGCTATTAGCATTTAGATCATCTATTTTGAAATATTCCTTCTCCCCGTGTTCATTATCTTCTGCTCCTGATTGAGATAACACTTGTAGAGCAAGCTCATAGAGTGGTGGATGTAGCCTAGCTGCTTTACTTGTTCCTTTACTTGGACTTGGTTCGGTTTTTTTCTTTTGAAAGCCATATTATCTTAAATTAACAGGAAAATAAAATAGATTATAATTGATTAATGCATCATTAAAAAGGGATAACAGTAAATCTAACATGCATAACAGTAAAATAATAGTTCAAACAGACCACACATCTGTTGCACCAAGTATGTTATCTGTTGCAACATATAACCAACATGTTGCAATAGATAAGTAAATCGTTGGAAACAATAAAAATAGATCACTAATCTGTTGCACTAGATAGTTTATCTGATGCAATATATACCCAACTTATTGCAACAGATGAGTAAACCGTTGAAAACCATAAAAACAGATCACTAATCTATTGCATCAGGTAGTTTATCTGTTGCAATATATAACCAACCTGTTGCAAAGGATGAGTAATTCATTGAAAATGATAAAAATAGATCACTCATATGTTGCACCAGGGAGGTTATCTGTTGCAAATTATAACCAACTTATTGCAACGGATGAGTAATCCGTTGAAAATAGTAAAAACAGATCACTAATCTATTACATCAGGTAGTTTATCTGATGCAACATATAACCAACCTATTGCAATGGATGATTAAATCGTTGGAAACCATAAAAAGAGATCACTAATCTATTGCACCAAGTAGATAATCTGTTGCAACATATAACCAACTTGTTGCAACGGATGAGTAATCCATTGGAAACAGTAAAACAGACCACTAATCTGTTGCACCTGAAAGGTTATCTGTTGCAACATATAACCAACCTGTTGCAATGGATGCGTAATCCGTTGGAAACAGTAAAAATAGATCACTAATCTGTTGCACCAGGTAGTTTATCTGATGTAACATATAATCAACCTATAGCAACGGATGAATAATCCATTGGAAATAATAAAATAGATATTAATCTGTTGAAATATATCACTCATCTATTGCAAAATGAGTTATCTGTTAGATCAATATTATTTAGATTTCTTTCAAACAGAAGAGTCGTATGTCGTAAGAAATGAATGATTTGTTAGATTGTTCATCTGTTGCATTAGATTTTCATACTTGCATCAGATTTGCATCTGTTGCATCAGATGTTTCATCTGTCACATCATATGTTTCATCTGTTGCAACACCATTTTTACCAAACCAAATAACAAATCAACCCAGCAGCATCAACACATCACACACACACACTAAGAACATCAATGGTGACCAAAAATCACCAATAAATCTAAATCAACAGTTCGACAACAAGAAGAAGAAATGCCAGAAATTAGGATTTTATTCAGTCCATAATTCAAATTTAAGCAAGAAATATTGAAATTGTTAACCAATACTAGAAGAGTAGTTGGCTCAAGTTCCTCTATTTCTTCATAATTTTTTACTTGTGAAAAAATAAATGAGACAACGAAGAACTCGAAGTTGTTGTGGCCGGAGAAGTCTTCACTTCGATTGACGATTGAAAGTCGAAAAGGAACTCGCCCGACTATTTATTGCCGGATGTTGAAGTCGCCGGGGATTGAAGGGAGAAATTTTGCAGAACTATTGGTTGGGAGAGAATTGGAAGAAGCTGTCAGGAAAGAGGGAAGAGAGACGGTTGATTTGAATTAAAGAGGGGTATGGGTTGATTTATATTTTGAAAAGATTAAAAAGTTTTGAAAATATTAATCAAGTCCACAATTAACTTAATCAAGTTTTCTCATTATGTTTGACCCTTTAAGTTGGTCAATGTCACCAAACTTTCATTCAAGATTTAAAAGACACCTTTCCTTCAATTTTCTCCACTAACTAATATCTATAGAATGTAATTAGTAAAACTTAAACCATAAAGTTAGTTAGGAAGGATCTAAGGTGTCTATATGTGAAGTTTTGCCTTAAGAAAATCATTTTTCTATTAAACGGATTGAAGTGGAGATTGAATTGGGCTCATTTGAACCCAATTTAAAAATGGGTTGAGAATTACTCAATAGTAAATTATCTTAAACCCAACCCATTAAATATTGGGCGGGTTAGACGGATCAGCTCAATTTGGGTTCATTTTGACACTTCTAATATACAATATCCTTTTTCAACTATCTCTATCCTTCAAAAGAAAATGGACATTCGATTAGAGCTTAAACCCCACTTATAAGAATACATGAGGTATATTATGTTGGTGCATATTGTCGCGAGAGAAGACTTATTTTATCATTTTGGAAGTGCTTCTAAATTTTTTGTCTCATTTTGTTGTGTATTTTTGTGTTTTTTAGTTTGTTATATTGGTGTTTGTTCTAAGCCGAGGATCTATTGAAAACAGCCTTTATATTTCATCTGAGGTAGTGGTATAACCTGCATACACTTTACCCCATTTTGTGAGAATACACTCGGTGTGTTGTTGATGTTGTTGTTGGAGCTGCTTCTAGATTTCAAAACAAGTGTGTCAGCAGTTTCCAAATTTCAACTGATGGCATTGAAAGGTATATAAACACTATGTTCGCATAGTCACATCTAGGTTAAATACAATTCTTCCAGGAAAGCAACTAGAACTTATCTAGAATCTACATCATCTGAACAAAGCACAATGAAGAAATGCAAGATTACAGTAATATCAAGACATAACTGCAAGAAATCATGGTTTAACTAAACAAGACAAAACTTTTAGCAACAAAGCACAAGAAGAAATAACAAAACTTCATCTCTTTCCCCCTTTTAAAGTCATGGAGTCAATGATCCATCAACAATAATCTGTAATTCAATGTTTCGCTTACCACTTTAGGATTATCCCACATACTGAAAAAGTATTAAGGTCATTTAGAATTGCCTCATAGCACAAGCAAAGTTAATTTACACTCTCTTGAAAGTTGGTGTTGCAATTTCAGATTTCCTTTACCGAAGTAGCAAGAAAGTCGACCACACAAGAATCATGCCTAAATGATAAGATAATCCGGGTAAAATCATGATCGCGAGGAAGCAAAAACAATAATACACAGTAATATAGTTCAATATGGCTATTAGGGGCGGTAACCAGCAAAACTAAGACGGAAAGGTAAGCACCGAAAAGGATAAATAACAATAAAATGGACAATATTGTAGCTACCACAAAACCAGATTCCAAACAGCTAAGCCTGCACAGAGAGTGCAAATACAAATATGAAAGGGATAAATAGACGAATGCCACTAGGGAGTATGCAGCCAGGGAGGGACATTCAGCTTTCTGTTGATATCAGAGTTCACAGGTATTGCATTGGTATTTTGTGTGAAGGTCCTTAAGGATAGCCCCATCTATAAGAAAATAACTTTTTAATGTGTTTGGAGCACAACAGGAGAAAATCTCAGAAAGGAACCAAAAGGTAGAGAATGAAAGCAGCATTACATTACTTTCAGTTTTCCTGAAGTAGCTTATCTGTTAAAAAACTTTGTTTGATTTGAAGAAAGTCTCTATGTTATTTATTCACAAAACGGCTAGCCTACCCAAATCACAAGGCTAAAAGATCTATCTACAAGGTAATGAGATTCAATTAACAAGCAAGAAATGAGATATAATGTGCTAAAGAGATAAAATGACTTAAGCCAAAGTCATATGAAGAGCACAAACATAAGAGCCAATCTACTTTTTACCTACTCCGTGGAGCACATAGCTGAATGCAGGTGTGCAGTAAAAGCTTAACCATATTTTCCAACATAAAAAGGGTATTTTCCTCTGGGTCTGGGAACCAATGTTCTCCTCAGAATATCTGGTTGACAAGCGGCGCAACAGAATGCACATCCTTTTATAGTACTATATTATGCAGAGGACAACATCTCAGTGCCGTAAAAGTGCACTGCACGTGCAGATACCCGACATTATGATGATACAATGGAACATTTAGTAGCATACATTCACAAAGATCAGGTGATTAACAGCAGCAGCAATACAACCAAAAAAATCTACTTCATTTGTGCTGTCAAGTTTTCAAATGAAATCAATAAAAGCTATGGATGGTTAAGGTAGGGGTCACTACAGGAAAAATATAAAATTTATTTGTGATTCATAAGTTTATCATAATTTGTGATTATGACATATCGAGATTATTTGTTTTGTAAGTTCATAGTCATATTAAATATACGTGACACGTGACACATTTCGTAGGACATATTTGAGATTATTTGTTTTGAAAGTTTATTATCATATTAAATATGTGACACATTTGGAACCACAAACGGGATGCAAATTAATAATGTGCTTTCAATGATTGATTTTTTTTTCTTTATTTGTCCATGTTTAATTTTTCACATCTATAAATAGAAGAATAATTTTATTTATTACCCCTATTAGTTATAAATCTTCTAAATATTAGAGAATATACTGCATAATAATAAGAATAAACTAAATATAACATAATTATTTATTTTTAGTATAGAGACAATATGTAAAAGTGGACCAACTGACTGTGTGAGTGAGTAATAATTGAACTTTTCTTCTTTCCAAAAATTCATCGAATTAAACACCGTCAATATCGGTGAAGTAGTAATTGCTATCGAATTAAACACCGTCACTCTAATTATGGAATTCCCCTGAAACTTTTACTATATATTTTGTGCATGTGAGACCGCATCTAACCATCCTATCATCACAAAATGATGAAAGCTAAAACGACAAACGATGCATTCTCAATTAGCCTTTTGGCTCTGGCTTTGTTCCTCTTAGTCATAATTTATAGGAAAAATTCTTTTGCCCACAATTTTCTCGTTACAATAGAAAAAGTTATGTTTATATTATAAACTAGTTAACTTTTAGATATTTTTACCCTTTTTATCTTATATTTAAAAATCTATCAATACATTATTTATTTTCAATTCCCATTACATGAAATGACTCATCAAACAAAGGAGTTTGATGCTAATTAAGGACGATGGACTTGTGTTTATCGTTATACATTAAGTACGATGAAAGTTATATATTAAAATAATGGAAAAATATATTTAAATTTTTTTATGATAAATGAGACTTGTGTGTGGATCCCCTACAAACTAATGCAATGCAATATATTTCTCTCCAATATTTCATTCTCATTGTTGTTGCATTTTATATATTATATCATTAATTTATTAATTAAATCACATCTCACTTCATTTGTACGGAGTTAATTTAGGATCACCTTTGATAGCGATAACTCAAAAGGATAGTGAAATAGCAACTCCAGTTACAAGTTTGAAGCAAAAAGCGTTGAATTCATTTGGTAAAGTGTGCATACAAGTTCAAATTTAGTTCATCAACAATCTCTCAGAACACATTCATGTAGCGTTTTATTGGCGGCCAGACGAGGAGGGTAAATATGTTCATTCCTTATAATTCCGACAAAAGAGCTATTGCTACTGCATATTGGAGTCAAACCAACAACACCTGCATAGGAAAAAATCGCGATGAACATTAGCCAAAAGTATTATTTTAGAGCATCTATGTACACAGTACTCAGACGATCCTAAGTGAATGAAGTTCGAGCAATTTCAAAACGGTGAAATCCAAGGACCTCAGAGATGACAGCAGTTGTAATAGAACTATTCAAGAGGAGGTCGCTGAGAACCAGGGAAAATAATGGAGATGCCGAAAGTGTGCAACAATTATTTTAAATCAAGTCTTCCCCGACCAAGGGTCAATATCAAGTAGCAAACGAGTAGCCTCTCTTCTGAAAGAATAAAGAGAAACATGTACGTGGTTTAACAAATCCAAATTAGAGGACAGATCTCAACTTGAACGAAGTTACCAGTCGCACGATCTATGATACTTCTTCTAATGTACTGTACTTGCAATCGAGTCTTCCTCTCAACATATCCAAGTCAGACAAACCATATAACTTCAGAGTACATTTCCAACAGTTATCAGTGTTAAAGCAATGATATTCAGAAGTCTATACCTACACCGATAACAAGTAAACCCAAAATAAATCTGTCTCGGGTAATGGAGAGGGGCATGGTGATGAACTACTCAGCAAAAAAAGAAAGGCACGTTTTCGGCAGCTGGCACCTGGTGGATAGCAGGCGGAATGGTGTAGGATGTTGGAGTTGGAGATAGCTTCAAAAGGTCACTCTTTTATTTATAACAAGAACTTGAGAAGGTCTATTTCTTTAGTGTGCTCGTTAAATTTTGAACCTTCACTAATAGCACAACAGCTAAACGAAAAGCAGAGCTCACATAAGGTGCAATCATGACACTCTTCCCAATATGGTATACACACCCTCTGAAAATCGAAACATGACCCGCTCTACTACAGTTACCCTCACAATGTGCTGATCTAATATAGGGTGCATATCATTCCGCCGTGAAAGCAACCACAAATATATGTAAAAGATATCCTAGATGTCAACGGTTGATTTAAACCTCTCTAGGAAGAATCAAAATAGCCCCAGAGATGAGCTCGCAGAACCTACTTGTATTCTATATGTCACATTCTTTTCCTAAGTGATGTTGTCATTTGTTCACCAGAGGTCTAATTAGTCGTAGTTTCCTTCTTCGGATATATTGTTTTCCTTCTATTCCACCTTGAGATCAGCTTCCTGAACAAGTTTTATGAGCTGCATTTGTACTATGTAGTTACCGACTTTTGTTTAATTGGCTGATATTTTGGGTGGCAAGACCCGAAGTCTATTCACAGAGACACGTGTGAGCACATACACATGAATTTCCATGGGGAAGGGCAAATGTTAATGGCACTATTGGAGTCCATCTATTAAATTTCCACTAAAAATTTTAATTATAAGTACTTCATGCTGTTGGATTACACTGGGTGTGTAGTTGTTGTATACATCATGTGCAGGACAAAGAAATCATCTCATGCATCATGCTGCATGCAAGTATTCAATCTTGAATCTAGAATGACAATTAAGTGTGACATTCCATGCAATGAAACTAGCAGTCAATGACATGTTCGTTGCCAAGGTAGATTTTTTCTTTGCTTTTCAATATATTGTGTATAAAGAGAAGATAGCCAGTTCTCTTGGGCGGGCCAAGAGTGTTAAGTAAAAAGGACCATATTCATATGCCTAGTAATTGCTTAATCAGATAAGCATTTAGGAATATCGGTCATCATATCTGATTATATATATAAGTTGAATCGGTATAATTGCTACTAAGTTAAAAAGGAGAGAAGAGCCACATAAACTAGCCAAATGCAGAAAGAGATAAGCCAAACAAAATGCACCACACATTCAACGCAAAGATAAGCACCAGAAGAAGGACCCATTTTACTTTTGGTTGTCTTATACACCAAAGAGATTTACTGGTCGGGTTTAATTTAGAAAAAAAATAGTGAAATATTAAAATCAAGTACTCCCTCCATTCCAATTCAGGTGTTATATTTTTCTTTCTGATCTGCCCCAAAAAGAATGTCATACTCGGTCTTATTGCTTTTCCTTGTGCTTCTACTCTGCCTGTTAAACCTTCGTTTGGCTGTCTTCTCTATATTGTCCCTATCTGATCCCCTCAGGTGATGTTAGGATACACTTCGTCACAAGTTGCACTATCAGTTTATGCTACGCGTTCCCAAATATTAAAATCTGGTTTCTGAATAACACTTACCAGAGTTACTGATTGTCTATCGATCATCTGCCTTTTCTACGTGTATAACCAATCTGGCTTTTTATTTGGTAAGTTATAACTGTATTCTGTAACTATTTCAGCTATTAATTAGTAAAACGATTGAAATAAATTCAACAACTGTACTAATCAAAGCACATATGATCTTTGCATGATCAGCGTTTCAAGGAAGGAAAACAAAGAAGCATATTCATCATGTTTATGGTCGTAATCACCCACAACAGCTCAAAACAGTCTGCCTTTTCAAAGAATTGAAGAAAGTCTAAAACATGCATCTCCCTTTCTTTCCGCAAGATGGACATCTGTTTCCTAGCCCAATAAAGTTCTAAACATTGAATATTCTCAAAGTTATAGTCAAGGAACAACTTCAAAACAAGCTCTTAAGATTATCTTTAACCATTATAAACACCATGTAACTAGGGACTAAAGCAATACCAAGCTAAGTTGCACTGATTTTAGCTGGCCTTACGTTTAGCAAGAATGATATCAGACCACAATTACACAAGAAGGAAGAGCGAGCAGCACGGGAAGGGGAGAAAGAGTGTTTCTTCTTACCACATGCCAATCGTCCATCAGCATTGCCAGTGGTAATGGCCACCTACAGACAGACCACCAAATGACGATTAGCTCATGAAGGCACCACAAAGACCTCCTAAAATGTAAAGGTAGTATAGCAGTGTCGCAAATGAATTTGATACACTCGCAGAAGTAACATTTTCAAATCCACAGATTAAATGGATCAATATACGAAATGTAGAACTTTTACCCTTTCCGAGGTCATCCTCAAGCTCGTGAACTACAAGTGTTCTTCCAACAACTGAGTTTGGACCCGTCAATGGTATCTACTTGGTGCACAAAAGGTGGAGTCAGTAAATTATCCTAAACTTGTAACAATAACAAACATAGAGCAACAAAAGCGAGATCAAATGACCAGATAAGGTGGATGTAACAACCTGATTATCAATAATTGTTGCTTCAGCCACGCCTGCATACAGTAAGCATAAGCAAGAATACAGAAAGTCATCATCTAATTCAATTCTTGCAGAAAAAAGAATTGAAAGACTAGGACTGCCCTTTACTTCTTCTGGCACACTATATTCACTACTTATCTTCAGCAAACAATTGAAAACCAAACACTCATGTAATGCAACGAATAACCAAATGACGTTACGTTGGCCTCAAACTTCATCAGTATTAGGAAGGTTAGAAAAGTTAGATTGTCCAGAACATTGGATTGATGTCATTGACGAGTAATCAGAACAATGCCTCACTCTATAACTAAGTTGATCGGACTCTCCAAAAAAGTTGCCGCACCCGCGTTAGATCCTTCAAAAATACAATATTTTTGGAGGATCCGACATGCACCCGTCAACATGTTTGAAGAGTCCGAGCAACATAGCTCTACAATACCATATTAATATTAAGATAACTTTGATAAGCTACACGACTAGCTCCTGCATCTTAACAACTGACCATAGGATGTAACAAAGATGCAATAACATTACCAGAGCTCTAAAAATGCAATCTTGCATTCTTATCTTGCTCAGTCTACGTCCCGTTGAGCACACAGAAATTAGAGAGTTAAAAGTTCATCTCACTGATCTTCAAAAGATTCAAACCAATAACCAACTAGCACTCCGATCAAATTTCATGAAACACAGTTGAAAGTCAAAACCTTGCAGAAAGAAATAGATAAACTAGGGAAGTCATCGATCCATCTAATTTTCGTTAATGCATTTATGAATTTTCGTTAATGCATTTACACATAAATCAACAATTACTATACCAATTCAAACTGCAGTAACCTAACATCAAATTCTTATTTATCACAAAAGTAGATTATAATCAAAAGATGGAACTTACAGATCAAGAGATGAAGGTCATAGCTGGAAGATTTCTTCAGCTCATTCCAGCACCATTATATCATAAATCAAAAAAGACTACAGAGTCTGCACTCTACACCCAATTTCGCGGAGTATACAAAAGACACAAGACAAATACACAACTAATTATTCAATTCAAGTGAAACTATATAATGTTAAAGTTTAAGGCAACTTCAATACAATCATTGGAAATTATAACATAAATCAGAAGAAACTACAGAGTCTACACCCAATTCCCCCAAGTATACAAACGACACAAGACAAATGCAACTAAATTATTCAGTTCAAGAGAAGCCATATAATGTTATAATTGAGACAACTTCAATACAATTATTGGAAACTATATCATTAGCTAAAAGCCTCAATTCAAAAGAATCTCTCAATTTCCACTTTTTAAGTATCAAAATCACCTACAACCCCACCCCAATAAAAAAGATCAACTTTTCTGATTCTGCAGACTTACAAAGCCTGCTTTAGCTAAGAACTACTTGAACTCCCTTCTAATTTGCTGTCTGATGGCGCCGATCCCGTGTCGTTGCCTTCATTCTCTAGCACCTTCTCCTTCTCCTTCTCCAATTCAGCTTCTGCAGCTTTCTCAGCCTGTAATATAGGAGCATAATAATCAGAATGCACTTCCATACACTTCCTCAAAGCAGATGTAACCTCAAAACACTTCTCCACTATATCCTCTTTGTTCTTCTCCCCTTCTTCAATACATTTTTCCCACTCAATAAATGAGTCTTTACACCCTCCTCCCTTCATAAACAAACAAAACCCACATTCACCCTCCTCCTCTTCTTCCTCTTCAGTATCCTCAATCTTGGATTTTAATTCTTGGGTGTCTTCAAGATTGGATTTTTCTTCTTGGGTATCCTCAATCTTGGATTTTGACTCTTCAAGATTAGATTTCTTATCTTGGGTGTCTTCAAGATTGGATTTTGATTCTTGGGTGTCCTCAATCTTGATATTTTTGTCCCCAATGTTGGATTTTGCTACTTGGGTGTCTTCAATTTTGGATTTTGGAACTTGCGTATCTTGAATCTTGGATTTTGATTGGGAGGAAGACATGGTGGTTGTTGTTGAATTGGGGGAGCTAGGGTTTGAATCTGAAAGTGTAGAAACAAAAGTTCCCATGGCAACAACTCATAAACCTCTTCTTAAACCCTCTTTTTCTACACAGAATAATAATATTTTATTCGTTTTATGACAGTCTTTTTTTAACTTTTTTTTTCTTATGTAGAGTTGTTTTCTTTAGAAGAAAGTCAGGTCAAATTTTATTTTCGTTTTGGACAAGTTAGAGATGATTAGTTCAGGTCTACTTAGAATAGAAAAAAACATGGGTTTTATCCAATCTTTATGAGAAATAATAATTAACTCTATAGAATACTAAAAGAAATTTATTTTTATTATCAATATAGTTATCAAAAATTTTCTTATTTTATAGATTGTATATTCATTATGAAATTCAAATATTTATCTATATAACCTCTAATCCTATGTAACATTAAGCATAAATCTAGTATCTTTTTAATAATAATAGTTTTATAATTTTATATGTTACGACGTATTAACCAGTAATAGAAAACTGAACTTTTAGTTTGAAAAGGCGTCAAGTAATTATTACACCGATTGTTTTAGGCGTTACACCCTTGAACTAAACTTACTAGTTCAGAATCAAAACGCCTAAAGCAATTGTTTTAGGTGTTTTACCCTTGAGTTGGCTTTGTTAGTTCAGAATCATTTTTTAACTGTGAACAACTACAACATTAGTTTGAATAAAACTTTAAAAAAAAAAAAAATTGCGTTATGCGTTACATTTATGAGTTGACTTTGCTAGTTCAGAATCATTTTCAATCACGAACAAGTGCAACATTGGCTTGAATAAAACTAGAAAAAAGGGAAGAGCTTGGTCTGTTATGCCAGGACAACACGTAATTGCTTTCACTTTATTCAACTTGAACAATATACATTTATGCAATTTTTTTTTAGTCTATTCTTTTTTTCTGGTATACAATTAACAGTTTTCAAAAATGGCCCTTTTGCATCCTTCCTCTCCCTCCTTGTCACTGCATATCTTGCCTTGTTCAAGGGACAAATCCAATACAACACTCTAAAAAGAAATCTGCATCTTCTGTAATCTGCCTGGTTTTTTATTTCTGAGTGTTAACTTCTTTTTCACACTTTCTACTCTTCGCGTTCACCTTTAAGCCCAGAATGTAAGAACTTCTTGAGCTTAGATGTCAAATGTTGTGATATCAGGCAACATTTGACATTTGCTAGCAGTCTGATACGGTAATGGGGTGAATGGATAATGTTCAGCTTTATTCTTCTTTGTGCTCGTCCTCTTCATGGTAAGCGAAAGGCAGTGGTACTGACTTGAATGCCCGATATTTCCCCACATTATTCAGGTGTTCGTTTTCCAACCTGATAAATTAAAATGTATCTCAGTTAGAAGATTGTACATGGACAGTGAAACTGCTGTCCACTATCAATTCACAGAACTTCGAGATAATAAATATGTCAATAAACAGATCTGTAAGTCATTTGGAAATCTGGCAAGAGAGATTGTCATACCTGAAAAAATTCCACATGCCACGTCGAATTACTTCTAAGCAAGCAAAAATACTTGAGACAGTACTTCCTTGCAAAGAGTGTACGTTAAACTTTAATACCAGCTGTAGCCAAGCAAATCTAAGCAAAACATCCAAGACCTGTGTGAAAGAAAAAGTTATAGCTGACAGCTCATGTTAAAATGAATTGGAACATCTTAATTGTCATGTGGAAATTGCTATGGCTGTGAATTATAGAAATTACCATGGCTATGAAGTATACACTTTTATGGTGCAGTATGAGCTTATCCCGCAAGAACTTGTTCTTGGACTTTCTTCTCAACAGCCCCCAATCTACAACTATATCCCAGTATGTGTTGAAAAAAGTTGTGATAAGTGAGCTAAGTATAACCAACACCTCCAAAGTCGAACCCTTTCTCAGTCCATAAGCTGTTTTAATAACGAGAGCCAGAATAGTCAAAAAGTATCTCAAGCCATTGAGTGCTTGTGCTTGATCCTTTTCTTCACAAAGTCGACGGACACACTACAGTGAAAGCATAAACATCTTTAAGTCTACTGTAAAGCAAAATATTCCCTTTGTGATTACTGAAAGAAATGGCGTAAGGATATTATTGTTATATATAAAGACTTTCGAAGGTGTCTATATATGTTTTACTTCCATTCTTTGCTTGAAGGTTTTGAGTTGAATGTTATATTCTTTCACATGTTATCGGAGCTAACATTTCATGAGCCCATATTCTAACCCTCATAAGGTTGTAAAAGGTCCATTCATGAACAACAACAATTAGGTTCACATGTAGGTGGTTATTGAAACTAGTAGTTCCACAGGGATTGTGTAAAGGCTTCTAAAGGGCTTTCTAAAGTTTTTGACTACTCCATTATTATCTTAAGGTTCTGTTCATAGAAGCTCAGATTGTTCATAGATATCATAGTGGACTAGGTTCAGTACTGATGAATTTCAACTTAGAAACCATTTACACCCTTACCCAACAACAACATACTCAGTGTAGTCCCACAAAGTGGGGTCCGGGGAGGATAAGAGTGTACGCAAACCTTACCCCTACATCAGAGATAGAGAGGTCGTTTCCAATAGACCCTCGACTCAAGAAAAACAGTCCAAAGCAGTCAAAAAGAGAATAGACTGAAGTGAAAGCATCACGAAGCATACTGAGCAGTAGCTATAGCAAAATAATACGATAATCGAAGTACAATAAACATTAGATAATAACAAAGATTGAAGGACAAGAAACTACAGGGGCAATACTATGACTACTAGTATGGGAGGATAGCATGACAACACACTACTACCTACTAACTTCCTACCCTAATCCGTGTCCTCCACAATCTCCTATTTAAGGTCATGTCCTCGGTAAGCTGAAACTTACCGAGTCATTTTATTGCTGAGGCTTCAGTTTTCATTGAAGCAAGAAATAAATGTTATTAGTATTTTATGGAGAAGACAAAAATTATTAAGAGAGGCGACTTCCTAGGATATAGCCGAACGGGGAGATGTCGGATTTCATTGTTGTGAAAACAATCTAGAAGATGTCCCTTGTCCTGGAAACAAAACAAAGGTAAGGGGAATCACAAGTTGAAAGGAGGATGGAAGATCCTTAGTGGCATTCATCTTTTCTCACATACAATTAACAGTAGTGAAATAACAATCAAAAGATTTGTCAAACCTGGAAAAAACGAAACCAATACGGTATGATTGCTAGAATGAAGTAAAAAATGTTGTAGATGTTGTGACTTTCGCACATATTATGTCCATGTGAAGATTTGATCCAAGTATAATAGCAAATGTAATACTCCAAACTTCTTATTGCTTCAACCTGTATTATGTAGGAAGTTAAAACCACTACAACAACTAAAAGACGAAGTAGAAACTAAATTCTACAATATCGAGAAGTCACGGAACCTGGCTAGTCATCTGGTCTGCTAGAAAGAAATCTGGAAGAGTAACCTACACACAATGAGAACTTCAAGAGAGAATTAGCCCACCCAGATATAACTACATGGTTCTGATTTACGACCCATTATATGGTGATTATACCTTGTAAAGAGGAGCACAGATACAGCGGAAGACACATCTTATAAGGAACAAACGACTTGAGCGATAAATGATGTTAAACGGGCAGAAAGTAATGACAAGAAGAGCCTGCATAGAGAATAATCTTTGGTGAGAGAAAGTTAATGCAGTAGAACTGATCAGTCAGAAATATCTAAAAGCTACCATTATCAATCCCAGAGGAAGATATTCAATACGTGTTCCATATACTTCAGCTCTTGAATTCATGTGCAGATGCATCAGTAGAGCGGCAAGGACGAGCATTGCAAGACCATTGCTAAGAAGAAAGACTTCCCTATAGCTTAACTCGGTCCCTTGCTTGAAACCAAAGATAAATGCATAGTTGATTTTGTAGTGCCTCCAGAAATATATGTTTGCAGCATATAAAAGCATATGCAACACAATGTATGCATAAAAACTGCCAGACAATTCAAAACTTTTCTCTAGTCAAATTAGAGGCTCAGGAAACCCAAAGCATGTTTTTTCATTGTTCTAGTATTAGTAAAATATTACGTGGAAATGAGTTTGATCCTCCCTTACCTGTAAAGTGGCACTATCTTGTCCAAATAAGAGGTGCCTTCATCTTTATCAATCAACTTTCTGTCATCTCTTAATAGAATAACAGCAACTAGTAGAGCAATTGAGCAACCAGAAAAGAAACCTGGAAATTGTGAAGGCATAAATTTGAACTAAAGCGAAGGATGTAAATACAAAGAGTATTATAAAATGCAAAAAAGAAACACACTATATCTGAAGAAAAAAGTGACCGCCCAATCAGTTCTGTACTTTATAATGATAATATGTCATATATTTGTATTACTTGCCTGTCATGAATGTTATACGATGTTTTTCTCTTTTATGCTTTGGCCGCAATATCTTCATGCCTTCTCTGCGGTTCGACTGTGAAAAATGCTTGATGAAGGTGGTTTCCACCCTGTCCAGAAGGCTGGTAACCTAAAGAATGGCATGATACCATCAATGATGTAACAGTCAGTTTCAAGTACAATACTGCGATAAAAATTTTCAGTTTAACAAGAACGACTTAATGCTAATGGCGGAAGGATAGATCAGAGTAACCTCCTCAGAGCTCCCAAGATAAGAGTTATCCACCATTTTCAAGTATGATCTTGCTGCTTTTCTAGATGTAATCTGCAATTGGGAAAAAAGATTCAAAATTTAGGATTTAAAGATCCTAGGTGGCAGACTGCAGCGTTCCTGGAACTTGCTCAAAATGTTGCTTTCACTTATAACTGATACTTCCTTTTTTTCAATTTGTTTGTTTGACTTGACATGAAGTTTAAGAAAGTTAAAAAAAATGTTATCCCTCTTGACTATCAAATGACTTTTAATATGTAGAATGTACCAAAATGCCCTTTATCACGTGATCTTAAACATGTCATGTGTAAAGTTAGAATTGAAGAGTTGGCAGAAAAGGAAAGATGCATTCTTTTTAATGAACTAAAAAGGAAAGTAAGACAAACAAATTGAAACAGAGGGAAGATAATGTAACTGAAAAGCAAGCTATTGAAATAAGCTTTTGGTTTGTGAAACCTAACCTTTTCATATTTTTTGAGGATCTTGGAGAATGCAGACAGGTTCATATAGCTGGTATCAGTTCATCCAAGGATTAGCAGGCCAAAATGCAGAGAGCCATTAAAGGAAGAAATTAATTAAATTGAAAAAATTATTTTGGAAGGAAAGGAAGTGAAACTTAAGCTTTCATTACCTGAAGTGTTTTAGATGGCCAAGCTTTTGATAAAACTCAATGAAAACAAGCTTCAGCCTATGTTCAACCTTCTTTAGTTCCTCTTTCTTATAACTCAAGTCATTCTCCTTGGATTCGCTCAATACACCTCTTATAGTTGATATGGGACTTTCAAATGTATTAACAATCTTAACGTGATGTAGGATTTCAAGAGGATCTGCTTTTTGTGAATCAGTCTCTCCGTTCTCTCTTAAAATATTGCGGTTGATGGGAAGCTTGGGATATGAAGCATTAGTCGTAGAACCCTGTCTTCCATGAGTGGGGTCAACACTTGGGCCGACAGGCATACCATCTGTATCTGCACATTGACAGTGAAGAGTCTGAAAATGCACTAGAACCATATATACATAAACATCATCTCCAGAAATAATAATAAAAGAATTTCCTGCTGAATCTTGTTTCTCTCTGCCTAATCACACAATGGAGCAAAAGATAGTCATAGAGTTGGGCCGTGTAAGCAAATGTAAGCTGCAAGTACTCTGTTGAGATTGAACATTGGAGCCAACTGAAGGCCAAGGAAAGTACAGAAGATGTGGTTTTTCCTCAAGAGCTTCAAGTAACACACTATTGAACTCTGTTAATCTTACCAAATATAGAATATTCACACATTTCTAACAAAACATCCAGGTTCATTGTAAATTATATTATTTGGTTTATAGTTGAGTCTGCTCCTTAGTGGATCAGCATCATCAAAATTCCAACTATCAATCTTAGTGCTATATTGTTACTATCTGTTTAAGTTCATAAACTCCTTATTAGGCCATGTTAAAGAGTCATATTCTCTCCCAAAGTTGCACATCTATATGTGAAATTCATGAAGTGGATGTGGTTGTGTCCCTTACCTACAATCGTCATTCTGAGAGGAGATGTAATTCTCGAAGGTGTTGAATTGTTAATGTCCAAGGAAAGACTTTGAAGTGAAGGAAATGCATTGAAACCCGGATCCATTACCTTGATACGTAATGCAATCAAAGCATCCATCTGTTTATTCAGCAAAGTTACTTCCCTCATGACTTCATCCACCTTGTCCTTATAGAAGGTATTTACCTTGTTGAATTCATGGTCTAGTGTGTCAAAGAACATGATTTCATTTTCTGCTCCTTCAGGAGATGCCAGGAACTTGGTTTTGTAAAATTTTCTGTAGTTCTCGTGTTGCACCGTGTTCACTGCTATCACCTGGTCCTCAATATCACCAGTATTCTGAACATTTCCTTGTAGATTTAGACCACTAAAGTTCCGATATAATGCCAACCTCTTCTCTAAAGTTTTTGCAGGCGTTGAAGGCTGCTTGCTTTCCTTGAAATGACGGATATCCTGTAATATTTGTTTGAGTCCATTGTAGTCCACATAAGCTTCTATCCACTCTGGGACCATTTCCCTTTTGAATTTCTTACCAAACTTCATTCTTGTGATTCAACAAATTTCTATGTTATATCTGTTTATGACAGCTTGAAACTTTCATACTCTTTATTGAAAGCAAACGCCCAACTGTTGGGATATTTCTGCAACTTCACATTCAATTTGGCGAGCTTCAGTGAGATAAGATTCCAAATAATAAACAGAATGTGCGTCAGTAGCAACCGACACAGAAAATGAGAATTGCACATCCAGATATAGAAAAAATTTGGAATCACAAAGATTACTTTATCCGCCTTTCAATTTACTCATAATATCCAAGATCAGAGGTTAGGAAGAAAATGTGAAAACCCAAGCAAAGATATAAAATGATGAAACGAGGAGGTTAAATGAACAACTGCCCTCCGTTTCACAAATAAAAAGAAGAAGAATAAAAAGAGTTATTGAAAACTAAAGCAAGATGTTTGCTATGGTTGAAGTGGCACTGAAATAGTGTTACTTGAGGCCTCTAACAAGAAAGCTTAAGGCTAGATATGGCAGTAAACCAGCTAAGCATTTAAACACTAGTCTATATACCAAAACCTTAACGATAGGCTAATATTGAAGTTCCAAATCCATTTTAAGTCATTGCGCAAAGCAATGACTACGCGGACTACCACAATCATGTCTATTTATCACTACAGTACAGGAAGCTGTTGGCTCAATTGACATACCATATCAAATAATGCAACTGCAACTAATACTTCTTCTCTTAGAAATCACCAATATTGTCAACTTTCCACTTAGTCATAACAAGAAATCTCTTATACCAATATGGGTAACTGAACCAGAAGAATGGAGAAGCTAATCAGCAATTCCCATAAATCCAATCCTCCTCCATCAAGATGCTTCTATATTCTATGTTGCTCGGTCTCTCCAAAAAAGTTGTCGCACCCATGTCGGATTCTCCAAAAATGCAATACTTTCGGAGTATTCGACACACACCTGTAGACATTTTTGAAGAGTCGGAACAACATAGTCTATGTCTACTATCGATTGAACAGATTACATCACTTCAATTGCTGATACGGCGAGTAACAAAATCCAAATAACTTCCCCCCAAAAAAAATCATTTTAGCTAAACCAACAATCTCCAAAAATACCCAATGACATGAAGAACTCAAGTTATTAAAATTCAATAATCAAGCTTAAAGTAGCAATTAGCACGTAAAAATATTATTAAGCAGATAATTAATAGTGCTTCATTGAACTAAGCACACAATGAAACCCAAATTCAAAACCCTTTCACTTTACCAATTATGCTAAATTCAGCTCAAATGCACGACCCAAAATCAAAAACTTCTTAGAAACAGTAATTTTCCCAGAGGAGATTTGGATGAACCCTTTGACCCTAACCTGGCTGCGGCCCTGCTAACAACCTTTCCACTTCACCAATTATGCTAAATTCAGCTCAATTGCTAAACCCAAAATCAAAAACTTCTTAGAAACAGTAATTTTCCCGGAGGTCTGGATGAACCCCTCGACCCTAACTTGGCTCTGGCCCTGCTAACAACCTTTCCACTTTTACCAATTACACTAATTCAGCTCACATGCAAAACCCAAAACTAGAAACTTTCTACAAACAGTGTAATTTTCCATCAAAGGAGATTTGAATGAACACCTTGGCCCTACCTGGCTCCGCCCCCGCTAACAATCCTTCCACTTTACTAATTAAGCCCAAATGCAAAACCCAAAACCAAAAACTTCCTAAAAACGAAACATAAAAAATATCATTACATGTAGAGCTAGCTCAATTACCCATAACCGCACTACACAAAAACAGAACTCTCATTTCCCCTAAAACTCATCATTCATGTGCCAAATACATACGTCCACACACATACATACATAAATATACACACACACACACATACATACCTATACACACACATACCCCTACATACACATACACACATACATAAATATGTATTTCTGTGCATATTATATAACTATGTTTCTGAAAACTGCACAAATTAAACCCATGCATGTTAAGCACACTATACAATATACAATAACAACATACTCACTATCTATATTGCTCAAACTCTCCAAAAATACTGCAACTCCCATGTCGGATCCTCAAAAGCAATACATTACTTTTATAGATTCGAACACACACTCATTCAAATTTTTTTGAGTAGGAGCAACACAACATAGGTCAGTATAATTATAACGCACTATTTCTGATACGCACAATATGAGAAAAATAGGAAATGGGTACGTCGGTGTACCTTAATTAATTTTAACCGCCTTTAAATGCTATGTGATGCAGAAACTGGAAGAGCTCATGATAAAGGATTTTTTGAATGATGGGAATTTATAGTATATGCTCGTTATAATGGAGAATTTTATCCATTTTTTTTATTATTCTTTTGTTGCTTGTGTAAATAAACAAACGTCAGCTGTAACGCGCTGGTTTAGGTAGTTACTAGGTAGCATGGATAAATAATCTACTGTTTGTCAACCTATACTAATACTGTGCTCTCAAGCAATCATGAGATAACCCTTTTACACTTTGTTGGAATGATTGTTGCGTATTATTTCATAATATATCGTATTGAATTATATCATAGCATAATGTGCTTTGATAAATACTATTTCGTCCCTTGGTCATGTTGTAGTGTGCTTGGATAAATATTGTTCCGGCCCTTGGTCAAATAAAGTTGTCGTCTTATCACTAACAATGAAAAATGAGCCTTGCGAGTTGCAACGAGAGGTGTGGACATTCCCTAGTGGTTTCCTCCGGTCCGTTTCCGGTTGGATTACGGAAGCCTACGAAAGATTTCAAATTTAAATTATTATGGTTGTAATATTATTTTTTTGATTGTTACATAAATTCATACATGAATAATTTAAATTTTAGAATATAAAAATTATTCATACATGAATAAATATGAATATTATTTATGAATAATTCATAAATCTATAAGAAAAGTAGAATATAAGATAGAATTACTTTAAGAAAAAATAGAATAAGACCAATTAAGATTATTAAATACTAAATTAAGACCAAAATGGGGGGGGGGGGGGGGGGGGGGGGACAATAACTATGTAATCATATCTAATTGATTGTTATAAAATATGAACCTTTTGTTATTACTTATTTAACAGTAAATTTAATGAAATAATATAATATAATTTTAAAAACAATCAAAATAAATATTATATTTAAACAAAAAAGCAATACAATTGTACACATAATAACAACCATCCAAAACAAGCCGTAACAGCTTCGTTCGAATTGTAAAGCCCTGTTAATTTAAGTTTGGATAACAATAATTATTAGTATTACACCTCAATATCTATTAGAATTCCACATCTAATGGAGATTTAAAAGAAGTCCAAATTTATCTTAATATTTTTCATTTAATCGTTATTGTATTTTTATATTATATTGTTGTAACATAGATGTACGCATGATTTCGTGTAAAAGGAATAAAATATAATTTGCGTAAAATCCAATTTAGTTTGAACCTTATACACAACATGAATATGTGATTGCTTGCCAAACGAGCATTTTTGCATATTACATTATACTTATAGTATACATAATATACTAAAAATTCAATGAAAATGGTGTCGAATAATATTACTTGGTATAATATTGTGTTCACGTTTTAAATATTCGATATTAAGAGTATGAAAAGGTTAAATCTCACATCAATTGAAAATTTAAAGATAAATCTCCTTATATAATCTTGAGTAATTATCACTGTATAAATTTTATTTTATTTTAAGTTGGATTAAATTCAAAGTTCATTATTTCTTATTAATACCAGCAAATAGAAGAAACATTCGTTAACGTACTAGAACTTCCCTCATTTTTCAGACTAATTTCCAGCAAAGATAATCATGACAGTAAATCAAATGTCAACTATATAATATAACTATACTAATACATAATTTAGAATAAAAGCATTATGATTGGCTTGTAGAATCTTAGGAGAGAAGTTTACGGTGATCTTGTATACAGACGATATGCCACTTATATATTACCTTCATTCTTAAATATTGATCACATTTTTTTATTTGTACGTTCCTCAAGAAATTATGTATTTTTAATCCTCTCTCTTTAATTGATGAAATTAAAAAAAAATGGATTTCTCCTAAATACGTGAAAAATGTATTAAGAATAAAATAGAATAATGTAATTAATTATGTCTTAATTTTTTAATTACGAGTATTTGTTTCAGTAATGAAAGAAGTACTTCTCAAATTTGTGCCTCCGTTTTTTTAACACGTGTCCTTCAATGCTTGCGCTGTATTTTTTTTATTTTTTATTTTGTTTTATCATAATATATGGTATGAATTTCTTCGGAATTTGATGCTAATGTGGCGGTCCTCATTTGAAGCTATAGTTATTTGTGTATGTTAATTGCCCTAGGTCGGTTCTGTCGGATATGGCCAGAGGCTGATTTGGGGAATTGCGGAACTTATTCAAGGAGGATTTGATTTTGTAAAGATATTTTTTTTAAAATAAATAAATAATGTTTTTATGCATTTTCTTATGTTCTATACGTATACAACAAATATTATCTTAAATGCATCGACAGTAGAGGTGTGGGATGGTGAGGATAAGGAATATGGGAATAGTGAAGTATGTTGGACAATTGAATAGGACACACACAATAGAGAATATCACTTATGGAACTTATTTCAAGAGGTTAAAATTTACTAAAAATGATACAATAAATCATTACAGATGTAGCTTAAAATCCTTGTAATATTAATGATGTTAGGGGTCGTTTGGTAGATTGTATTGGAAAAAATAATGCATGCATTTGTTAATGTATAGTATTAGTACCTTGTTTGGTATATTTTTTAGTTTATGTATAACGAATACTTGCATTAGTTATACACTCTATTGTGTATTATTAATACCATCCATTTTCTATGTATTGATAATATAAAAGTTTCAACACATGCATTAACTTATTAAAAGACAAATTTACCCCTCAAAGTTTAATCAAATATGGTTTTTCCTTTTTTCTTGCTTTTCCCCACCTTTTTCTACTTCGATCTGTAGCTGCTCCTACTTTCTTCTTGTTTCATCTCCATTTTTAACTTCAACATTTTCTTATATAATCATCCTGTAGGTTTTCTTTGTTAATTGATTTTGTTTTGTTTGAATTTTGCAAAAATTGTAAAAGAGATCTCCATTTCTTTGGTTTTTATTAGAACATGCACAGCGGAAGCAATAATTCTACAGGATCAATATAACTTACATATAATCTAGATAACATAATAAAAACTAAAATCAGAAAACTTACCTCTTGAAGCTTTCACACAATTCGTTCAACACCTTATTTGCCAGGTCTACTGCCTTCTACTACTTCCTGGTTAACCTTATTAATCAACCTTGTGTGGGCAAATACTTTGAGATTGGAGAAGAATAATTGAATTCAGAAAAATCAGCCTCTACTTATTCCCACTTTCAATTGAATAAGGAAGAGAAAGAGACAAACGTTTTGGCCCTTTATTGAAACCTTAAAGCCGAAAAACGTTTTCAGCCTTAATACACCTTAATATGCCAAAATATTTTTAACTTTAAATTTATCATAATGCCAAAATTAATTTTTAATTCTTTTATTCCTTATTTACAAAAGACCAGTAAATATTACCTCTTCTATAACTCCTTTTCTTTTCCAAATTTGATTAGTTAATCAGGTATAGTAGGGACCGCAAATTTATTAACTGAGGCTTCCAATTATGATATTAATTCGGTAATGAATGAATTATCATATCATAATATATATATTACAAAATATTCCACTAGAAATCTGTAATTGCACTCCTCGGTTTAATTTCGAAATCTATCATTACACCTTATTTAACTCCCCATATTAGAGTTACCGACACCAATCAATTAAATTAAATTCTCTGAAAAATTTAAATCATAAATTAATGTAATCCTTTATTTATAATGCTTAACTTATTTCACATGACGGATACAAAATCCACTTGCACGGTTTTCACATGAAAACTTATAAGCAACCACAAAGGGGTGTCTTCCATCTCAAGTCCGAGATATGGTTCTCTCAATTAATTAATATTTCACTAAGTGATTCGTCATCATCCAACCTATTAGGAATATGTTGACTCACAAAAGAATCTCACCTTTTAATAGATTAAAACGACAAAATAAACCACATAGATCATAATAATTATATCAAGATTAAGAGTATAATTACATGTAATGGACTAGAGAAATCGTTTATTAATATTCAGAACACAAACGAATATCTCTAATTTGTCCGTTCAATACATATGAAACGTACTAGCACAAGAAGTTGGAATATTACCACTCCCATAATTAAGATCAAATTATATTTAATCTTGTGCTACAATCATCAAGATGTTTGTCCTACCTCATCTTTGATTGTGAACGTTAATTTATTACTTACAAGAACCAACAATTTTAATCTTCCGTGAATGAGTTAAAATACTCCATACACAAACTTGTCTACTATATAAGCAAATGACACACATGTTAACACAATGATCTATTCAAATAAAGATTTTATTAATATAATAAATAGTTTTTACATGGGATGGAAATATAATAATATAACACAAATTACATGGTTAATAGTATATCCTAACAATCTCCCACTTACACTCATAACCATGAATGCACAATTTTAGCACCCATTTCTTCCACATGCTTATCAAAAACCTTCTGGGTTAAGTCCTTTGTAAATGGGTCTGCCAAATTATTCTTCGACTCAATCTTCAAAACTCTCACATCACCCTTTTGAGTTATATCCCGAATTAAGTGATATTTTCTCTCAATATGCTTACTTCTTTTATGGCTTCGTGGTTCTTTCTAGTTTTCAACTGCACAACTATTATCACAATAAAGTGGTAGTGGTGTTTGAACCAAAGGAACAACTCCGAGCTCTTTCAGAAAGTTACCGAGCCAAACAACCTCTTTAGCCATCTCAGAGGCAGCTACATATTCGGATTCCATGGTGGAATCAGCAACACATGATTTCTTGATACTCTTCCAAACAATGGCTCCACCTCCTAAAGTAAACACATATCCTAAGGTAGATTTTCTAGAATCTTTATCCGATTGAAAATCTGAATCAGTATACCCAATAAGTACAAAATTTCCAGAGTGAAAAACAAGCATGTAATCCCTAATCCTTTTAAGGTACTTGATTATATGCTTAATCGCAGTCCAATGTTCTTGCCCGGTATTCGACTGAAATCTACTAACCATGCCTACCGCAAAGTAAATATCAGGTCTAGTGCACAACATAGCATACATAAAGACTCCCTACAGCTAAAGCATAAGGGACTGCCTTCATTCTCTCTATCTCATCGGTTGTTTTAGGTGATTGATCTTTTGATAGAGTAATTCCATGCCTAAAAGGAAGGAAACCCTTTTTGGAATTTTGCATGCTAAAATCTTGCAAGAATAGTATCAATATAAAGTGCTTGAGATAAGCATAATATCGTTTGTTTGCGATCTCGCATAAGCTTGATCCCAAGGATATGAGTCGCTTCTCCCAAGTCTTCCATATCAAAATGCAAAGACAACCACTCCTTAACAGAATTCAACATACTCACATTATTTCCTATAAGCAAAATGTCATCTATGTACAGAATCAAAAATGTTACTTTGTCTTCATCCTATTTTTTATAAATGCATGACTCATTTTCACATTGATCAAAACCAAAAGTCTTAATCGAATTATCAAAACAAGTATTCCATGCTCTGGATGCTTGTTTCAAACCATAAATTAATTTCTTAAGTTTACAAAACTTATGTTCATTACCACTTTCCATGAAACTGTCTGGTTGTTCCATATAAATGCACTCGTCAAGACTTTCATTTAGGAAAGTCTTCTTGACATCTATTTGTCAAATCTCGTAATCATAATGAGCAAAAATGGATAAGAGAATCCTAATGGATTTAAGCATAGCTAACCGACGAAAAAGTTTCCTCATAATCAATTCCTTCTTTTTGAGTAAACCCTTTCTCAATAAGTCTAGCCTTAAAAGTTTGCACTTTTTCATCCACACCTCTCTTTTTCTTATAGATTCATCTACATTCAATGGGTTTGACTCCCGTAGGTGGTTCTATAAGTTCTCAAATTTGATTGGAATATATATACTCCATTTCAGATTTCATAGAAGCAATCCACATTTTAGCATCTTTATCATGTAGTGCTTTGGTGTAATTGAGAGGTTTTGTATTAGGCTCCTCAGGGATTCTATTGTATGATTCTCCCAAGAGCGCAAACTGTAAAGGTTTTCTAATAATTCTCCCACTACAACGACTAGTTACTACAGAATCTGCTACATTTGGAACTAAATTTTGAACATCCTGAATGTTATTCTGCACTAAGACGGGTTCCTCAACATTATCCGGAATGTTTTTCGCCACAATTGCAGGTTGCTCGATGTTACTCCCACAACTTTGAGGTAGTGTAATGTCAAGTGTTTGATCTAGTACAACCTCTTGCCTATTGACATTTATCCTACTACGTGGATGCAGTGATATGTCAATAATGGTTTTTGGAATTTGTTCTTGTGTTTCATTATTCGTTATTCTATTGCTCAATTTCGGTAAAATAATTTTACTTCTAGGAACGTGATTCATTAAATAATCCCCTTCAAGAAATTTGGCATTTGTCGAAACAATTACCTTCTGTTCCTTAGGACAATAAAATAAACTCTCTTTCGTCCTTTTTGGATATCCAATAAAAGCGCACACTTCTGTTCTAGATTTCAATTTATCAGTGTTTCCTTTTAACACATGTGTTGGACAACTCCAAACCCGAATATGTCGTAGACTAGGCTTGCGCCCACTCCACAACTCAGATGGGGTTAAAGGTACTGATTTTGAAAGAACCAAGTTCAGAATAATAATTTACAGTTTCTAATGCATAACCCCAAAAAGAAAAAAGCAAAATATGAATAACTTAACATTGATCTAACCGTTTCCATAAGAGTTCTATTTCGGCGTTCTTCCACACCATTTTGTTGTGGTATTTCTAGAGCAGAATATCGAGATATAATTCCTGATTCTGATAAGTAATTAATGAATTTTGCAGAAAGGTATTCACCACCACGATCAGATCGTAATGTATGGATATGTTTGTTATGTCGTTTTTTCATTTCCATCTTAAATTCTTTGAATTATTCAAAGCATTCAGATTTACGGAGCAACATATAAATGTATCCATATGTCGAGTAATTATCTGTGAAAGTCACAAAATACTCAAAATCACCTATTGTTTGTATATTCATAGGACCACACAAATCAGTATGAATTAATTCTAACTTATTTCCGGCTCTATTTCCTTTGGAAGGAAAATGTCTCTTGATCATTTTACCTTCTAAACAGGATTCACAAGTTGAAAATGTCTCCACTTTCAATGAACTCAAAGGTCCATCAGAAATCAACCGTGAGATCCTATTTAAGTAAATATGACCTAGATGTAAGTGTCATAAGTATGTTTCACTCAATTCTGAAATACATTTTCTTTTATGTGATTGATCAACATTATTAAGTTTCATTATTTGTAGCATATTATAAAAAATATCAAATACAAACAAATCATGTATTCTAGGAGCAGAAATAATAAAATGCTTATTAAACTTAATAGTTGCATAATTATTAGCAAAATAAACATTATAACCAGCATCCATTATTCTTGAAACTGAAATTAAATTCCTTCTTATAAAAGGTACGTAAAGAACATTATTCAAAGTCAAAACTCTAAAACTACTAAACGAAATGGAAATATTTTCTATAGCTAAGGCTGGTGTTGGTTCCCTATTTGCTTGAAACACGTTCAGTTCATTTTTACTTAGACGTCGTGTTTCCTGAAACCCCTGCAATGAAGTGCAGATATGATTAGTGACTCCCTAATCTATAACCCAAAATTGGGTAGAAACAACAACTAAAAATATTTCAACGACATATAAAAAAAATGTACCTTATTTTTGCATCTTAGCTATGTAGCCGGGACACTGTTTCTTATAATGACCAGGTTGTTTACAATGATAACACTTGCCCTTAGGCGTAGCCACACCACCATTAGCACCTGAAACCTTACGGGACTTCTTCTTTTTCTTTTTACTTTTTAGCTTAGAAGTTGAAGACGAAGGTTTGTCAATCATCAATGCCGCAGGAGGAGCTTGTTGCTTAATGATAGATTCTGCCGCTTGCAGCTCATTCAAGAGTTTCACAAGAGATAAGTCTATTTTATTCATGTTACAATTCAAGGAAAACTGCTAAAAACTGACCGGCAGAGTCTGCTGGACCATCTCAACCTGAGATTTCTTATCAATAACCGCACCAAAAATTTTTAGGTCGTTCAATAGACTCATCATTTTAAGAACATGTTCCCTTATCGAAGTTCCTTCAACCATTTTCGTGGTCAAAAGAGCTTTTATAGTCGTCTGCTTTGCAACACGATTTTGCTCATCGAACATCTCTTTGAGAGATTCAAGCATATCGTAAGCAGTAGTCATAGATTAATGTTGATGCTGCAACACATTTTCCATGAATGCAAGAATGTAGCATCTTGCCATCTCGTCATCCTTAACCCACTTATCGTAGGCTTTAATCTCATCATCAGTGGGTTCAGCCGACTTAACAGGACATTCCTCAACCAGCACAAATTTAAAGCCCTCAATAGTAGAACAATATCCAAATTACGTTTCCAGTCCACATACTTAGGGCCTTCTAGTTTATTTTGATTCAGGATAGAAGTTAAGGGATTGAACGAAGACATGGTTAATTTGTTATATAATCAAATTAAAATAGATCATTAGACATACTACAGAATAACAAAATTCTTAAAATCACATCACACATATAACCATGCACATAAACAGTTAGAATTGTTAGAGAAACTTAACCATTTAAGCAAATATACATGTAATGCCAGATATTTTATCTCTTAAATAAAACAAAATCAACTCAGTTAAAGAGTAAACTGTTGATTTAAGTTAGATGAATATCACATTTCATAAATCTCTGTACCATTGAACCAACATGTAACTTAGTTGAAAAGTTAGTATAAGTCATCAAAAACAAGAGACTATAAAATAGTATTAAAATATACAAGTTTATTCGATGGGGAAGATGACCGATGTCAACATGTAAACTCATATTATTTACTGTTATTAACCACTGAAAATCATAAGGAATGATCCCTATCACCACTGGTTTGCAAAAGATAATTTTTTCAGAATTTTTAATTTTTCTAAAAATATAAAAACGCTCAAAAACTCATCAAAACGATTCTGAATGGCCAAAAAATGACCTAGGTCACAGTTTTCTGTGTGTATTGTTCAGTGGGCCGTTTCCAATAATCATACCAAATTTCAGGTCATTTGGAGTTCGTCAAAAACTGAAAAACTCCAAAACCGACCAAATCGACAATTATTCATCGAGTTGTTGCGACGGTCAGCAGGGCTGCCTGCATTGCTTGGCCTTACTACTACTGTTCATACAGTGAGTAACGACTATAGTTGGTCGTAGTCAAAACTCATCATTATTTTTTTCTTAATCCACAAAAAGCGAATTTCACAAAACTAAGCAAAATGTGTTAAAGTCGTTTTTATATTTTCTTGATGATAAAGTTAGATTCTGAAAATCACTAACATTATCAAAAACACAAAAACAGCCAGTAACAACATGATTTATGCAATTATTATCCGAAATATGTACAACAAATCATGTAATTTTTTTACTAACATCATCGATTTAACTCATGCACAGAAGATTAAAATTGTTGGTTCTTATAAGTAATAAATTAACGTTCACAATCAAAGATGAGGTAAGACAAACATCTTGATGATTGTAGCACAAGATTAAATATAATTTGATCTTTATTATGGGAGTGGTAATGTTCCAACTTCTTGTGCTAGTACATTTCGTATGTATTGAATGGACCAATTAGAGATAATCGTTTATGTTCTGAACATTAATAAACGATTTCTCTAGTCCATTACATGTACTTAAATCATTTTACCTTCTAAACAGGATTCACAAGTTAAAAATGTCTCCACTTTCAATGAACTCAAAGGTCCATCAGAAACCAACCAAGAGATCCTATTTAAGTTAATATGACCTAGACGTAAGTGTCATAAGTATGTTTCACTCAATTCCGAAATACGTTTTCTTTTATGTGATTGATCAACATTATTAAGTTTCATTGTTTGTAGCATATTATGGGAAACATCAAATACAAACAAATCATGTATTCTAGGAGCAGAAATTATAAAATGCTTATTAAACTTAATAATTGCCTAATTATTAGCAAAATAAACATTATAACCAGCATCCATTATTCTTGAAACTGAAATTAAATTAATTCTTATAGAAGGTACCTAAATAACATTATACAAAGTTAAAACTCTAGAACTACTAAATGAAATGAAAATATTTTCTATAGCTAAGGCTGGTGTTGGTTCCCTATTTGCTTGAAATACGTTCAGTTCATTTTCACTTAGACGTCGTGTTTCCTGAAACTCCTGCAATGAAGTTTAGATATGATTAGTGGCTCCCTAATCTATAGCCCAAAATTGGGTAGAAATAACAACTAAAAATATTTCAACGGCATATGAAAAAAAATGTACCTTGTTTTTGCATCTTAGCTATGTAGCCGGGACACTTTTTCTTATAATGATCAGTTTGCTTGCAATGATAGCACTTGACTTAGGCTTATCTACACCACCATTAGCACCTGAAACCTTATGGGACTTCTTTTTTTTCTTTTCATTTTTTGGCTTAGAAGTTGAAGACGAAGGTTTGTCAACCATCAACGCCGCAAGAGGAACTTGTTTCTTAATGATAGATTCTTCCACTTGCATCTCATTCAAGAGTTTCGCAAGAGATAAGTTTATCTTATTCATGTTATAATTCAAGCAAAACTGCTGAAAACTGTCCGACAGAGTCTGCTGGACCATCTTAACCTGAGATTTCTTATCAATAACCGCACCAAAAATTTTTAGGACGTTCAACAGACTCATCATTTTAAGAACATGTTCCCTTACCAAAGTTTCTTGAACTATTTTCATGGTCAAAAGAGCTTTCATAGTCGTCTGCTTTGCAGTACGATTTTGCTCATCGAACATCTCTTTGAGAGATTCAAGCATATCGTAAGCAGTAGTCATAGATTGATGTTGATGCTGCAACACATTTGTCATGGACGCAAGAATGTAGCATCTTGCTATCTCGTCAGCCTTAACCCACTTATCGTAGGCTTTAATCTCATCATCAGTGGGTTCAGCCGACTTAACAGGACATTCCTCAACCAGCACAAATTTAAAGCCCTCAATAGTAGAACAATATCCAAATTACGTTTCCAGTCCACATACTTAGGGCCTTCTAGTTTATTTTGATTCAGGATAGAAGTTAAGGGATTGAACGAAGACATGGTTAATTTGTTATATAATCAAATTAAAATAGATCATTAGACATACTACAGAATAACAAAATTCTTAAAATCACATCACACATATAACCATGCAGATAAACAGTTAGAATTGTTAGAGAAACTTAACCATTAAAGCAAATATACATGTAATGCCAGATATTTTATCTCTTAAATAAAATAAAATCAACTCAGTTAAAGAGTAAACTGTTGATTTAAGTTAGATGAATATCACATTTCATAAATCTCTGTACCATTGAACCAACATGTAACTTAGTTGAAAAGTTAGTATAAGTCATCAAAAACAAGAGACTATAAAATAGTATTAAAATATACAAGTTTATTCGATGGGGAAGATGACCGATGTCAACATGTAAACTCATATTATTTACTGTTATTAACCACTGAAAATCATAAGGAATGATCCCTATCACCACTGGTTTGCAAAAGATAATTTTTTCAGAATTTTTAATTTTTCTAAAA
Source organism: Capsicum baccatum var. pendulum (assembly GCA_030864225.1). Classification (NCBI taxonomy): domain Eukaryota; kingdom Viridiplantae; phylum Streptophyta; class Magnoliopsida; order Solanales; family Solanaceae; genus Capsicum; species Capsicum baccatum. The sequence goes on along the minus strand of CM061560.1, from coordinate 256,933,148 downwards.
ATATAAAAACGCTCAAAAACTCATCAAAACGATTCTGAATGGCCAAAAAATGACCTAGGTCACAGTTTTCTGTGTGTATTGTTCAGTGGGCCGTTTCCAATAATCATACCAAATTTCAGGTCATTTGAAATTTGTCAAAAACTGAAAAACTCTAAAACCGACCGAATCGACAATTATTCGTCGAGCTGTTGCGAGAGTCAGCAAAGTTGTCTGCACTGCTTGGCCTTACTACTACTGTTCATATAGTGAGTAACGACTATAGTTAGTCGTAGTCAAAACTCATCATCATTTTTTTCTTAATCCACAAAAAACGAATTTCACAAAACTAAGCAAAACATGTTAAAGTCGTTTTTATGTTTTCTTGATGATAAAGTTAGATTCTGAAAATCACTAACATCATCAAAAATACGAAAAACAGCCAGCAATAACATGATTTATACAATTATTATTCGAAATATGTACAACAAATCATGTAATTTCTTTTACTAAAATCATCAATTTAACTCATGCACGGAAGATTAAAATTGTTGGTGCTTATAAGTAATAAATTAACGTTCACAATCAAAGATGAGGTAGGATAAACATCTTGATGATTGTAGCACAAGATTAAATATAATTTGATCTTTATTATGGGAGTGGTAATATTCCAACTTCTTGTGCTAGTACATTTCCTATGTATTGAACGGACCAATTAGAGATATTCGTTTATGTTCTGAATATTAATAAACAATTTTTCTAGTCCATTACATGTACTTATACTCTTAATCTTGATATAGTTATTATGATCTATGTGGTTTGTTTTGTCGTTTTAATCTATTAAAATGTGAGACTCTTTTGTGAGTCAACATATTCCTAATAGGTTGGATGATGACAAATCACTTAGTGAAATATTAATTAATTGAGAGAACCATGTCTCGGACTTGAGATGGAAGACACCCCTTTATGGTTGCTTATAAATTTTCACATGAAAATCCTGCAAGTGGATTTTGTATCCGTCATGTGAAATAAGTTAAGCATTATAAATAAAGGATTAAATTAATCAATGAGTTAAATTTTTTAGAGAATTTAATTTAATTGATTGGTGTCGGTAATTCTAACATGGGGAGTTACATAAGATGTAATGGTAGATTTTGAAATTAAACCGAGGAGTGCAATTACAGATTTGTAGTGAAATAATTTATAATTTATTATGATATGATAATTTATTCATTACCGAATTAATATCATAATTGGAAGCCTCCGTTAATAAATCTGCGGTCCTTACTATGCCTGATTAACTAATCAAATTTTTTAAAGAATAGGAGTTATAGAAGAGGTAATATTTACCAGTCTTTTGTAAATAATGAATAAAAGAATTAAGAATTAATTTTGACATTATGACAAATTTAAAGCTAAAAACATTTTGGTATTAAGATGTATTAAGGCTGAAAACGTTTTTTGGCTGTAAGGTTTCAATAAAGGGCCAAAACGTTTGTCTCTTTCTCTTCCTCATTCAATTGAAAGTGGGAATAAGTAGAGGCTGATTTTTCTGAGTTCAATTATTCTTCTCCAATCCCAAAGTACTTGCCCACACAAGGTTGATTAATAAGGTTAAGCAGGAAGTAGTAGAAGGCAGCAAACCTGTCAAACAAGGTGATAAACGAACTGTGTGAAAGCTTTAAGAGGTAAGTTTTCTGATTTTTGTTTTGATTATGTTATCTAGATTATATGTAAGTTATATTGATCCTGTAGAATTATTGCTTTCGTTGGGCATGTTCTAACAGTTTCATCTCCATTTTTTCTTGTTTGAATTTTGTCTCGTCGATGCAAGCATAAGACTTTTATGTGTGTATCATTATGTCATCAAATAGGAGGATACTGCTTTCATGAATTTTCCATTTCTACAGCAGTAGCTATTATTACTTCTAAGTTTGAAAGAGAGTAATAAAAAGGGTATTTTAGTAAGCAAATATCTTTTTATAAAAAATATATAAATTTTTATTATATTTAATACATTAAATCAAACATTGTGTAAAAAATAATATCAGTATAACTAATATCAGCATTACTAATACTTGCATTAATAATGCAAACATTATTAATACACTTTATTCAGCATTATTCTCATACCTTCTACCAAACGACCCGTTAGTGTGTGTGTCTGTCTGGAATATAAGTATAATTTGTGAAATGAGGTAGATAAGCATATAACTTTTTTCCAAACGACTTCCATAAGTATTTTCTAAATTAGGTTTCAGAATTTATTATCGTGCACACAACATGACAAGAGATCTTTTTTTTTTTTTTTGCTATCGATTTATGATAACATGATTCTCTTTTTCATATCTAAAAAGATATATTCCTTTCTCCTTCACAAAAGGGAAAAAAGTAGAGATTTCAATTGGGATGACTTTAACTGATAGCGAGGAAAACGAATATTTACCTAATTAAATTATTTTGAGAAAATGTTCTATTTCACCCTTGATTATATCCAAAATAACGGAGACATACCTCAACTTAAAGGGGTTCTATTACCCCTGAACTAATTAAAAGTATAATTTTAACATTCTTAGTGCCTACGTGGCACATACGTGGCACACACATGTGCCTATGTGGACCCTTCAGTGTGTTGTGCCACGTAGGCACTAAGGATGTCAAAATTATACTTTTACTTAGTTCAGGGTAATAGGACCCCCTTTAAGTTGAGGTGTGTCTCAGCCGTTTTGGGTATAGTTAAGTTGAGGTGTGTCTCAGCCGTTTTGGGTATAGTTCAAGGGTGAAATACGCTATTTTCTCAATTATTTTAGATAATTTTGAAATAAATATAAATTAATATTTTGATAAATATAACATTTAATTTGTTATTTAATTAGATTAAAACTTATTAAAAGTGTAACAACATTTAAATTGTTCAAATATTAATAGTTGTATAGTCCTCTCATTTTGCTTGTGATAGTAGTTGGGGGGGTGGGGGTGGGGGGGTTATTATATTATAAGTTTGTAATTATGAGATAAAAGGAATATAACTACTTTTACCTTTGGTTTCAGAATAATTATTTTGCACAAAATATGACATAATTAATTGTGTAATTGGTTTATGATGACGTGATTCGTTTTTATGGAAATATACTACTATCTTAAGAAATAATTTGACCTGAAAATATCTAGAAAAATGAACAAGGGTATTAACGCGTTACGTAGGGAAAGAGCTAAATTTAAATGTGAAAATGTTAGTATTGAATAATTTGAATATCAACTTGCTTAGACCTATAGACTATGTAGATGTAACTTTTTCAGTTGTATTTATGTCGGCAATGATACGTTACACTTATCATCTAACATTAATTAAACATTAGCATATCTTATAGCTTACATTAATTCTTATACCAAAAACAGCATATTCCTTTTGGAACTCCATTTGGTCAATATATTACTTCTATACATATGCTTGACTAACAAGTTTCCTCGTTATACTTCTATTTTTGCCTATAATTTATTTTTTAAGGAGGAGGTGATTGTAGCAAGGCGCTTTTATAATATTCTACTACTTAAGTTGTTAAGGAAATCAATGTATAAAGCTAGTTTGCGTGCATTTCTACTATTCTATAGCGTACCATAAAATTATTCAATGTTTTGGCGTTATATAAGATATGTGTGAGTCTTATTTTGGATAATCATGATGTGTAAAAGACACATAATCTATGCTTGTTGCTTTATTGCCAATAATAATTAGATGCCAAAATGTAATACAAGTCAATAAGCAATCCTACTTTTGTACGTTTCTAACTAATTTATTGGTCTCCATATTCTTTGCAACTACTTATGCGTACCTTTGTATGCTTGTTATTATTGTTCATCATCCAACAACCCCTATTTTACATTAAAAAATGACAATTCTCCAAAGAAGTAAATTGACATTTTTGGGGAGGCATAAGTTTATATTTTATAGTTTGTATCATAATATCCCACACGTTATATCCTGCATTCTTAAAGAATTTAAGCCTGGCCGGGGCTAAGTTCAATTGTTATGGATAAAAATAAAATCAACCTATTTTTAAGGGCAATTAAATATATTTAAGCGATGGAAAAATAACATAAATATATACCTTAACTTATCATATTTATGCAAATCCCCCTTACAAAGTAATTACAAAAATCTCAACGAATCATGTATCTTCACTGGATGTATCGAAAGCTAATTATTTATCTTTACGAAGAAAAAAATATATCTTCATTGGGTGTATTATGTATCTCGACAAAGCTAAAATTAACAAAAATATAACTAGAGCTAACTATGTATCTTCACAAAGGGAAAAAATGTAGTTTCATTAGATGTATTGAAAACTAATTGTGTATCTCAATGGATCGAAATCAAATTTTCTGCAATTATACAAAATATCAAAATTTTCTGTAATTAAGCTCCCAACTGTCAGGATTTATGTTGTTTGCCTATTTTCCAATAAAGAGAATGAAAATGAAGCCCGTTTGAACTTTGAAGCGTGTAATTCCACCACTAAAAGGTGAACCAAATTCAAATTCAAATCACAACTCAACAAATGAAAGATAAGACATCATAATTCAAAAATACTTCAAAGAATGATTTCTGATAAGCATAATACATGGCAATTCGCGTGAGATTGACATGTAGAGCGCATGTGTCTACTTATTCAACTTTATACAAATTTAACTGTCTACTTGTGCACACCCAAAGTTGGAGGGCGTTAACACCAAAGTTAAAAGGACATGCTTTATGTATTGTCCTTTCTGATGTCTTGCATGTGGAAAGAAATCTAACCTTTCAATAGCATAAACACAGTTTAGCAGCTTCAACTATCCTGATTGTTTCTCATACATACCAGCTACCAATAACATAGAGGAAAGAACAAACCCCTCAACTAAAGAACTCAAACTAGTAAATGGAGAAACTAGACGGTTCGGTTCTCCCTTAACGACAGAAAATAGGATTGATCAAATTCTATGGAGTCTGACTCATCATTTATCAAAGAACGACTAACTATCAAATGATTGAACAACCGCAACAATTTACTGTGATACTTGAGGACATTCATAAGAAACATCTAATGAATTATGAGTTCAATCCATCATGTTTAGCAGAAAGATGAGATGAGCAACAGAGTCACGGAGAACAGATGTTCTTGATGTGAGTTCTTGCTAGCTCGGTTGCTCAGGGGGATGAAAGATCCATCTGAGCAATGACTTGCAAGTTGCAACTAGTACGTGTTCTAGTCTCCAAATTCTTATGCTTTGTGATTTTCAAGAACTAGTTATCATCAATCAAAGCGAAGACTTACAAGAAATACAATTAATGTAGTGCTACTTAAACATGCAAAACAGGTTCTTCAGCAAGAGATGAATTCCACTTCAAGACCCTACAATTTTGCAAACAAAGAAAGACCCTACCAGAACAACAAAGAAGAAATTGAAGAAATTATGTTGGATGCTCCACTTCAAGTTGATCAACTGTTGGAACTATTCTCATCACCAGGTTTAATTCCACTGCAGCAAAAGAAATGTGGTAATTTGACTCGACCGCAAACCCTGCAAGCAAAGGAATGTCAAGAGTATTAGCATGGAAATGAATAGTGTAGACCTAAGATGGAAGACCAACAAAGAATACCGGAACTGGGACCCGGAGCACAACAAAAATCGTTGCATTAGACAAGAAAATGAAACATGACATTAACCAATTGTCTTCCTTAAGACCAAGATAAACATCATGGTGTCGATAAAAACTCACATACGAATCACAAGATCATGCGTGTCTTTCAAATATCATCAGTTGAAATTTTAATTTCCTACAGGATCTTTTATATGTGTAAACAAACATAATCTTATTGTTTTAACAATCATTGAAGGAAGATGTTACCTTGGAACAAATGATACTTAAAACCCATCTACTCGGGAAACAATTTAAGAAGCACACAACTTTAGTCCGACTCCTGAGCTAAGTTCAAACATCAAAGTAAATAGGCCTTTTTGATGTCGAAGTGTGTTTCATCTCAAAAACTCACTCCATTGGATAGCAAATTCAAGCAAAATAAGGAGAGATGTGATGAAACAAAAGCACTCTGTTTGCTCCTCGTTGACCTTTTTGTCAATTTATGGTAGCCCAAGTACACTATACTTTTTCATTGTCCCATTTTTCCCAGGGCCTTTCCGCCTAGCAAAACTGCCCTTAAGACATAGAAAGAAAGTGCGACTTTCATGCCAGTTCTTGCTCTAGCATGAAAGTTCCATCATAGGGAAAAACAATGTACTGCAATGCTTTTGTTATATCGAGCCTTGTTTTGGTCTCTGGTTTAAAGATGGGATAAATAATAGTATCTCAGAAGCAGTAAGAAAGACACAGAAATTTCGATACATCCAACCTTTCATTCTGAGAAGGAACATCCGACCTTTCATTATTTACAAGCTACATAGAAAATTCAGGGTTTTAGCTTACTAGCTAAACATTTCTTTCTTGAATATGTTCCAATTGAAATTACTTCAAAGGAAGAAGCAGAAATTTAACTTGGCCATTTTGATGGCATAAAGCTCTTACCTGCACCGCATAATCACTGGCACTGGTTTTAGAGCCTTTGGTCCATTCCTTATACCTCTCTTATGAGGGGAAACCTGCATGATCAAACATATCCTATCAGTGTAACAAAATGAGATGAAATGAGAACTATGTAACACATATATGCATACACACACTTTCGGTGCCACACACAAGTGCACAGTGGCGGAGCCACGTGTATTCAATGGGTGTCATTGATACCCCTTAATTAGAAAATTACATTGTGCAGCTAGGCAAATATTTCTTTTTATGTATTTATACTATATACTGACTCCACTTGGCTTCTCCAAGAGTTTGCTCGTTATGCTTTGAAACCCCTTAGTGAAAATCCAAGCTCCGCTACCGCAAGCATGTGTGCAAACACAACCTCCCGCATGAAAATGAATTTTGGCACGTGTAATAAATAAGGAAATGTTAACGAGTGTGCCAAGCAGGCATGTCAAGTAAGTTGTCTATTTACAAGGCCTCAATTATTCAGATAAGGATTCAGAATTCCAACCCGTGACCTTCTCCCCGGGAAAGAGTGAACAAGGGTGCTTGTAAGGATTCTATACATTCCTTTTTGTGTGGGTAGTTAGTTGGATATATTCTTCTGGAATTTTAATATTACACACTGTAAATTCTTGCCACTATATTAGTTCAACAATAGTGAAATGTTTTTTAACATTACGGGGAAAAAAGGAATGCATGCATTTCATGGGTAAAATGCATAAGAAAGCAGAAAGCCCTCCACATGAATAACCTATTAAAGTATGAAAGGTTATCAATTTTGCTGCCAAGCACTGGCGGAACCACGATTTTCATTAAGGGGGTTCAAAAGTGCACACACAAATTAGCCGAAGAGGGTTCAACATTTATTATATATATACATAAAAAAATAATTCTAACCATGTATAAATAGTGTAATTTTTTGCAGAAGGGGGTCCACCCCCTGAGTATATGCTAGCTCCGCCCCTGCTGCCAAGTTTACCGGAATTCAGGTTACAACAAAGGGTAGCTAAGATCTGAGTAGGCACTTAGCTTAACTGTTATTAATTGTAATGTTACCAGTTCTCAAAAAAATATATATATACAGCCAAAATGTAATCCCATAATTTCAGTACTATTATAATTTTATATTATTGAAAAATCTCATTCCTTAGCATCTTAATTTAAGTCTCAACACCATATTCATGCATTTACTGGAATCCAATTAGCTCCCCTACCCCCACCCCTACAAGGTAGAGAGGTTGTTTCCGAAAGATCCCTGCTCAAGAAACACAGTCTAATGCAGTCCCTACACAGAAGTACAAGGAACAACAAATAATAACAAAATAGCAAATAGTAACACAACAGAAACTACAACAAAATTATATAATAATCGAGAAACAGGAAACAACATATATCAACAAAAATAGGAGAACAATAAACTACAGAAGGGGCAATACTATGACTACCATGAAAGCAGAACATAGCATACAAAAGAACAGTCGCAACGGCAAATAAAACAGTAGTGGAAACATAATAGACAAGAGAAGGCAATTGATATCAAAAGCAAGAGATTACAAGTATACGACTTATACAACGACATAAATAATGCTACTAGACTCCCACCAAGCCTAATCCTGCCGAAAAGCGAGATAAAACTCAACTACCAACTAACCTTACCCTATTCCGCGACCTCCATATCCTTCTATCTAAGGTCATGTCCTCGACAAGCTGACGTTGCACCATGTCCTACCTAATCATCTTTTCACATTACTTAATCGGCTCATCACTGCCTCTCCTCGTACCCAATATGTCCAGCCTCTCACACCTACTCACTAGAGCTTCTGCACATCTCCTCTTCACATGCCCAAACCATCTCACTGTTACTTCCCTCAACTTGTCAACCACGGAGGCCACTATAACCTTGTCTCGGATATCTTCATTCCTATTCTTAATACACCTCGTATGCCTACACATTCATCTCCACAACTTGCGTCTTCTGAACATGAGAGTTCTTAACCGGCCAGCACTCCACGTCATACAACAAAGCCTGTCTAATAATACTCTGTAAAACTTATGTTTAATTTTTTTTATAACCGTGATATTCGGGCCGGCTTGCCCACCTCGACTGATTCCACGGAAACCTGCCACCTTCCACAGCATCAGGTACTAGATAACGCTCTCCACTAAGGCTAGAACAAATGGAAAGAAATGACCAAGTGTGTGTCCCTGTTGGGAATTAAAACTTGCATTTAAATTTTGGTGGTATTTTTTATCACGCAAGACTCTAGAGTGAACCTCCATTTCATCTACCCCACACCAATACAATGTGTGACGTCATCATCAATCTCGCATTTCTTAGGATTAGAGATCAAGGAACTTGAAACGTTCCTAGATTCCACGATATCAAAAAAAAAATAGTAGGACGTGTGTCTTGTCCCAAGCAACTACTTTATGCTTTTAAGCTTAGTTTTACTACCTACTTTCATATCTAGAATTGTCCGGAAAAGACCTCTAAAATTTCACGCTTATCTTTTTCACAACTCTGGTGAGTATGTGACCAGGAAAAAAATGGTCACTCCAACCTAAACTAATCGAAAAATGCCCGAACTGTTGAACTCCTTCACTTGTTTCTTTCTTTCCTGTTAGAAGATGTGTAAAAATGCCCAAACTGTTGAACTCCTTCACTTGTTTCTTTCTTTCCTATTAGAATATGTGTAGAAATAGGAATAGTATATACAAAATCCTACTTGGAAAAGGATTGTACTATAGTGTCTATAAATAGGGTCTTGATGTAATTATGTCAACATATCATTCAATAATATTTTTCAATTCTCACATGGTATCAGAGAGTTGGTGAGAAACAACAGAAAAAAAAAAAAAACCTCAGTCACGCCAATTCCGGTGACTGATTTGCGTCATATTTAATTTTGTGGGTTGTGTGAACAATACAACACCACCAATAGGATCGGAACGATCAGGCGACAAAAACCCGACCAAAATCACCGGAAAAGAACCATCCACGCGCCCCCACGCGCCAGCCGGAATCCCGAAATTCCGACGAGATCTACTTCACGCGCCGGCGCGTGAGCGCGTCTCCGATTGAATTTTTCAGTTTTTCTTTTTTCTGTTGGGGTCGCCGGTCTATTCAGACTCTAACCACATACTCTTTTCCAGATTCCGTCAAGTATTTGGAGATTCCGATCGCCAGAACTTAAAATCCGGCAACTTCATAATTTTGGTAACTGTTTTCCGTTTCCAGCAACTGGCTTTTGGGAGTTTTAAAGTCAAATTACCAAGATGTCTTTTGGGCATGATATTTTTGGCTCCAAAAATATACGAATTTGAAGTTCAAGTCCTATGATCACTTCTGAACCTTTAATGGGAAGTTGAAATTATTTAGCCTGGGCTTACTCGGTTGAGTTGTGGTGCAAAGGTCAAGGTGTCGAAGATCATTTAACGAGCAAGGCTAGTGTGGTAGATGAAAAGGGAAAGTCTAGCACGGAAGATGCGAAAGCTAAAGAGCAATGGGAGAAAGTTGACGCTCAATTATGTAGTCTCTTATGGCAATCTATTGATTCCAGGTTGATGCCCTTGTTTCGTCCATTCCAGACGTGTTATTTAGTTTGGGAAAAGGCTCTTGCTTTATACACTAATAATATATCTCGTTTTATGATGTGATAGCTCGAATGACCAATTTGAAGAAACAGGAATCCGATATGTCTACTTACTTGAGACAAGTGCAAGCAGTCACGGAAGAATTTGATACATTGATGTCGTCATTGCGGATGTAGAAAAATAACAAAAGCACAAACAGAGGTTGTTTTTAGTTCTTACACTTGCTGGACTTTCTACTGACCATGATGTTGTACGTGATCAAATTTTAGCTAGTCCTATGGTTCCTACAATTGATGAGTTATTCTCTCTTCTGTTTCGTCTTGGCGCGCCTCCCAGTCACAAAGTAGTTTCTTGACTCTTCTATTCTTGCATCTCAAACCATAGAAAAACGAACATATCAGCCTATGGAAAATCGGCGAGGAAGAGGTCGTTTTGGAAAATCTCAATCGAAGTGTAGTTATTGTCATAAAGTTGGACACACTCGGGATATATGTCATAGTTTGCATGGTCCACCACCCAGTTATGATCCTGCAGCTGTAAAGGAATATAATGAGTTCCTTCGGAATCGAGCAAGTAAGCAAACATCTCCACAGCCTAATCGACCATCCAATAATGCTCATATTGCCCAAACAGAATATGATGAGTTCCTCCATTATAGAGCAAGTAAGCAGACATCTCCACAAGTAGCCTCAGTTGCCCAACCTGATGCTTCTATTGCTGGTAATCCTTTTTCTTGTGTTTCACAATCTAGTACACTTGGAACATGGGTTGTAGACTCAGGTGCTTCTGGTCATATTTCTGGTAACGAATCTCTTTTGTCTGATATTGTTTATTCACAATCTCTTCCTGCTATTACTTTAGCCAATGGGATCCGAACAAAACCAAAAGGAATTGGACAAGCCAAACCCCTATTTTCTGTCACTCTAGACTCTGTTCTTTATGTCCCTGGTTGTTCTTTTAATCTTGCATTTGTTAGTCGTTTGACACGTGCCCTTAATTGTAGCATAACTTTTCTTGATGACTCTTTTCTAATGCAGGACCGCAGTACGGGACAGACGATTGGCGCAAGACATGAATCACAAGGCCTTTACTATCTCACCTCTTTAAATTCCTTCATAGCATGCTCCGTTACAGACCCTCCAGATCTAAATTCACAAACGTTTGGGACATCCGAGTCTATCCAAGCTACAAAAGATGGTGTCTAGTTTGTCTAGTTTATCCATATTAGATTGCGAGTCATGTCAACTTGGGAAACACACCCGTGCTACTTTCCCACGTAGTGTTGAGAGTCGTTCAAAGTCTATTTTCTCATTAGTACATTCTGATGTTTGGGGTCCTAGTAGAGTCAGTTCACCTTTATGTTTTCGTTATTTTGTTAGTTTCATTAATGATTTTTCAAGATGTACTTATGTTTTCTTAATGAAAGATCGTTCTAAGATATTTTCTATATTCAAAAGTTTTTGTTCTGAAATACAAACTTATTTGGTGTTTCTATTTGTACTTTTCGTAGTGACAATGCCTTAGAATACTTATCCTCTCAGTTTCAGGAGTCTATAACTCATCAATGAATTGTTCAGCAGACATCTTGTCCGTACACCCCTTAGCAGAATGGTATAGCAGAAAGAAAAAATAGGCATCTTCTTGAGACTGCTCGCACTCTTCTCATTGAATCCCATGTTTCGCTGCAATTTTGGGGCGATGCAGTCCTCACGTCTTGTTATCTAATTAATAGAATGTCATCATTTTCCTTTCAGAATAAGGTTCCCTATTCTATATTGTTTCCACAGTCACATCTCTACTCTATCCCCCCACGTGTCTTTGGGAGCACATGTTTTGTTCACAACTTAGCCCCTGGAAAAGATAAATTAGCCTCCCGTGCTCTCAAGTGTCTTCCTTGGTTACTCTCGAGTTCAAAAAAGGTATCGTTGTTATTCACCAGATCTTCGTCGCTACTTTATGTCCGCCGATGTCATTTTTTTTTTAATCTCAACCTTACTATATATCTTCTGATCGTCCTGATATCTCTGAGATTTTACCCGTATCTCCGGTCTTACCCGCACCATCCTTGGTCTTACCACTATCTCCAGACTTACCCGAACCAACCTTTAAGATATCAACGGTTACTTCTACGTCTCCTGCTACAGTGCCACCATTTCTGACTTATCATCGTCGTTCGCGTCCACCATTATTCCCAGATGATTCATGTCATGAGTCGGACGCTGCTCCTACTGCGGACTTGCCTTCTTCTAGCCAATCAGTTGCACTTCAAAAAGGTATGTGTTCCACTCGTAATGCTAACCCACACTATACTTTCTTGAGTTATTATCGTTAATCATCACCCCATTATGCTTTTGTATCGTCTTTGTCATCTATTTCCATACCTAAGACTATAGGTGAAGCACTCTCTCATTCAAGATGGAAGCAGGCTATGATAGATGAGATGTCTGCTTTACATACAAGTGGTACTTGGGAGCTTGTTCCCCTTCCTGCAGGTAAATCTACTATTGGTTGCCGTTGGGTTTATGCAGTCAAAGTTAGTCCAGATGGTCAGGTTGATCGGCTTACGGCTCGCCTTGTTGCCAAAGGATACACACAAATATTTGGGCTTGATTATAGTGACACTTTTTCTCCAGTGGCTAAAATAGCATCTGTCCGTCTTTTCCTATCCATTGCTGCTGTTCATCATTGGCCTCTTCATCAGTTGGATATTTAGAATGCTTTTCTGTATGATCTTGAGGAAGAAGTCTATATGGAGCAACCACCTGGTTTTGTTGCTCGGGGGGGGGGGGGGGGGGGGGGGGGGGGGTCTAGTAGCCTTGTATGTCGATTGCGCAGGTCACTCTATGGTCTGAAACAGTCTCCTCGAGCTTGGTTTGGAAAATTCGGCACAGTAATTCAGCCGTTTGGCATGATTCGTAATGGAGTTGATCACCCAGTGTTTTATCGACATTCTCAACCAAATTTGTGTATTTAGCTGGTGATTTATATTGATGATATTGTTATTACCGGCAATGATGAAGATGGTATCTCTAAATTGAAGCAACATCTCTTTCAGTATTTTCAGACCAAAGACCTCGGCAACAACAACAACAACAACAAACCCAGTGTATTCCCACCTAGTGGGGTCTGAGGGGGGTAAGATGTACGCAGTCCATACCTCTGCCTCTGAAGAAGTAGAAAGGCTGTTTCCGATAGACCCCCGGCTCAAGACACGAGACACCACACAAATATAAAGTAACACACAGAACAGGATTTCATAACGTAAATACGGCACCCATAAGTAGTAGGAAACATCGGAAAGCACCCAGATTCGTAATAAAACAAGGAACACCGAAAGCATAACAAGGAGGAGAATAGAAAATAGGAATAAAAATAATAATAGGAAGAACAACAGGAATAAAACCCCCACCAAATACTTCCCTACCCTAACACCCCAAACTGGCCCTAGTTTTCTGCCCTAATTCGCGCCCTCCAGACCTTCCTATCTAGGGTCATGTCCTCGGTGAGTTGTAGCTGCTCCATATCCCGCCTAATCACCTCACCCCAGTACTTCTTCGGCCTCCCCCTACCCCGCCTAAAACCATCCAACGCTAGCCTCTCACACCTACAAACCGAGGCATCCGTGTCCCTCCTCTTCACGTGTCCAAACCAACTCAATCGGACTTCCCGCATCTTGCACTCCACTGGAGCCACACCAACCTTCTCCCTGATAGTCTCATTCCTAACTCTATCCCCTCGAGTCATCCCACACATCCAGCGCAACATCCGCATTTCCGCCACCTTCATTTTTTGGATGTGAGAGTTCTTAACTGGCCAACACTCCGCTCCAAACAACATGGCCGGACGGACTACCATCCTGTAGAATTTGCCTTTAAGCTTGGGCGGCACCTTCTTATCACACAACACCCCCGACGCGAGCTTCCACTTCAACCATCCCGCCCCGATACGGTGCGAGACATCCTCGTCAATCTCACCGTTACCCTGTATCACGGACCCGAGATACTTGAAACTATCCCTCTTACATACCTCCTGCGATTCCAGCTTCACGACCACCTCGTCCTCCAACCTCACGTCATTAAACTTGCATTCCAAATACTCTGTCTTGCTTCTGCTCAACCTGAACCCTTTAGACTCAAGAGTTTGTCTCCACACCTCTAACTTGTCATTCACACCCTTTCGGGTCTCGTCAATCAGAACTACATCGTCTGCAAAAAGCATACACCAAGGCACCTCCCCTTGAATACGCTGCGTCAATACATCCATCACCAAAGCAAACAAAAAAGGACTAAGAGTAGATCCCTGATGCAATCCTGTCAAGACAGTGAAATGCTCTGAGTCTCCTCCCGCCGTCCTTACCTGAGTTTTCGCTCCATCATACATATCTTTAACTGCTCTGATATAAGCCATCGGGACTCGACTCACCTCCAAGCATCTCCAGAGCACCTCCCTGGGAACTTTGTCGTACGCCTTCTCTAGGTCGATAAACACCATGTGCAGGTCCGTCTTCCTTTCCCTATACTGTTCCACCAGCCTCCGTACCAGGTGAATTGCCTCCGTCGTCGAGCGCCCAGGCATAAATCCAAACTGATTTTCCGAAATAGACACTATCCGTCTCAGCCTCCCCTCGACCACTCTCTCCCAAATCTTCATAGAGTGACTCAATAACTTAATCCCCCTATAGTTATTGCAACACTGGATGTCACCCTTATTCTTATAAAGAGGGATCATGGTACTCCACCTCCATGCCTCGGGCATCTTTGCCGTCTTGAAGATTTTGTTAAACAGACCAGTCAACCACCTTACCCCAGCCTCTCCAACGTACTTCCAAAACTCCACCGGTATCTCATCCGGCCCCGTCGCCCTACCCCTCCGCATCCTGCGAACAGCCTCTCTAACCTCTTCTACCCTAAAACGTCTACAATAACTAAACTCCCAACACTCCTCTGAATGCTCCAGTTCCCCTAACACAATAGCTCTATCCCCTTCGTCATTCAAGAGCCTATGAAAGTACGACTTCCATCGATTCTTAATATGGCTGTCCTCCATCAACACTCTGCCGTCCTCCCCCTTAACGCACCTCACCTGATCGAGGTCACGGCCCTTCCTCTCCCTAGCCTTAGCGAGTCTAAACAACTTTTTCTCCCCTCCTTTTCCCTGTAACCCCGCATACAAACTCTCAAACGCGGCCGTCTTAGCTGCCGTGACTGCTGACTTAGCCTCCTTCCGAGCTAGCTTGTACTCTTTCCTGTTTACCCGCTTCTCTTCTTCGTCCCTGCTCTCCACCAACTTAGCATACGCCTCTTTCTTGGACCGTACTTTCTTCTCCACCTCTTCATTCCACCACCAATCCCCCTGATGGTGCCCGGCCCGGCCCCTAGAAACACCCAACACCTCACTTGCCTTCTCCCTGATGCACCTAGCCGCCCTATCCCACATACTATCCACGTCTCCCCTACACTCCCACACCCCCATTCCCGCCAACTTCTCCCCTATCTCCCACGCATTCACTGGCGTCAAACTGCCCCACTTAATTCTAGGTCTACACTCCTTACTCCTCCTCTTACTATTCGTCTTTATACCCAAGTCCATGACCAAGAGCCTATGCTGGGTCGAAAGGTTCTCACTCGGGATGACCTTACAGTCCCTACACATCACCCTATCCCCTTTCCTGATCAACATAAAGTCAATCTGGGTCCTGGCCATCGCGCTTCGAAAGGTGATGAGGTGATCGTCCTTCTTCGGGAAGCCCGAGTTCACCACCACCAGCCCAAAGGACCTTGCAAACTCCAAAAGGGTAGCCCCCTCTTCATTTCTCACCCCAAAACCAAAACCACCATGCACATCACCAAAGCCTCCCGATAACGCGCCGATGTGCCCGTTGAAATCTCCTGCTACAACAATTTTCTCCGAGCTAGGCACGCCTCTCAGCACCTCCTCCAAAGCCTCCCAAAACCGCAACTTCTCCTCCCCCTCTGAGCCCACTTGCGGCGCATAGACGCTACACATATTCAGGGTAAACCCCCGAATGACCAACTTAATAGTCATCAACCTATCGTTGATCCTCTTAACCTCTACTACCTGGCCTCTAAGCTCTTCATCTACTAAGATTCCAACTCCATTCCTCCGCCTCTCGCTCCCAGAGTACCACAGCTTGTAACCATCCACATCCCTAGCCTTAGACCCTACCCACTTGGTCTCTTGAATACACGCGATATTGATCCTCCTCTTCCTAAGAATCTTCACAAGCTCTATAGACTTACCCTGAAGGGTCCCTATATTCCAAGAACCAACCCTTAGCCTACCAACACTATCCCCCCGCCCTCCCCTACCGCCCCCGCAGCCATACCTTGGCCTCCCTCCCACTCCCGCCCTTACCGCATCCCCCGCCCCCACAACTGCCCCACACCCCAACCCCCTCCGACATGACCCTATCCAACCATTACCGCTCACAGCCACTACACAGGAAAATGTAAGAAAATATACTCAAAGGCAAGAAACGACCACAACAACAGCAACAACAGACAACAGTCACAGCAACAACAAACAACAGACAATAGCAACAATAGACAACAGATAATATCAACAAATCACAAGCAGATACCCAAACAAAAGCAGTGCAAGAAAACAACCACAGCCACAGCGACAGCAACAACAGATACGGACAATATCAGTAAATCAACTGCAAGTCGGATAAAACTAGTACGAAACGGGGAATAAAATGAAATAGCGAGGAATGAAATAGCAAAGGTTAGAGATCACCGGGTCACGCTTGTAGACCAAGCCGGAAAACCCGAACCCAGCGTTGACCGGGTTCCGGTGAGTTCCGGTGCTGAGATGGAGTTGAGGCTGCTGGAGGCCGGCTGAACTGGTCGGCGTCGTCTGGTCGGCGTCCGGGTGCTGCAGCTGTTGGCGACCGAGCAGCTGGCGGGTGAAGGCGGAGCTGCTACTGCAGCGGCGACGGCTGGGGCCGAGCTGCGGCTGCTGGGGGGTGAGTCGATCGATCGGCGGCTGCTGGAGGGGGGGGGGTCGGTCGATCGGCGGCTGCTGGGCAGACTGAAATATTTTTTAGGTATTGAGGTTGCTTAGTCCAGATCAGGTATTGTTATTTCTCAACGCAAGTATGCCTTAGACATTCTTGAGGAGACGAGAATGATGGGATGTAGACCCATTGACACTCCTATGGATCCAAATGCCAAACTTCTACCAAGACAGGGGGAGCCACTCAGTGATCCTGAAAGGTATAGGTGGTTGGTTGGAAAGTTGAATTATTTCACCGTGACTAGACCTACATATCCTTCCCCCTGTGATAGTCATTGGGATGCAGTTGTTCGTATTCTGCGATATATAAAGTCAGCTCCAGGTCAAGGACTAATCTTTGAGGATCGAGGTCTCAAGCATATCATTGGATACACAGATGTTGATTGGGCAGGATCACCCTCCGATAGACGTTTTACCTTCGGATATTGTGTTTTAGTAGGAGGTAATGTGGTGTCTTGGAAGAGTAAGAAACAGAGTGTGGTCGCTCGAGCTAGTACAGAAGCAGAATGTCGAGCAATGGCTGTAGCAACTTGTGAGCTAGTTTGGATCAAACAGTTGCTGAGAGAATTAAAATTTGGAGAAACCGGTAAGATGGAACTTGTGTGTGATAATCAAGCAGCCCTTCATATCACATCAAATCCAGTGTTTCATGAGCGGACTAAACACATAGAGATTGATTGTCACTTTCTCAGAGAAAATATACTCTCAGGAGATATTGTTACAAAATTTGTTAAGTCAAATGATCAACTTGCAGATATCTTCACCAAGTCCCTCACCGGTCCTCGTATTAATAACATTTGTAACAAGCTCAGTACATATGATTTGTATGCACCAGCTTGAGGGGGAGTGTTATAAAATATGTGTAGAAATAGGAATAGTATATACAAAATCCTACTTGGAAAAGAATTGTACTATAGTGTCTATAAATAGGGTCTTGATGTAATTATGTCAACACATCATTCAATAATATTTTTCAATTCTCACATTTCCCAAAGTGATCATTACTATTTCAACAGTCAATTTGGAGGTGCTCAACTGACAGCCATG
This sequence comes from Capsicum baccatum var. pendulum, assembly GCA_030864225.1. Classification (NCBI taxonomy): domain Eukaryota; kingdom Viridiplantae; phylum Streptophyta; class Magnoliopsida; order Solanales; family Solanaceae; genus Capsicum; species Capsicum baccatum. The sequence goes on along the minus strand of CM061560.1, from coordinate 256,914,919 downwards.
ACGAATCTAGGATTTTCAGAACATGGGTGTACCACTTACAAAAAGAAAAAAATTGTATTTAGTGGGAATGGGTGCCTCATCCACTAGGTAAATAACTTAACTTTCAACTAAGTGAATCATTTAGTCTTCTTGCAGCATAGATGCCACCAAATAATACTTATATATCCCACGGGTTCACGTGCCTTAAAATTTACCTATAAATTCGCCAAGGGAGACAAGGTATCTAGATGTGCATACTCAAAGTTGAAGTGCTTACTGCTTACTTGTCAGCTGACGCCAACATACTCAGTTATGCTTAGCTGTTTATGTATTATTATGCCTACTTTTTAATTGACCTGATTGTGTAAATATTTCCTATACGATCATGGAACATAACTTAAACTCAAACTAGATTCATAACTTTAACTATCACTTTTAAAACCCCAATTTAGGGAATACATAAGAGGTCACTCATAGACTCATAGGGTGTTTCCATTGACTTATTTTTAGATAACCTGCATAAACTTTGACCAGATCTATTTTTTTATCATATTACTATGAGAAAGATTGCAACTTATAGCATTTTTCGTACAATTTTTGATCATCTAAATTTTAAATTTAAAATATTAAATTTACATATTTTAAAAATTTGGTCAAAGTTCATGCAGTTAACCTCGAGAGAAGCGAAATAGCCACAAATAAAAACGAACCGAGGAAATATTACAAAGTGAAAAAAGGTCCTGTTTACCTTTTTCTTAGGAACAGCCATGAGTTCCATAGAACCTCCAAGAAAAGGTGAATTTGGGAGGCAAAATCCAATGTTGTTGTCATTTTGGGGCAAAACCAATGATGGTGATGAAGCTTTTGGTTGACTAACACTAGTATCAAGAGGCGGCTGTATGGGTATTGCATGGCAAAATCTTCTTCCAAGGCCATACATGTAACTGGGATTGCTGCTTCTAAGCTTGGCTAATGTAGTCGCCATTTTTTCGCCTTTTTAGTTGCACAAGGAGAAAATTTGAAGTGAGTGAGGTAGGAGAAAGTTGAACTTTAGTTCACAGGCCCAATATGGGAGATGAATATTGGGCTTGCACTATTTATAGTTGGGCTTCTTTAAATTTTTGGCCCGCCAGTCGAACTTAATTACGAGTGCTACCTCAAATATAGAAATACTAATTTCATAAGGTCCGTGCTAAGCCCGAGCCCAAGCTCAAAATATAAAAATAATAATTTATAGGTTTAGCTTTGGTCCAGTTTTATTTTGGGCCTAAACATAACTAAGTCAATTTTCTTGAGTTGGTAGCACCATACCAGGCCCAGGACCAATAGCTGCTTAGACCAAATCTTGGTGGGCCGATCTGGTCCAGACTGGGTTGATTTTGTTTTTATTTTCAAAATAAAATTTTACTCCTATAAAACTAATAGTTTTTCACTATGTCATACTCACAATAGATACGAAAAGAATCTCAAAATTATGATGAAATCCAAACAAAATTTTAATTCCAGAGCAATCTGATTTTAGATTTAAATTGATACATAATATTAACATTGAAGATGTCAAAAGTAGTTTCACAATTATTGTAAATTTTTGAACATTTTCGTGATATTTATTTTGGTTGAAGAGCACTATTAAAGCGGATATTTTGATATAACTGAAAAAATGATAATCTCAAAGTTTTGCTCGTGAAATTTTGAAACTTCATAACAACAAATATTTTTTTAAAGATAACACTTGCAATGAACGCTATATCTATGAGTTTGACAGTTGAATGCAAGGGTTTTAAAAACAAACATGAATTGTTTCTCTAGTAGCGCGGGCTAACTACTTTTTAGTTTTGTAATTTAAAAATAGGAGGATGTTATATAGTTTCAGCATGAAGTACTATTTTTCAATTGTAGGGCTGAAACAGTTATTTCCTTCGTTTAAAAAAGAATGACCTACTTTGACTTGACACAAAGTTTAAGAAAATAAAAAAAGACTTTTGAATCTCGTGGCTTTAAATTAAAGTTATGTCAAATGTACCAAAATATTCTTTAATCATGTGGTCCTAAACATGCCATATGGAAAGTTGAAATTAAAGTATTGCCAAAAAAGAATAGGAGTTATTTTTTTTAAACGAATTATAAAGGAAAGTAAGTAATTTTTTTTTAACGGAGGGAGTATTTGTCAATGAGAAAATCGCACCATATAAGGCCTATATGTTACTAAACATAGTAGAAGTTTTTCTTATTTATCACACATAGCAAATATTTTATAATCTGTAGCAGATTTTATTTTCTGAAAAAAAAACACTTGTGTGCAGCCTTTCCTTTTGCGCAGCCCCCTACCAAATCTTAATACAATTTTTATATATCTCGTCATAATTTATGCATAAAAAAAAAAAATACAACTTATATGTGCTTTATCTGAATCACAATGTACATACAATTCATATTCATATTTATATACAAAAAATAAAGTATGTATTTTTCAGAAACCTAACTTATATATTTCTTAGGTAAATAATTATATACATATTTCGTGCAAAATTTATACATGAAATCGCAAGTGAGAGATTCGAAATTGTAGACAAAATTCAAAGCATGGTTTTGTACATGGTTTGAAAAAAAAAATAAAAAATTGTTATATTTGGTAACACAAAACTCGTGCTACGTTTGACAGTTATGATTTTAATTTCACATATATAAGAAAGAAATTCCTTTATGAATTTTATCATTGCTTTTCTAGGTAGTATTAAGAAGTTCAACAGTAATCATTTTGTTTTAACGGAGCAAGAGTTGTTGGGAGGGCAAAGGGGGTCATGGCGGTTACGCTGAGTATTTGGAAAAAAGAATAAGTCTCTCGCTCCTATCAATATAGAAATTAAAAGTGAAATGATTGGCAAATTACGCGTTAAAATAATATTAGCAGAATCTTTTGAAGGATTCAATTGAAGACCACAATTAACATCAATGGGCCTTAATATAATTATTGGTTCCTTCCCCCCAAAAGTAATGTCGCCATTCTAAAATTTAGGACTTAATAAAATTTAAATTTTGATTCCGTTATGTAGGACGGGTTAGTGTGGATTTAGCTCAAATTCATCCCGCAACCCCACTCACCCTCGGCCCTACCCAACTGCCATCAAATTAATTTCTGCTCCCTTATGCTCTTTTTATTTTCTTTGTTTCAATTTCTTTTTTTTGTTCTAAAAAAAAAAATAGTTTTTCTCTTTTTTAATTTATTTTTTATTTTTTATTTTTTACGTGACAATGTGACATGTTAATAATCACAAAATTAAAAAATATTTTGGATAATTTTATGTATGTCTTTAGTTTAAAATTATAAAATTCAAGTTTTTTTTTACTTTTTTAAAATTGATATCAAATCAAATTCATACGAACAAATTAAAACGTTAGGATTCAACACCAAGTCTACATTGAATTGATAATCTCAAAACACAGGGAATTTGGTCAAAATATGGCAGCTTCGACTAACACTTTGAGAAAATCATCAGTGCACGGACATTCGTTATTTATTGTCATTTTCATAAACTCAGTAATCCCCTCGTCCATTAATACTTGTTTACTATTGACTTGACATAAGCTAAAAGATAATAAATAATACTATATTAATCTTTGAATATAATACAGTGAAAAATACATTGAGTGATAAATAGTAGTACTTAATAGCAAGGGTAAAATGGATAAAAAAAGGATAAATTGTTCATTGATTTTTCAAACTGAACAAGTTTTGTTGGACATCTATCTTTATTATAGTGGACAAGTATTGTTGGAAATAGTCTTTCCTTGGAAACAAATAGTACTATGAGAGTACTTATTTTAATTTTTAACAATTCATATTCAAAGTTGGAAAACACTTTTTTCTTGGTAGGTAGTTAATTTGGATTTCAATTCTGGTAGTTGGGATAGTTATTGCAAAGTTTTGGAACTTTTAGTGTATGCCAGAGAGGTGGTGAGTAAGTATGTGTACCAAAGGGGTTGCAAATTGTTCATGTGGGTTGGTGTTGCTGGTGAAGTCTTAAATGAGGAGTAGAGAGTCAAGTGTGCAAGATGGTCTTAGCCATGCTGACGTAACAATAGTTAGGCCATCAGAAGCGGATTCGGAATTTAAAATTTATGAATTTTCAACGACCTAACTGAACCTTTTTTTTAAAAAAAATCTTTATTATAAGTGCTAATGGCCGAGTAGAATCGAGCCTTTACTAAGGAGGACAAGAATGCTTATGCTAGTTTCATTTCTACATTCTACTGCTAGACCAAGAGCATATTTTGTTGGTGAGAGTTTTAAATGAGTAGTAGGTCTTGGGGAGTCAAGTGTGCAAGATGGTCATAGGCATGTTGATGTAACAATATTTAGGCCTTTTAAAAGTGGATGTAAAATTTAAAATTTATGAATTTTCAACGAGCTAGCTCAAATTATAAGAAAAAGACATTATTATATTTATAGGCGCCAAGGGGCAAGGGCCACGGGGAATCGAGCCTTCACTAAAGAGGACGATAAAGCTTATGCTAATTTCATTTCTACCGCTAGACCAAGAGCATATTTTGTTGGTGAGCCTTAAATGAAGAGTAGTTCTTGAGCGAGTCAAGTGTGCAAGATGGTCTGGCTAGGCATGTTGATATGTAACAATAGTTAGGCCATCACAAGCGGATTTGAAATTTAAAATTTATGAATTTTTAATTACCTAATTTAAATGTGATGTATTCGTATAAAATTAAGTGATGTATTTAGAAAAATATGGTATATCCGTGTAGACTAAATCAAAAAAATTTAATAATTTTTAAAAAAGTAAGATAGAGAATAATTATCTCCAAAAGGGTTGAAATTTATGTAACTTTTACATGTTTTATTAGAACCCCCAAATAGTGTTTTTAAAGGCGAGGCGTTTTACTTGGTACGGAGCGAGACGTAAGCCCCAAGACGATGAGGCATAAGCCCCACAAATTCTTTAATTTTACATATTTTATAAATTGATATTCTTAGAAGTAAATATTTTCTAAAAAAGATAAATCACCCAAAAAGGTAAAATAATTATATCAATATTATAAAAAGAAATAATAAAAGATGCATCTAAAACTGTTTCAATAAAAAAATAACCAAAATCATATAATACAACTAATATAAAGTCACTTTATACAACTAATATATAAAGTCACATTCTCATGTAATAATCTATTATATCCTAAAAAACACAAGTTGGTATAAAAATAGTACATAATTAATAAACCCCACCTTCTCGTTACTCGATCAGTATATTGACACACCTATTTACCATATATTATTTTTAAAAGAGAGCAAAAAAGTAAATAATTTGAAAACTAGTCACTATATGACTTGCAAAAATCTAAAAGAAAAGAAAGGAACTAGGAAGATGAAAGTGAGTACCCAATACCTTCTTGATTAGCGATACCGTCGACACCCACAGATAAATACGTTTGAAAGTATGATTTTTAAGCTTTCTTTTACTTATGATTTAAGTATTTAAGTATTTATCAATCATACATTTTAATATTAAGTTTAAAGTAGATACTATTTAATAAAAAAAAATCATTTTATTTTATAAAGTTTTCTAGGCTAATTACGCCTAATTTACGTCTCACGCTTAGGCGAACGCCCCAACGCTTAGGCAAACTTCTTAAATTTTGAAACATTCGTATTTCGATACTTTTACCTCTCAAAAATACCTCGATATGTTTTTTGCTACACCTTGCCTCGAGACTCGCCTCAGACTGCCTTTTAAAACACTGCCCCAAACAATCACCAAAGCGAGCCCCTCTTCTGATTTATTTGGGGAAATAAATGTGCAAGGGACAATAATTTATCCTAGACACATTTATTTATTTTTGGATGGGGTGAATAGGTCATCAGGTGGGTTTTTTGTGTTTGGGTTGAGATAAGTTGGGATTTTGTGTAATTGGCTTAATTAGTTTTGTATCCTACATGGCATGCCAGCTAAGCATTTAATATGATATGATATGCCAACATGACATATTAATCTGTCGCCTGAAAGACGAGCAAAAAGTTATAAAGGTTGACGATAAGAGTATAAGAATTTATGTGTGGCAGCAGAACTTTTGATCGTTTCAAAAATGTAACCTTCTGTCACACCCTTTTTTTGCTCGAGGAACGAGTCGAAGGATTTTTTCAATTAAAGTGACGGTTTTGAATAAGGATTATTTATTAACAGAGTCGCCGCTTGAAATTGAGTTGTGGTGTTCCAAGTCACCTTATTGAATCCCTAATCAAAAGGAAATGACTCTTTATTTTGATCTGCGAAAACAAAAGATCGGGTAAGGAATTTTGTTGACCGAGAGGAAGGTATGAGGCACCCCTTGAGTCTCGTGGTTCTAGCACAGTCGCTTTATTGACTTGTCTTGATTTAAACTATTTTGATAAATTATGTTTGGGCCTAAGTTCGCTCATTTTTATTATACTAAAACTTATTTAAAACTCTTGTATTAAATAAATCGATGAAAATTAATTTTAGAAAAATACTTGTCAAGGTGCATTATTGCATCCTTGAATTTTTAAATGTCTCAGAAAGATGCGTACGTCACATTCTTAATCGAGACATATATATTAAACGTACTTAAAAATATTTATCACTATGAACATGATTATTTTACTATGAATTCATAGCAATGTTTATTTATTCAAAACGCTATATAATTTTATTAGCAAATTGAACAAAATTTATTCAAAGTGAAATATTAATTTAATATATAATTATTAAATCTTATTAATGATAATAATAAATAAATTACAAATAATAATTATAATAATAATAACAAAAATAATAGAATAAAATAATATAAAACCAACATTTGTAATTATCAGTAGACCAAATTAATAATTGAGAAACAGTTAAAAGGAAACATAGTATTAGTACGTATTTTTCTATATATAAACAGTAACTGCAGAATGATTCTGGCAAGGAGTTTAATCGGAGAAGGTACGCCTGCCAATGATTGGTGGCTGGTGGTACGGCGGTGAGGTGGTTCTAGCCGGATTTTGCACCGGAGAGGGGATTTGCCGACGGAAAAGGGAAAGGAAAGAAAGGTCGGAGGCAATATGAGGCTAATTGGTTCGCTATTGTAGCTATTCCAGCCGAATCCGGTGTTTTTTTTTCGGCGAAGGGGGAAGGCGGCAGCGATAATGGGTTCGGGAAGAAGGGGTCGGCGCCGGCGTAATGGTGGTTGCCGGATTTGGTGGGGTTCGCTGGATCTGATTCGGTGATTATTATAAAGGGGTTTTTCCGGCAGATTATCGCCGAAACTGACCATTGGGTCGAATTTTGATGGATTTTTTGATGATGGGTAATTTTGGTCTGTATTTTTAACATTTTTCTGCGATAACCTCGACGAAAAATTATATAGCTTTCACTGAAAATTATCCCATCTAAAACTTCTTTTTCGACTAATTTTCTTTCGTATTTTTACTGTGTGTGCAGATGTGTATGTATATACAAAACAGTATGAATGCATTTGTTTATATCAGTGAATACATACATTATAGTATATATTGCTACATTTTTATTCAGTATAATTAGCAAATAATATCACAAATCAAATAATGAGAATATTAACACAATATTAAACATGTTTTGCTTTACTACGAAAAAATCATATAAAACATAAAGTTGAATAAGAATCTGTTTTGAAACTAAAGCAAAATACTTGAATATCGTCACCAGAATCGAAACTCGAACAAAAATACGAAACTTCAATTCGATGCTTTTTCTTTTTCTCTCTTTGTTCCTGAAGATTTTTACTCCCTCAAATATTTCTGATTTTTTATTTTATTTTTTCTCTATGCTTTTCTATATTTGATAATGATGATGTATAGTACGTAGGGAGAGAATACTGGGTGAAAAATCCTTAAATAAAGAATTTTTTTAGGGGGAAACAGATAAGGGGAATGGTTATGTGCAGATAAGGTTTGGGATTTGAATTTAAATTTTAAAATCTATTTATTTATTTATTTTCTTAAAATTTGATAATAGTGATAAGAATAATAAATAAAATAATAATAATAATAATAATAATAAATATAATAATAACTAATTAATTTTATATTTAAGAAAAATACAATAAAATTTACAAATAGTTAAAATAAATATAATAATATAATATTAAAACTACTAGTTTATTTATTAAAATTGAGAAAAGAAAAATATTTTTAATTTTTTATATTATTTTTAAAATCAGAATAAAAATATAAATAAAATTCTCAACAACTTCATTTAGTTATTTATTTTTTAACTAAAAATTATTAAAAAAATAATAATAATCAAAATAAATTTTATTAAATGTAAATGTTTAATATTGATAAACACGTTAAAAATTTAGGAAAAATCAAAAATCACGTGTCTACATTTTTGCTCCTCTTTGTGTGGAATCTCAAAGAGTTTTCCTACAAAGAAGTAGATAAAATATGATTTTTTATTCTCCAATTATTTGAAAAGTAAAAATAAGAAAAAATAAAAGGAGAAATGTGACCGAGTCCTGGTTTTTGGACATCCTACCTATCCCGGGTTATAAGGAAATTAGGTCACGAGTAGTTCAAATATGATATGGAGAGATAAAGAGTTAAAAGTCATATGATATTCTCTCGAGTTTCCGATTAACGATTTCTGCCTTTTACATTCAAATGATTAACAAAAATAAAAAATGAAATGAAAATTGCAATCTCTAGAATCTTGATTCAAATCCTCATGACTTGAACTTGAAAATTTACCCTATTCTTCCTGACTTTCGATTTCTTCACCCTGTTCTTCAGGCGGGCTCCTAGGACTTCCTTTTTCTTCACCCTATTCTTCATGCGGGCTCCTGGATCTACAATTTCTTCACCCTATTCTTCAGGCGGGCTCCTGAATTTTCAATTTCTTCACCCTGTTCTTCAAGCAGGCTCCTGGACTTACAATTTCTTCACCCTGTTCTTCAGGCGGGCTCCTCAATTTCTAATTTCTTCACCTTGTTCTTCAGGCGGGCTCCTGAACTTCCTTTTTGTTCACCCTGTTCTTCAGGCAGGCTCCTGAATTTCTAATATTTTCATCCTGTTCTTCAGGCGGGTTCCTGGACTTCCTTTTTCTTCACCTTGTTCTTCAGGCGGGCTCCTGAATCTACAATTTCTTCACCCTGTTCTTCAGGCGGGCTCCTAAATTTTTAATTTCTTCACCTTGTTCTTCAGACGGGCTCCCGTACTTCATTTTTTTCACCCTGTTCTTTAGGCGGGCTCCTGGACTCAAAGTAAATAGTGAAACAGAAAATAACATCCCATTCTTCAGGAGGGCCCTATGCATAAAAATTAATTCCCATTCTTCAGGAGGGTCCTGACCAAAAAAAAAGTAAATTCCCATTCTTTAGGAGGTTCCTGAGCAAAAGTAAATTTCCATCCTTCAGGAGGGTTCTATGCAGAAAAATTAATTCCCATTCTTCAGGAGGGCCCTAAGCATAAAAATAAATTCCCATACAACATACACATAAAAATTTGCCCCAGTTTGTACTAAAAAAATTTGTGTGTAGTCAAATTTTAATGTTTTGAAAAATATAGTGATAGAATAAATCAAAGCCTGGAATAGCTTTGATAAATTCATCTCCCAAAGAATAAAATGTACCATAACCGAAATCCAGCATCGTATGTTGTAATCCTGATTCTTGCATTGACAGAAATGTGAAATTACATCCTTTATTTGAACACATTCTGTCTCTGTTTCAAACAAAATAAAAAAAAATTGTGAGTTTTAAACACACGTGGTGGTTGGTTTGTGGTTCTCGAATCTTGAACTGACTGTTCTTGCACTTTTCATGCTCAACTCCTTTTCATTCCTTGATTGATATCCATTGACTTGTTATACTTCTGACCCAAAATTTTGACTACTGATACTTTTAACTCAAAACATATTTCTCTTGTATAATATCTCAGGATTTAACTTTCCATACACTTTTTATCTTTCAATGAGCCAAAAATTGTGAAATCATGATCATTCTGAGTACTTTATTATACTTTGAAGTGTTATCCTTGTACGTCGACCCTTTGTCTTGCTTTGTACATTGAAGAAGTTGGTAGCAAGTTTGGAGTCCTTTCTCACTTAACTTGACGTGAATTTGATTCAAAACACATACAAGACAACAATTTTTTTTTTTTGATGACAAGGACACAAAAATCAAAAAATCAAAATAAAACAAAAATAAGAAGACAATACACATCTCTTTTTCAAAACAAAAGAAAAACTTATCTGAATGCGCAAACCGATTTTGGTGCTTATGACATGCATTTTAAATCAAACAACCAGATCTACCCACATCAATCATCACTACTTTCGTTCACTTATTGAACTTGAAATTTTGCTAATCTTAAACTCATTCCTTCTGGATAACAACTCTCCTTCGGCTAGTGGCACCTCAATGGGTTTTTGCCAATGAGCCTATATCATTTTTATTTCTTTTTAAGCTTACAGTCGTGTTATGGTGCCCAACAAGGTTTTCACCAATGAGGCTCTCTCTTTTTCATTCATTTTTCCTTCTTTATACATATATATATATATGTATGTATATGTATATATATGTGTGTGTGTGTATATATATATATAAACATCCAAAATATGAAATATCATGCACCCATAACATGTTTAGCCTTGACATTCTCAAAGATTGATCTGAAGGTCTTTCTTTGGATGTAACTTTGCTTTTGGATAGGGTTAGAAAGAAAAGTCAACATGAGGCTCAAAATTTCCACAACATTGGGTAAAACATTCAACTTTTGGAATCGATTCTTTTAAAAAAAAATAAACTTTTGCCCCAGTTTTCTTTCATTCTGGGTAATTTGAATTTTTTTTTGGTTGGACCGAACTCCGGAGTAGGGCTGCCTACGTTTCTTATCATAGCAAGAATCATGTCAAACATAGTTCAGTCTCGTCATTCTTTTGCTTGATTTTGAATTTTTGATTAATTAATTATTATTTTTTCAACTCTTTTTTTTCACTTTAATTTGATTCCAAAAGCGAGGTACGGAGAAAGATAAAAAGCTCAAAAGGGGTAAGCAAAGGTTGATATATTATTTGGATAGCAGAACAAAATGCCTTCATCATTTCAATCTTTTAAAATGCAAGTATAAAACATTCATAATGTAATTGTACATGAATATCATACATAATATCTTTTAACTGCATCACATTGACTGGCATTTCTTCCATTTTGCCTTCTATATCAGTCAGATTTAACGCGCCATTAGGTAACACTTTTTTCATCATGAATGGTCCATGCCAATTAGGAGAAAATTTGCTTTTGGCTTCAATTTGATGGGGTAGGATACGTCTTAGTACTAACTGACCAACTTCAAAATGTCTGTGACACACCTCTTTGTTATATGCTTGTGTCATTCTCTTCTGGTATAGTTGTCCATGAAATACTGATGTTAATTTTTTTTCATCAATCAAGCTTAATTGCTCCAAACGAGTCTTGACCCATTGGTCATCACCAATTTCAGCTTCTACAACTACTCGAAGAGATAAAATTTCAATCTCTACAGGTATAACTGCTTTAGTTCGATACACCAACAAGTAAGGAGTTGCACCAATTGAAGTCCGAACTATAGTACGATAACCCAACAAAGCAAAAGGTAACTTTTCATGCCATTGTCGGGAACCCTGTACCATCTTGGGAGTAGTTTCTTTAAATTCTTGTTGGCAGCTTCTACAGCTCCATTCGCTTTAGGCTAATAAGGAGTTGAATTTCGATGCATAATCTTAAATTGTTGGCACACTTCTTGCATCAGATGGCTATTGAGATTTGCAACATTATCTGTGACTATTATTTTTGAACGACAAATAATGTTGGAGTGAATAAAATCAACCACTACTTTCTTGGTCACTAACTTAAAAGTCGTTGTTGTCACCCATTTCGTGAAATAATCAATGGCTATCAAGATGAACCTATGTCCATTCGAGGCCTTTGGTTCAATTGGTCCAATTACCTCCATTCCCCAAGCCACAAAAGGCCATGGAGCGGTCATTGTATGTAACTTAGATGGAGAGGAATGTATCAAGTCTTCGTGTACCTGACATTCATAACATTTACGAATGAAATTGATGGAACCGCGCTCTATGGTGAGCCAATAATAACCTGCTCGGAGTATTTTCTTTGCCAAAACATACCCACTCATGTGTGGTCCACAAATCCCAGAATGTACTTCAGTCGTGATTTTTGAAGCTTCTTTAGCATCTACACACCCCAAAAGTCCCAAATCAGGAGTCCTCTTATACAAGATTCCTCCACTTAGGAAAAATCCACTAGACAAACGTCAAATGGTTCTGTTTTGGTACCATCGGCATGTATAGGATATTTTTTAGTCTGAATATATTCTTTGATATCATTGAAGCACGGCTCCCCATCAAGTTCTTCCGCAACCATATTGCAATACGCATGTTGATCCTGAATTTGTATATGCAAAGGGTCGATATAAGTTTTATCGGTATGTTAAAGCATCGAAGATAAGGTCGCCAAAGCATCAACAATCTCATTATAAGCTCTGGGAATGTGCTTGAATTTTACTGATACAAATCGTTGACATAGATCTTGCAAACAACCTCGATATGGTAGGAGATTTGAATCACGAGTCTCCTAATCTTATTGGATTTGATGGACTAACAAATTTGAGTCTCTTAACACTAATAGTTCTTGGATTCCCATGTCAATAGCTAATCTCAAACCCAAAATGCATGCTTCATATTTTGCCATATTATTGGTACAATAGAATCGAAGTTGGGCTATTATAGGATAATATTGTTCTGATTCAGTAATAAGAACTGCTCCTATCCCCACTCTATTTACATTAGCAGCTCCATCAAAGAATAATTTTCAGCCTGAATGGCAATTGTTAGAAACAAACTCATCAACATACAATACCTCTTCATCTGGAAAATAAGTCTTTAATGGCTCATATCCCTCCTCAATAGGATTTTCAGCCAAATGATCCGCCAAGGCATGAGCTTTCATTGCAGTTCGTGTCACGTAGACAATATCAAACTCTGTGAGTTACATCTGCCATTTGCGAGTCTGCCTGCGGGCAAAGGCTTCTGAAAAATGTACTTTAGAGGATCCATACGAGAGATAAGGTAAGTAGTATAAGACGATAAGTAATGTTTCAGCTTTTGTGCTACCCAAGTTAAAGCAACATGCCTTTTCAAGAAAAGAGTACTTTTTGCTGAGGTAGTGGATAACCTGTTCTTTTCTACCTGTGACGTCACGTTGACCCAATACACAGCTAAAAGAATTGTCTAATACAGACATATACAATATCAAGGGTCTACCTGGCTCTGGAGGAACCAAAATAGACGGATTCAACAAGTACTTCGTAATTCTATCAAATGTCTCTTGATATTCATCAGTCCATTCAAATTTAGCATTCTTCTTCAACAACTTGAATATTGGCTCGCAGGTTATCGTAAGTTGAGCAATAAATCTACTGATATAATTCAACCTTCCAAGTAAACTCATCACCTCCGTTTTGTTCTTTGGTAGAGGTAAATCTTGAATAGCTTTTATTTTTGAAGGATCTAACTCAATGCCGCACCGACTGACTATAAACCCCAATAGTTTTCCCGATAGAACTCCAATTACACATTTCGCTGGGTTAAGTTTGAGATCATACCTCCAAAGCCTTTCAAAGAATTTTCTCAAATCTTTGACATGGTCAGACTACTCTTTTGATTTAATGATCACATCGTCCACATAAATTTCAATCTCTTTGTCATGTCGTGAAACATTATAGTCATTGCCCTCATATAAGTTACCCCAGCATTCTTTAGTCCGAAAGGTATGACTCGATAACAATATGTCCCCCATGGAGTAATAAATGATATCTTTTCCGCATCTTTTGGATCCATAATGATCTGGTGATACCCTGTATAACAATCCACAAAAGATGCAAGATCATGTTTGGCACAATTATCCAATAAAATATGAATATTGGGAAGTGGAAATTATCTTTCGAACTTGCTTTATTTAAATCATAATAATCAATACACATTCAAACTTTGCCGACTTTCTTTGGAACAGGGACAATATTTGTCAACCAAGTAGGATATTGGGCCACTCGAATGACTTTAGCCTCAAGTTGCTTCATGATTTCCTCTTTGATTTTTATACTCATGTCAATTTTGAGCTTTCTTAGCTTTTGCTTGATAGGAGGAAAAGCAGGATCAATTGGTAACTTGTGAACTACCAAATCGGTGCTTAAATCGGGCATATCATTATAAGACCACGCAAAGATGTCTTTATACTCAAGTAAAGCTTTAATTATAGCTTTCTTTTGTTATGGCTGAGCATGTACACTTATCTTAGTCTCCCTAATATTTTCATGATCTCCTAAATTGATCACTTCAGTTTCTTCCAGATTGGGGTTTGACTTGTTCTCAAATTGTTTGAAATCTTTGCTTATATCCTCAAATTCTTCTTCTTCATCATATTCAACATCTTTATTCACTATTTCATAATTAGATTGGATTTTTAAATCTTGTTGACAATTCTTCATGCATGTCATATCAATAGAATCTGCATAGAAAGAACTGCATGATAGAAAATAAATAAATAAATAAATAACTATCAGACTCAAAATAAAACAAAGGGAGACTACACTTTTTTTAAAAAACAAAACTAGAAAGAGTTTTAACCTAAAATACCAAGTTAAAAGATTTGAATTACAATACTAGAATGATTCAAATTACAGAAGGATTAATAAACAAACTACTATGACTTGAAAGAAAAACAAACAAACTGCCAAGACTCCTTCATAGTAGGGAGAGGAGTGGCCTCTCAATTGTTAAGCTGGACATCAGAGCTGGTAAACTGCATATCTGCATTGCTGGTACCTTCCCCAATTTCAACCATATCAGCTTCAATGAACATATTCTAGAAAAGGCCAATCAACTCTGTATTATCATCATTCGTTGTCTCTACAGCAGGTAGCATAGAGGACCTAATAACATTCACCTTGATGAAGGATTCATGAAGTGGCGATATCGTCTTGGTAAGTTCCCATGACTCTTTCTTATGCTTTTTAGCCTTCTTTATATCTTCATTAGTGGGCATGTATCCTAAACCAAAAGTACCAAGGTTCTCATAGAGGTTTACTGGATGAACCCTGCCTTGCAAAAACATCCCTAGACCTTTCCCCGATTCGAAACCATGCTTCAACATTTCATTCACTACCATGACAGATGCAAAGGATAATTGTGGTCTTGTGATGAGATTCCCCTCGAGGATATGCTCAACAACCACTACCTCAGATGTTTGATAAATCAATACTTCGTTTGCAGTATCTGCTTCGATGGAGGAAACGTAGTAGTCTTTATACATAGATAAGTCTCTTTCACCATGAACAACTATCTCTTGCCTGTCACGTTCAAATTTGACCATTTGATGCAATGTTGATGCGACTGCTTTAGCCCTATGAATCCATGGCCTTCCCAATAACCTATTATATGAAGCATCAATGCTTATCACTTGGAAATCCATAGAAAAATCCACAGGACCGATTGTCAATATGAATTCTATTTCACCAATGGTATTAGTTTTTGATCCGTCAAAACCTTTGATGCATACATTGTTATGTCGGATTCTTTCTACATTAACATTCAACTTTTGAAAAGTTGACATAGGATAAATGTTAGCGCCTGATCCTTCATCAATTAACACTCGAGTGATGATGAAATGCTTACATTTCACAGTAATGTAGAGACCCTTATTATATCCAGTACCTTCTACAGGTAATTCATCATCTGAGAAAGTAATCTTATTTGCTTCAAGGATTTTTTCAACAACTTTTTCCAGCTGATTCACTTTAATCTCACTGGGAACACATACAACAGAATATTCTGGCAATTTCATTTTCTATAAGAATTCTTCAGCTTCTTCATCGGTAACAGTCTTCCTGACCATCATTCGTTCTTTTTTGCCTTGTTTATTCTTTCTTAACTCTACTGGGGCGTAACATCTTCCAGATCAAGTTAATCCTCCTACTTCATCCACATCTTCAATAACTTTCTTCCCCTTGTGCATCACCAGAACATGATCATAGTTCTAAGGAACTGCCTTAGTATTAACCATAGGCAACTGTGACACTGGTTTAATAACAATGGGAGCTACGGGATCTTATTTTATGATTAAGAGAGGCTTAGGGGTTCTTCCAGGAACAATGAGTTTCAGTGTTACTTGACTTGAACCAACATTTTCTGAGATCTTTTTCCCTACCACCAAGGAACATTTGATGATTCGGGTTTTGTTATCATCACCTCCGCTTCTGCAGATTTTTCTTTTATCAAATCTATAATATTTTCTGATTTTTTCAAACAGTTTTAATCTTAATGATCAAATTATAGGATACTGCAACATCTTCACCACTGGGTATCACTTCGAGCATGTTTGTTTCATTATGATCTAGCAACGGATTTTGATTGACATTTGAAGCGTCTGGACTTTGTACCATAATTTGTTGGGTGTTAATCAGCTCTTGAATGGATCTTTTCAAATACCAACATTTCTCTATGTCATGCCCTAGGTCATCGAAATAGTATTCACATCTTCTAGAATAATCCAAATTCTTCGAAAGAGGATTTGGCATCCTTCTCTCAATTTGGTTTAGGACATTCATTTTTCTCAACCTATGAAATAAATTAGTGTAAGATATTCCAATAGGAGTGAAAGTATCTTTGCCCATATTATATTTTTTTAATTCTGGTATAGGCCAAAAATTAGACCTCAGAGGGCCTCTTTGAACTTGCGAGGCCGGTGGATGATTTTGGATTGTTGGTGCACGCTATTGCGGGTAAGAAGGAGCCCAAGCATATGGTTATGCAGTGTAAATAGGATATTGGGGGGATGGAATGAAATATAATGGATTTTGTGCGTATGTTTGATGCGCACCTCTCCAATTTTGTCGTGAACCTATCACGACAGTTGCTACATCCTCTTTTCTTTTCTTTCTCCTGAAACTTTGTGCACCACTTTGAATGGCCTGTGTTGTTGCTTTCAAAGCGGCCTTGCTGATGATCTTTCTTGATTTTATTCCATTCTCTACCATTTTTCTAACTTTAATAACTTCAGCAAATATGCTTCCAATTGTAGAAAGTAAGTGATGGAAATAATCTGGTTTTTGTGATTGCAAAAAGATATCAATCATTTCAAATTCCTTTATTGATGGTCTTGCTCTTGAAGCCTGTTCTCTCCATCTGATAGCATATTCTAGGAAACTTTCAGTCATTTTTTTCTCATATTGGCAAACGTAATGCGATCTGGCACTATCTCAATGTTATATTGAAATTGTTGAATGAAATCTCGAGCCATGTCATCCCATACGTGCCAACGGGAAATGTCTTGGTCAATGAACCATTCAGAAGCTATCCCTGTAAGGCTTTCTCCAAAGTAAGCCATCAATAATTCTTTTTCTCCTCCTGCTCCCCTTAATTGATTGCAAAACTTTTTCAAATGAGATACAAGATCGTCGTGTCCTTCGTATCTGTCAAACTTTAGCATTTTGAACCCTATCGGCAAATGGACATCAGGAAACATACACAAATCCTTGTATGAAACACTTTTTGGTCCACCTAATCCTTGCATATTTCTCATACTCTGCTCCAAGCTTCTAACTTTTCTAGCCATCTCCTCTTGTTCCTCATTCTTAGCAATCTTCTCAATCACGATAGGAGTATCATGTTGATGAACATGATAATGTGGATTTTGGGATTTGAAAGTTATTTCAGGAGGATACAACATATCATGCCTTGGTTTCCCCATATTCTTCGGTATTGTCGGTTGAGTCCTACAGTAGCTGGTGCTACAGAAGACAAAAATGGGTTATTTGTGACAGACGGATTTGGTGGGTAATGGTAGGAGTACCAGCAACGCAAGACATATTAGCAAAGGGGCTAAATCTTTTTGGGTAAAATGGATTACTAGTTTTAGCTGGGTCAAAATTTGGATCATTCGAAGTCGAAAGTCCAGGGATTGAAGAAGGCGAGGCTTGTCTATTCAACCAAGCTTGGTACATCTCCACCATATGTTGTTTCAATGACTTTATTTCTTCCATTGCTGCTACTTCCTGCGAAATCAACTGATTTTGCTCTTCTTCTCTATCAAACCCTAGACCTCTCCGCGGTTATTTTTTTTACCCTTGTATCTGGTGTTATACGGATGTGATGCCAGTTTAAACCACAAACCAACCATCAATTACTTTATCTTTCAGTGACCAAGTAGCAAATGGGTGAGTGTTATATATTTAACACATTATAATGCCACGTTATATGTCATACTTCTATATGCATTTTCTAACCTATCATAGAAGGCTTTGTGTTTCATCCCGGCCTTTCTAGGCGTACTTTTTCAAAAGTTATGATCGAACCCTTTGGAGGGTTGCCTACGTATCATGCTAAGACATGAATCAGATCATGCATAGTTCGGGAAGAATTTAATAAAATGATTATTTTGTCTCTTTTTTTTTTCTTTATTGAAGAAAATAAATAAAGTAAATGAAGTAAAATATATGTAATATACATAGAAATAAACATTCAAATTCATTACATTCCATAATATAAATACGATAAAATAACTGACCCAACTCCTAAAATAAAACCTACTAACTGACACCTGAAAACTAAAAGACAAAAAATCTGAACAAGAAGTTTTACAAAACTGAAAATGAAAAACTATGACAAAGAAAACAACTATCCATTCAAGGAGACTTCGGCTTGATATGTCCTCCCAAACCCAAGTATATGTCCTCCAATGAAGAAGTGAGTCGCTATGTGAAAGCTGGTACTTGCGCCTGTTTCACAGAAATTTTGACTTGTGAGAGTCGCCACTTAATTTTGAAAAGGAATTAAGAAACCTTTAGAGACTTACTTCAAAACGATTCAAAACAGAAAAATCATTTTAAGTTAGACATTCTAGATAGCGGTTCCTATTAACGTTTTAGGAAGGTGTTAGGCACCTAAAATGTACGCTAACTTGCGGTTATCCGGACTGTTTGAAAACATCTTTGACTAACTTTGAAAAAGGAAAAATTGACTTTTTTGAAAAGAAAGCGATTTAAGAAATATTTTGATGTTTATGCAAAACTAGTTTATTAGCGACTCGACTAAGGATTTAAATAGGTTCGCAAAGCACATAAGGAAAACAAACATAAAGTACAGGGAGAAGGGGAGGAAGTAAGGGATTTGGGCCATTGGCCCAAACCAACAAAATCTGTCCTAGTCTAATTTGGCCTTCGACCCATTTCATCCGTCCTATTCTAGTTTTTGAGCATTTGGCTTGAATCTGGCTCCACCTGTATTCAATTTTGGCTTCGTGGCCCGAATGAATGAATAAAGAAATAAACTGAATGGATAAAAATAGACAAATGAAGACAACAATGAATAAGTAAATAAAAAAGATGAGACTTTCAAATTCCCTTTGCCGCTTCCAAGATGGGATTTTAATCCATTTCCCTCCTTTTGACTCCTCGCGTCCGTATGCCATGCGGTGGATTCTCTTTCGGGCTTGACTCAATAGACATAGTAGGCCTCAGTGGCCCATGATGAATATGTACAAAGGGAAGAGTTCGTTTAGGACTCAAATGATTTCCATGCAAAGGAGGGAAAATAAATCACATTAGTATATAATCAAGCAAAGAAAGAAGGAGGGAAGAAAGTAAAATAAAGCGAAGGAAGGCTACTAACACATGATCAATCAAAGAGAGGAAAAAATTAAAAGGAAACTAATGAGGGTTTAACTAAAAAGGGCAACGTACGGATCTTATATAATCAACAAAGCAGGCAAATTAACAAAGGTTGGTATGCGATTAAACAAAGAAGGAAGAAAATAGAAAGATAACTAATACTGGATTAACTAAAGAACTAACTAAAGAACAACATGACATGGACCTTAACTAGGCAGTTAGGACATTATTTTCGAAAATGGCAAAGCATATGACACCTTCATGATGAATTTGGAATAGTTGTTTATGCACGTAGGTATAAGACGAGCCCCCATTTGAGAAGACCAATTGAAAGACAATAAACAGTGAAAACTCTTAGTCCAAACAAAGGCTCGTTCTTGAAAAATATCTACACTTAGACTAAGATTTTAACATAAAATTTCCTCAGAGAAATCACACATTCTAAATCTAATGGCACTCAATCACAATGGAGAATTAATCAACACCTAAAACATGATCTCAAAGACATTCTTAAGCACAAACAGGTGCCTGAAATAGAGGCAGTGACCATCCTTCATTAACACAATTCAAGACGCAACACAAATTGCAGAATGCGATGCCATCACACACACACACACACATATATATATATATTAACATACTCATACGCATATGGAGCCTTTGAATCTTCATGAAAGAAAACGTTTTTAGTTTTAAAATTCTATAACTTAACAGTGAACACGTCAAACTTCATGAGAGAATATTTTGGCTATAGGAGAAAAAGAGATTAATGCACAACGTCAAAACAAAGAGAAGATAACCAGTTATAAGAAAGGTCGAGATGATAGACATTTGACTAGAAGAAAGGAGAAACTGTGTAAGAAAATAATCGATCGAGATGAAAAGAAAACATTGATCACATACGATATTTCAAACTTTAAATACGAGTCAACCCAGGCAAAACAAACACCCACATAATAGAAATGCCATCTTGAATAATGACATGAAAATCAAAAGGACAACTACAGGCAATAATAAGCTAGCATAGGATTACACAAAGTTGTATTGAATTTGAACAAAAGCAACGCAAAAGGAAATTAACAACTTACATTCAAGCTGAACAAAGTAATCATATAATCTCAGGAAAAATAGGCTTTTCAAAATGAAATGCTAATTTATACGGATGAGGTAGTAAAAAAAATCAATATAACAGAACAACCAGCCAATCAAATCTTCTTCGATAAAACAAAAACAAACCAATAAGGATGACTTCTCGATCAAACAGTCTATTGAAAATCCTATAGCCTTCTAAGGCTTCTGCAAAAAACAGTCCAACAAACAGAGCTACACGAAAATTTCTGCAATTATGACATAACGAAAATAAAGAATTAAGGAAGACGTAAACTAAAGGATGGAACATTACCGATTCAACAGTTACGATAACGACAAACAGTGACAACGATCAAAATGACAGATTATTTCAATCCTCCTCCTCGCTCCGAAAGACTCAAATAAAATAGTTGTCAAGGAATCCTAGGATTTTCTAGCATATTTTGGACCTCATTCATTGTACTTTTGGCATATGAGAAACCCACAGAGTTTAAGAAGTAGTCTCACTGATGAATCCCCCAACTAGACTACAACATTAAAGAATGAAACCCCATGATATTTAAGTAAATAATAGAACGAACACCAAAGACGCAAACTTTAGACGATGAACCAACGAACCAAACAATCGTTATTGCTCTTAATAAAAATCAGGGCTAAGCTAATCAACAATATCAAAATAAGCAATAGATTACAAAGCCAGATGGAGATGACAAAGAGCAGCAGCTAAGGCAAAAAATTCTCACAACCAGATAATACAACTAACATAGCTTTCACCAAAAACCTACGGCCTTCAAGGACTTTGTAGAAGACAACCAAGCCTCATTCAAGACAAACAGATAACTACTTCTACGAAGAAAGAGGGATGAAGCAGGAAACAACAAAATTAAAGAGAAGAGCTTGTGTTTACCTCCTTCGGGGCAGCAAAACAAAACTTCGAGCTCCTTTGGACTTCACCACCACTGAGAAAATCAATGTCGATGCGAAAGCCTCGACTAGACGACTACCTTTCTTAGATCTTTGCTGAAAAAAACTACTATTTTCCTGAAAACCAAATAGTTCTTTCCCAAAACCCTTTCTTCT
Source organism: Capsicum baccatum var. pendulum (assembly GCA_030864225.1). Lineage (NCBI taxonomy): Eukaryota > Viridiplantae > Streptophyta > Magnoliopsida > Solanales > Solanaceae > Capsicum > Capsicum baccatum. Next base: position 256,893,057 of record CM061560.1, on the reverse strand, counting down.
TGACCCAAAAGAAATTTTCTCCTACCTAACTTCCTTGGAAAATTTCAAACCCCCTCTTTCTGCCTCTCAATTTTCCAACCTGTGATTTTCATAAATTTTTCAATCTCTCTACTTTTCAAGACTAACCTCTGAAAGAAGAGAAAGACCTTCTCAGAATTTCCAACCTATGATTTTTGAATCCTAGTTCTCGAAAAAGACCTCCCCAAGCTAGATCCTCAAAAATCCAACCCCTAAAGCTGTGACCTAATCCGTTCTTATATAGAAGATGGAAATTGGGGGGTATCTTAGGGATTTTTTCAGAGGGAATTCGAAATTCAAAACCCCTAGGATCCCTGGATCGTAACCAATTTGGATTTTCTTCCATAAATATAAAACCAGTGGACCAATCAAAAGCGGGAAAGACAAAAATGTACCCAAGAACCAATGAAAATTTACCAAATATGTACGAATCCATACGAGTTATCCCAAAATTTACGGAATTGAACCGTTGGAGACGACACCTAGGCTATTTTTCTAGAAGCTTCGAGGTTCTTCCTTGTTGTATTATCGCGTGAGGCGCGTGAAGAAGGCTACAAATGGATTGGTTATGGGTTGTTGGTTGTGAGAATTGGGTTACGTCTTTGCTGATATTGGTTGAGTGCTAGGTCAATTTTGGGGGAGCTGGGTTTGACTGTTCGCGATTTGGAAGCCAGAAGCTTGTTTGTTGTTGTATACTAGGTTAGGAGCAGAGATTAAGAGGATTGGGTCGGGTCATGATGTTTGGAAGGTAGGCTAGAGCGTTCTTGTATATTGTTATTATCTTGGGCCGAAATTGTTGGGGTGAGATGTTGGGTTAATTAAGCTAAAGAGGGAAATTGGGCTGAGCGTGTTTAGGAAGTGGGCCGGGTTAAGATGTGTTGAAAAAAAAGAACAAGGGCTGGTGACTTAGTATTGGGCCCGGGTAGGTTAGAATAAATTAGGACTGGAATTATTACTTTACAAAATAGCCAACCTGACATGAGATTTGACCTATTTCATCCAATCTTGGCCAATTGAGAATTAGTTAGTCAATTTTCTTGCAATTGTGGCCTAATTAATTTCAATTATGGCCCAATTCAATAAATTGGCTAAATTAAAACAAGATCCCATGCGAATTATCAACCGTTTAATCTCGAACTTCTTGATTTAATAAAATTAAACAAGTATTTATCCAAATAAATTATTTTCAGAGTAGATCATCTTTAAATCAAGATCTTAATCATTTGAATTTAGTTTCAAAAGTAATCCCTAATTAAAATTTGATATTGATAAAAATATTTATTTAAATGACATCATTTATACGATCTCGTATATGTAAATACAAAAATATATATTTATCACTTAAATAACAAATTTAGCCCAAATACATATTTTAAAATGCATTTATTTAGAAAAAATAATTGTTGCAATTTTATTTGAAAATTGAAGAAACTCGAGATTAAACGTAGTTGTGGAGGCAAAAATTAGGTGTCAACAACTTCCCCCTCCCTTTGGGTAGGATGGATGCAAGTAATCCTGGGAAAAGGGAGGTTGACACTCCTAAATTTTGTCCAACCATAAATTCGAATCTAGAAGAGGTCGGCTTTTGCACGAGTTTTATGGAGTTATGGCTGAACCTCAGCATCAAGGTTCCTACATATCTCAGGTTTCATAAGAATTCAGGCCACTTGTAGTTCATAAAACTTGATTTTAAGCACGATTTTCAAGAAAATTCACCAACTCTCATGGTTTTAGAGTTTATGGTTAAATCGAGAAGCTGGGAAATAAAGGAATTTGGGGGAGGTTGGAATGCAGTCGAGTTTTCTACATAGATCCCAGCCTACATATCCCTAAGACTTAGGGAATCAGACTGCTTGTAGTTCGACTAAATCGGTAGAAAAGATAGTCTTTTATTTTAGACCATCTTTGGCTCAGAATGAGTGACAAGTTGATCGAGTTGCAGAAAAGAGGTTTGTAACCTCTTAACCATGAATGTGGGATCCTTCACATCCATAGGCAAGAACTTACCTGGATATAATTTCCCAATATCTAAGTATGTTGCCACCCAAATTTAAAAGAAAGAGAAGATTACCCTCGGCATGAGTTTAGAAATATCCCAAAGGTGAACTTGAAACCAGAATACACTGAAATACCCAAGTTCCTTCAAAAAGGGGTGTGGTTGGATGGTGGTGGTGATCATCTTTTAGCTCGCGTCCAAAGAGTTTGACGTCCCTCTTTAGACTACATTCCGTTTTGCTGCTAAGATAGAGTTACACATTGTGTTGTGTCCTTTTTGGAGTTTTCAGCACCATATCTCCACGTGAGTTGTTGTCTAAGAAGCGAATTCATCTTTTCATATACCTGTTTGGAATGAAATAACTGGAAATGATAAAAACTTGTTGTATAATTATGAAATTTGTCGGTTGAATGTCTTCAAAGCGGGGTGGCCCTTTTGGACACCGGCGATACTTTATACAGAACGCTCCCTGCAACCATGTAATCTTGTGATAGTGTGGCAACCCTTTTGGTTACCTATATCACTTGTTGTATGTTGAATTATAACCTCTCCAGTTATAGCCGATGATCGATTTATAATTTTTCCTTAAATTGTCAATCTTTGGATAATTTTGCGCATTATTTGATGTTGGATACGAGGCGACTTACAGATATTCTTTGAATTGCTAGACTCTAGGTAATCCCATACATTATCTGACCTTGGATAAGAGATGGCTTACAGATATGCCTGCAATCGCTAGCTTTCAGATGTTCCTGCACATCATCCGACCTTGGATACAATATGACTTATAGATATCACTCAAATTGCTAGTCCTTGGGTAATCCTGCACATAATCGATCTTGGATATGACGCGGCTTGTAGAGAACCCTTGGACGTATCAATTTGATAATCTTGCATATTCTCCGGTAAGAATTTAGTTGCGACTTATGGATAACCTTTGAACTATCGATTTTTGGGCAATCTTGCACACTATCCGGTTAGGATGTTGTTGTGGCTTACGGATGACCTACAGGCTATCAACTCATAGGTGATCTTGCACACTATCCTATTTCAAATAATATGACTTAGATAATCCCTTAAATTGTTAATTTCCAGGAAACCTTATATATCATTCATCCTTAGATAGTGACTTAAAGGCGTCCCTTCAAATCGTGTACCCTCGATGCATTCATATGCTGATTTATGAAATAATGAGATATCCTCGATGCTAACATTTTTGTCTAGCGTGTTAATAGATATTGAATTCCTTCTAGGGTGATGGTATGAGATGGCCTTTACGGAAATGATATGTAATAGCCCTTGTGGCGATGATATGCAATAGCCCTTGTGGCGATGATATGCAATAGCCATTGTGGCGATGATATGCAATAACCATTGTGGCGATGATATGCACTAGCCATTGTGGCAATGATATGCAATAGCCATTGTGGCGATGATATGCAATAGCCATTATGACGATGATATACAATAGCCATTGTGGAGATGATTGCAATAGCCATTGTGGCGATGATATACAATAGCCATTGTGGCGATGATATGCAATAGCCATTGTGGCGATGATATGCAATAGCCATTGTGGAAATGATATGCAATTGCCATTGTGGCGGTGATATGCAATAGCCATTGTGGCGATGATATGCAATAGCCATTGTGGCGATGATATACAATAGCCATTGTGGCGATGATATGCAATAGCCATTGTGGCGATGATATGCAATAGCCATTGTGGCAATGATATGTAATTGCCATTGTGGCGGTGATATGCAATAGCCATTGTGGCGATGATATGCAATAGCCATTGTGGCGATTATATGCAATAGCCCTTGAGGCAATGCCTTACGGGTATGATGTGTAATTTTACCTGATTTCATTTGTCAGTGTCCTGCTTTTTACATGTACCTGTACTCAAGGTAGACGATTAGTAGACACAAAGTCGCTTTTACTGGCAACTATTTTTAGGAAAACTTCTAAATACTATATATGTAAAGAGCTTTTGTTTGTCGCCTACGATCTCGAAAAATGAGATGAACAAATCAAAAGGTCCTCAATAAATGGGTGTTAAACCTATTTTTAGGGCTACCCTAAAATACCGTTCTTGGGTATTAATGCTCTGTGGTGGCTCCCATTTTGCTCGGGGATTTTTGAAAGAGACCCTCATTTTGTATATTGAACCCTGCATCCACAGAAAAATGATTAGTTTGAATGAAATTACTCCGTGTTGACCTCCTTCGATCCTTGATTTGCTCATTTTCATCTCTTGGGCATCCCACCATATCAGGACTTCCACCCTGACACTCCATCCCAAATGATGTCTAGGCAAATACTAAATAAGTGAGTCGTAAGATTTTTGGAAAATAGTCTTAAATTTTTGAAAATAATTTTGAAAACTTTTGTAAGACTTTAGAAAATCTCTGTCAGTCATGTCATGTACTAGCTCAACGAATGTCTTCCTCGTGGTTTTGACTATATTCGACGGATGGTTTCCAAAACTCATGATCATTGTTGGAGGGTTTCTTGAAGTAGCTCTATCATAGCCAAAAATTGAGTCTACCCAGACTTTGTTACAGTTGGTGGCTTTCAAAGCTTTAACCTCTGGTGCTGGGGAATTCGAAATATGTTCCGGCATTTGGTGGAAATTTTAAGGTCTTCCTCAAAATTTCTGCCCCAGTTTAAAGTTGTTTGAGATGATACCAATCCGAATGGATCTGAAGTCTTTGCTGATCTTCATTCTTTTTGTTGGATGTCGATCTTCTCTTGTGAATTTTTGATATTCCTTCTTGAAAATTTTGCCCCAGTTTTTCTTTCCTGGGGTTATATGATTGAGCCATTGGGGCGCCTACGTGTCCCGTTAAAGTAGGAATCAAGTCAAACATAGTTCAGGCCTACGCTAGAGGTATACAAAGAAAAATCTAATGGGTTGACCGAAGCCGACATAGGCCGCCTACGTATCTCATTCTTGAGAATTTAGGTCATCACGTAGTTCATACCTAAGAGGAAAGATAAATTATCCTAAGGGGTTGACCGAAGCTGACATAGGCCGCCTACGTATCCCTTTCTTGGGAATTCAGGTCAAACGTAGTTCGTACATAGAGAGAAAGGATTCTAGGCGATTACACATCATAAAATTGATACTATTATAAATGCAATTACAAATAAGCCCAGAAATAAAAACTATAACATCTTTCAAGCATGATATATCTTTATCGCATCAGAATCGATTGGTTTGGTCCACTCTTGACCATCCATCTCGGGTAGTATTAGGGCTCCTCTAGGTTGGGCTTCTTTTGATTTTTACATTTCTCTGTATCTACTACTAACTGCTCCTCATCACCTTTTTTGTTCATCATTATTTCCTTCGCCTTGTTCGCCTTACCCTTGACGTGACATGACATTGACAGTTTTTTTAAATTATTGCGACCAAAACAAACCATGCTAGATAATCATATTTAAAAAGTAACTTCTTAAATAAAGGGAGGCCTTTTGTAAAATAAATAAAAACTATGGCTTATGACCCAAACAAATATGGGCCCATGCCTTTCTGAAAGTTGTTGAACACGAAACAAAAATTTGAGACATAAAAGGGTGGATAACGGAGCCTCCTCTGGATCATCACCAATTTTAAAAACTATTAGTAATTGCCATTTCATCTACCGGGATGAGTGACGGGTTATGAGTGGAGTGGAGGTCCAATTTTGCAAGGCCTCCAACGATGCAATCTTGTTCACCCCACCGGACTTTGGAAAACCATCTGGTAGAGCATTGTATCCTTTGAACAGATCTTTTATCCCATCCCCAAGACCATCATCGTTTGATACCTCATGTACGGTAAATGACTGGTACAACATCGGCAAGGGCCTAAAAAGACTCTCCTTTGAATTATCTTCGATCTTATTTTTCCTTCTTGGCTGGTACTCTATCCCATGCTTAAATTCTTTTTCTGGGACCATAACAGGCTCAAAAATTCCTTCCAAATCATTACTTGAGACGGCCGCAACTTTCTCTATCTTCTCCACCTCTTCTGTTCTTCTGAGTCCTTCTGAATTTACCTTAGCGATGGCCTTGCTAGACGCCCATTCACCATCTATTTTAATCATGTTAACTATAGGTCCCCCATGGTTAGGCAACGGATTATTGTTAGTATTTGGTGTTGGTGACTGAAGTGTGATGACCTTTTGATCGATCAAATCTTGGATCTTATGTTTCAAGTTAATACAATCCTCGGTACTGTGCCCCGCTGCTCCTGAATGATAGGCACGATTTTGATCGGGATGATAAAATTAGGAGTTAGGATCGATAGGCTTTGCTTGGATCAGTTGCAAATAACCAGCTTTCATTAATCTTTCGAAGAGCTGGGTACGACTTTCATCTAGCAGCGTTAATTTTCGGGGAGGTTTCTTTTTTTTGGACGTGGAGGGTTATAATGATTCTTATTTATGGGGGGAGATACTTGATGATAATTTGGAGACGTTTGGATGTTTATTTGGTTATTTGGAAAAGTAGCTTGAGTGTGAGGCTGATAATTTAGTTGTGGAACTTGGTACTGGGGTAAAATATTTGGATTTGGAGCTTGACATTGGGGTTGAGCGTAGAATATAGGCTGAAAAATTGGTGATGATGATAAGGAAAGAATATTTCTAGGCTTGAATTTCCTCTTTAACCTATCAACAGAATTAGTAAAGACCGCAGTCACATCCTCTCTTTTCTTCTTTGGAAATGCAGAAGATTCAGATGATTTTGGGGTTTTGACAATTTTTCTTGTTCGGATGCCTTCCTCTAATGATTCCCCAATCTTTACTAAATCTGTGAAAGTTGCTTAGACCGCGAATACCGTCCTGGTATAAAATTCTCCCTCCTGTACACGAGAGAAAATTGATACCATTTCTTCCTCAGACATGAGAGGTTGTACTTTAGCAGCCTCTTTTCTCTAACGAAAAGCATAGTCTCGAAAACTCTCATCATTCTTCTGTTTGATCCGATCTAGTGAATATCGTTCAGGGACTATTTCAATATTGAATGCGAACCGATCAAGGAAACACTTGGCCAATGCTTTCCAACCAGTCCACTTTTTCGGCTCCTGAGACATGAACCACTCCAAGGCTTCTCCACTTAAACTTCGACTGAATAGGCGCATCAATAATGCCTCATTTTCCCCTATCCCTACCAGTTGCTCACAGTACCTTCTCAGATGGGCCATTGGATTTTCGGTACTGTCAAACATCTCAAACTTAGGGACTTTTTACCTATCTGGTAGGTCTACTCCCGGGTGAACATATAAATCGTCATACCCTAAACCATCGTGGTCCCTCACTCCATGAGATTCTTTGATCCTCATAATATCTTCATTCATAGCTAGCAACTTTATTTCATGCTCGGTCCTCTACTCTTTCTCCTTCTCCTCGTAATGGTCTATCTCGAGATGAGGAAGGGGATTATAGATATCAGGGGATATGATGGTGTGAGGAGGATTTGGAAGAGAGGCTTGATTTTTTGTTGATGGGGGGAATTTGGTTGGTAAGTGGGGAGGATATTTTGGAAATTAGGAAGGTTCCGTGGACCTTGCGAGTAGTTTGGCAGAATATGAGAAGGATTTTGAGGATTTGAAACTGAATTTGATGGATTTGAAGGTAGATTTGATATATTTTGTGGGTTTGGGAGTGAATCTTGTGGATTTGGGAATGCATTTTGTTGATTTGAAAATGTGTTTTGAGGATTTGGGAATGTATTCGGAGACGGATTTTGTGGGGTTAGAGATAGATTTTGGGGATGGTAGGCATCTGGGTTATTTTCATGATTGATATTTTGGATGAATGGAGGAGCAGAGATGGACGATACGTTATTCGGCTGATCCCCGAGAATAGGGGTGCTGAGGGGAGGAATTTGGAGTGGAGTCCCGTGTCCTCCCGGAGCGGGAGCATTGACAGTGATGGCCAAGTTAGCCAAATCCCGAGTGCGATTTATTTCCTCCCAAAGCATTTCTAACTTTCTTGCAAGTTCCGCAATCATCTCATTCTGTTCTGCTATCACATTATCCCGGATAGTCAGTGCGCTTTCTTCGTCATTTACTATCATTTCTGGATGATGGTCAGAGGATGGGATTTTGTGCGCTTTCGATCGGGTGAAGTAGGGATGCTGTCAGCTTATATCAACACAAAGTAATTTCTATTATCTGTAAAGTAAAACAACTCAAAGGTAGATGTGTTAGTTTCCGTATATGATAAATAATGGAAAATATTTGACATGAAATAACCACATAGAATTGTTTGAGTCATAGCCAAGTTCGTCCATAGGACATAGTGGATAAACTTGCCTTTGATTCAAACATACGCACACAAGCACATGAGACAGTTATATCACACAAAAATATTATAATAACGCGTATCCTAGCTGGGGTGACCCTTTTGAGCCAAGGGTTCAGGCCTAATGATTTTTGAAGAAAATATATGATTCCTCGAAGTCAATCCATTAACCTCCAACTTATGTAGACACGAAAAGAGCATAAATACTTACAAATGATAACAAAATAGGGATACAATCTTTAGGGAAAGAGAAATAACATGAAAGAAGACACGTTCCCACACAGGGGATAGAAAATACAAATTCCTGAGTGCTTCTTCTATCAACCTTCGTCTTCTTAGCTTCGTCTACTTCTTTTATTGGTGACATCCGTTGACGTCCAAACTGTGCCTTAGATGCAACCTCCCAAATCAATCAATTTCTTGCTTATCTTGCTTTAATTCTTCTTACAAAAGTAAGCAAATCAAGCTTTTTCTCGACCCTCAAAGGATAATGGATTGAATTAGACAGACATACATTTTCTTCAACACATAAATATGGTTCATCTATAATTGACTCGGAGTCAATAGACGCAGGGCAGGTTTTCTAATAGGCCCAGTACCCCGCTCGGGTATTGGGTCGTCCTAGGATCATACCTAAAATAGGATTTTGGTTTCACTCTATCCTAGGTATCTAGAGTGGGTTTGAACACTGGTTCTCAAGCGGACAACTTGAGTTTGAAAATACAAACAACCATCAGACGAATCACGTGCTAATAAGTTGTTAGTATTTCCAACAAATTTTTGGAATAGATCAATAGGGGCCGGGATGCCCACGAAACCCCAAAACAATTTAAATAATGTAGGAATATGCCATGAGATGCGATATTTAAATTCTACAGAATCGAAACACATAAACACATAAACAGTCAATCAAAAGACGAAATCAAATATTTGGTTAGAACCTAATTAAAAATCCCTAGCAGAGTCGTCATTTCTATTTCGCAAAAATTTTGACTTGTGAGAGTCGCCACTTAATTTTGAAAAGGAATTAAGAAACCTGTAGAGACTTACTTCAAAACGATTCAAAACAGAAAAATCATTTTAAGTTAGACATTCTAGATAGCGGTTCCTATTAACGTTTTAGGAAGGTGTTAGGCACCTAAAACGTCCGCTAACTTGCGGTTATCCGGACTGTTTGAAAACGTCTTTGACTAACTTTGAAAAAGGAAAAATTGACTTTTTTGAAAAGAAAGCGATTTAAGAAATATTTTGATGTTTATGCAAAATTAGTTTATTAGCGACTCGACTAAGGATTTAACTAGGTTCGCAATGCACATAAGGAAAACAAACATAAAGTACAGGGAAAAGGGGAGGAAGTAAGGGATTTGGGCCATTGGTCCAAACCAATAAAACCTATCCTAGTCTAATTGGGCCTTCGACCCATTTCACCTATCCTATTCTAGTTTTAGAGCATTTGGCTTGAATCTGGCTCCACCTGTATTAAATACAATTTTAGCTTCGTGGCCCGAATGAATGAATAAAGAAATAAACAGAATGGATAAAAATAGACAAATGAAGGCAACAATGAATAAGTAAATAAAAAAGATGAGACTTTAAAATTTCCTTTGCCGCTTCCAAGATGGGATTTTAATCCATTTCCCTCCTTTTGAATCCTCGCGTCCGTATGTCATGCGGTGGATTCTCTTTCGGGCTTGACTCAATAGACATAGTAGGCCTCAGTAGCCAATGATGAATATGCACAAAGAAAAGAGTTCGTGTAGGACTCAAATGATTTCCATGCAAAGGAGGGAAAATAAAACACATTAGTATATAATCAAGCAAAGAAAGAATGAGGGAATAAAGTAAAATAAAGCGAAGGAAGCCTACTAACACATGATCAATCAAAGAGAGGAAAAAATTAAAAGGAAACTAATGAGGGTTTAACTAAAAAGGGCAACGTACGGATCTTAAATAATCAACAAAGCAGGCAAATTAACAAAGGTTGGTATGCGATTAAACAAAGAAGGAAGAAAATAGAAAGATAACTAATACCTAATTAACTAAAGAACTAACTAAAGAACAACATGACACGGACCTTAACTAGGCAGTTAGGACATTGTTTTTGAAAATGGCAAAATAGATCCAAAAAAACATAAAGGCAAAGCATATGACACCTTCACAACGAATTTAGAATAGTTGTTTATGCACGTAGGGATAAGACGAGCCCCCGTTTGAGAAGACCAATTGAAACACAATAAACAGTGAAAACTCTTAGTCCAAACAAAGGCTCGTTCTTGGAAAATATCTACACTTAGACTAAGATTTTAACATAAAATTTCCTCAGAGAAATCACACATTCTACATCTAATGGCACTCAATCACAACGGAGAATTAATCAACACCTAAAGCATGATCTCAAAGACATTCTTAAGCACAAACAGGTGCCTGAAATAGAGGCAGTGGCCATCTTTAATTAACACAATTCAAGACGCAACGCAAATTGCAGAATGAGATGCCATCACACACACACACACACACACATATATATATATATATATTAACATACACACACGCATATGGAGCCTTTGAATCTTCATTAAAGAAAACGTTTTTAGTTTTAAAATTCTATACCTTAACAGTGAACACTTCAAACTTCATGGGAGAGTATTTTGGATATAGGAGAAAAAGAGATTAATGCACAACGTCAAAACAAAGAGAAGATAACCAGTTATAAGAAAGGTCGAGATGATAGACATTTGACTAGAAGAAAGGAGAAACTATGTAAGAAAATAATCGATCGAGGAGAAAAGAAAACATTGATCACATACAATATTTCAAACTTTAAATACGAGTCAACCCAGGCAAAACAAACACCCACAGAATAGAAATGTCATCTTGAGTAATGACATGAAAATCAAAAGGGCAACTACAGGCAATTATAAGCTAGCATAGGATTACACAAAGTTGTACTGAATTCGAATAAAAGCAGCGCAAAAGAAAATTAACAACTTACATTCAAGCTAAACAAAGTAATCATATAATCTCAGGAAAAATAGGCTTTTCAAAATGAAATGCTAATTTATACGGACGAGATAGTAAAAAAAATCAATATAACAGAACAACCAGCAAATCAAATCTTCTTCGACAAAACAAAAACAAACCAATAAGGATGACTTCTCGATCAAACAGTCGATTGAAAATCCTATAGCCTTCTAAGGCTTCTGCAAAAAACAGTCCAACAAACAGAGCTATACAAAAATTTCTGCAACTATGAAATAACGAAAATAAAAAATTAAGGAAGACGGAAACTAGAGGATGGAAGATTACCGGTTCAGCACAAAGCCAGATGGAGATGACAAAGAGCAGCAGCTAAGGCAAATAATTCTCACAACCAGATAATACAACTAACATAGCTTTCACCAAAAACCTACGGCCTTCAAGGCTTTTGCAGCAGACAACCTAGCCTCATTCAAGACAAGCAGATAACTACATCTACGAAGAAAGAGGGATGAAGTAGGAGACAACAAAATTAAAGGGACGAGCGTGTGTTTACCTCATTTGGGGCAGCAAAACGGAACTTCGAGCTCCTTTGGACTTCACCACTACTGAGAAAATCAGTATCGATGTGAAAGCCTCGACTAGACGACTACCTTTCTTAGATCTTTGCCGAACAAAAACTACTATTTTCCCAACAAATAGCTCTTTCCCAAAACCCTTTCTTCTTGACCCAAAAGAAATTTTCTCCCACCTAACTTCCTTGGAAAATTTCGAACCCCTCTCTTTTTGCCTTTCAATTTTCCAACCTCTGATTTTCAAAAATATTTCAATCTCCCTACTTTTCGAGCCTAACCTCTGAAATAAGAGAAAGACCTCCTCAGAATTTCCAACCCACAATTTTTGAATCCTAGTTCTCGAAAAAGACCCCCTCCCTAAGCCAGATCCTCAAAAATCCAACCCCTAAAGTTGTGACCTAATTCGTACTTATATAGAAGATGGAAATTGGGGGGTATCTTATGGATTTTTCAAAGGTAATTTGAAATTCAAACCCTTAGGATCCCTGGATCGTAACCAATTTGGATTTTCTTCCACAAATCCGAAACCAGTGGACCAATCAAATGCGGGGAAGACAAAAATGTACCCAAGAACCAATGAAAATTTACAAAATATTTATGTATCCATACAAGTTATCCCAAAATTTACGAAATTGAACCGTTGGAGATGACACCTAGGCTATTTTTCTAGAATCTTCGACGTTCTTCCTTGTTGTACTATCGTGTGAGGCACGTGAAGAAGGCTACAAATGGGTTGGTTATGGGTTGTTGGTTGTACGAATTGGGTTACGTCTTTGCTGATATTGGTTGAGTGCTAGGTCTATTTTGGGGGAGCTGGGTTCGACTATTCGCGATTTGGAAGCCAAAAGCGTGTTTGCTGTTGTTTGCTAGGTTAGGAGAAGATATTAAGAGGATTGGGCCAGGTCATGATGTTTGGAAGGTAGGCTGGAGCGTTCTTGTATATTGTTATTATCTTGGGCCGAAATTATTGGGGTGAGATGTTGGGTTAATTAAGCTAAAGGGGGAAATTGGGCTGAGCGTGTTTAGGAAGTGGGCCGGGCTAAGATGTGTTGAAAAAAAAAAAAGAACAAGGGATGGTGACTTAGTATTGGGCCTGGGTAGGTTAGAATAAATTAGGACTGGAATTATTACTTTACAAAAGAGCCAACCTGACATGAGATTTGACCCATTTCATCCAATCTTGGCCAATTGAGAATTAGTTAGTCAATTGTCTTGCAATTGTGGCCTAATTAATTTCAATTATGGCCCAATTCAATAAATTGGCTAAATTAAAACAAGATCCCGTGCGAATTATGAACCGTTTAATCCCGAACTTTTTGATTTAATAAAATTAAACAAGTATTTATCCAAATAAATTATTTTCAGAGTAGATCATATTTAAATCAAGATCTTAATCATTTGAATTTAGTTTCAAAAGTAATCCCTAATTAAAATTTGATATTGATAAAAATATTTATTTAAATGACATCATTTATACAATCTCGTCTACGTAAATACAAAAATATATAATTATCACTTAATAACAAATTTAGCCCAAATACATATTTTAAAATGCATTTATTTGAAAAAAATAATTGTTGCAATTTTATTTGAAAATTGAAGAAACTCGAGATTAAACGTAGTTGTGGAGGGCAAAAATTAGGTGTCAACAACGCCAAAAAATCTTCACGATCCAACTGCTGATAATCCAAACCCATTCTGGCAGTATCTTGTGCTACACGGTGGACCTTCCCTCGAAGGATACTGAAGGCCTGATCTCATTCATGGGCCTGTCGATCTCAAAAATCAACAATATCTCTTGCACGTTGTTCATGAGCAGACGCAACCTCCAACTGTTCTCGCAATATTGCTCTTTCACGGATCCACTGAAATCTTTCTCGATCAAATTCTTTTTGCATGTTCTTTTCAAATTCTTGCAGTTGCTGTCAGCGAGATGTGGCAAGTTTTGCAACATGTGACCCCCTAGTGGTAGCCAGTTTGATTTGTCCCCGAAGTGTAACCTTAATATCTGTTGATTTAGCTTTCTCTTCAGCAAATTCCCTTTGTTGTTCATCTATTTTTACCCTGGCATGCTCTAATTCTACTCTCAAAGCTTGGTTGGCCTCATGATGTTCTCGCATGGCTCTCTCAATCCCTATCCTGATTACAGTTTCCTGATCTATAGGTTCTCTAACTGATCTTTCCAGTCTGACTGGCGGACTCGACTGTTCTTCAAACCATTTACGGTAATCTGGGTGCACTTCTACTTTTTCACGCTCTATGACCAGCGTTTCAATTCACATGATACGGTAACCCTCCCAAATCTACTGGGCCAATTCCTTCGGAAGTGGGATCTTTGGTATGACCTCAAATACAAACTCGGTTATTTTTTTGTAATGGGAATTATTTGACGTCTTCCTAGCTGACGTAAAACTCTTAATGTAACATACATTTGAACACCCCTAATACCCATTAATAATAATAACGGTTGAATGATAGAACTATGTATGACTTGCCTCCAAGGGAACCAAGGGAGATTCCAAGTGATTTTATCTGCTGTCAGAGAACGGAAAATCTTTTCCCAATCTCTAACTCCTTTTGGGCATTTATATTTCTCTAATCTCTCTTCATAATCTTTGATGCGATTGAATCTTTCAAGATTAAATCTTACCATTGTAGGACGTCGGTAGAGATGCTCCACAATCCACATCTGTAACAAGATATTACATCCCTCAAAAAAACTCTTTTCTTTCTGACAAACGGTTAAAACACGGTAGATATCTGCCAGGATCATTGGTACCATAGTGTAATCTTTCTTAATCAGTATCTGTACCACCCCTGCTAAATGAATATTAATTTTTTCTTCTCTCCTCAGGAAAAACATAGTGCCTGGAAAGGCTACCATGAATGCAAATCGTCTGTGAACTTTCCAAGCCTCAAAACTTTCCTTATTACAAAGCTATTTACCATACTTTTCAAATCTCTCTCGTCTTCCATATCTGTCATACAAAAACTGCAAGGAAACCCAACTTTTTTTCATTGATTCTTCTTTTGAGTTTCGTATGTTCATGAGCTTGCAGAATCTGTTTATCGAAATGAGTCTTGGGGTTATAAGTTTCTTCTGATCCAACATACATCTCTATCTCTTCTAAAGTAGGAGTCAACTCAAAATTCGAAAAAAGAAACACATTGTTCTTCGGGTTCCAGAAAGTTTGTAACACATCAATCACCTCCCTATTAGGCTTGATTGTCATAATACTCATCAAAAAACCCAAATACTTATATATCTCATCATAATTGAATGTATCCATTTTGTTCTACCACAACCAAAGCTGCAAAGGGGTACAATCCATAACCTGAAAAGATACACTCCCATCCCTCTTTCTCTTTGGACGTTTTCCACGAACAGGGGGGAGACATTTTATACCTATTGACAAGGACATGAAATTAATAAATGTCTAGATTTAGGTTGAACTCAATTCATTAATTTTTGAAAAGAATTTTTAACTTGACTCGTGAGAACTAGTGCGACCATTAAATTAGGGCCTAGATGTAAAGAACGATTTTATTAAAAATCAAAGTGAGAGAAACATGATTAATAATATTTTTAGGAGAAACACTTATTCAAATTGACTCTATCAAAAATTTTGCAATAACAAACCTCTAGACGATTTTAACTATATGTTTAGAGACAACACCCCCAAAGTTCACTTAAAAGAACAAAAGGAAATTAAAATAAAATGACTTAGAAAATAAGAAAAGAAAAATGATTGTTTTATGTATGAAGTTGTATAAAAATTTCAGCCTCAAGACCCCTAAAAGTTTAGGACTGTTAAAATATATGTTTACATATTTTATTATTTTATAAAAATTCAGCTCACGACCCCTAAAGGCTCAGGTTATTATGATTTTAATGTTAAAATTAATTTTGAAAAATAAAAATAAAAAGTAAAATAAAGATAATAATATTCATGAAAATAATCATTTTTTCTTATTATTATTATTTTTTCAAAAATATCCTTCAATAAATTTTTGAATAAATATATATCTTAGATAAGACATCCTACGTATCCCTTTAAATAGTGAGAATCAGACCCTCGTAGTTCATGAAGATCGTAAAACTATGTTACTATATATTTAAAAATTTTCCTTTCTTTTAAAAATAAAATTTTTCTTTGAAAAAAATGATTCACTAAATGTGAGGATAAATTAATCTCTTGCATTTTAAAATTGCCTAAAGCCGGTCAACAAACAAACAACCTTCCAAACAAATGTCAAAAAACACGTAGGATGCACATGTTGGTCTTTATAAAGTAGGTCACCTGTCCTAGATAGACTCGGCCCCTGTGCCGAGTCCCGCTAAGTCAAATACATATGATACAAATAAAGCGGCAACTAATAGGGATAACCAGATTCTGAGTTTTCAGTTCTTCTAAGTGTAAGCCTAATAGGGATAGGTGTGTAGACTGGCTTACCCGAGCGGACACTCGAGCCGGGCAGGGACAACTTGGTCGGTAGCAGGGCAACACCGCCTTTGTTGCCGATCCAAACTCCGCCTATCATGTGTGACTATATCCTTCACCAGGTGCCTTGACACTCCGGTTATCTCAAAAGAAAGTTAGGATGCATACGCTGCATTCCTTCTATCCTATTTCAGAGACTCAGAGGAGATGCGTAAGAGAAGACAGGTTATAAATACAATTCAACAATATCAAAGCGGTAAATAAGTGACAAATAGCACATAAGGCCAACAAACACAATATCAACAATAATTAAAGCAAATATAAGTCAATATAAAAAGCTCGAATTCTCATTATTCTCCAGCAGAGTCTCCAGAGATGTCACACCCCTTTTTCGCTCGAGGAACGAGTCGAAGAGTTTTATCAATTAAAGTGACGGTTTTGAATAAGGATTATTTATTAACAGAGTCGCCACTTGGAATTGAGTTGTGGTGTTCCAAGTCACCTTATTGAATCCCTAATCAAAAGGAAATGACTCTTTATTTTGGTCTACGAAAACAGAAGATCGGGTAAGGAATCTGTTGACCGAGAGGAAGATATGAGGCACCCCTCGAGTCCCGTAGTTCTAGCACAGTCGCGTTATTGACTTATCTTGACTTAAACTATTTTGATAAATTATGTTTGGGCCTAAGTTCGATCATATTTATTAGACTAAAACTTATTTAAAACTCTTGTATTAAATAAATCGATGAAAATTAATTTTAGAAAAATATTTGCCAAGGTGCATTATTGCATCCTTGATTTTTTAAATATCTCAGAAAGATGCGTACACCACATTCTTAATCGAGACAAATATATTAAACGTACTTAAAAATGTTTATCGCTATGAACATGATTATTTTACTATGAATTCATAACAATTTTTATTTATTCAAAACGCTATATAATTTTATTAGCAAATTGAACAAAATTTATTCAAAGTGAAACACTAATTTAATAAATAATTATTAAATCTTATTAATGATAATAATAAATAAATTACAAATAATAATAATAATAATAACAAAAATAATAGAATAAAATAATATAAAACCAACATTTGTAGTTATCAGTAGACCAAATTAATAATTGAGAAACAGTTAAGAGAAAACATAGTATTAGTACATATTTTTCTATATATAAACAGTAACTGCAGAATGATTCTGGAAAGGAGTTTAAGAGGAGAAGGTACGCCTGCCAATGATTAGTGGTTGGTGGTGCGGCGGCGAGGTAGTTCTAGCCGAATTTAGCGTTAGAGAGGGGATTTGCTGGCGGGAAAGGGAAAGGAAGAAAAGGACGGAGGCAGTGCGAGGCCGATTGGTTCGCTACTGTAGCGATTCTAGCCAAATCCGGTGGTTTTTCCGGCAAAGGGGGAAGGCGACAGCGATAATGGGTTTGGGAAGAAGGGGCCAGTGCCGGCGTAATGGTGGTTACCGGATTTGGTGGGGTTCACCGGATCTGATTCGGTGATTATTATAAAGGGGGTTTTTCGGCGGATTATCGCCGGAACTGTCCATCGGGTCGAATTTTGATGGATTTTTCGATGATGGGTAATTTTGGTCGTTATTTTTAACGTTTTTCGGCAATAACCTCGTCGAAAAATTATACAGCCTTCACTGAAACTTATCCCGTCTAAAACTTCTTTTCCAACTAATTTTCTTTCGTATTTTTACTGTGTGTGCAGATGTTTATGTATATACGAAACAGTATGAATGCATTTATTTATATCAGTGAATACATATATTACAGTGTACATTGCTACATTTTTATTCAGTATAATAAGCAAATAATATCACATATCAAATAATGGGATTATTAACACAATATTGAACATGTTTTGCTTTACTACGAAAAAATCATATACAACATAAAGTTGAATAAGAACGTGTTTTGAAACTAAAGCAAAATACTTGAATATCGTCACCAGAATCGGAACTCGAACAAAAATACGAAACTTTAATTCGATACTTTTTCTTTTTCTCTCTTTGTTCCTGAAGATTTTTACTCTCTCAAATGTTTCCGATTTATTTATTTATTTCTCTGGGCTTTTCTATATCTGATAGTGGTGATGAATAGTACATAGAGAGAGAATTGACTGGGTGAAAAATCCTTAAATAAAGGATTTTTTTAGGGGGAAACAGATATGGGGAACGGTTTTGTGCAGATAAGGTTTGGGATTTGAATTTAAATTTTAAAATTTATTTATTTATTTATTTTCTTAAAATATGATAATAGTGATAAAAATAATAAATTAAATAAAAATAATAATAATAAACATAATAATACCTAATCAATTTTTTATTTAAGAAAAATACAATAAAATTTACAAATAGTTAAATTAATTATAATAAAATAATATTAAAACTACTAGTTTATTTATTAAAATTGAGAAAAGAAAAATATTTTTAATTTTTTATATTATTTTTAAAATTAGAATAAAAATATAAATAAAATTATCAACAATTTTATTTAGTTATTTATTTTTTAACTAAAAATTATTATAATAATAATAATAATAATCAAATAAATTTTATTAAATATAAATGTTTAATATCGATAAACAAGTTAAAAATTTAGGGAGAATCAAAAATCACGTGTCTACACCTTCTGCTAGCTTTTAATTAGTTTTTAATCCATATGTTGTTATAGAGTTTTTTTCTTTTTGACTATCAATATCCGATTTATCATCATTCAAAATTTGTACTTGTTAATTTTCACGATCTGTTGTTTCGATCTCAACCCTAATGCTACTCTACATTATGGAAATGTGTAAACAATAGGTTTCATACAAATATTTAACTAACTTGTCCATAAGCTTATTCTTAAGTTTAGTGGGTCATGCTGCCTCTAACATTCTACTAGCTTTTAATTAGTTTCTAATTTTTTTATTTAAAAAAAAAAAAATTGGGGGTAGGGGAAGGGGGAATGGGGGGATTACAATGTGGGAAATTAAACCCTCACCAACAAGGTGAAAGTTTAGGTAACTAACCAACTAAACTACTAAGATTCTCCTAATTAGTTTCTAATTCATATGTTGTTATAGAGTTTTTTTTTTTTTTTTTTGGGGGGGGGGAGGCTACCAATATCTGATGTATCATCATTCAAAATTTGCAATTATTAATTTTCACGACCTGTTATTTCAATCTCGACCCTAATTCTACTCTACATTAAGGAAATGTGGAAACAATAGGTTCCATGCAAAACTTTAACCAACTTCTCCATAAGCCTATTCTTAAGTTTAGTGGGTCATGCTACCTCTAACATTCTACTAACTTTTAATTGGTTTCTAATTCATATGTTGTTATAGAGTTTTTTTTTCCTGGCCATCAATATCTAATTTATCATCATTTAAAATTTGCAATTATTAATTTTTACGATCTGAACATGCGAACAAATCGAAGGGTTCAACATCTACCATATATATATAAAAAATAATTTTAATCATATATAAATAATATAATTTTCTACCGAAGAGAGTTCAGATGAATCCCCTCATCAAAGGGTAGCTCTGCCCCTGACCTTGACCCTAATGCTACTCTACATTAAGGAAATGTGGAAATAATTGGTTTCATGCAAAACTTTAACTAACTTCTCCATAAGCATATTCTTAAGTTTAGTGGGTCATTGCTACCCCTAACCTTCTACTAACTTTCGATTAGTTTTTAATCCGTATCTTATCACATAAAGTTTATTTTACTATCGATATCGAATTTATTATAGTTCAAGATTTATCCCAAACCGCTATTCTACTTTAAGGAAATGTGGAAACAATAGGTCCTATGCAAATTTGAATTAGCTCTACTTCTCCTTAAGCCTATTACCCCTAACTTTCTACTAGCTTCCAATTAGTTTGTAATCCATGTCTTATCTTAAAGTTTTTTTTTTTTTTTTTTTTTGCTATTCGTATCTAATTTATCATCGTTCAAGATTTTCAATTATTATTTTTCTTATTTCGATCCCAAGCCCCAATGCTACTCTACTTTAAGTCTTAAGAAAATGTGAAAACAATATATAGGTCTCATGCAGTGGCGGAGCCAGACTTTTGGTTAAGGGTGTTCATATTTTTCCTTGGGCAAAGAACTATTTAAGAAACAAAGAAAATAAAGTATTGTTGCACCTGCCAAGGTTCAAACCCGGGTTGTTGATGCGGAAATGCAATCTCTTGACCACTAGACTATGTTTTTCTAGCTTGTCAAGGGTGTACAACAATATGTATATAGTCATAAATATCTATATTTAACCTATATACTCAAAAAAAAATTCTGACAAAGAGTGTTCATCTGACCATCCTTCGTTGGCTGTGGCTCTGTCACCCATGTAAATTTGAACCAACTCCACTTATCTATGAGCCAATTCTTAAATTTAGTGGGTCATGCTACCCCCTAACCTTCTACTAGCATTCGATTTGGTTTGCACTTAATTAAGATCATGCAATATGAACTTATATGCTCTAGGTAAAGACATCATTGGCCTAACTTTCTTGAAGTCATAATTCTCCTATTTTAGAATTCCGTTTTCTTACCCTATTGGTCTTGCTTTCATGCCCATCTCATGTTTTTTTTTTTCTGATTAGACGTTCGGTATCCGCATTGTCGCGTCGGGTAGGGTTCATTTAAAGCTAACACTTTCGATCAAGAATTTTTTCATATTCAAGACTTGAATTCGAGACTTTTGATTAAGGGAGGAGCAGTCCATCCACTGCACCACATCCTTTGGTGGTTATGCCTATGATCTCATGTTACTTTCTTCGTCCATCTTTATTTGTGCACTATTGATTTGACACATATCTTAAGAAATAATCAATAATATGAGTTTACTATATCACTTTTTGAATATAATAAGTTTAATTCACTGAATAATTAATATATTTAATAGCAAGGGTAAAATAGACATAAATAAGTAGATTATCCATTTATTTTCAAACTGAACAAGTTTTGCTGAATATTTATTTTTAGGAACATAAACAAATAAAGATAGCCGAAGGGAGTGCATAGTAGCTTCTAAGGAAGGGAGACTTTTTTGAAAAAAGAAAAAGTAAATTACTTTACTATATAATTTCATTTCATGCATATATATATGAATGATAAGAGGTGGTAAAATTAGCTCATAAGAACATAATTTCTATAATTCCTTTTTAAGTTTTGGTTGGTTATCATCCGTTCACATATTAACATAGCCTAACTCATTTTTATTTATACTCTTAATTCATTTCGGTTCAACCTATTTTAGTCAATCAAAACTTAGACTGATATATAGCCTAAATTGACCCATAAAAAATTTTGTCAAAATATTTTCAAAAAGACATTTTTAAAATTTGATACTTACGTATAGTTATAGAAAAAAAAAAATAGTTTTCACTAAAAAATTTATAAGAGCAAATAAAACAATTAAAACTTGATAAGAATTGAGCAGGTTGAATTATAACTTGTATTTTAACTCGTATTTTAGTTCAACTCATTTCAGCTCAACTAACTTTTGGGTGAATCAATAATCTATTCATGCTCCATTTTAATCTATCAAAATTTATCTCAACTTGCCTATTTAACATCTCCGGCGATTGACCATTTAAGAAATTCAACTTTATAAACCTCTAGCCTGCCTTCTTATCACGAGTTGAATAATTCTTCAGACAAATATAGGTAGGGGTATACAACATGTGCAGTGTGTTTAATTGCATTTAATAATACGGCAATGGAAAGTTGATAAATTTAAATGAACAAAATTGACTTTGCATTGTCATTTTAGGTCATCAATTAATGTAACATTTATGTAATAGGTGGTGGGTTCGTTGAGTGGACATATCTGTTTTTTTACTCTCTTCGTTCATTTTACTTTGAAATCATTTCTTATTTAGTTAGTTCGTTAAAAAAAAGTATTATTTTGTTGTAACTAGAAATAATTTAATTTTAAAATTTTCTTTTTGTCGTTAATAAATTTAAGAATTGTTCTAGACCACACTTTTCAAATGTATTTTTTTCTTAAATACTGTATCAAAACAAATGGTGCCACATTAAATGGAATAGAATGTTTTTTTCATTCTTTAAATGAGTAAAACATCTAGTACCCCTAGACTATGATCAAATTTGTTACTATACACTCCAACTTCACAGGTCTTATTACCCCTGAACTCAATTTTAGTTTATTTTTGTCTCCCTTTTTAGCTGATGTGACACCTTTTTGCTGACGTGACACCTTTGACGTAAATTTCATTTTTATGTAAGAAAGATGCCATGTTAGCACAAAAGGGTGACAAAAATATGCTAAAATTACGTTTGAGGGTAATAGGACCATGTGAAATTGAAGTGTGTCGTAGCAACTTTGACCATAGTTGAAAAGCTACTGAATGCTTATCTCTTTCTTTAAATTGACCAATGTTGATGTAGTTTGTAAGCTCAACAATCATCATACTCCAAACTTTCTTAATATTCTACTCATAAAGGTTCTTCTCTTCTCTTCTCTTGTCTTCTAGCAATGGCACAAAATTCTCCTAATGGAGAAACTCAACCATCTAAGTTACCAAATTTTCTTCTTTCTGTTAGACTCAAATATGTTAAACTTGGTTACCATTACTTAATATCAAATGCAATTTATCTCATCATTGTTCCAATTCTTGTTGCTGTGGGACTTCAATTATCAACACTTACACTTGAAGACCTAATGGCAAATCTTGCAATGTTGAAATCTTATTCAACCCTAGTTGTTTTTTTGGCCACAATATATTTTATGAGTCGTCCTAGGAACGTTTACCTAGTCGATTTTTCGTGTTACAAGCCACATGAACGTTACATGATATCTAAAGAACGTTTAGTTGAAAAATTAACAGATATTTTCGATGAAAGTAGTTTGAATTTTCAGAAGAAAATATTGTACAACTCGGGTTTAAGTGATAAAACTTATATACCAGTCGATAAATGGATCCCATCGAATTTTTCGCTTAGAAGTAACCAACATCAATCGAAATTGGTTATTATTGGTGCTATAGATGATTTATTGGCGAAAACCGGAGTTAAAATTAGAGATATTGGATTTATTATTGTGAATTCTAGTATGTTTAATCCAACACCTTCACTTTCTGCCATGGTTGTGAACCATTATAAGCTTGGTGTCAATGTGATTACATACAATCTTGGAGGCATGGGATGCAGTGCTGGACTTATTTCTGTGGACTTGGCTAATAGGCTTTTACAGGTTGGTATATCCTCTTTCTCGATATATTTTTTAGACCGTTTCAGAAAGATTAGTAAGAAAATAATTTAATTTAGAAATAGCCTTAGCTTGTAAATGTAGCTGGTTAAATTGAACTGATAGTATCAAAAACAACTTTACAAAATTCTCATGAAACTTTCCGTAAACACTTCTATGAAGGCTCCAATAACACTTATTCACTAGGAATTTTATTTTATATGTCCCTCTTTTTTAGTCCATTGCAAAAAGATCAATAGTTTAAATTTTTTATTCTTATTGTTTTGGTTGTGTTTAAATTTTCTGGCATTTGATTACTAAGTGATATTTAAAAAAAAAAAAAAAAAAAAGACATTGTTAAACAACAGAGGAAACACAACTTCTCGCGCTTTTAGTTGGAAGTCAACTTCCTTCATAATTATTTCAGCTCACTGCTTCATATCACTACATTAACTAAATAGTACTTGATCACATTATTATCAACCTTTAATACACAAAAGATTCATCAAAATACTATCTCATTCATTAATATCATCATCAACTTTTAATAAACACTTCACTCTCTAACCAATTTTAGAAAATAAGTCATTTTCTAGAAAAAATAATGTTACTTTTGGAAAGATGACTTCAGTCAAATCAAATACTCATACAATGCCACAAATTCTACGGATATTTTTTTGTATTTTATGTAAAGTATTTTATTTTAAAAAAAATTATGTGCTCAATCAAACATCATCATCGTTATGCAACGGAGCGAAAATGTGTGTATCATTGTGGTCAAAATTGTTGACTTTTGAAATTATTGTACAGGGACAAGCCAACAGCTATGCACTTATAGTAAGCACAGAAATAGTATCATCAGCCTTCTATACTGGGAATGATAAATCAAAGTTGATACCAAATATGATTTTTCGGATGGGTGCATCTGCTGTTCTCCTGTCGAACCGCTTCTCCGACCGTAGACGGTCGAAATATCAACTGATGCATGTCGTCCGCACCCACAAAGGTGCAGACGACAGAGCGTTCAGTTGCGTGTTTCAAGACGAAGAAGAGGATGGGAAAAAAGGCATGTCATTGTCAAAAGACCTAATGGCAGTGGCAGGTGAGGCATTAAAAACCAACATTACAACTTTAGGCCCACTAGTCCTGCCGATGTCCGAGCAGCTCCTCTTTTTCGCCTCGTTAATAATGAGGAACGTCTTAAAGAGGAAAATCAAACCATACATCCCGGATTTCAAGATGGCATTCGAGCATTTCTGCATTCATGCAGGTGGTAGAGCTGTGCTAGACGAACTTCAGAAGAATCTTGATCTCTCCGAAACACTTATGGAACCATCCAGAATGACTCTTTATAGGTTTGGGAACACTTCAAGTAGCTCAGTGTGGTACAATTTGGCCTATTCAGAGGCTAAAGGGAGGATAAAGAGAGGCGATAGAGCGTGGCAAATAGGTTTTGGATCAGGTTTTAAATGTAACAGTGTTGTTTGGCGCGCGCTGAGGACAGTCAATCCAGCAAAAGAGAAGAATGCATGGACAGATGAAATCGATGATTTCCCGGTTCAAGTTCTACGCTGATGTGTAATACTGGAACTGTAAAACACAATCAAAATCAGTCTAGCATGTTTAATTGTGCAAACAATTATTTGTACAATCTATTTGTATGAGAAATTGAAGCCAGATTTAGCACTAGTAGGTT
Source organism: Capsicum baccatum var. pendulum (assembly GCA_030864225.1). NCBI lineage: Eukaryota > Viridiplantae > Streptophyta > Magnoliopsida > Solanales > Solanaceae > Capsicum > Capsicum baccatum. The sequence continues at coordinate 256,867,840 of CM061560.1, read as the reverse complement.
GTTCGAATTTCAATTTCATTACAAGATTTCAGTCAGATTGGTGACTTGGATTTCAATTTTTTCATTTCAATGTTAGCTCATATATTCATGATCTATATGTTGAAGGAAACTACCTTGTTCTTGAACCTTGATGTAGCTTATTACTCCATTTTAATTTTAATTTGTTCTTTTACTCTGACAAAACGACATAATTTACTTTTGAATTTTTGCGATCTTAACTATGTAACTAGGATGCTGAAGATAACAAGTTACTAAATATGTGGGACGGAAAAAAAAAGGGGTGAGGGTGTGTGGGGAGGGTTTAACTTGAGTTGGAAAAATGACAACTAATTCTAAATAACTTGAGTTAGCTTTCATTTCTTGTGTTAGATATCTAATCTGTATTTGCTTTGTATATGATCCATTTGAAATAAACGTTTCTTACCAAAAAAAAATTCCATACCCAAAACTCGAAATTCAGTGTAAAACGACTTATTCTATCTTCTGATCATCTCAAATTTAAGAATTTTGCAAGATTGAATTTGTAAGGTACCTATTGAAACCAAAAAAAGGTTTATCCAGACTCGAGAGTGTGACAATTCCTTATCAACTTCTAAAGTAATAATTACCCTCTACCAGTTATATCACTTGTACTCATGAGCTTCCCAGTAATCTTCTTATCCCTTTTACTATCTGAAAAAAAAAAAAAAAAAAGGCAGTCCGGTGCACGAAGCTTTCGCTATACACAAGGTTTGAGAAAGGGCCGGACCACAGGGGCTGTTTCCAGACTAGAATTTGTGATCTCCTGATCACATGACAACAACTTACCAGTTACTCCAAGGCTCCTTTTTACTATCTGACATTTATGGAAAACTCAAAACGAGAATTTCTCCACATTATTTTAAAAAATTGTTAAAAATCGAGTAAAAAACCGACCTCGTGACGTATGTTACCGATCAACAAGGAACTTCATTCTTTTTTTTTTGTTGTTCAAAAAACTGACCTCATGAAGTATTTCTTTTTAAAAAATTTTGAACAAAAATTTGAAAATCTCACCAATGACCTCTTTTTATTCTCTTCTTCTTTTGGGGCTTCTTTTACCTTTAGGCTTTATTCACATGACTACCATTCCAAAAACAGGAAATGTGTGATGTGACAATTGCAATTTGCAAGAGAGCAAGATGCACATGATACATAACTGGTTCTTTGGGATGAGACAGCTGAATCCACAACTCGTTTTAGTTACTAATTCGCAATTAAAATATACTCTACTATCTAAGCAGAACTTATTGGTTCATCTGAATCCGTACCTAATATTGTAGCTCCACCTACTCTATATAAAATATCCAGAAATATTTGAATGTGAACCCAATTATTATTGTACATTAACATGAGGTCGTTGCGCGAACTCATAAACTTTAAATTCTAGATCTATCTTTGCTGACTATCTTGACCTAACGATGTATAATTGGGAACAAACCAAACTCTTATATACAATGTCTGTTTTAGTAAGTTGAGAGAATTGAGCGATAGGTGACAAGTGGAGTAAATCTTAAAATTAAAAAAGGTGACAATTTTGATTAACTAAGGTCAAAATTTCAATTAATTTTTGATTAAGTTAATTAAAGTGTGAAGTATAATTTTTAAAACTTTTAATCTTTAAAAAAAGTTCCCTTCTATTTCAAATTTTAAAATTTAAAATTTCTTCCCACCTTATCTTATCAATCTTCCTTTCTTTTTATTTTCTCCCCTTTCTCTCCCCAGATTTCCTTCTTCCTTCATCTTTTTTCTTCTTTCTCTTTGCCATATTTTTCACAATCACCGCCTCCAAGACGTTCATCCTTTTTATTGCATTATTTTTCTTGTTCTTCTCTCTCTTTTTTATTTTTATTTTTATACATTATTTTTTAATTTTGAGAACTTTGATTTTTTTAAAAAATGATTGAATAAATTATGCGAAATTCAAGCAACTATGATAGTTGTTTCAACAACTGGGTTAGTTGCTACAACAACTGCGGGCAGCAACTTGATTGTTACAACAACTATAATTATTGTGTAGTTACTGTAGCAGCTATAATAGTTGTTGGCTTGTTGCGGTAATTATTGTAGTTGTTACAGCAACTACGGTAATTGTTGTAACAATTGCGACAGTTGCTGCAACAACTTGGACAGTTGCTGCAACAACTTGGACAGTTACATGCTTTTCTGGCAAAAGATGTGGTGGAGAAGCCGACGAAAAAGAAGATGATAGTTATGGTGGAGGAGGAGGTTGTAGTGTATGAGGAAATGGTGATGGTTGTGGAGGAGGAAGAGGAGAAAGTGGTGATTATGGAGAAAGAAGAGGAGGTGTCGATGGTAGCGGAGAGAAGTTGGTGGTGGTGATAAGAGGGTGGGTTGGGGTGGAAAATTAAAGTTTTGTGTAAATAATAAAACTTAAGGGTTTTAAAATTAAGGCCATTAACATTAATCTTAAAATTGTCACCTCCACGCAATAATTAATATTTTGTGTTTTGTATGATGGAAAATGTTTTCTGAAAAATGTTTTTCCTATTTTCCCTTGTTTGGTTGTAGTAAAATATTGGGAAAACATTTTCCAAGATAACTCATTTTCCTCTATTTGAGGAAAATGACTTCCCTCATGGACCAAGGGAAGTCATTTTTCGAAAAATGACAAATGTGACTTATACCCCCACCCCTCTTCCCCACCCCAACAACACTCATATTCGAATGACTCAAAAAATTCACACTTCTTAATAATTTACATTACTCGAAAATATTTTTCACTGTGCATTGTTTCAATTTTTCACTGCTTGAAATAAAACATAGTGAAGCCCAAATTTTTTCCTTTTTCAATATTTGTTGAATGTATTGTTATTTTCATAGTCATAGAGGAAGACTTACCTATGTTACTTTTGCTAATTACATATTTCATTTTGTCATCGATGTAACTTGTTTCACAAGGTTGAATAAGTTTGTCGTTCCGTTATATTTCTATTGCTTGTAGTATCTTGAGATTGTCCTGACAAAATGTTGAAAAGTATTTCCTATATCTGCTAATTAATAGTTTCTTAAATTTAGTGATTGTAATATTTTAGTATTCGATATTAATATTATTTTCTATGCTTAAATTAGTTCTTACAAATTGTTGGGTTGCTAGAGACAATGATATACTAGTTAACAGTTAGTAGTATTTTCTAAAAAAATATTTTTCTCTCACTAATCAAACACTAGAAAATATCTTTCTAAAAAATATTTTTAACTCACCAACCTAACACCATAAAATATTTTTCGAAAAATATGTTTCACTCACCAACCAAACATGAGAAAATAAGTAGAAAACCAACTTATTTTCCAGGAAAACCAACTTATTATTATTATTATTATTATTATTATTATTATTATAATAATAATAATAATAATAATAATAATAATAATAATAATAATAATAATAATAATAATAATAATAATAATAATATGACAAGCACACTATTAATTTTTTTTCTAAAAAAGAAATAGTATAAAAGAAAATGATAATATAGGAAGAAAGACCAAAAGAAAAATTAACAAACCCAAACCAACTTAAATTCTTCACCCCTCACGTAATTTTCCATTCTCTCCCGCTATATATAGATTGTTTATTTATTTTAAAGATTAAAAAAAAATTAAACATAAATCAATTATACGTAAGTATTTTGAGAGATGATATCTTTAACATGAATATTCTATATTTTTTATACTTCAAAATTACAATTATAAAAATATAACATTTATTTTAAAAGATAACGTTTTCTAAAAATAGTGTACAAAAGATAAAGTTTTCTAAAAATAGTGTACACGTAAAAGTAAAGTTAACAAAAACTTATTTAGTTTGAAACATTTTATGTACTTTTAAATTGAAGCTTTAAAAAAATAACTTTTATTTTTAAAGATAATTTATTTTTAAAATTACTCTTTAGATTAAGATAAACTTTGCTAAAAATTAGATAGATATTTTTGAATTTTTAATTTAAATGAAAGTCCTAGATTCTTTTAAATTTGAATTGAAAATAAAACCTAAACTAGATAAAACTTACTATTTAGATTAAGATAAAATTTGCTAAAAATTGGTTCGATATTTTTTAATTTTGAATTTAAATTAAAAGTCATATTTTTTAAAATTTGAATTGAAAACAAACTCTAAACTAGATAAAGCTGAATTTCAATTAACTTTTTTTTATATAAACTAACTTTCTAAAAAAACTTCTTATTTTATTCTCTAAAACTTTTTTTTTGAATTCTTCGTTTAGCTTTTTTTTTTTCGTTATATAACAATCATGGATGACATGTGTGCATATTAATATATATATGCACAGTTTGTAACTATTCAAAGTTTGATTCAAGATTATTTGCTTATAATTGATTAATAATTTGTGTTATCTTGGTGAAAAAAAAAATTATTGTAAATCATTTTATTGAGATCGATGATTATTGTGAAATTATCTTCTATATATGTATTCGACACTGATCTCCATTCTTTGATTGTGCTAGATTTATACAATGCGGTGAAAATTATCTTCATAGAGATCTGTGTCTAGACGATCAATAATTTTGAGAACGACAGCAAATAGACGGACAATAATTTTGAGAGCGACAGCCAAACAACAGAAGAAGTTTAAGGTAATTGCTTTAGGAATATTGTGTGTATGCTTGATTGTTTTTCCTCAAAATCAATAGATTATGATATGTTAGTTTGTCACACTATTTTTTTTATATTGTGTTTTTCGAAAAATAATAATTTAACAAACAAAAGTGCTATTGAATTTGAATTTAAACTAAACTTGAATTGACATAATAGAATTTGTGCTATTTTGTTAAAAAACAAATTATTGTAAATTATTTTAATGAGATCGATGATTATTGTGAAATTATCTTCTATATATGTATTGGACACTGATCTCCGTTCTTTGATTGTGCATGCTAGATTTATATATATATAAAAAAAAGCAAAACATAAGCAAGAAAAGATGTCACGTGTCAAGCTATTAAAATAGCCACGTGGCAATTTTTAAGACAATATTAAAAAATATTTTAAGACAAAGTTAAAAAAGCAAAATATAAGCAAGACAAGATGTCACGTATCAAGCTATTAAAATAGCCACTTGACAATTTTTAAGACAATATTAAAAAATATTTTAAGACAAAGTTAAAAATATTGCAATAAAATTTTGAATTAAGAATAGAAACAAACAATTAAAGAGTTCTAATAGATATATACTATTTCAAATTTACCTCTTATAAAATTTAAATGTTATAAAATATATTTAAATATAATTTATTTACATATTAGGGAAGATAAAAAACTATTAAAATAATAATAATCATATGACAAGCACACTTTTAATTTTTTTCTAAAACAGAAATAGTATAAAAGAAAATGATAATATAGGAAGAAAGACCAAAAGAAAAATTAACAAACCCAAACCAACTTAAATTCTTCACCCCTCACGTAATTTTCCATTCTCTCCCGCTATATATAGATTGTTTATTTATTTTAAAGATTAAAAAAAAGAATTAAACATAAATCAATTATACGTAAGTATTTTGAGAGATGATATCTTTAACATGAATATTCTACGTTTTTTATACTTCAAAATTACAATTATAAAAATATAAAATTTATTTTAAAAGATAACGTTTTCTAAAAATAGTGTACAAAAGATAAAGTTTTCTAAAAATAGTGTACACGTAAAAGTAGAGTTAACAAAAACTTATTTAGTTTGAAACATTTTATGTACTTTTAAATTGAAGCTATTAAAAAAATAAATTTTATTTTTAAAGATAATTTATTTTTAAAATTACTCTTTAGATTAAAATAAACTTTGCTAAAAATTAGATAGATATTTTTGAATTTTTAATTTAAAATGAAAGTCCGAGATTCTTTTAAATTTGAATTGAAAACAAAATCTAAACTAGATAAAGCTTACTCTTTAGATTAAGATAAAATTTGCTAAAAATTGGTTCGATATTTTTTAATTTTGAATTTGAATTAAAAGTCACATATTTTTTAAAATTTGAATTGAAAACAAACTCTAAACTAGATAAAGCTGAATTTCAATTAACTTTTTTCTATATAAACTAACTTTCTAATAAAACTTCTTATTTTGTTCTCTAAAACTTTTTTTTTGAATTCATCGTTTAGTTTTTTTTTGTTATATAACATTCATGGATGACATGTGTGCATATTAATATATATGCACAGTTTGCAACTATTCAAAGTTTGATTCAAGATTATTTGTTTATAATTGATTAATAATTTATGTTATTTTGTTAAAAAAAAATTATTGTAAATTATTTTATTGAGATCGATGATTATTGTGAAATCATCTTCTATATATGTATTGGACACTGATCTCCGTTCTTTGATTGTGTTAGATTTATACAATGCGGTGAAAATTATCTTCATAGAGATCTGTGTCTAGACGACTAATAATTTTGAGAACGACAGCCAGTAGACGGTCAATAATTTTGAGAGCGACAACCAAACAACAAAAGAAGTTTAAGGTAATTGCTTTAGGAATATTGTGTGTATGCTTGATTGTTTTTCCTCAAAATCAATTGATTCTGATATGTTGGTTTGTCACACTTTTTTTTTATACTGTGTTTTTCGAAAAATAATAATTTAACAAACAAAAGTGCTGTTGAATTTGAATTTAAACTAAACTTGAATTGACATAATAGAATTTGTGTTGTTTTCCTAAAAGAAAAAAAATTATTGTAAATTATTTTATTGAGATCGATGATTATTGTGAAATTATCTTCTATGTATGTATTGGACACTGATCTCCGTTGTTTGATTGTGCATGCTAGATTTATACACTGCGGTGAAAATTGTCTTCATATAGACCTGTGTCTAGACAACCAATAATATTGAGAACGACAACCAGTTGACGGCCAATAATTTTGAGAGCGACAGCCAAACAACAGAAAAAGTTTAAGGTAATTTATTTAGGAATATTGTGTGTATGCTTGATTGTTTTTCCTCAAAATCAATTGATTCTAATATGTTGGTTTGTCAAACTATTTTTTCTTTTATACTGTGTTTTTCAAAAAATAATAATTTAACAAACAAAAGTGCTACTGAATTTGAATTTAAACTAAACTTGAATTGATATATTAGAAAATATTTATAATATTTTTTCCTTTTAGCAAATTTGTTGTTTTTATTTTGTATTGTTAATTAAATGTCTTCTTTATAAGTACAGGCAACAAGTGAAAAAAATCAATGCAATGTGATTACGATGTGAAATGTCTTATTTGAAGGCTATACATTCTCTTCTATTTGTATATTTTTGCTTTATTATTCATTGTATTTTTTAAAAATACTGTGTGATGTAATTACGATGTGAATTTTTCATTTTTATTTTTGTAATGAGACAATGTTATTGAATTTACTAGCATATCCATTGCTACTCGCTTTGTTTTATATTTTCACACTCTATTTTGAGTGTTTTGCTTTGTTCTCTGTATAAAAATAAAAAATAATAAATAATAGTAGTAGTAATACATAAGTTGTATTGCTTTTAACTTGAGAAAAAAAATCATGATAATAGTAGAATTTTTTTTTTAATTAAAAGATAGGAATATTTGAATTTGAAAATATTAGATTCTTTTTTTAAAAAATTATCATTAGCTTAAAGAATTCTAATAAACATATACTATTTCTAACTTATCTCTTTTAAAATTAAAATGTTATAAAATTTATTTAAATATAATTTATTTACATATTAGGAAAAGATAAAAAAAATATTAAAAAATATATTCTATCCAGATTACAATTTTGAGTTTATACAACTACCTCTATAATTTTAAAGTTTTAGTTTTATCTCAATCCAATTGATGATATTTTTTTTTATTTTGTTTATTTTTGTTATAGAAAACACCTAATAGGTATCATTAATTTCAAATATATGTTTTGCGAATTCAAATATCTAAATTATAACATAATCATGACATTTTAGAATTTTATCTTTCTAAAATTCTAACAAATTTTAAAATCTTGAATTTAAAATACATTATCCTTTTAAAAAAATCATTATCTTAAAATTAGAAATCCATAATTGAAGAGACCTAATAGACTTTTACTATCTCAAACTTATCTCTTTTAAATATAAATGCTATAAAATATATTTAAATTTAATTTATTTACATATTAATGAAAAATAAAAAGTATTATTGAAATAATACAATTAGTAATAGTAGTAGTAGCAGTAGAAAAATTAATTTTTTAATATAAAATGACAAAAGGGAAAAAAGGTTAAAATAATTTGATATTAATATTTTAAAATTTATAACATTAATTTGAAATATTCTATATTATTTCATTTATTTTTATTATAGAAAATACCTTGCTGATAACATTAATATCAAATAATTTTTTTCAAATTCAAAATATATAAACTGTAAGATAATTATCAAATTTTAGAATCTTATCTTTCTAAGATTCTAACAAAATTTAAAATCTTGAATTTGAAATACATTATTTTTTTTAAAACAAAAAAAATTCGTTATCTTAAAAATAGAAATCCATAGTTAAAGAGTTTTAATAGACTTTTATTATTCCAAACTTATCTCTTCTAAATTCTAAATGCTATTTTATCTTTCATATTTTATATAGTTGTTCACCTTTAAGTAAATTTAATTTTTTTAAAAAAATTATTGGGTATCTATTCTTTATCAAATTACGCAATTTCTTGCTGCCAAAATGAATATTGTTTGAGTCGTCTAATTCAAAAATATATTTAACAAAAGTGTTAATAATTTAATCAAAAAATCTTTTTGAATTATGTTTAATTTATTTATTTTGTGTGCAATTTATGAAAGTAAATAAAAAAGTTATACATAATATTGCTCATCAAATTTCTATAAATAAATAACTATTGAGGTATTTTGTCATGCTTATTTAGATTTTTAATTATTTTAATATTTTTTATCATTAGCATTACTTCTTTTTTTTTAATCACAGTTACTTACCTAAGGATAAACTATAGAATAAACAATGAAAAGTCACCTAAAGATAATTTATAGGACAAACAAGTTTAATTTGAAAATTTGCTTCTACATCATTTAATAAACTGTATAATATTTTAACTTAAAACTATGATAAAATAATTTTAAGTATTTGAAGAGTCAAAAGAAGAGTAATCAAATCTCATAATTATAATTATACTTTTGAAATAATTCTAAATCATCTTTCGTACTTTATCTTAAATTTGTTGGTATTGTTTGAGTAGGAATTTTATGGAGTAGAATTAGAGTGTGGGGCTAAATCGGATGGTGGAGGTAATTTTTTCTGTTTTTATGTGTGTGTGTGGGGGGGGGGGGGGGGTTTAACGCTGGAAACAAAGTTTTAGATATATTTTTTGTGATGAACAATATTATAAATTGTATGTGCATAGTTTTTAATTGAGAATGGTAAAATTTTAAATTTTAAATAAAAAATTTTTAATTAGAGAAATTAATTACTTTTAAAGCAGTTAGTTGTTGATTTTGAATCGATAGACCAAAAATTAAAATTAGAAATGAAAGAAAACATGTAATCACGTATCTTAATTAGTTAAAAATATAAGTATAAAAGTCCAACGACAAAATAATAATTATTTAATATTAATTTCTTTTGTAAATCAGCAACAAAATATAGTCATATAAGAATACCGATTTCATCATTTTCATACATCTAAAATAATTGCGACTATGATAACTAATTTCACTATTAACAATTATTTTTTGTATTTTATAATCAATTTAAAATATGTTAATATGATATAATTAAATTTTTTAAACAATTTATTAGTTCAAAAGAATAAGTTATTATTTTTTTAATGATATTCTTTAATTAAAAAAAAATTCGCACATCGCGCGGGTACTTATACTAGTATATTATAAAGCAGAGGACGAAGCATCCGATGAAGCCAAGTGGAAAATTGATGAGATGCCACGTGTCAATTTTTAGGACAAACTTAATATTGTAATAAGAATTTATAAGTATCTGAATTAAAAAATATATTATCCTTAAAAAAAATATTAATTAGTTTTAAAATAGAAACCTACAAAGAAAGAGTTCTAAATGAACTTATATTTCATAAATTTATTTGTATTAAATATAATAATAAATATATTATTATTATTAAATATAAATAATATATATTTGTGATGCGTATCTAAAACTTATACTTACTTGCAATCTATATATATTATAAAGCAGAGGACGAAGCATCAGAGGAAGTCAAGTGGCAAATTGATGAGATGACACGTGTCAGTTTTTAGGACAAACTTAATAGTATTGTAATAAGAATTTATAATTATCTGAATTAAAAATATATTATCCTTAAAAAAATATTAATTAGTTTTAAAATAGAAACTTACAATGAAAGAGTTCTAAATGAACTTATATTTCATAAATTTATTTGTATTAAATATAATAATAAATATATTATTATTATTATTAAATATAAATAATATATATTTGTGATGCGTATCTAAAACTTATACTTTTATGTATCTAATTTGTCATTGATTTTTATTTAAAAAAAAAAACAAAGAAACAAAAGAAAGAAACAAAGAAAGGAAAGGAAAGGAAAGAAAAGGAACGAAAATTGCGAAAAACGTCAAAAACAAAGTAAAGAGTATATATATATATATATATATATATATATATATATATAAACTAATATGAATCTAATTATTTTTACTTATTAAATGAAAGAACCAAATCTTTTCACAAAATATGCAACACATGTTTGCTACATATCCGTTTCAAAATCCTTTTTTAAGGAACTATATTTTCCACAAAATTAGCGTAGAAGATAACACAACTTTAATAAAATCATATTTTTTAATTCACATTCTATTCATTTTTAAGTATTGTTAATTATTCTTATTATAAGATAACCATAGTATTTTAAAATCTTATCTTTTAGATAACCATAGTATTTTAGAATTTTATCTTTTCTAACGAACTAATATTATATTCAATTTTAAATTTGAATTAAATTTTAGTTTGCATGAAATTCAACTTTGTAATCTATTATATATAGCCCTTCAGTGATACATATACCGGTGCAATCTTTCTTCTTCTCCTTTTATTTATTATTTTTATCTTGAGAGAATTTTGTACGATCGTTTTATTCACAAATATATAGATTAATTTTTTTCCGTACATCAAAACTATTTTGTTGTATACATATTCACCGTAGAAATATAAATATTATTCGCAAGTTTATTACTAATATGTCCTTCCTTATTCTCAAGTTTACTATTGATATGTTTTTCATATACTTAAAAAATTATTAATATACATTATTTATTTTTCCATAGAAATTTCTACTATGGATAAAAAAATAGTAGGTAATGCTCATCAGATTTCTTCAAATAACTATCAAGGTTTGTTGTTCATGTCTAATTTTTATATTTAATTATTTTATTATTATATATATTTAACATTATATTTATCTTTTTTATCAAAGATATACCTGTCATGGATAAAAAGATTATAAGTAATGCTCATCACCAAGGTATTATGTTCATGCTTGATTTAACTTTTAAATTATTTTATTGTTATTTATAATTAACATTATATTTATCTTTTATCAAATATGTACCTGTCGTAGATAAAAAGATTATAGACAATGCTCATCTAATTTTTTTAAATAACTGTCAAGGATGTTATTCAAGCTTAGTTTAAATTTTAACAACTTTATTGTTATTTGATTAACATTATTAAGGAAGTTGATTTTCCCCAAACCTGATGTACATAAATATGTCAAAAATACGAAATACGTATTTAAAAAATCAACAAGTACAATGAAGGCTCAAAGCACGTAAACGAGATTTGTTATATTATTTGTGTAGAAAATGAATGCAAATATATTTTGTTGTATATAAATATTATTGAACCACATTTTTTTTTCTTTTATTTATTTCTTTTTAAGCATAAAGACAGATATGAAATATACTATATTACTTTTAAATATTTATTTTCTTAGAATATAATATTGAATTGTTCTTTCGTTTGGGGTGTGATGAGGAATCGTTTGGGGTGTGATGCGGAACAAGGGTGGGGGGTGGGGCTGATAGACCAATGAAAAATCTAGGAAGAACTAACATTTAGCTGGGAAGGATGTAAAAGTTGAAGATAATTACGAATCTTTTATGTTTTATGTGTTAGTATTAAAGGTATGAGATTTTCTCAAGTTTTAAGAAATAAAATGAATCCAATGAACAATAAAACACAAATTTAGATTGACCAATCTATTTGAAATAAGAAAATACAAAGTTCAACTACTTATAGCATGTAACTCAAAAAAAAAAATTAATTCAATTTCAAATTATAAAAAAATAATTAGATACGGTAGGGGAAATGTGCAAAGATTGAGGAATTGAGGAGATAATATTTTAAGCTAATTTTGAAATATAATAAAGTAATTAGATAATGCATGCACTAATATCCAAAAAATTTAAATTAAAGAAATGTGAACAACATAATAAAAACAAAACAATAAAAAAATCATAAAATATATCTATTTTAGCTAATAAGTTTATGATTGTATAAAGCCAAGTATTAACCTAATAAAAATTCATATTAACAATCTAATAGTTTTAAATAGTGAACAATTTAATAAAGAAAAATACGAAACATAAAAGGTTTTTTAATTATATGAATCGTATTTTTTTTTTCAAATATAAATTTGGTTATGGGGTTGTGATGGTGTTGGACCGGGTGGATGGGGTAGAGGTGGGAAGAGGTTCGATTTGAGGATGTACATTTTATTGAGAAATAATATGATTATTGAATTTTGAAAAATAATATGATTTAACATATTCGAACAAGACACACAATTTGAAGTGATTTAGAAATAACAATCTTCATTTTTTTAAAAAGATTAGTTTATTATTCTTTCTTATTCTTACTCTATTTTTATTATTACTACTACTATCATCATATCATCGTATCATCACTTCATTGATTTCAAATATTTATCTCAATTCAAATATATAAATTATTAGATAAATATACATTTTATTTGAAAAAGGTAAGGATAAGAAAGAATAACAAATTAATTTTTTTAATAAATTAATATGATATTTTGATTTGAATTGAAATAAAATTCTAGCTTCTTGATCTCTCTTATATATACTCCTATATCATTAACTTGGTGACTTTATTTACTGAATTTCTTATATCCTTAATTTTTTAAAAATTATTTCTGATTTAATATTTTTCTTTTTATATGTAAGAAGGATAACATTTTCATTTTCAGCTGTTAACGAAGAGGAAAAACTTTCACATCATTAATGTTATATTTATCTACTTCTTGCAGCTCTTCGTCTTTCACTATAATTGATAACATCCTCAAAGGAAATAAGGACAAAGGGGGTCGCTAATGATTGAAACGATGACTTTGACAAGTAAAAGATTCATAAATCAATTGATTTTCAAATTGATTCAAAACTTTTCTACTATTTAATTTATGAAAAAGTTTTATTAAGAGTTGTAAAGTTTTATTTGGAGTTGTTCCTATCTTTACAGTGATGATTTTATTATTGTTATTGACTTACAAGGGAGATAAAGAAGAATGAAGAGAAGAGCGAAATAGATAAATGTGGAAGTAGAAATTTTATTGATATGATAGACCAACTCAAGTTTTTCTAAATATGTGTTTCAAATTATTGGTCTTCTTTTTAACGCTGCTTTATTTCATATTTTTTTGTTATTTAATTCAATTATTGCAATTGATAATTGTTTCTTTGTTTAATATCGTATATATGAGTTGTTCTGTGTTTAAGTAATTTCTGACAATTCAAAATTCTTAAATTGTAAAAAATATAATTAAAAAATATATATGAAATCTAAAGATTTTTTTTTTTTGCAATTACATGTTTGATTTCACTCATACAAATTTAGTTAGGTGTGGGGGAGAAAAAGTATTTACAATCTAATATTTTAAAATTATGAATAATATAATAAAAAAAATATGAAACATAAAAGTTTTTACAATTACATGATTATTTTTTTGTATAAATTTGGTTAGAGGAGGGGTTTTAGTGGGAGGGGTGGAGGCCTGTGGTTGGAGGGAGAGGTGCGGTGGGGGGTAGATTTTTTTTATTTTTTAAATTAAGGGTGGGGTGGAGGGGGAGAGAGCTAAAAATAACATTTTTAATATCATCCGTGCATCGCACGGGTACGTATACTAGTTAATCTTAAAATCGTCACCTCTACGCAATAATTAAGACTTTGTGTTTGGTATGATGAAAAATGTTTTTCCTATTTTCCATTGTTTGGTTGTAGTAAAATATTGGGAAAACATTTTTCAAGATAACTCATTTTCCTCTATTTGAGGGAAACTGACTTCCCTCATGGACCAAGGAAAGTCATTTTTTCGGAAAATGATAAATGCGACTTATACCCCCACCCTCACCCCTCTTCCCCACCCCAACAATACTCATATTCACATGACTCAAAAAATTCACGCTTCTTAATAATTTACATTACTCGAAAATATTTTTCAAAGATTTCACCATCCTTCAAGCAACAACAACTCAACATGCAAAGGTCTATTGTATCAAAAAAAGTTGTTGTTCCAAATTTTAAGAGGGTTGATAAGAGGAAAAAACTTGTTGGTCAACATGATTCCGATTCGGATTTTGAAGATGAAATTTCCGCGCCTAAAAGGAAAAAATAAAAAATCAAAATTAGTGAAAATGCTAGAGTTACAAGGTCTAAGGTCAATGTGAGTGTTGTCAAAGTGGATGATAAAAAGTCTGACAAAAAGAAATCAAGAAATGTGTTGAAGGTTAGTGTAATCTGATTTTTTTTCATATATGTATTAAATTGGTTAAATTGATAATGAATTAATTTTATTTTTTTTAATGACATGCATGTAAATTAGCCTTTTTAAATTTTTGAGTTTTTGTGGTTTAAAGTTGAAATATAACTCTTGATATTGTTATTGTTCAGATTATGTTAAACATTTTTTTTTTTTTTGTTGTTAGTGGTTGAAAGTTGAAAATTTAACTTTTGTTGTTGTTATGGTTTAAAGTTGAAGTAGCACTTTTGTTGTTGTTAATGGATGAGAGTTTAAATATAAATTCTAACTGTGAAACAAGTAGGTGCATTATGGTTTTTTTTTACACTCATGGCAAATTTTTTATGAATTGTTTATTTTAACTTTTAAGTATGCAAAAAAACAGAGATGTTATTAAAAAACAGTATATATATATATCCATATTTGATGGTTGAAGTGTTGTGAATAGTTTATGTCTTTTTTTTTTCCAGGATAAAAAATAGTATACTCACTGGTCTTCATACATAAAAGTTAATGTGTTTGATGATCTCAAACAGAGATGGACCAAAGAGCATTTCAAAATGTTTCAGAAATCTCCATTTTATCATTTTTTGAATATGCATTTTTTGAAAATTTAACCACAGCTTCTTCGTAGTCTATTACTTGCAAAAATCGATAACGATAGGGATGATTTATTCATCTTCAATATCAATGGTAAAGATCTGCATTTCGAAAAGAGAGAATTTTCT
Organism: Capsicum baccatum var. pendulum; assembly: GCA_030864225.1. Lineage (NCBI taxonomy): Eukaryota > Viridiplantae > Streptophyta > Magnoliopsida > Solanales > Solanaceae > Capsicum > Capsicum baccatum. Next base: position 256,852,293 of record CM061560.1, on the reverse strand, counting down.
GTGGTTAGTGGATTGAAATGTTTTAAGAAATCAGATTTTATTTCCGATCCTAAAGTAAGAAATAAATTAATGGATAGATATTATCCCGGTATGGATAAGGTAATGAGGTTTGTTTTCTATGATGATTTTGTTAACAAGAAGATTGCTTTTCGAGATGAAGATTTGTATGAAATTGGATTAGTATACTTCATAGGTCGATTTCTTCATTTTGAGTTGCCAAGAACGTTCATAAAAAAGGCTGACTTTGACTTGGTAGAATCAAGTCACTATTTGAAATATGATTGGGGAGGTGAGTGTTTTCAAGTCTTGAAAAAATCATGTAGCCATAAGATGAAAAAAAATCCATCCTCTTTTCATTTTCAAGGATTTCATCTTGAGCTTCAAATATGGTTCTATGAATGTTGTTCCGACATTGATAAGTGTGTTGCTAATCGAATTGGATCACAAACTCCAAGAATTTTAAATAGGGAGTCATCTGAAGAACTTATTTTTTATGACTATCTTCAGAGTACAATGTTCAAGCGGTACAACAATGAGGTAATGTTTATATTTTAACTGTATTTTCTTAAGTAATTATTTTACGTATCAGCATTGTTCCTTCGTATTTTATATGTATATTATTGGTATGCAGTAACACTTTTTGGGCATACCAGTTTTTAATTTTTTATCTAACTTTTTTTTTAAACTTCAGTATGTGTTTCGTGGCATTGTGTTTACCGATGAAGAGGAGTTGAAATTCAACCTTGGAGCTATTTATCAGGACAGCTTGGGTCATGAACATCATAATGATTTAGACCATTCTGTACCACCCATAACTGAAGATGCATTTTCTGTCTTAAAGAATGAAATAGCCAATGTATGTTTCTAGTTTAATCTTCAAGTACATATTCAGTATTGTTTTCAAAATATTTAATAAACATGTGATTGAGGTTTTTTGTATGTCTATGTGCAGGTCTGTCGTCATATGTTGTTATTTCAGGAGAAGGTTTATTTTGAATGATATCTAAAACGTTATAATGCGCATCATCTTTCAATTTCAATATTTTTGTGTTTTCATTTCGTAGGGTTATATTTTTCAGTTGTACTATTAACTAAGTACTTTATATTTATGTATGTGCAGGTTTTCAAAGAAATGATAGCATATAAAATGAATGTTTAATCAATAATTTTGTAATTTCATTATTAATCTAAATCAGTTTTTGATATATCTTTTCATTGTTTTATGTTTTTCAGGTGGATAGTCAATTCAATGGGATGAAGGAGTTTGTTGAAGAATTTATGAAGTTGATATTGAATGAATTAAGATTTGTTAAACAGCAATCGTCTGAATTTGTTGAAAAAGAGGTTAGTTTTCTGTAACACCCCGTACTTAATTACGTGCATTAGCCATGGTTATATGTGTTGGAGTATATGTATTGATCATAAGTTAGGTATATATGAGGTTAAGTATGAGTATTGATTACTTTGAGATGGTTTCAAGTGTATAGTTTGATTATATGTGTATAGGAATCGACTTTATTTATACCGGAATTTGCCCGTCAATGGTTCCATACGAAGGTTATTGAATAAGCTTTCCAACGATATAAAGATTTTCAAAAACGTATAAGTTTCGGATATAATCAAGCACGTTCGAAACTATAAAACAGTGGCCGGGATATTGTGAATACTAAATGTGCAGGAAAATTTCCTGCACACAAACTACTGAGGCCTGCCAGTTTTTGGGTCAACTTTGAACGATCATAACTTCCTTAATATAATGAACTGGGAGAGCTATGACCTATCGAAAGAAAGATCTTTGAGTCTTATTTCAAATTCAATTGGTTTCATTCAAATCCAACGTCTGAGTAAGGAGTTATACTCGTTTTACTTCAGCCTCTCAAAACAGATTTTTAGGGTCAACTTCAAACGATCATAACTCCTTGTACAGGATGAACTGGGTGGCCTACTTTATATGAAATAAAATACCTTTAAATTATCTTTCCAACTCTACCAATTTCATCCAAATCCGATATCGGAGCAAAGAGTTATGGTCGATTTACTTTAGCCTATCAAAATAGTCCACCATGGACAAATTCGGATTTACTTAAAATTTTAAGGGCAATATGGTCATTTTCCATCACCTCATGGACGAAAATTGGTCATTATATACATATATTTAGCCTCATATCCATCATTCATCATCCAATTATTGAAGAATAAGGAACCCTAGCCTAATTTCAACTCCAATTATCTTGTGATTCAACCGTAGAAAGTCCAAATTGATTTCGTAGTTGTGCTCACCGTCTCGAGGGCTTCGAGAAGCACCCCTTATTTGTGCCAACAGGACTTTGAAATTAAAAGGGCCATTTTATGGTAAGGATGTAAATTATGTTGGTGTTATTTATATGGATATGTATATATATGCTTGTGAGCATAAGAAGTATGTTATTTGATTGTTGTTGAAAGATAATTGGAAATGATGTTGGATTATTCTTGTGCATGGTTGGATTATGTTGAATTGTGAAGGGATTTGGTGTGATGATGTGGTATTGAAATGATGATTATATATATATATATACACATAAACCTATTGTTCAAGTTGGTTTTTGAAATGCTTTGCAAATATTGGTTGTATGGAATTATGGAAGAGAATTGTGGTGTTGGGTTGCTAATACTAGATGCCAAGCATTTCATTGTAGATAAGTGATTTGTAAAGGGGGGAAGTTGTGTTGAATTGGTATCCGAATCTACAACGAGGTATGTAAAGCATACTCTAACAATGTTCTTTGGCATGAAAACACCAATGTTCGATCAAATAAGATTCTGAGGTTGTCCAAAAACATGTATTGTTCTACATTACCAACGAAGTTGTTTCCATTCCATAAAGTGTCAAATGTTTCATTGATATACCAAAAGGCTCCTATTTCATTGTTGTGATATTGATGATTCTGAAACACATTGTTGATGTACCAATGAGTCCTTATTACATCGTTATTGTATAGAAGGTCTATTACTTGATTCCTATTGATGTATCATTGTTCCAAAGGTACTATATTGGCATGAACGCTAATGTAATAATCTCAAACGCTTTTGAACTAAGTTATTGGAAAGATCTCTTATGTGTGTTACTTGATATACGTGTGGGTGGTATCCCAGGGGCATAAGCCTAGCATGGGTCAATCCCTATTTATATGTTTATGGGTGGTATCCCAGGGGCATAATCCTAGCATAGGTCGATCCCAGTTGATATGTATTGGGGGTAGCCTAATGGTCACAGTACGGTACAGTATTGATTATTGTTAGGTGGTTGGAGGTTCGGGAGGAGGAGGTAATGGCGAATGATAATTGTAAAGAATGAAATGAACAAATGTATACCGTTCCACAAATGTGTTTGAATTCAAGAACCCAATTCAGATTAATGATAATGTACATGATCCTAAAAGTGTTTATGAAGTGTGGTTCACTTTTATTATGATTTATTCACTTGCGTCTGATTTTCTTGATCCCCCATATCACATATGATTATTTACAGCTTTACATACTCAGTACATATTTCGTACTGACGTCCCTCATGGGGGACCTGCATTTCATGCTACAGGCACAGGTGTTTCAGCTCATTCACAGCATAGATAGGAGCCAGGTCATACAACTATTGTTGGTGAGCTCCAGTTTGCTTCGGAGCTTTCCGAGTCGGTTCCTTATGTTTTGTTATTGTACAGGAGTCATGTGTGGGCGGGGGTTTTTCCCGACCCTAGTTATGTCATGTATATCCTAGAGGCTTTATAGACATAAGGAAGGGTAAAGTCATGGAAGTTTATATAGTGATGTTATATTTGTATATGTGGTGGCCCCGACGGCCAAGTATTATATATATATATATATATATATATATTTGTGCGTGTTGTGCTGATACAGGAAATTAGACCCTTCTATATGTAACGAAGTGTTGCCTAAATTTTTGGTGACATGTAAGTGAAAGTACAGGTATTTGAACGGGTTCTCCCGGGCCTTCTCGGCTTCGGGTGCCAGTCCGGCCCGATGGGATTTTGGGGCGTGACAAAAGTGGTATCAGAGCGGTTCGTCCTCGTGAGTCTACAAAGCCGTGTCTATGTAGAGTCTTGTTTATCAGTCTGTTGTGCACCACATCTATAAACAGGAGGCTATGGACATTTAGGAATTGTTTCTTTTCTTCATGTCTTAGATCGTGCGATAGAGCTTATATTGTATATGAAGTCATAGTTGACCACTGAATCAGTTTGTTTCTCTTATTATAGTAATGATGCCGGTTACCAGAAGCAAGAATACCGATAAGCAAGTAGATGTGGTTGCCGGAGAGGGGACTAGTAAGTCACCCACTATACCAGCTAATCAAAGTGAGGCTCCAGCTGAGCATGCATCAGAAACTTCCCCCAGTCTGGAAGAAATAAAGGGGAGGAGAACTATATCCCCAGAGCCACCTATTAATGTTGTTGATCAAAATCTTAGAAATGCAGTGCAACTTTTGACTCGTATAGTTGCTGGGCAAGTCCAAGGGCAAGCTATTCCTGCTGCGGGTTCTAGCGGTACTGATAGGGCGGCTAGTCTTTGGACGCAAGATTTTCATAAGATGGATCCGCCTACTTTTACTGGATCCGATATTAATGAAGATCCGTAGGACTTTATTGATCAGATCCAAAGGGCCCTAGAGGTGATGCATGTATCGGGCAGAGAGACAGTGGAGTTAGCCGTGTATAGATTCAAAGGTGAGGCTATATATTGGTATAAAGACTGGAAATAGTCAAGGGGCATTGATGCACCCCCAGCTACTTGGAAAGAGTTCAAAGAGGCATTTATTGATCATTATCTTCCATATGAGACTCGTCAGGCTCGTGCGGATCAGTTCTTAAATCTTCGACAGGGTAATACAAGTGTGAGGGAGTATAGTCTTCGATTTAATTCTTTGTCCAGATATGCTCCTAATGTTATAGCTACTATGGATGACAGAGTTCATCGGTATGTGGATGGATTGGATCTGTATTTAGTTAGGGATTGTACTATTGCTGCACTGAATAAAGACATGGATATAGCTAGGATCCAAGCATTTGCACAGAAAATGGAAGATCAAAGGCAAAGAAAAAAAACACAGGAATTTGAAAGCGGATCTTCTAAGAGCGCCAGATCTACAGGGCAGTTTATGGCGCCACAGGGAGGTTTTAGACCTCAATTTTCTGCTAGACCACCTAGGCCATTATTTTCTTATTCTGCAGCTAGTGCTCCACCACAGCATCAGGGGTTCAGAGGTAGTCAATTTGGGCAAAGAAGTGAGGGTCATATTTCGCGATCAGTGGGTTATCATGGGCAAGGGAACATGAGCCAATCGAGACCTTCTCAAGAGCTATGTAATCGATGTGGAAAGCATCATATGGGCGTATGTCGAATGGGAACAAATGTTTGTTTTTGGTGCGGTATGACGGGGCATATGATGAGAGAATGCCCACGAAGGGGCGCAGGTGGTATAGCACGACCTTCGAGATCAGTTGTTGCATCATCGTCACCGGTATCTTATTCTGGTAGGGGAGCACGACCTGCGGGTCACGCTAGAAATGAAAAAAGAGTCGCCAGTTCCAGCGGGACTCAGAATCGCACTTATGTTTTAGCGGATCGACAGAATCTAGAGGCTTCCCCAGATGTGGTTACGAGTACGTTGTCCATATTTTCATTTGATGTATATGCTCTAATTGATCTCGGTTCTACATTATCATATGTTACTCTTTTGGTTGCTGGAAAATTCAAAAGAACCCCCGAATTGTTAGACAAGCCGTTGGAAGTGTCTACCCCGGTTGGGGAATCTATTATTGCTAGAAGAGTTTATAAAAATTGTGTAGTAACTGTGTGTGGTCGAGACACGATGGCCAATCTTGTAGAACTAGAAATGGTAGATTTTGATGTTATAATGGGTATGGACTGGTTGGCGTCTTGTTATGCCAAAATTGATTGTTGCACGAAAAAGGTATATTTCCATTTTCCAAATGAATCAGTCCTTGAATGGCAAGGTAAGATTGGCGCACCAAGAGGTAGATTTATTTCTTATTTCAAAGCGAGAAAAATGATTTCCAAGGGATACATATATCATTTAGTTAGAGTAAGGGAGACAGAAGCGGAGCGACCAACTCTTCACGTTGTTCCGGTGGTAAATGAATTTCCTAATGTATTTTCTAAAGATCTTCCAGGTTTGCCTCCTGAACGAGAAGTAGAGTTTGGTATTGATGTAATACCAGGCACCCAACCAATCTCCATTCCTCCGTATAGGATAGCCCCAGCAGAATTACGAGAATTGAAAGAGCAATTGAAAGATTTGCTAGAAAAGGGGTTCATTAGGCCTAGTATTTCCCCTTGGGGAGCACCAGTGCTGTTTGTGCGCAAGAAAGATGGCACATTGAGGATGTATATTGATTATCGGCAATTGAATAAGGTGACTATTAAGAATAAATATCCTCTCCCAAGAATTGATGATTTATTTGATCAGTTACAGGGCGCCAAGTGTTTTTCTAAGATTGATTTGAGGTCAGGTTACCACCAAGTGAGGGTCAAAGAGAAGGATATACCCAAGACAGCTTTCCGAACATGGTATGGTCATTATGAGTTTCTAGTTATGTCATTTGGGCTAACAAATGCACCTGCAGCTTTTATGGATTTGATGAATAGGGTTTTTAAGCCATTCCTGGATGTATTTGTGATAGTTTTTATAGATGATATTCTAGTTTATTCTAGATCAGAAGAGGACCATGCCAATCACTTACGACAGGCATTGCAGACTCTTCGTGATTGTAAGCTTTATGCAAAGTTCTCTAAATGTGAGTTTTGGTTAAAGTAGGTGGCATTTTTGGGTCATATTGTATCTAGTGAAGGGATAAAGGTTGATGCTCATAAGATAGAAGTTGTGAAGAACTGGCCAAGGCCCACAACGACTACGGAGATTCGTAGTTTTCTCGGGTTGGCCGGTTATTATAGAAGGTTTGTTAAAGATTTTTCTTCCATTTCAGCACCCTTAACCAAGCTAACCCATAACGCATTCAAATTCCAATGGAATGATGCATGTGAGAAGAGTTTTCAAGATTTAAAGAACAAGTTGATTTCTACACCCATGTTGGTACTTCCAGAAGGCACCGAAGGGTATACAGTGTATTGTGATGATTCCAGAATTGGTTTAGGATATGTATTAATGCAGCATGGTAAGGTAATAGCATATGCTTCTAGACAATTGCGGCCACACGAGAAAAATTATCCTACACACACGATTGATGATAGGCGAATTTACACGCCTATAGCACTAGATTTTGCCCATATTTTAGCCAAGTTTTGAGAACAAATTATATATTTCATGCACTTTTAGTCCTTTTTCCTGTAAGTGAGCTAACGAACATGATTAGCAAGTTTTCAGGTATAAATGATGCAGAATTCAGTATTTTATGGATAACTTGACGCCAAAGAAAGCTTCACGAAGGAAGGAAGAGGAATCTTGGACGCCAAGGACCAAAAGTGGCGCATGGAAAATCTGTCCCGGGCAAAAACAACAATTCTGAAGACTTTGGGGACTAGCAGTAATTTATTAGGATTAGGATAATGATACATTAACCTAGTAGGATTTGGTTAAGTATTTCATTAGCTTAGTAGGAATAGGATGTGGGTATTATAAATACCCTATTTTGCTAGAGATTTTTATTCATTCCGCCATTCCACACAATTCCCCCATTCTATCAATTCCCATCCATCCACCATCCATCCATCCATCAAAACAATTTTCTTTACTAATTCATTGTTGACATTATTTTTCATCTATTCAATTCTTAATTTCCACAACAAGAGAAACGTTACTTTGCAAAGAAGTCACGCCTAACGCCATACCACACCTTACTACACAAGATCTTTATTGTGGTACAATGATAATGTCTATTGTGATTTCCTTCGCACTCATGGGTAACTAAACTTCTCTGTTGGGGTTATGGAAGCCTTATGAGATACTATCTAAGGCTATGAGTTTGTGAATTCGTGACACGTGTGTTGCTTATATCATTATTCTCTTCATCTTAATGCAAATTCTTGTGGCTGCAGACGCATAGAATAACGCCAGTATAACATTAACTTGTTCGAAAAAAAAGTTATATGTCTGGAAAAGAGATAATGTCAAGGTAATAGGGTCCCATCCCCTATTAAAAAGTTAGTGCCGTAACTGGATTAACCTCTTGGAGAATTTGTACAGTTAGATACGCTTTAAGCTCGAAAGAGTTAAAGTGAAATAATCCTCGAATAGGTCAAAAGACGCTTGGATTTACCATCGAATACAATTCTCTATAAGCACATGCATGTCTGAATTCCGCATAACTCATAGCTAATAGAGACGTAAACTCAGAAGGTGGACATAACCCCAACTTTTCAATTCTCATTGTTTTACAACCTACTAAACATTCTTTTTTTTTTTACTTTGCTATTTTCAGTTTTACTTTAATATTTTGGTTACACATTACAATCCCCCCTTTTTACGAGACTTGCACTAAAAGTCTAGTAATTTTTGCTTACTTGTTGACCAAGCTATTCCCTGTGGGATCGATACCCAACCCAGTTGGGTTCTATATTTGACTACGACCGCTTTACACTCCTACGAGAGCTGTAGATTGAGCGTTATCAAAAATTTGCGCCGTTGCCGGGGAATACGAGTGTCAATTAAGTTTGTGATAATTACTAGACCCTTTGGTCAAAGATTCTCGTACTTTTACTTTTAGTTGTTGTTTTTATTTTATTCAGGTTTGTTCAGTGCATCAATGGATGCACAACGTGAAATTGAAAGGATAACTGCTCAAGTGCATCAACAGAATATTGATAACCCAGGCCGTGCAACAAATCCTGATGATGAGGACCTGGGCGATGAGGAGCTACTAAACCCACGGCGTACTGCTGAGATGGTGGCACCCATGCAGAGGAGAGATCGTCAAGCGCGATTGAGGCCTGATCGCCGAGCTGTGCAGATTCCTTTTGAGGACGATGATGATGATTTGGATGAAGCTGGTGCCACAGGAGCCATTATTCTGCCACCCTTGGCACCTGGAGCAAAGTTCAAGATCACTAGCACCATGATTCAGCTTTAGCAACTCAAGGGATTATTCGGTGGACTTGTGGGTGATGATCCGAATATGCATCTAGTCAACTTTATTTCTATATGCAAGTCATTCGACAATCCTGGCGTTGGACAGAATGCAATTTGACTGCGCTTATTTCCATTGTCTCTGTCTGGGGAGGCAACTCTATGGTTGAATGGGCTGACTCCTAATTCTATTACTAATTGGAGGCAATTGAAAGACGCTTTCCTAGAAAGATTCTTTTCGCCATCCAAAGAGCACAGTTGAGAGATGAGATCACAAATTTTCGGCAGCTTCCAACTGAAGCCCTCCACAAAACATGGGAGAAGTTCAAGACGAAGCTTATGCGGTGCCCAAATCACCATATGACCAATGTCCACTTGATGGAGATATTATATAGATCTTTGAATTCGGTGACTAAGCCAGTGGTAGATAATGCAGCAGGTGGATCATTTATGGACCTCACCTATGTGCAGGCAAGCAATATGCTAGATCGGATGACAAAGCAAAGTAGAGCTTGGTATACCTGGGATTCTGAGGTAGCAAGCTCTATTGTATCTTTTGGCATGACTGCAGAGCAGAGGCGAAGACAAGAGGATCGTGACCAAGACATGGATCACATGAAAATGCAGATGGATCTTCTTACAAAGCATCTATTATCAGGGAAGACCAAAAAAGTTAAAGCTGTTGCATCAAAAGGAAGAGAGGAATCCGATTCTGAGGAAGAAGCCAACTACTTAAACAATCAGGGGGGTTTCCGAGGCAATGCCCAAGGAAACCAAGGTCGGAACTATTATGATAATTCAGGATATAAGGACCGTGATCAAGGTTGTTGGAAGGATAAGACTGACAGGAGTGGTTTGTATGTTCCTCCTGGAAGACGTGACGCCGCTGCATCTGGTTCTGGAAATATGTCAATGGAAGATATGATGTCTAAACTATTGAAAGGAGTCGAGGCAACTAATACGGGAGTGAATGAGGTGAAGAACGACTTGTCCTCAATGAAGCAATTGGTTGACTCGCATTCCACTTCAATAAAACAGCTGGAGCAACAATTGAGTCAATTATCTGCGGCATTCAATCAAAGAAAGGCTGGCACTTTACCTAGCAACACTGTGCAAAATCCAAGGAACGGTGGATCATGCATGGCTATTACTAACAGGAGTGGTAAGGTGCTGGAAAATTCATCCCAAAGCAAGCAAGTGGCCGAAAATAAAGAAGATGAGGACGCCATAGACAATGACCAAGACGTCCATGACGTCACCCCTAGTGGTTTGCAGCCTGAAAAGACCAAAATTCAAAAGCAAGAGGAGAAGAAAGCCGTGGAGAAAACAATTCCATATCCACCACCACCTTTTCCTCAAAGATTAAAGAAGATTGCGGATGATACAAAGTTCAGCAAATTCATGACGATGTTAAAGCAGTTGACCATTAATGTTCCATTGGTAGAGGCACTAGAGCAAATGCCTGGGTACGTAAAATTCATGAAGGACCTTTTAACAAAGAAGCGGGCGGTAAGCTATGAGCCGGCAGATAATGTTCACCATTGCAGTGCAATCGCTACAAGATCGCTAGTTCAGAAAAAGGCCGACCCTGGTGCCTTCACTATTCCTTGCACTGTTGGCTCTTTGAACTTTGCCAAGGCATTGTGCGATCTGGGTGCTAGAATCAATTTGATGCCACTATCTATCTACAGGAAGTTGGGGTTAGGCGATCCGACACCAACCAATATGAGGCTCGTGATGGCTGATAGGTCGGTAAAACGACCTGTGGGTATCTTGAATGATGTGTTGGTGAAGGTTTCTTCATTCATATTTCCGGTAGACTTCATTATTTTGGATTGTGAGGTGGATTCTGAAGTTCCCATAATCTTGGGACGTCCTTTCCTTGCAACAGGAAGTATGCTTATTGACATGAGAGCTAATGAGCTTTTATTTTGGTTGAATGACGAAGTGGTCCTCTTTGATATATGCAAAGAAATAAAGTAGCCCAGAATTATGAATGTGTTCTCTGTAGCTGATGTTCATTATGAGGATACGAAAGAAATATCTGTAGAGAAACAGCTTACTGTTGAGCCATTATCTGCTGCGCTGCTGAATGTTGAGCATGAGGACGATGGAGATTATAAAGAAACTATGTGTGCTCTAAAAGAAATAGGGTCATATTCGCATGCTCCTAAGAAGTTGGACCTTGATCTTACAAATCAGCCTTCACAAACAGCTAAGACTTCCATTGTAGAGCCACCAATGCTAGAATCGAAAGAGCTCCCCAATTACCTAAGGTATACGTTCTTGGGATATGGAAATACACTTTCGGAGAGTGTTGCGGATGATTTAAATGAACAGCATGTAGAGGCTCTCATCTCTGCTCTGATGAGGTACAAGAGAGCTATGGGTAGGAAGATTGATGATATAATTGGTATCTCTCCTGAGGTATGTATGCATAAGAGTCATATCGAAGAAGATTGTATGCCTACAAGTAAGTATCAGCGTCGTCTGAATCCATTCAAAAAATGATGCCCCATCTATCTCGATGAAGACTAAGTAATCGAGATAGCTATGTCGTACCGCGACAATAAATCAAGCGCTTGGTGGGAGGCAATCCATCGTTTTTAAATGTTTTTAATTGTTTTTATTTTCTAAGGATTTTGTCGAGCCACGACCAAAACTAAGGCGCTTGATGGGAGGCAACCCATCGTTCTAATCGTTTTTGTTGTTTTTGAGTGAATGTAGGTACAAGAGGTGTCAAAGAGGAGATTGGTTTCAAATTTTGATTTGGAAGTATTGCATGTTGAAGGTGGTAAGTTAGGAATAAAGAAGCAAAAGGCTATAGATTGAGCATTGCTCATGAAAATATAGGCATCGAACAAGGCTAGGCCTAGGTAAAACTAGGCCACGAACAAGGCAAGGCCTATACTATGGCCTAAGGTCTCGGAATCTAGTGTGACATAGCATAGGCGCCGCCCATGCTCAAGTATGCCATAGCATAGGCGCCGCCTATGCTAAAGCCTTTTGTCTCTGAATCTCATATGCCATGCTAAAGGCGCTGCCTATGGTCACTAAAGGCTTTGCAATAGGCGCCGCCAATGGTCACCAAATACTTTGCAAAAGGCGTCGACTATGCTCACACAATGCCATAGCATAGGCGCCACCTATGCAAAAGCATTCTGCTCAACTAGGCATGGCCTATGCTATGGCATTCTGCTCAACTAGGCAAAGTCTTAGGCGCCGCCTATGGCTACTTTTGGTCTCCAAATCCGATTTTAAATGGGTCAAAACCCAACACAAGCTTTCCCTATATATAAGAAACTTAGTCTTAGGTCAAAAACACATTGCAAACCTAACATAAGCGCCGCCTACCTCTCCAAATCCTCTCAAAAAATTTCCTTTTGCTCTTTTACCTTGCTAGAACATCATCCAAGGTCATCAACCAAGTAAGTACTTCTTTGTTCTTCATTTATATTCCGTAAGTACTACACTACTACGCATATTATGAATTGCTAAATCTTGAAGTAGTATTGGTGATTTGAATATGATTGAATTGTTGTGACACAACTAAGTGAGTAAACGAATACGTAAGGATGATCTTAACTTGTTCCCAACTTGAATTTGATTTTGATGCATTGTCATACTTTCTCGGAATTGACATGGTCACTAAAATTGCATAATCTTGTCACTTGCATACTTATATGTTGGAATGACTTGTTCATCGAGATAAGAATTATGGTTGACTACCAACATGTGAGGTTGTGATTATTTCTAGATGCTATACCTTGATTCAATCTCTATGTAGTAGTCTTGATATATCAAACATGAAAGTATTTCCAAGATTACAAGAAGTATGACTGCACTGATTATATTGTTGGAACATATCACCTAAATGTATGTCGATGAAGTCTGAGTAATCGATATCATTCACTTAATTAGTTTGTGTCAACAAATTAAGTGTGGGGTGGTGCCACTATTTTCTGTTTGTTGATTGAATCTTCCGAGATAAGCTAACATGACTCTATTGAGATCTCAGGTACAATGGCACCAAAAGACAAGAAAAGCAACCACTTCACAAAGAGGCCAGAAAAGAGGAAGAAAAGAGCAAGGTGAATCCTCCGTGCTGCAAATACCTCGACGCACTCTTGGAAACAAGTGGGGTACTTATAAGGAACATCTGAGGATGACGACTCTGATGATGATTCCGATGAATGGGGTATGACCCCAGACATAGAGGATGAGTTCGACTAACCAGGTTTTTCTTATTTATATTCCATTGAGGGCAGTGTGTCCCGTTTAAGTGTGGGGTGGTGGTATTTGCATGCTATACTCCTTTATCCGCATTTGCATTTATGTTTGTTTGCTTAGCTAGTTTTTTTTTCGTTTTTCATTTTTTTAGTAAGCAAAGTTTTTTTTCGTTTAGAATTTTTTTTTATAACAAGAGTACGTTCTAAAATCATGACTATTGAGACGTTTAGGCTCTAATTGTGACTCACTATGTGATATTGTGTGGTTCAACTCCCTCATCTGTTGGGTCAAGAGTCTATACTACTCCCAATAAAGTCGACCATGTGCCTTGTGTGTGTGAGGATATTGTATATTCTATGTTTGTGGCTGATGCTAGAACTTGCCTGGTATGTATGTAAAGCGAAAATAAAGAGTGCAAGTCTAGGAGATGATTTAGGCATTTCTTTGGCAACCTATACTTGTTTACCTTCTTTTTACCTACCCATGGACATTATCCTAGATAACTTCTTTTGAGCCTTTAGCCTATTTGCTTTGACAACCTCATATGTAAGCCTAATCTATTTTTTTATAGACCATAATTTGATCCAAATTCCTAAGTGCTTTAAATTGAAAGAGTCATGTGACAAAATAAGAGGAAATTGGATGAGTATGATGCCTTAGAATGTATTGGTGCTTGAATTTGTTATGAAAAAGAATTGCTATCATAAGAGGTATGTTATGAAAAGAAAAAGAAAAAGAAAACTAAAAAGTTAGTTATGTTCAAAAAATGAAAAACAAAAGAGGTGACAAAGGGAGGTAGATTAAAAGAAAGCAAAAAGGTTGTTTGAAAGAAAAGTGTTAATGACATAATGTGATGTATTAAAGCACTTAGGGAAATTAGTCACTATTTCTAGCCAAAATAGTCCTACCCGTCCCTTAGCCTACATTACAACCATCAAAAGACCTATTTGATCCTAAGCTTAGCATTCTGATATTTAGTGGAGCATTACACTAAGGGCAAGCCTATGGTCATCAGTTGCAACATATGAATTCTTTGTGAGAGCGAGAGCAAGGATACTTTTATACCCATGTTTGAAAAATATGCTATACTTATGAGTGATTATGGGTAATATATTGTGAGACACACATGGTTGATGAGTTTTGGGTGGTCGTGTATGATTCTTTGTGCCTTAACTTTTGAATATGAGTTGACCACCATCACGAGTCTATGTTGGAGGTTGAATTATTTCTACTAATGATCAGAAAACTACTCTTTGTTGATAATTGTTGTGCTTGTCTTGATGAATATTTTGTGTTGTTGCTGTGAAACTCTAAGTCGATGTTTAGATGGACATGATAGTTTATTCGAGGACGAACAAAGCTTCAAGTGTGGGGTGTTGATGATAGGCGAATTTACACGCCTATAGCACTAGATTTTGCCTATATTTTAGCCAAGTTTTGAGAACAAATTATATATTTCATGCACTTTTAGTCCTTTTTCCTGTAAGTGAGCTAACGAACATGATTAGCAAGTTTTCAGGTATAAATGATGCAGAATTCAGCATTTTATGGATAACTTGACGCCAAATAAAGCTTCACGAAGGAAGGAAGAGGAATCTTGGACGCCAAGGACCAAAAGTGGCGCATGGAAAATCTGTTCCGGGCAAAAACAGCAATTCTGAAGACTTTGGGGACTAGCAGTAACTTATTAGGATTAGGATAATGATACATTAACCTAGTAGGATTTGGTTAAGTATTTCATTAGCTTAGTAGGAATAGGATGTGGGTATTATAAATACCCTATTTTGCTAGAGATTTTTATTCATTCCGCCATTTCACACAATTCCCCCATTCCATCAATTCCCATCCATCCACCATCCATCCATCCATCAAAATAATTTTCTTTACTAATTCATTGTTGACATTATTTTTCATCTATTCAATTCTTAATTTCCACAACAAGAGAAACGTTACTTTGCAAAGAAGTCACGCCTAACGCCATACCACACCTTACTACACAAGATCTTTATTGTGGTACAATGATAATGTCTATTGTGATTTCCTTCGCACTCATGGGTAACTAAACTTCTCTGTTGGGGTTATGGAAGCCTTATGAGATACTATCTAAGGCTATGAGTTTGTGAATTCGTGACACGTGTGTTGCTTATATCATTATTCTCTTCATCTTAATGCAAATTCTTGTGGCTGCAGACGCATAGAATAACGCCAGTATAGCATTAACTTGTTCGAAAGAAAAGTTATATGTCTGGAAAAGAGATAATGTCAAGGTAATAGGGTCCCATCCCCTATTAAAAAGTTAGTATCGTAACTGGATTAACCTCTTGGAGAATTTGTACCGTTAGATACGCTTTAAGCTCGAAAGAGTTAAAGTGAAATAATCCTCGAATAGGTCGAAAGACGCCTGGATTTACCATCGAATACAATTCTCTATAAGCACATGCATGTCTGAATTCCGCATAACTCATAGCTAATAGAGACGTAAACTCAGAAGGTGGACATAACCCCAACTTTTCAATTCTCATTGTTTTACAACCTACTAAACATTCTTTCTTTTTACTTTGCTATTTTCAGTTTTACTTTAATATTTTGGTTACACATTACAATCCCCCCTTTTTACGAGACTTGCACTAAAAGTCTAGTAATCTTTGCTTACTTGTTGACCAAGCTATTCCCTGTGGGATCGATACCCAACCCAGTTGGGTTCTATATTTGACTACGAACGCTTTACACTCCTACGAGAGTTGTAGATTGAGCGTTATCAACGATCTTAAGCTGGCAGCAGTTATTTTTGCTTTAAAGATATGGCGCCACTACTTATATGGGGTTTATGTTGATATATATACTGACCATAAGAGCTTGCAATATATTTTTAATCAGAAGGATCTAAATTTAAGGCAGTGGAGATGGCTTAAACTATTAAAGGACTACGATGTTGATATCTTGTACCATCCAGGGAAAGCAAATGTGGTAGCTGATGCGTTAAGTCATAAGGCTATGATGGCACCTATAGAAAGGCAAGGGATGGTTAGAGATCTTCACCAGTTAGCTAGCTTGGGAGTTCGCCTTCTTGAAACTCCGAATAAAGAGCTTATCGTACATAATGCTGCGGAATCTTCATTAGTAGCTGAAGTGAAAGAGAAGCAATATGCAGATCCTATTTTATTACAGCTTAAGGAGAACGTTCAGAGTGGTGCGACCAAGGTATTTGAGCTTACGCAAGAAGGAGTACTTCGGTGCCAAAACTGATTGTGTGTGCCGGATGTAGATGGGCTAAGAAAAAAGATTATGACAGAGACACATTTTTCAAGGTATTCCATTCATCCAGGATCAACCAAAATGTATCAAGATTTGAAAGATATGTATTGGTGGAATGACATGAAGAAGAGCATTGCAGAATTTGTAGCTGAATGTCCAAATTGTCAAAGAGTTAAAGTTGAGCACCAAAAACCCGGAGGTTATATGCAATGCATTGATCTTCCAATTTGGAAGTGGGACATGATCAACATGGATTTTGTTACAGGTTTGCCTCGTACAGCTCGGAAATTTGATTCTATATGGTTGATTGTGGATAGGCTTACTAAATCCGCACATTTCTTACCCGTTAAGACCACTTACACAGTTGAAGAATATTCGAAGTTGTATGTTAAAGAAATAGTCCGATTACATGGAGTGTCAACTTCTATTATATCGGATCGGGGAACTCAATTTACCGCAAACTTTTGGAAGTCTTTCCAACGGAGTTTGGGAACACAAGTGAATCTGAGTACAACATTTCACCCTCAGACGGATGGACAAGCAGAGCGCACCATTCAAACACTTGAAGATATGCTACGAGCATGTGTTATAGATTTTAAAGGCAGTTGGGATGATCATTTACCTCTTATTGAGCTTGCCTACAATAATAGCTATCATTCAAGTATCAAAATGGCACCATATGAAGCTTTATATGGGCGGAAGTGTAGATCACCAATAGGATGGTTCGAAGCGGGTGAAACTCTTATGTTCGGACCGGATCTTGTGTATCAATCCATAGAAAAAGTTAAGGTGATTCAGCAATGGTTAAAAATAGCCCAAAGTTGACATAAGTCATATGCGGATAGTAGAAGAAGAGGGCTAGAGTTTTCGTTAGGCGATTGGGTATTTTTGAAGGTATCACCAATGAAAGGGGTGATGAGATTTGGTAAGAAAGGAAAGTTGAGTCCACGATATATAGGCCCATATAAGATTATTCGAAGATGTGGGCAAGTTGCTTATGAATTATAGCTACCCCAGGAACTCTCATCAGTGCATCCAGTATTTCATGTATCGATGCTTCGAAAGTGCATCGGAGATCCGTCCCTTCTTACTTCTACTGAAGATGTGCAAGTAACAGAAGATCTTACCTATGAGGAGATGCCTATTGCTATATTAGATCGTCAAGTTAAAAAGATGAGAAATAAATAAGTAGTATCGGTGAAAGTACTTTGGAGAAATCAACAAAGGGAAGAGATTACATGGGAAGCGGAGGAAGCAATGAAATCAAAATACCCTTATTTGTTCAAAGGTGAAAAAGAAGTGCAAGGAGTGGAACTGGGACACTACAAGTAAGTTTTTACATATCCATAATATCTATATGATGGCATGAATATCAATTATGAATTCGAACTTGTTTCGGCTAAATAACTACATTTCATATTCGAGGACGAATGTCCTTAAGGGGGGAAGGATGTAACACCCCGTACTTAATTACGTGCATTAGCCATGGTTATATGTGTTGGAGTATATGTATTGATCATAAGTTAGGTATATATGAGGTTAAGTATGAGTATTGATTACTTTGAGATGGTTTCAAGTGTATAGTTTGATTATATGTGTATAGGAATCGACTTTATTTATACCGGAATTTTCCCGTCGATGGTTCCATACAAGGTTATTGAATAAGATTTCCAACTATATAAAGATTTCCAAAAACGGATAAGTTTTGGATATAATTGAGCACGTTCGAAACTATAAAACAGTGGCCGGGATATTGTCAATAGTAAATGTGCAGGAAAATTTCCTGCACACAAACTACTGAGGCCTACCAGTTTTTTGGGTCAACATTGAACGATCATAACTTCCTTAATATAATGAACAGGGAGAGCTACGAACTATCAAAAGAAATATCTTTGAGTATTCTTTCCATTGCAATTGGTTTCATCCAAATCCAACGTCTGAGTAAGGATTTATACTCGTTTTACTTCAGCCTCTCAAAACAGATTTTTAGGGTCAACTTCAAACGATCATAACTCCTTGTACAGGACGAACTGAGTGGCCTACTTTATATGAAATGAAATCCCTTTGAATTATATTTTCAACGATACCAATTTCACCCAAATCCGATATCAGAGAAAAGAGTTATGGTCGATTTACTTTAGCCTATCAAAATAGTCCACCATGGACAAATTCGGATTTACTTAAAATTTTAAGGGCAATATGGTCATTTTCCATCACCTCATGGACGAAAATTGGTCATTATATACATATACTTAGCCTCATATCCATCATTCATCATCCAATTATTGAAGAATAAGGAACCCTAGCCTAATTTCAACTCCAATTATCTTGTGATTCAACCGTAAAAAGTCCAAATTAATTCCGTAGTTGTGTTCACTGTCTCGAGGGCTTTGAGAAGCACCCCTTATTTGTGCCAACGGGACTTCGAAATCAAAAGGGCCATTTTATGGTAAGGATGTAAATTATGTTGGTGTTATTTATATGGATATGTATATATATATATGCTTGTGAGCATAAGAAGTATGTTATTTGATTGTTGTTGAAAGATGATTGGAAATGATGTTGGATTATTCTTTTGAATGGTTGGATTATGTTGAATTGTGAAGGGATTTGGTGTGATGATGTGGTATTGAAATGATGATTATATATATATATACACATAAACCTATTGTTCAAGTTGGTTTTTGGAATGCTTTGCAAATATTAGTTGTATGGAATTATGGAAGAGAATTGTGGTGTTGGGTTGCTAATACTAGATGCCAAACATTTCATTGTAGATAAGTTATTTGTAAAGGCGGGAAGTTGTGTTGAATTGGTATCCGAATCTACAACGAGGTATGTAAAGCATACTCTAACAATGTTCTTTGGCATGAAAACACCAATGTTCCATCAAATAAGATTCCGAGGTTGTCCAAAAACATGTATTGTTCTACATTACCAACGAAGTTGTTTTCATTCTATAAAGTGTCAAATGTTTCATTGATATACCAAAAGGCTCCTATTTCATTGTTGTGATATTGATGATTCTGAAACACATTGTTGATGTACCAATGAGTCCTTATTACATCGTTATTGTATAGAAGGTCTATTACTTGATTCCTATTGATGTATCATTGTTCCAAAGGTACTATATTGGCATGAACACTAATGTAATAATCTCAAAAGCTTTTGAACTAAGTTATTGGAAAGATCTCTTATGTGTGTTACTTGATATACGTGTGGGTGGTATCCCAGGGGCATAAGCCTAGCATGGGTCGATCCCTATTTATATGTTTATGGGTGGTATCCCAGGGGCATAATCCTAGCATAGGTCGATCCCAGTTGATATGTACTGGGGGCAGCCTAATGGTCACAGTACGGTACAGTATTGATTATTGTTAGGTGGTTGGAGGTTCGGGAGGAGGAGGTAATGGCGAATGATAATTGTAAAGAATGAAATGAACAAATGTATATCGTTCCACAAATGTGTTTGAATTCAAGAACCCAATTCAGATTAATGATAATGTACATGATCCTAAAAGTGTTTATGAAGTGTGGTTAACTTCTATTATGATTTATTCACTTGCGTCTGATTTTCTTGATCCCCCATATCACATATGATTATTTACAGCTTTACATACTCAGTACATATTTCGTACTGACGTCCCTCACGGGGGACCTGCATTTCATGCTACAGGCACAGGTGCTTCAGCTCATTCACAGCATAGATAGGAGTCAGGTCATACAACTATTGTTGGTGAGCTCCAGTTTGCTTCGGAGCTTTCCGAGTCGGTTCTTTATGTTTTGTTATTGTACAGGAGTCATGTGTGGGCGGGGGTTTGTCCCGACTCTAGTTATGTCATGTATATCCTAGAGGCTTTGTAGACATAAGGAAGGGTAAAGTCATGGAAGTTTATATAGTGATGTTATATTTGTATATGTGGTGGCCCCGACGGCCAAGTATTATATATATATATATATTTGTGCATGTTGTGCTGATACAGAAAATTAGACCCTTCTATATGTAACGAAGTGCTGCCTAAATTTTTGGTGACATGTAAGTGAAAGTACAGGTATTTGAACGGGTTCTCCCGGGCCTTCTCGGCTTCGGGTGCCAGTCCGGCCCGATGGAATTTTGGGGCGTGACATTTTCATTGCATTCAACTATTATATATTTGTTATAAGTTTTTTCATTACTAATTGTTATTAAAATACTATATCTTTTCTAAGAATGTGGACGTTGGTTTACAAACCCCTCCTGCAAGCAAGAAGCAAAATGAAGTGCTTCTTTAACCGGTTATTGAAAAATATTCTTTTCGTGGTGATGTTTCTGTCCCATTGGATGGTAATATTTCTATACTTTCATATTTAATTTTATTTATATAATAACAAGATTGTACATTATTGAAATTCACTTCATGAGTTCTCATGTTTCATTCACAGTCTCTAACAATCCAGTTGTGAATAATCCTGTCAATGATCAGTCACGGTTTGATGACATACCCTTCTTTACCGAGTCTCAATTAGTTGCTCTTGAACCAACATTTAGAGAATTGAAAACACCAAAAGAACATATCGCAACGCCTATAATGTTTGACAAATCTCCAGTAGGTGTGTATAACCAATTCGACACAAGCTCTCACAGATGTCCATTGTACTTCAAGAGCAAGCATCCATTTCAGGAGTATATTGGGTTTGAGACTCCGGATTCGTTGATTCAACAATTCACTGATTTGTGTTACCCCAAGTTAAGAGGAAAAAGATGTGGTTTCTGAATTTCAATTTTTTTTTTATTGACAGTTCAATAAGAAATATTTATTATCTTTTAACAATGTATGTAGGAGTGCTGCAAACACTGCTTTACAGAACAAGATAATTCCTGAATTTGTATTAGCTGACATAAAAATTAGAGAAAAAGATTGGTTTCGCACCTTGATTCACACTAGACGATCATGGAATGATGAGGTATATTTTTTGTATTTTATTTAGTATTGAATAATTTCATCAGGTTTATTTTGTGTGTAAATAGCAGTAGAAAGTATAGTCTTTTCAAAAATTTAACTTTGTGGGAACGTACATAGTTTGTTGAGTCTTAAAGATTACACTTCTGTGGCTATTTGATTCAGTTTATGAGGCTTAAAAGTTACACTTTTTTTATGTATGGAATAATTGGTTACATGCTTCAGTTATAATTTTTACCTCGTGGATTTGCTTGTTCTTGTTCTCTAGTCACATAGAATACAATTGTTCCTGAAAGCACTGTAATAAATTCATACATCTCAGATACTTTTTATAGTATTTTATCAAGTCCATTCTTGAAAATCAATATGACAAAGCAATGAATTAATGATGGGTTTCATATCCTTTACTCTTATACATATCAATTGAGGACCACAACAAAGAATGACTTCAATTGACAACATACCTTGAATATTATTGCACTTGCAATGATGGTAAAATGGTGAACATTACATAATATACTGGAGAATATATTGCAGCATTGAATATATTCAGTGCCTATCCAAAGGATGAATAAATATTAGAAAATGCTTCATATCTGCATATCTGTATTTTATGTGTATGCTAGTGTATAGTTCTGGTTAGTATGCTTTGATTGCGAGTATTTTATACACAGGACACATTAATTATGCTATTGTATTATTCTCTTTGTCCTGTGTTGTTATGCATAGCTATATTATATTTTTGCTTTTTTCTAATATAATTTTTGTTTATTCAGCATGTTGACGTGATAATGTATTACTTGAGGAAAAAGTATAGTTTCGTGAAGTCAATTACATACACCACTACTGATGTCTTCTTTGTTAAATGGATACGTTCAATTCATCAACAATGATTGAGTTTGAATGAAGAAATGAGTTGTATCACTCCTGAACATCATGTTAGCCAGTACATTAGGGGTTACAAACTACTTGCCAATGTTCTCTAGGATTCTATTGATAATGTCATTATTCCTGTGAATGTTAGTGAGTCATTTCATTAGATATTAATTGTTTTCTGAATTAGACATAGGTGTCTATATGTTTATGATTCGATGATGGGAGGTGTTGTCCATTCAAAGAATGTTTTAGATCATGTTCGATCCCTTTCTACCATAATACCTCTGTTCTTGGTTGCCACTAATTTTTTCGAAAAACATTCGGATATTGACTGGCATCGGGAAGCTGCATACATTGATAAATCACTGAGCGAATCTTTGAAGTATGTCGTTTTGAAGGATACAGTACAGCAGGGACCTCAAACTAAGTAAGTTACATTTCAATTGTGTTTTTATATAATTATATTAATATATATGTTGTTTTATAAGTGATTTTCTGATTTTATATTTTACAGTGACTGTGATATGTTTGTATGTGCCTTTGCTGAGTACGTTAGTCATGGCATCTTTGATATCTCTAGTACACTATTTGGTGTTGTGAACCATCGACTCAAATATGGTGCACTACTATGAGATTATGCCAGACGGAAGAAGAATGATGGAGCAGTCAGTGAAAGTGAGGCAACTGAAAATGTTATTAGCAAGCATGGTGGTTTCAAAAGATCTAGGGAACAGTTTGGAAGCTCAACGACACGATAATACCAGTCACAAAATATTATAACAGTAGTTGTTCTTATTTAGTTCTTGTATTTTTTTATGGATGTTTTGATATTTGAAAGTAGTAAGATCTTTTCTAATTGTTACCAGGGCACCCAGATTTTTTTTTGTTACTCTATATTGATTTTTGGTTTCTTTTGGTTGAACTTTATTAATGTGATGAAGTAAAGCAGCAGTGCTTTTAGTTGGGGAAGTTCTTGTGCTTGTTCTAGTTTTCTACCCAATTTGAAACTTGCATTTGTTGCATTCAGTGTATACATGGTGTTTCTTTATGAATATTTAGAAAAAAAATTTGAGCTCATCATCATACTCTGAATGTTATCTTTTAATTAGTTTATAAAATGTTAGCAATTTTTTCATATATTCTTGTGTTTTATACATCTGATCCAACATGGTTTACATACAATTCACAACAGACCTACCTACTTATTTTTTCTTATCTATCACTATCTTACGTGCTAGACTAATTTTTTTTCATTGTTTCTCTAGCTTTCATGCACCACAATACAATTATAAGAAATCGTTGTTTTGATGACATAGTATTCGAGGTCTTCACATAGTATTCGTTGTTTTGCAATTGAAAATATCATGTAAATAACACATTGTTTGTTATTGATTCAAATACCTGCATACCAACTTTCAACTACTACACATTACTGTGCATTTCTAGTGTATGTTGTTATGTTTTGCAACAATATCTACGTGTTCAGTTATATTAATTGAAAAAAAAATTAACCAACTCTCAAACATTTCTTTATTTTAAATCAATATATCTATAACCACAAAATTACTTAAAACAACACAGATCTTAACACTTGAAATTATTGATCATAAATGTTTAAAAAAAAACACCTAACATCAACATAAAGTAAGAAACACAGATTCCATCTTAAGCAGATGGTGCATGTTTGTGGCAAGTCCTTTTATTGTGCCCCTCACGATGACAATCACTACATGTAACCTTTGAATGTTTACACTTGTCTTCATTTGGTGCTTTCCATCTTTCATAACATGGTCTTTCGGGAGGTCGTTTAGAATCAGGTGGCATTACAACTTCATCCAACACTTCACGTGGTATTTTTTATGTACTTTCACAAGGAAGAGGTTCAAATGGTATGGCATAAGCATCACTGAAATTCTTGTTGTTGTAGTAAGGTGAGCAATAGTTCTCGCCATGTTGGTTTCTATATGTAATAGCAGTCATAGCATGAGAGCAGGGTATTTCGTCCAATTGAAATTCTCCACAGATGTACTTTCTGCTTCGCAAACAAACAATGAATTTTTTTGCTCCGCTAGTAACAGTATGCAGGAATTCATTTGATGTTTTTACCTGTATTCAGAAGCAACTTTACTACACAAATAAATTAACAAAAAATGTAAGTAATTTAAAAAGTAATGGATAAAGGACTTACTATCATTCTCTGAGATAGCAAACGATTATTTGTTAAAACATCATTATATTTGACCGTCAACTCATTTAATGTGTTTGTTGCCTCCTCATGCTGTTTTGCATTCCATGATTCAATCATTAACCTCATAAAATCCATTGTTGAAACCACGGGTAATCTTATAGCTATTCTGTTGGTGTTGTTGATGAATTCCGCTATGTTTGATGTCATCGTCCAAGTCCGTTTGACAGTAGAATGAACCTTTTCCCATTTATGGTAGCCAATTTGAAATAAATACGCCTTAACTCTCTTATCAATTTGGTCCACCCTTCCCATTAACTCTTCAAATTGTTGTAGAGTATATGCCTTTGCCATTGCAAAAATTTTTTTATGCAATTCTTCAAGATTCTTACGAAAGTTTACCTTTATGTTGCACCACAAATGTCAAATACAAGCATGATGTGACAAATTTGGATATACTGTGGATGTTGCCTTTCAAATACTCTCATTTCTATCGAACATTATACACATACCTTCTCTTTCCCCAAATGTAATCTTAAATTTATCAAAAAACCAAGTCCAAGAGGTAATATTTTCTGAATCAACCACAGCATAAGCAAGGGGTAGTATATGACCTACAATCATAACATACTTTATATAATATACTGGTTGATTACTTTTTTGCAAGACAAACAAATTACATACATATGACATACCAATATTATACAACACATTAACATTATGCTATGATTTACATTTAAAAATAAAAAATTTTAAAAAGTGTTTTACCTCCTGGGTCCAACGTACTCGCAGTCAGCATAGTTCCACCATAAAACGATTTTAGAGCTGCTGCATCGACTACAATAATTGGCCTGCAATATTCTCATCCACGAATTAAAGCGTCCAATGCAACAAAAGCATATAAGAATCTATTTTCTTCGGTTTTCTCCCAGCGAACAACAGATCCACGATAATGTTTTTCCAACATATATAAATAACCAGGTATCTTTTGATATGACTCGGTAGGATCACCGCACAATATTTTAACTGCTTTGATTTTTGCACGCTATGCTGATGATAATCTAATGAAATCCCATGCTCCCTCATCATGTCAGAAACAATATCGTTGGGAGTGTATATTCTTTTGGTGTCCACATAATTACCTAAGATCAGTCCGGTTATCAATTTTGTCATCCCTTGATGCCTCGCATAAACTTGATCCTTTATTGAGTATGTATGAATGTCACAATACTTTCTTATTTTAAAAATATTTGATTTGTTAATTTTGGAAGAACGAAGAAACCAAGTACAGTCCTCCACCACACAAACCAAATAGTAGCTGTTAAAGCAAAAAAAAATTATTACAAAAAAATCATATTTCGATTTAACATACAGCTTTACCATCTAATTTAATACACAAACGCTTTTACCTGCTTCCACTTGACCTTTCAATTCGATAAGAGAACTATTTCATAAATGCATACAACTCCATAACATTAGCCAGTGTTTGTTTATCCTTGTAAGTCTGTTTTACAGCTATGTTGATATTCGTTACATCACAAATTACATCCACACGTTCTTCTTTAAATTCTTCAAAATCTGGACTTATTCCGATCAAACGAACACAATCTTTTGAAAATGGTTTTCTTCTTTGTTCATTCTTTTTGTTAGAACACTGTTGCCCAACACACACAATTGCTCCTTCAGTATGGTGAATTACACCATCCGTTTTATCCAAAGTTGAACGTACAATGGATATTTTAAGAAGAAATCAACAACCGTTTTCTTCTGTTCCAGATACACCTGCACACTTGTATCATTGTGTATGACCATACTTGGGCATCTATCACTTATTATGTATCGTATTTCAAGTATATTTGCGGATGTGTCTATCATCAGTTGTGTTGCGATTGCTTCTACTGATCCTTTGTACTTGTTGTTGCATCATACATTATCCCATCAATTTCAAAGTCCCTCGATTTTCCTGTTTATACAATAACAACGGTTGAAAAAACCCCAAAAATAAATATTTAAATTCATTTAGAAGGCGTAAAAAATTAATAAACCTGAAGAATCCCATCTCCCTCCATGACGGATCATGATTGAATGCAAATTAACAGAATTCATAAAAATACTTGTTTTTCGCTATCTAAAAAATACTTGTTTTTCGCTTCTCTATCAAATTCTAATCAACATAGAATGCGTTTTTTCGTTTGATGGTAGAGAAAAATCGTGTAAAAAGTGGCAAGTAGTGTATGAAGATGGAAACTCTTAATGTAAGCATTAAAATGGGAAGATAAATAACGGTTTGAGGGATTTGGGGTTGGATAAATACCAATAATTAAGGTTAACTACTTTTAAGGAAGGTAAATTGTATATTAATTGTATTAAATATTAATTTTTCTTTTTCAGTAATTGCTTTTCTCTATTTTCAAAAAAAAAAAAAAAAAAACCTTTTTATATATTTTTTTAAGATGAAAGTTGCTATAACTTGAAAACTTAAAACTTTTGCTATAAGTTGTAATAACTAATCTAATAAGTTTATAGAGTTAATTTTCCCCATTTTCATATGCATAGAGGAAGACTTACCTATGTTACTTTTGCTAATTACATATTTCATTTTGTCATCGATGTAACTTGTTTCACAAGGTTGAATAAGTTTGTCGTTCCGTTATATTTCTATTGCTTGTAGTATCTTGAGATTGTCCTGACAAAATGTTGAAAAGTATTTCCTATATCTGCTAATTAATAGTTTCTTAAATTTAGTGATTGTAATATTTTAGTATTCGATATTAATATTATTTGCTATGCTTAAATTAATTCTTACAAATTGTTGGGTTGATAGAGACACTGATATACTAGTTAACAGTTAGTAGTATTTTCTAAAAAAATATTTTTTCACTCACCAATCAAACACTAGAAAATATCTTTCTAAAAAATATTTTTTACTCACCAACCTAACACCATAAAATATTTTTTGAAAAATATTTTTCACTCACCAACCAAACATGAGAAAATAAGTAGAAAACCAACTTATTTTCCAGGAAAACATTTTATATGGAAAATATTTTCCATCACACCAAACACACCCTGTGTCACTCTTTTTAAGTTTTAAATCTTCGTCACCCTTTATTAATTTTCCTAGTAAGTTGGTAAATAGAGCTATAACTATTTCAAAATGCAGATCAAATATATTTCTAAGTTCTAACAAAGAGGTAAATAGAAGGTAATTGCAGTACTCATATTATGTCAGCCAGCCATGAGAATGGTCTTATTTGATGTTCATGACTCCAATCCAGCATGGACTATGGAGTTGATAGTTGTTGGGGGTTAGGAGGCAAAGATTTATAATCCACCAAACCATGTAATCGCTCAAATAAGTAAACGTGAAGAAGGGAGATAGTAGTAGCTCAGTTGGTTGGTTGGTTATCTGAACTACAAAACTTAGATATAAGAGTTTTATTCTCCACATAGTAATCTCCTCTCCCATTTTCCCCTTCACCTATCCTGATTTTCTTTTTAAAATAAAAGTAAACATGAAAAAGCACAAGCAGGCCACTTTGGGGACTTGTAATTGAAAAATAGCGATTGTCAGAGAGTTACAAATTCTATGAGCAAGACTTCATGATAGTGTCCTTGAGTTTGAAACTCCGTGATAGTGACTATTTTTCATTTACAGGAACTGAGAAGTGGCTATTTGTGATGGTAAAACGTCACATCCACTTCGCGTTACTATCAAAAGTTGAATAGGCCTATGAATTGGTAAGAACCTTCTCTCTTGTTTTCATAGCCAATGTGGTTAGTTTGACAAATGACTGTCCAAAAGAAATCTGCATAATCCAAAGTGTATTGGATCAACAGACAAATTAACCACTCAGATATGAACTCTCAAACAGAATAAGAAAGAAAGTCAACCCAATTTTCTGCTTTATAATTGAAATGAATAACTGGGAATGCAATTACATGAAGACAATAGAAGCATATCAAAATAAGTTGCACAAAGTTGATTCAATGAAAGTGCATGGAAACTCCATAGGAAATCTTATTTCAGAAAAAGGCAACATGCAACATGGAAAAGAAAAGGACTAGTAGGTTGAAGATTAGTAACTCTCAAGGGAAAGAGTGAGGAAAGATCTCTCCTCGACGAAGGCTCCTGGACCAAAAGTTGCAAACTCAATAGTTTCATTGCATTTCCTTTTGGGGAGTATTGGGCACTCGATGAGGTCGATACCATATTTATCAACACAAAGATAAACCTGGTACAGTTGGCTGTTTCCAAATAAATCCTTATTGCATTCTATTGCTGCTTCGTATCCAATTCCATTTTTTATAGCTTCCTTGACGGCTTCCAAGCTGTAAAAGCCTCCTGGTTCGGATCCTGCAACATATTTGTTTCAAACTTAAGAGAATAATTTGATGCCGAACTGGACCGACAAATTCAAAATGTTTACAGAATGGAACTGGTTCTTATTAAGTACCTGCATTCTTAAGAACTGAAAGCAGATTCACCTTCTCCTTAATGGTCAGAGCTGCTTTGAAGTAAGAATGCTCATCAAGAGTAGAAAGAGAACAGGTGCCGTGTTTGTTCCATTAGTGTGACCAGAATTTTGTTCCATTATTTTTTGGACAAGCAAGCGTTGGCCAGTTCTCTTGCATGTCACCTATCAGGTCTTTGATCTGCACCAACACAAATTTTCATGTGCACAGTTGGCACCCAGATCTTCAAAATGACCAGTCTTCCCACCTATGTAAAATATAGTAATTTTCATCTGTGCAGGATAAATTAATGTAGAGGCCCTCCCTTCAAACACACTAAAGCAGTCACATAAGAATCACAAAAAGGAACTCCACTGGTAGAAACATGAGAGAAAATTTGCTTGAGCAACTATTTCAACAAAGTTAACTATGTTCACGAGAAGATGCCAGTGTGCCAGAGGTACGAAAGAGCATCATATTATAATACGTAAAATCGCAATTCATTGAGCTTACCTCTGTTTCATCATAGAGGTTTCTCTTATCACAACTTGATGGATAAGAGCCATTGTTGTAATTTGGCCAAAGAACATGAATACCAAAGTCGAGTGCGGGCTTTCCAGTAGTTGGATAGCAACAACTTCTCTTTAGGTCACATTGTGCTGGCGGTCACTGAAAACAAACATAACCTTTAAGTTAGAAAGTTCAAATCTCCGGAAACTCCAATAATTATTACCCAAATACATTCCAGGAGTAATAATAATATTATTTTCGATGAGGAACTAACGATAAGTGGAAGACTTGCCTGCTGGACAAAGTAAAAGAAATCAAAACTCTGGGAGGCACAGAGGACAAACAAACAGTTTACTACAATAAGCTTGATCAGCATGGGGCGGTAGTATTCCATCCTTGCCTGCAGATAAGGTTGTTATTGAGTTGAAGATGGTGTTTACCATCTAGAGCTATATATATACACACATGTATGAAAATCAGGAATTACCAGGATTACCAGTGTGTGGATGGGAACGATCACCAAAATTCGTTTTAGTAATAATTGTTCTATGTATGCCAAAAATGGTAAAATCATGTGGAAAACGCACTGCTAATGTTACTCTAACAGGACAATCTGGAATGTGCCAAGTGGAGCCATTTCGTGATTCGACTCCCAATGACAGAGAAGCGTGGGAAGCATGCCAAGAAGAGTGACGAATATCCTACACGAGAGACCACATGTATTAGGAAACTACATGGTAGTTCATAGAGTACAACTGATGGCTAGTGGCCAGAATTTCATCAAGTAGATTAATGCATTACAAGTTTTGTGGTCCTCTCTTCTCATAAAGCATTATTAGTTACTTACCAAAAGAGGCTCTGTGGTCCAATACATATAACGGTCCCATTTAGGGCTCTCTAGTAGGCCTATGTTTGGAAAATAAAGGAAATTATAACAAAAATGAAAACACAGTATGTTAAGGATGTTAGCTAGTTGTGGACTTAAATGTCATTTTCCACAATATAGGGAAATAACGTATCCAGTTTCGGTTCTCATCTTGAATTAACGGTGTTTAGTACTTCAGTAGTTATTAAGAAAGTGTAGATTCAACTTTAATTTACAGATCGCAAAAATTGAAGAAACTGAGCAGAATGTAATATAGTAAGAAAGGACAAAGAATCCTACTTATTTGCCAACCACAGTTTTGGACTTTCACCAGGATTCACTAGCAAAACAAATTTGTAGGAAAATCTCTTTTCATGGCGGATGAGAATAGCCAATCATCACAAAAAAAAACTCTGCATTTTCTCCGGTTGACGTTGAGCTGGTAAAGCCTTCCGCCTTGACAGGGCGGTGCTCTGACCAATTGAACTACAATCCCAGGGAAATACGGGATCTAGCAGAAAATTTGATTCTTTTTTATCTCCGGATCGGGTATTTCTGAAGTACAAAGGGGTTATATCATCTCATGGTGGATTGTTGAGAAAGATTTATCATCCGAAAAGAGGAAAAAACGGAGTCTTTGTCTAAAGAAATGCGTTGAGAAAGGGCAGATGTATAGAACCTTTCAACGAGATAGTGCTTTTTCAACTCTCTCAAAATGGAATCTACCCACTTAGTGGGACTACACAGGGTAATGTTGTTGTTGATGTTAAGCTGGTAGAGGCTTGCTTGCGCTATGGTACATTCCAGCAATTACGTAACCAAAACTACCCACCATAACTTTTTCCAACTTCAAAATTGATGAAACGTGTTAATGTGAAGGTGGTGGATGTTTCCTCTCACAAGAGTGCATATCGTTCATTTGTCACCAAAAATCCCCACAAGAGCAGTTCCCACCTTCAAAATGATGAAATCTATGCAAATCTCTGATAATAATGTTTCGTTTAAAGATAAGTGATATGAATTTTGCAGCTGAATGGCAATCCTCACAGATTCGAAGGTTCTTAACAACGCGAATTGTTTTTCCAGGTGGACTATTAAGAAGACCAAAAGTAATTGCCAATTTTTCACTGTGGTACCTCAAAGTAGCTTCTTTATCTTCATCTTCTACGCCAGGACGAAAAGCGATAGAAGTATCAGGAACATAACCAACCGATTTCAATTTCTCAATTAACTTGTCAACTTCCTGGTGCAGCTCCCTATGCTCAATACGTGTAACCTCCCCGGAGAAGAATTCGTGCAGTACATTGTTAACCTCTATCGAACTATATCCTGGAATTTTTTTAATCCCACTTTCTTTCATCAATTTCCAGATGTAATTCACTTCTTCCCACTTCCCAGCTCGTGCACACATGTTTGAAAAGATCACATAATCACCACCATGTGATTTGTCCATTTCGAAGATTCGCCCAAGTACCAGCTTCCCCAAATCCACATTTCCATGGATGCTGCAAGCAGCTAACAATGTCCGCCAAAGTAAAACAGTTGGCGGAATTGGCAATTCCATTAAGAATTTAAAAGCATCAGTAAGGCGGCCCGCCCGAGCTAACAAATCCAACATGCATCCATAATGTTTCACCCCAGGTGCAATCCTGTAGTTCTCTTTCATGCTATTGAAAAATCTAAAACCCTCATCAACCAATCCACTGTGGTTGCAGGCATAGAGGAGGCCCAAAAATGTTATTCCATCAGGACTAACTCGAGCGTTCTGCATCTCTTGAAACAAAGATATTGCACAACGGGCACGCCCATGAACAGCATAAGCCATGATCATTGCTGACCATGCTTGAGTGTCCCTATAAGGCATACTCTCAAAAACAGAAATCGCATCATCCAAGCTCCCACACTTTGCATACATATCAATAAGTGCCGTGTTCACCTTAACATATTGATCAAAACCATTCTTCTTAACATATTCATGCACCCATTTTCCAAATTCCAACGTTCCCAACAAAGCACACGACGAAACAACACCAAGAACCGTAACATCAGTAGGCTTAATTTTCTTCACTTGCAACTCACGAAACAACAAGAGAGCCTCATTTGGCTCACTACTTCTCACATACCCCATTATAATCGCATTATACATTACCACACAAGGATCACCTATCCTATCAAACACACGACGAGCTGATCCATTGTCATTACACTCAATGTACATATTCATAAGAGCAGGACAAACATACATATCATCGTTAAGACCATACTTAATCATAAGACAATGCAACTGCATACCTTCCTCCAAAGCTTCAGCACGCGCACACGCCTTCGACAAAGAAGGAAAAGTATACAAATCCGGTGCAACACCCAACGCTAGAATCTTCAAGAATGCGATAAAAACATTTAAAGGGGTGTCACTACGCGCATATCCTCGCGCCAAGAAGTTAAAAATAACTATATCTGGTTGAGGAATTTGATCAAACAGGTGGTGTGCATAATGCATATTGGCAAGTGTTGGATCATTTACGCAAAATTTTATGAGCTTATTCATAAGAAAGACATCTTTTTGCAGTTGGGTTTTTATGGAAAAGGCTTGAATTTGCTTTAGCTCTTTTAAAGATTTGCATTGGGGTATAAGGGAAAGAGGGTCAAGTTCAATTGGTGTAAATGTGTGTTTTCTTGAATTTTTTGTATTGAAATCTTGGCAAGAGAAAAGGTGTACTGTGAGTGATGGAGCTTGAATTGCCATGGAT
Source organism: Capsicum baccatum var. pendulum (assembly GCA_030864225.1). Classification (NCBI taxonomy): domain Eukaryota; kingdom Viridiplantae; phylum Streptophyta; class Magnoliopsida; order Solanales; family Solanaceae; genus Capsicum; species Capsicum baccatum. The sequence goes on along the minus strand of CM061560.1, from coordinate 256,819,130 downwards.
TATAGATTTATATATAGTTGTTCAATTTTTTGGAGGGAATAAGTTGAAGTTGTTAAGGTTGTCAAGGGGTTTTATAGTGCAAATCAAAGTTCAAGGATTAGTTTGAGTTTGGATTTTCCTCTTTTTGTCGGAGGTGGAGGTGACATTGAAGTTGAAGTTGGAGTTGGATTTTGTTTAATGATGAATATAAATTAAAGTTATTTTTAAAATTTTGTGAGAGAAGTATGAGTGAAAATAAGTAAAATTTGTTTTTTACTTTTTTAAATATAATTCCGAAATTGTATTTGAAATTCTCATTGACAAACATCAAAATTTTTACTTTTTTCATTAAGTGAAATAATTTTTTAAAAACAAATTAAAAAATTACTCATGGTCAAACGGTTAATTATTCTCTTCCCTTTTCTTCTTTCTTTTTATAATCATGATTTTCTTACATTTCGATTAATTATTTTGTCCATCTCAACTAACTGCACGACTTATTATTCTATCCGTTTCATAATAAATAAATTGTTGAATTTTAATACATTAAAAATATAAATTTAACATAACTTTTCATTTTTACCCAAAAAAAAAGTTGACATTGTAATACATTTTCAAAAAATAACTGGTTGTTAAATTATAAAGGTAAATTTAGAAAAAAATTCAATGATTCACTTATTTTAAAACACCAATAAATACCTTAACAATTCACTTATTCCAAAATGAAGATATTCCGAAACAGAGGGAGTACTATAGTATTCTATCATAATTTCTTTACTTTCATTACTTTTGTTATGTACTCTAGTATAATAAATCTTTGAGCCGAAGTTATACTCTCTAACTTCCTTGAGCTAATGATTGGTTTATCAGAAACAAGTTATATTTTCTCCGTTTCAAAAAGAATAATCTAAACATGAAATAGAATCTAAAAAAGTAAAGAATTTTTACTCTTGTGATTCTAGATTAAAATTACGTCAAATTTATCAAACTATATTTTAATCTTATAATCTTAAATATGTCATGCATAAAGTTAAAGTTGAAGTATTATAAAAAAAATGGGGGGAGGGGGGGGGGGGGGGGGGGGGGTCATTCATTTTTTAAATAAACTACTCAAAAGAAAAGTAAATCATTTTTTTTAAAACGGGGGAGTAGTATTTTTCATGAAGTTTTCACTTTTATCATTTGAGTTAAAATCGTTTACAATCCCGAACTTTGTTGTAAAAATCAAACACCCCTCTCAACTTTCAACAATAATCATTCTCCCTCCTTTTTCTTATTTAATTTTTTAAAATACCTACTTTACCCATATATTTATATGAACATTTGAATTAAAAAAAAAAAACTTTTTATAAACACAATTTTTATTTTTTTAATCTATATAATATATTTTATATAAGAAGCTAAAAGTTTTTTTTGGATGAAAAAATAAAAGTGAGAAATATTAATTGAGTATATAAATTAATGACATTCTATAATGAAATAATAAAAATCAATTTTATTAAAAATAAAAAATCTAATATCTATTTATACGTGAAAATAGTAGGTAATTATATTTTTATAAATATATTTCAATGCAGGTAATACGAATTAATTAATAGCAGACGTCCATCGAAAATAACTTCTCTACCTCTCCGAGGTAGTGGTAAGGTTTGCGTACTCCTACCCTCCTCATACCCCACTTAGGGGATTTCGCTGGGGTGAAAATCAATCAAACACCACCCTTAATATTGAGCAACAATCATTCTCCCCCTTTTCACTATGTAATACCTATTTTATCCTTAATATTTTTAATCTTCTGTTTATATAATATTTTTTATATTATATATATTTATCTTTCATAACCGATGTATTTAGCATTTTTATTTAAATTCACTTACATTATTAGTAAATTTTTTTATAAATTAATTACAAAATCTAATGGTATTTTTTACATTCAAAATTTTTATATTATAGGTGTTAAGTATGTATGTGCAGTGGCGGCGAGGATTTTCATTGAGGGGGTTCATAAGTAAACATACGAACTAGTCGAAGGGAGTTCAATATCTACTATATATACATAAAAATATTTTTGATCGTGTAAAAATAGTATAACTTTTCGTCGAATGGAGTTCGGATGAACCCCTGAATATAAGGTGGATCCGCCACTGTGTATGTGTGTATATATAATTATGTATGTAGATGCATATTTTGATTCACTCTTATTTTTTAATATCTATATAGATAAACGAGTTTTAGTTGTAAATATGAATTATTATGTAAATTGTAATTTAAAATTCATTAACAATAATCATTTGATTTGTAATAAATATAGATCTACAACAACACCATACCCAGTGAAATCCCCTAAGTGAGGTATGTGGAGGATCGGGGTACACAAACCTTACCACTATCATGGGGAGGTAGAGAAGTTGTTTTCGAAGGACCCTTGACTATTAATTAATTTGTCTTACCTACATTGAAATATATTTATAAAAATATATTTATTTTGTTATAGAATGTCATTAACTTATATACTCAATTAACATTTCTCACTTTTATTTTTTCATCTAAAAAACAACCTTTAGCTTTTTATAGAAAACATGTTATATAGATTAAAAAATAAAAATTATGTTTATTAAAAAAAAATTAAAAAAAATATTCAAATATTGATATAAATACAAGGGTAAAGTAGGTATTTTGAAAATCAAATAAGAAAACGGAGTGAGAATGATTATTGTTCAGAATTGAAGGGTGTGTTTGATTTTTACAATAAAGTTTGGGGGTGCAAATAATTTTAATCCTTTTTATTTAGGGACGGCTCAAGCACATTAGTGATCTAAGATCAAAATCAAACGGAGGCCTTGAGTTTTTGGATTTTTTATTTTTTTTGAATAAGTCCATTTTTAAAGTTATATAATTTATTTTTTTCTAGTAATATATTTTAACTTAATAATATAATCAATATATTGAATCTTTCTTTCGATATAGTACTTTATATATATCAAACTTCTAAATATTCTTTTCATTTATCTAAAATAAATTATTTTATCCACAAATAAACTTAATATTTTTTTTTAAAAAAAATTTAATCTATTATTATTAAAAAATGAGGCCCCTTAAATTTGGGGGTCTAAGGCGGTCGGACACCTACTTCTTATAAGGGTAGAGCCACCCCTGTTTATTGAATCTGCTTTGATATGCTTTTTCCTGAGTTGTCCATCGGAAATAACTTCTCTCCCTTATTTGAGTTGAGAGTCTAGTAGAAACAATTTCTCTACCTTTCTCGAACCAACGTCAGAAACATTTGTAAGGTTTATCAAAACAATCTCTTTGTTTCTAAGATAAATAAAAGTAATATCCGCACACACTCATGTATTATTTTATTACTATATATAAGGGAGAATAAAAATTTTGGTTGTCCTCACACTAAATTTTATGGTATGAAAATCCTACATGTAGCATTTCTTTGTCATAATTCTCCTTTTAAGATTTTGCACATGAACCTTTGTAATTGGTTGAATTTCTTTTTGATTTTATTAAAATATTTTCTTCATCTTCTTAAAATATTTGTTGCATTTCACTTTTGAAGATCAAATTATACTAACTTTAATCAATATTTTTCTTAAAAAATATTATTATGTTGATATAATCATCAAAAATAAGTCATGTCTTTTGAAAGATAAAACGATAAAATTTGAACAATTTTTGAAGACAATCTTTTTTTTTACCTCTAAAGTATAAAGGATCTTGAGATTTTGATAGTTCTCGCAATTTTTTTTTTTTTTTTTGATATTTTAATTTTTTGGTGAAATAAAATTACTACACATGATAATTAATTAGTATTTTTTATTACATATTTTCATTTTCGCCTTTATTCCACTTCAAAAAGATCATTCCACTTGAATTTTTATAATTGGTTTCTTCTTGCCACATGTTAGATTACTATTTAATGGAAACTCCTTTTATTTTAAATCAAAAATATTAAAGCTAACTTTTCCAACAAATTAAAGTTTTCAATGCTTTCAACTACAATCTCATAGTTCTTTTTGATATTATAGTATAGTAAATAATATCTTGTATTTATTATTTCTCGTAGTGAACATGAAAAAGTATAAAACAATAATTAAAATGGGACGAATAAGTTACTCTTGCAAAGGGCGTGTAAAAAATAAACATAATAAGTAAATAGACAAATTTTATAAAAATATCAATATTTTTTTCTATTTATGATCTTCTCCGAAATGTAATTATTAAATATTTTAAATTATGTCCTTATATGAAATATTGAATTACTTGTAACCTTTCGATATATTCTAATTCTCTAATAATATCTTCTTCCTCATAAATATTTTTTATTTTTTTAAAATTATCTAATTATGTGATTAAAAAATCTAATAATTATAGAAACTTATCAACAAAACCTATTTAACAAATCATTAGATATACTAATTATAAAATTTAAAATATATAAAGTAACATACTTAAGTATTAAATTATAAAAAATAGCAACACTTTTATCAAATTATATTTTGTAGCATGTGTATTTGTATGTATTTGCATTTTCGTATCAACAGTTTGTAAAAATATAAAATACATATTGATCATAAGGGCAGTAAAAATCATATGTCTTTGTATTTTTGTAGCAACAGTTAGCAAAAATACAAAATACAACTTGCTATATTATGTAATTATGAAACTGTTGCTATGAAACTCATAATTAAGAGGATAAGTATGCTATTTCTGAATTTTGCCCATAGAAAATACATAAAGTAGCATACTTAAGTATTAAATTACAAAAAATAGCAACACTTTTATCAAATTACATTTTGTAGCATATGTATTTGTATTTTTGTAGCAACAGTTTGCAAAAATACAAAATACATATCGATCCTAAGGGAAGCAAAAATCATTTGTATTTGTATTTTTGTAGCAACAGTTTGCAAAAATACAAAATACAACTTGCTATATTATGTAATTATGAAACTGTTTCTATGAAACTCATAATTAAGAGGAGAAGTATGCTATTTTTGAATTTTGCCCAATTCTAATTCCATGAAAAATTGAAAAATGTTTCGACGTAGCTTTTCATATTTCCTGATTTCAATTTGTTCCTGTTACTTTTCGTTTTAGGTTGTTTCGAAAAAAAGAATGTATCTCTCCCTTATTGGAAAATCAGTTTCAACTTTTCAAATGACAATGTTTAATATCACAAAATTAAAAGATATTTAAGTACATTCTACGTATCTTTAATTTAAGACGACACGATTTTAAAATTTTATTTACTTTCTTAAACTCCGCGTCAAGTCAAAATCAGAGGTTATAGCTTAAGGGGTTCACATGAACTCTGTACTTTTTATGCAGAGTAATTTAATTTTGTAAAACTTACATAAATCTCAACAAGTTTACCCCTAATTACTCTCTATCCCCACTCTTTGCTATATTGCAAATAATTTCTTATTTTGCAATTTTTGGATACATTAGTAGCATTTTTGGATACATAATTTTGAACATAGTTAATTCCTCCATTTTTGCTCAAATACATAATTAGCATCCAAATGCATACTTTTAAAGTTGAGATACATAATTTTGATTACTGAGATACATTATTTCTGAAACTATTTAGTCGAGATATGTAATACATTAACTAGACTAAAGGGAGATAAATAATTAAAATTATGTATCCGAAAATTTATATGTTTGTGGATGTATCCGACTGTTTAAAAAAAAATTTAGGTAACTGATAAAAAGAATCGAAATTTTATGTAATTTGGTAAAAATAATTTATGATGTTTTGTAATTTTTTCTTTAATTTTATGTGTAAAAATCCGCTAAAGTTATAATAAACAACAGATGTGAATTCATAAATTTAAAATATAATGAGTTTAATGTCAAAAAATCGTAAAGATTGTACTCATACGATTAAAATTCTAGATTTGTGTTCAACTGAACTCACACAAATAAATTGATACGAAAAAAGTAATTGATATTGACATGCATTTGAGTGCATATTTGACATCTCAATAATGACATCACAGGCTACTAACACGCAACGTCGACATGTTCTTACATACCTAAGTGATTTATTTCTATCTAATTCAACATCACTTTTTCTTTAAGCCATCATGGAAATCCAATTTGCTCATGTATAATAACTTGCAAATCACGTAGGAGATGTAAATGGATTAGGTAAATTGACATGATCAATTCTGATTGGAAAAAGGATGTAAACAATATTAAGCAAGGTCAGTGCGATGAACTCTAACCGAAAATACTGGTGAAGAGAAGAATCGATCCCAGATTTGTCATATGAAAAACCATCCAACCAACTCAACCAACATTTGCGAATGTCTTTATATTTCTATCATACATCTTTGTCAAATTACAAATTTTTTTTTCCCTAAGAACGTAGCATTTTTATTATGGGCTAGGGCTACGGCAATGCCGTGGTGTAACGCAACACTAGTTGGTCATTAGTCAACAGTTCACAAAGGCCTCAAGATCCTGCCAGACTAAATATTACATGATTTAAGTTATATTAAACTGACAATGGATTGATTGTTTTAGAATTTTGGCATAATTAATGAATAATGGTTAAACCTTTTATAATAAGTGACTTACAATTATTTAATTTTAAGTTAGAGTTTAAGTTTTATGCGTTGTCAGTGTATAAAATATTCTACATTATTAGGTAAATTTGACCTGCTATTACAGGTTATTTAATTTTTTACATAAAAATTGAAAAGGAAAAAATTGGATAACATGCAATAGCAGATCAAGTTTACTGATATGGTAGAATATTTTGTACACTGACAATGCACACAACTTAAATTCTTTAATGTTAATTGAATTGAATTACCTTCAATTGATCTCTTTTAAACGACTTGATCATGTAAGTACAGTTTTTTTACGTCAGTAATTCATAAAACTTAAACTCAATTGAAAATTTTGAATTAGACGTGCTACTTTGAAATCTAATGGTGTTTTTTTGTAGCAGTCCAAGGGCTTGGTTTACCTTTAGACACACGGAGCCGTTTGCTTTGCACACTCTTCTTCTTCAATCACATTTGCTTGGTGCTAGAACCTTATTCAAAGATGTTTTTGCTGGAGGTTAAAAGTGAAGAAAAAAAGCAAAGAAGAAGACCGAACATTGATAAATAAATATTCATGTGTTTACACTAAATTTAATTGATGTATATATGGGTGATCTACATTTATTGTTTTGATATAAATATTCGATGCGGAGGATAAGTGGCTACAAGTATGTTGCTCGTCAACTCTTCCTCGTGTTCAAATACAATCACTTCACTTATTAAGGATTTTTAATTCACGTTATGTTCGATATTCGTATTGAAGTTTGACTAAATTTGAATTCGTATGTTTTGTGCTCCCGAAGGATTTTTTACTTTACAGGGACATTATTATGGATCTTTAAGTGCTATATAGGAAAAATATTTTTGAACTGTCAGCATTATTTTTGGTTGAAAATGCATAATTCAATGAATACACAATTTGTATATAGTTGAAATTTTAGATCCCCATCTAATTAAAACCACACAAATAAATTGATACTAATTGATTTGACATGCGTTTGAGACTTTGAGTGCATATTTGACATCTCAATAGTGAAATTCCAATCCGTTCATGTGTAATAATTCGCAAATCACGTAAAAAATGTAAATGCATTAGACAAATTTGATATGATCAATTCTTATCGAAAAGAAAGTAAACAACATCAAGCAAAACCAGTGTGATGAACTCTGCTTGAAATTAAAAAACTGCTCGTGAAAAGAATCAATCCCAGAGCTTCCATATAAAAAAATCATCCAATCAACTCAACCAACCTTTGCGAATGTTTTTATACTATACATCTTTGTCAAATTACGATTTTTTTTCTCAAGAATATAGCATTTTTATTATGGGCTATGGCAATGCCGGGGTGTAACGCAACACTAGTTGGTCACTTGTCAACAGTTCACAAAGGATTAAATATTAGAGGATTTAAGGTATATTAAACTGACAATGGATTGATTGTTTTATAATTTTGGCATAATTAATTAATAATGGTTAAATCTTTTATATTAAGTAACTTATTATTTAATTCTAAGTTATCACTTCATGTTAATTGAATTGAATGAATAAGTACAATTTTTTTACATCATTAATTCATAAAACTTAAACTCAATTAAAAATTTTGAATTATATCGCGCTACTTTGAAATCTGATAATGTTTTTTGCAGCAGCCCAAGGGATTGATTTACCTCTGGACATGCGTCATTTGCTTTGCACACTCTTCTTCTTCGGTCATATTTGTGAGGTGCTAGAAACTTATTCAGAGGTGTTTTTGCTGGAGGTTAGAAGTGAAGTACTTCCTCCATTTCTTTTTAATTATTTTATTTTAGAGTCAAACGATATAAATTTTGCTGAATATTTTAAAATAGGGTTAAAATCATTTATACTCTCGAACTTTATTGTAAAAATCAAACACCCCCCTCAACTTTCAACAATAATCATTTTTCCTCCCTTTTCCTATTTGATTTTTCAAAATACCTATTTTACCCATGTATTTATATCAACATTTGATTTTTTTTAAAAAAAATTTTTTATAGACACAAATTTTATTTTTTAATCTATATAACATATTTTATATAAAAGCAAAAAGTTTTTTTTAGATGAAAAAATAAAAGTGAGAAATATTAATTGAGTATATAAATTAATGACATTCTATAACGAAATAATAAAAATTAATTTTATTAAAAATAAAAAATCTAATATCTATTTATACGTGAAAATAATAGGTAATTATATTCTTATAAATATATTTCAATGCAGGTAATACGAATTAATTAATAGTAAAGGATCCTTCAAAAACTTCTCTACCTCCCTGAGGTAGTGGTAAGATTTGCGTACCCCTACCCTCCTCATACCTCACTTAGGGGATTTCATTGGAGTGAAAATCAATCAAACACCCCCCTTAATATTGAGCAACAATCATTCCCCCCTTTTCACTATGTAATACCTATTTTACCCTTAATATTTTTAATCTTCTATTTATATAATATTTTTTATATTATATATATTTATCTTTCATAACCGATGTATTTATCATTTTTATTTCAATTCATTTACATTATTAGTAAATTTTTTTATAAATTAATTACAAAATCTAATGGTATTTTTTATCTTCAAAATTTTTATATTATAGGCATAAGTATGTATGTGTGTATATATGATTATGTATGTAGATGCATATTTTGATTCACTTTTGTTTTTTAATATTTCTACTATATAGAAGATGTGGTTTCGACCACCTCTCATTCAATTACCAAAAACACCTCTCCACCCCCATTTAATTACATATCACACCCCAATATATAATAATTTCATTGTTTTATTATAATGATTTAAATATTTTATTAATTTATATTAATTAACTATAACTACATATTAGAAGTAAATATTTTTTATTTATTTAATTGGCTATCATGTTCAAAACTAATTTATTACCACGAATCACAATAATTAATAACTTAAAATATTTAAAAGACATATAGAAATTTTATTGACTCTCATTATTTTAGCAATGCCACATAAATTGAGATAAAAGAAAAAGTACTTCAAATCATAATAATTAACAACTTAAAATATTTAAAAGATATATAAAAATTTTAGTTGATTCTCAAAATTGTATCAAAACCACATAAATTGGGACACAAGGAGTAAATATATTATTTGATAATTACGTAAAAATTATTATAAATCACAATAATTAACAAGTTAAAATACTTTTTTAAAAATAGATAAAAGTTCTATTCAACTATCAAAATTTTATCGGTGCACCATAAATCATGACAAAATAAAAAATTATCTTAATTAATTGCAACTAAATATTTAAAATAAATAAATTTTATTATTTTAATTTACTTTTATATAGAAAATTAATATTTTTATTTATTTATTTATTTTAGTAAATTTAAATTTTAAAATTATTTTTTTCTTATATAGAAATACTAATATTTAAACTTAACTTTAAATTTTTAAAGTACAAAATTAATAAATTTAATTTATAATGATTATTTTTTTTAGAATTTATGTTGGGTCAATATGTATCAAGTTAAAAAGAAATAAAGAAAAATATATAGTAAAATTTTATTATTGTGAAAGATAAATATAATGCACTATCCAATAATATTTAATGATATCATATTTTGCATATGCAAATACAACATCCCGTATTTAATTAATATGCTATTTCTATGAATGATCGATGATTACTATTGGATATGATAAAATCATATTAATTTTTACAGTAATAATATAAGCAATCGTTCTTAATTAATTATTATGAGTCGTCTAGGTATTAAGAAAATAAATAATATTTAATAAAAAATAAAATAGACATAAAATGCGAAATTAACTCTTAATGTTTTAAATTAAATTTTCGTCTTTCGAACGATGATTTTTCTATATCACTCCTTATTATAAGTCATTTATGTATTAGAAAAATAAGAATAACAAAATGATATGTCAACAAAAAATATTTGATTGATTATCAAAATTATATTAGTGCCACATAAATTGGGACGGGACAGAAGAAGATATAAAGCAACATATATTATTTGAAAATGAAATAAAAAGTACTGTAAATAAAAATAATTAACAAAAAAAATTAAAAATTGATTGATTTTTGCTGCTTCAATCGTGATTTTAATGTATCACCCGCAATTAATTATTATAAGTCACTTATGTATTGAAAATTAATAATATTGAATCCACAATTTTACTATGAATAAAAATTTTCATGATATTACAAAAAAAAATTACTACATATACTCAAAGGACAATAGAGTAAAAACACATAAGAGATAAATGTAGAGAAATCAAGAAGCACCAAATGGATTATTAACATTTGTAACATTCAACACATTTCTAAATGTTTTCAAATTCTTCTTGAATCAACACATACACATAATAAAAATAATAAATAATAATTATTATATTTTACTATATCACCCCTAATTAATTATTATGGTCATTTAAGCATTGTGCCACATAATTTTAAATAGAAAAAATATTATAAATCACAATGATAAAAAATTTAAATTATTTAAAAAAATATAATTGGCTATCGTCGACACAAAACTCTGGACAAGGAGAGTAACATATATTATTCAAAAATTATATAAAAAGTATTATAAATTACAATAGTTAATAACTTAAAATATCTAAAAATAATTTAACATGTTATATATTTCAAAAAAAATTACATGAAAAATACTAGAAATCACAATAATTAACAACTTAAAAAATTTAAAAGATATAAAATATTTGATCGACTCTTAAAATTATATTTGTGTCACTAAAATTGAAATAGAAGAAAAGGATTATAAATCACAATAATTAAAAACTTAAATTATTTTTAAAATATAATTGACCATCAATGCCACAAAAATTGGACAAAAAAAGTAACGTATATTAATTTAAAAATTATATAAAAATATTATAAATTACAATAGTTAACAACTTAAATTATCTAAATACATATTAAAATAACATATGTTGAACTCATGCTAGATTCCGGATGAATCCTAGAAAACATATGCAATCCTTTTACTAAAAAAAAATTTATTTAAATATATCAAGATTGAAAAGATAAATAAATATCTTAATGTTGGGCCCGTATTGACACAGGCCATGCTCCTCTAGTCTATATAGATAAATGAGTTTTAGTCGTCAATATGAATTATTTTGTAAATTGTAATTTAAAATTCATTAACAATAATTATTTGATTTGTAATAAATCCAATGAAATTCACTAAGTGAGGTATGTGGAGGGTAGGGGCATGCAAACCTTACCACTACCGTGGGGAGGTAGAGAAGTTATTTTCGAAGAACCCTCGACTATTAATTAATTTGTATTACATGCATTGAAATATATTTATAAAAATACAATTACCTATTATTTTCACGTATAAATAGATATTAGAATTTTTAATTTTAATAAAAATATTTTTATTATTTTGATCATTTATTTCATTATAGAATGTCATTAGCTTATATACTCAATTAATATTTTTCACTTTTATTTTTTCATCTAAAAAATTACCTTTAGCTTTTTATAGAAAATATGTTATATGGATTAAAAAATAAAAAAATTATGTTTATAAAAAAGTTTATTTAAAAAAATATTCAAATGTTGATATAAATACAAGGGTAAAGTAGGTATTTTAAAAAATCAAATAAGAAAAAGAAGGGAAAATAATTATTGTTCAGAGTTGAGGGAGGTGTTTGATTTTTACAACAAAGTTCGGGGATGCAAATAATTTTAACCCTTTTAAAATATATTTCTTAATCAAATTGAAAAAAGAAAAATTATAAAAAAGGAAAATTATACTTTATAGTACTTTTCATGTAGTTTTTGAATAGCTAGATCTTATTATTATTTTTTAAATAAATTAATTTAGTCTAATTTAACTTTGAGACTTAGTCAAATTGATTCACCGAAAATGAAGAGGGCAATTAAAAGGGAATAAAGAGAAGTAAAAAGCAAAGAAGAAGACCAAAAAATTGATAAATATTCATGTGATTTATATTTATTGATTTGATATAAATAGTCGTTGCAAAGGATAAGTGGCAATGTAATAATAACAACTAGTCTCTTTATATTATAATTTGGACACAACAAAAGGGTGAGATGTGAAAGAAAGTTGTCTATCAACCTAAAAATGGTCCTGCTACAAGTATGTTGCTATCAACTCTTCATTGAGTTCACATACAATTACTTCACTTTTTATGAATTTTTAATTCAAGTGATTTCGATGTTCGTACTAAAGTCCGACAAAATTTAAATTCGTGATTTACAAAGCATCTCAAAGGATTTTATATTTTTCTTTTCAAGGAGATTATTAAGGATTTTTAAGTTATATATATGGAAAATGTTTTTGAACTGTCAGCATAGTTTTTGGTTGAAAATGCATAATTCAATGAATACTATAAATTTTTTATATTGTGTAAATTTTATTCTTTTATAGTTAGCATATAATCTTTCAGAGGATTATCACACTAAATACATTTCAAAGTAACTTTTAAATCCTTATGTAATATTATTTTGTTTCGTGCTACCAATATAAATTTTCAAAGTTTTTTATATGGTAATATTTAAAATAGAAAATAGATTAAAAAATGAAATGCATATTTAAAAAAAAATAAAACAAATTATGAAGTACGCCTCTATATATTTATTGAGATCGAAGTTTATTCTGTTAAGAATTTAAGATAAACGAAAATCCTACTCATATTTAAATTACTAAATATTAGGAAAGGACTTTATTATAAGTAAAATTTTGCTCAGATACTAAATATTAGGAAAGAAAATTATTATAAATAAAAAACTTAATGATATTTAAATTAATAAATATTAGGAGTTACTCTCTGGATCAAATAAGAAAAGATTAGTCAATCTTCAGTATATAAAAATGATTAAATAATTATTTGCGACATAAATTTTCAAACGGTGAAAAAATCGATTAGCATCTGTCACACCCCCCGATTTTCACCGCATCCGATCCCGCTAGTGAGTTGAATTTAGAAAAATGGGTTTTTCCAATTAAAGTGACGTTTTGAAAAGGGATTATTTTATTTACAGAGTCGCCACTTGGAATTGAGTTTGGGTGTCCCAAGTCACCTTATTGAATCCCTATTCAAAAGGAAATGACTCTTCAATTTTATTTTTGGTCTGCGAACTAGGAATCCGGATAAGGAATTCTGTTGACCGAGGGGAAGGTGTTAGGCACCCCTCGAGTCCCGTGGTTCTAGCACGGTCGCTTTAATGACTTATGTCTGGCTTAAAATTAATTTTTTTTTTTTGCTTTGGATTCACAATATTTGTTAACCTAAAAGTTGTTTGCCTCCCGCTTTTAATTTATTTTAAATTATTTAAAACTGCATTGATGTGTGGCTTACCGATAGTAGTACTTTTCGGCCTCACCACGAGTTTTGGCACGTTTCTTGCGCCTTTATGGTATTTATGAGTCGTCCCCAAACTCCTAATCTAAATAAGCACCTAATAGGTAAAATCTACCCAACCCAATTTGATCGGCTTCAAACGGTAGGTTAATTTATTATAACGAATGGTCGGTAGCAGGGCTTTCCAACTTCATCGTTAACCTCCACTTATATATTAAAATTGATTATTCAGAGGTTAAGAACTTAATTCATTTTTTATGAATTCACTCCCTTACAAATGTTATTTTCTTTCTTTTTATTTTTTATTTTTTACGTGATGGACTTTGAATAAAATCACAACCCATATCGTATATCCTAATAATTATTAATAACATATTAATTAATTTAGGGTTGTAATCACTAATTCTAAGTTCGAGAGTTTAAACCAATTTTATTCAAAACCCGCAACGTGTTGTCGAATATGAGCATGAAAATATTTAATTAATTAGACGTGAAGTACTCAAAATATCACAAAGAATAAGACACGAGTGAGTAAATAGTAGATAAAGCAATGACAAACCATACAATCTACTATATTTCCGAAGAGTTTCACGGTAACCTTCCAAGATAACTAATATCATTAAATTCTACCAAAATCTAGAGCTAATTATAGGCTCATTCAATATATGAGACTACTGAGCATATTAAATCTCAAACTACTACCAAACAGTAGATTAGTGATATAACAAAATTAAATATGAATCCAACTAGATAGTATTAATACATTAATATAGAATCAAGTGCCTAAAATCACATAATAATACTAGGATTCACATTTCCGTAGTCGTTACCAACTTAACCTATTTGATAAAATATGAACCTCTATATTTTATTTCTTGGCATTTTAGTTCTTAACTTTCTACTTATTTACTTTTATTTTACAATTTAAACTAAATCCCAACCAAGTGAAATTACAATATGAAATAGTATTAAATGGTTCAATAGAGATACGAGATACTGATAAATCATCCCAAGTTATAATGCATTCCCTGACAAAACCGGAAAATATCATGCATGAAGAGAAACTTAATGCAATAATAAGAATTTTAAAGAATGATCCACATATAAACGATTAACTTTATATGTCAAGCAATACATGAAATCATCCAAACAACTTCATTCCTATTTCATTGATAAACTTAAAGCATAACAAATACAAAGGAATTGAACAAAACCTGAATGATACAGCAATTGAGAATAAAAATGGAAACGTTGTCGCCGAAAACTCGAAATGGTGATATAACTCCACTCAAACTTAACCTTTTCCCTTTCTTTTTCGTCTTTATTGTTGTTTCTTGATCTTCCGTTTCCTGTTGTTTTTTTTCTTGGTTTTGTCCGTGTCTTTTTTTTTTTTTTTCGTATGTCCTTTTTCTTCTTGATTTCTTGGTTTCTTTTTGTTTCTTGGTTTCTTTTTTTCTTTGCTTTTTTTTTTGTTTCTGTCTCCGTCCGTGCATGTCCTAGGTTGTGTATTATATATAGGAGTATAGGTACGTGTTTGTGTTGGATGTTGTCGAGGGAGTTGGAGGGAGGTTGAGATCAAGTAGTGGGATGAGTGGGAATAGATTAGTGGGTTAGTTTAGGATTAGGACTCTTTTTTTTTTTTTTTTTTGTATTTTGGAAGAAATAAAAATAATAAATCTACTAAAAAAATGCAAATAAAGTTAATTAGCTAGTCTTAGGAATATGACTAAGAAATATTAATATCACATTTTTTTATTAAAGTTGAAAGAAGAAAAAAAAAATATAATTTAGAATTTTTTCTTTTTCTTTTTTTTTTCTAAAAATAAATAAACCAAAAATAAATAAATAAATAAATAAATAAATAAAAACTTATTTAAAATGTGACTCCATTTTTGTAGTTTTTTTTTTTTTCAAAATTTTTAAAATAAATTTAGTAAAAATAAGATAAATTTAAAATATCTAATTTAGACCCTAAAAAAAAATTGAACACTAAAATGGCAAAAACACTTAGGTTTGGTAAAAAATTAGGTGTTTACAGAATGCCCCTCTTTGCTTGGAAATATGAAGAATTTTCAAGCAAAGAAGTAAACATGACTAATTTTTGGTCCAACCCTTTATTCAATATTAATACGTAAATAAGTGGGAAAGAGGTGTGACCGAGCCCTGGCTTTGGGCATCCTACATATCTCGGGTTATAAGAGAATCAGGTCACGTGTAGTTCAAATAGGTGTAAGTGTGAGTGGATAAATTGGAGAGTCGAGTTGAGGTCCCGTCGAGTTTCCGGTTCGTTGCTCCTTTTATTACATCAGAAAAAGAAAAATGAAACTAAAAATGAAAGATACAAAATTCTATCTATTCTAATTGTCTTGATTCTCTTGCTTCAAATCTTCCTCTTGGATCTTCAGTTATCGCCTCACCTTCTTCTGGTGGGTACCTCGATCTCAAGATTTGATCTTGAAGTTAGGATTTGAGATCTGAACCTGCAACTTGGATTGAGTCATTGACACTCTGCCAAAGAACAGTTCATAGAATACTTTGGATGCTTATTCTCCTTATCAGAAGCTAAAAAGATGTCTCTTGAGATGTTGGGCCGCTACAGATACAGAGCTGACTCTAACTATCTTCAACCTGATCATTTTTCTATATTCTGATCGGAGATGAAATTTCATTCTTGGATAAACCTGTGCTTCGCAGAAAACCTGCAAGCCATCAAAGAAGACGAAACAAAACAAACAAAATTTTCTGCCCCAGTTTACACTAGTAAATTTTGTGAGTTATTAGAAAAACTATAATCTAGTTTAAAAATAAATAAATGGATGAATGGATAGAAATTTAGGCTAGGAGCGCGATAAGATAAGAACCTTATTCTTAATGATGCAACCAAAGGAAGTTATGCCTAATGAATGCATGAAAAAGAATTAGGATTTTTTCTTATAAAAATATGATTAGGGATTATCATACCCTATGAAGAAATAAAGAAGAAAAATAGGAAGGTTTGTTTCCTAAAACATCAACTATGGGATGACGCCCTATGAAGATGAGATAAATCGTCAACTAGGGGATGGTGCCCTATAAAGACGAGATAAGATGTCAACTAGGGGATGACGCCCTATGAAGACGAGATAAGATGTCAACTAGGGGATGGCGCCCTATGAAGACAAGATAAGATGTCGACTAGGGGATGGCGCCCTATGAAGACGAGATAAGATGTCGACTAGGGGGTGGCGCCCTATGAAGACGAATAAGATGTCAACTAGGGGATGGCGCCCTATGAAGACGAGATAAGATGTCAACTAGGGAATGGTGCCCTATGAAGACGAGATAAGATGTTATTTAGGGGATGGCGCCCTATGAAGACGAGATAAGATGTCAAGTAGGGGATGGCGCCCTATGAAGACGAATAAGATGTCAACTAGGGGATGACGTCCTATGAAGATGAATAAGATGTCAACTAGGGGATGGTGCCCTATGAAGACGAATAAGATGTCAACTAGGGGATGGTGCCCTATGAAGACGAATAAGATTTAGGATTTTATTTTTATTTTTATTTTTTTGTTAGAAAAAAAAATGCCCCAGTCTTGAATATGAGGGGTTTTATTATTATATTGGTACGAACTTAGAATTATAGGAGTATAGCAAAAGAG
The DNA here is from genome assembly GCA_030864225.1 of Capsicum baccatum var. pendulum. Lineage (NCBI taxonomy): Eukaryota > Viridiplantae > Streptophyta > Magnoliopsida > Solanales > Solanaceae > Capsicum > Capsicum baccatum. Next base: position 256,801,566 of record CM061560.1, on the reverse strand, counting down.
AAAATTCAAGAAAACTTAACTTTGCTATACTTGTTTTTTTTTTCACTGAACTTCACAAGATTGCTTTGCCCCTGTTCACGCAAAGAGAAAAAAAAAATTGTGAGTTTTAAACTTGGTAGTTGGTTTGTGGCCTTGAATCCCTTGGAGGTTTGCCTTATCCTTGCCCCAACTTGATACGGTTGATTAAGCTAATTAGTTGGCGAGCTTGAATCTTCGTCTTTCAAATTCTGCTGTATTTTTGTTTGTTTCAGTACGATTCTGATCTTCATTTTCAAATGTTTCACTCGTAACACTTATCTTAACTGGCTCTCTGTCCTTGTCAAGGTGGTGAACGCCGAATAATCTCTGCTCAATTTCACTGGGAGCCATGGTCAATTTTGTGCGTTTTTCTTTATTTGTATTTGGTGCGAGACTTACCCATAAAAAGACGTGTAAAAATGAAATAAGGAAAAATCAAAAGAAGGAATAAAAGAATTATGTTTGAATAGAAAGTATTTCTACCAGTAAAGTAAGAAAGCTTATTTGGAGGTGTATATTGACTTCAATAACGCATGACACACAATTTGGAGTAGATACTTGATCCTTCAAAACTGTCTAATCTCGAATTAGGCTGCACCTTTCAATCAAATCAAGTCATTCTTCTTGATCTTTGTCCTGTCATGATAAACTTTGCTTGACTAAAGTCATTCCTTCTGGGATTTTCTCAATTCACCTCTCTAATTTTGATTGTCTCGTTCATCATTGTCTTATGGCGCCCCTGAGAGTTTTCACCAATAAGATTTTTTTTTTTGATTTTTTTTTTATATATATATCTTGTGGTGCCTCCATGGGTTTTCACCTACAAGATTTTTTTTATTTTTTTTTATTTTTTTGAATCTATATATACATATATATACAACACACAAGGCTTGACATTCTCAAAGATTGATCAGAAGGTCTTTAATGGACAAAGGGAAAAAGATTTTTAGGGTAGATTACAACTTGAGAGCCATATAAAAGTGACAATAGGATATATATCTCATTTTTTTTTATTTTTTTTATTTTTTTTTATTTTTTTTTTACTAAGATTTTTTGTTTTTCTTTTGTCGGACCGAACCCCAAGATAGGGCTGCCTACGTATCCATTTAGGAATCAGGTCGCACGTAGTTCAATGGTGATGCATTATCTTTTTTTTTTTTTTTTTTTTTCCGGCTCCAAAGAGGGTAATCAAAGAAAGATAAATAAGGCTCGAAGGGCTGACAAGGGATTAATGACATTTAGTTAAGTAGAATGATGGCCTTTCGTCATTTCAACTTGAGAATGTTAAGCACAAGTGTGTCAAATATAATATCTTTTGACTGAATCGACATTGATAGCTTTTTCTGTCATTTTTCCGTCCATATCCGCAAGTTGCAAAGCTCCATTTGATAATACTTGTTTAACTATGTATGGGCCTTGCCAGTTTGGAGCAAACTTTCCTTTAGCCTCTTCTTGGTGTGGAAGGATGCATTTTACAACAAGTTGGCCGACCTCGAATTTTCTAGGACGTACCTTCTTATTGTAAGCTCGTGTCATCCTCTGTTGGTATAATTGACCAAAGCAAACTGCCGTCAACCTTTTTTCATCTATTAATGATAGTTGTTCTAGTCTAGACTTGACCCACTCCGTATCGTCAATTTCGGCTTCACTAATGATTCGAAGTGAGGGAATTTTGACTTCTGCGGTTATCACAGCTTCAGTCCCATAGACTAGTAAATAAGGAGTTGCGCCAGTCGATGTACGGATAGTTGTACGATATCCTAAAAGAGCAAACGATAATTTCTCATGCCACTGTCGAGATCCTTGGACCATTTTCCTAAGAATCTTCTTAATATTCTTGTTTGCTGCTTCAACGGCTCCATTTGCTTTAGGACGGTAAGGGGTAGAATGGTGATGCACGATCTTGAATTGCTCACAAACCTCCTTCATTAGATGACTATTGAGATTGGTTGCATTGTCTGTGATAATGGACTTTGGTATACCAAAACGACATATGATGTTCGAGTGAACAAAATCCACTACTATTTTCTTCGTGACTGATTTGAAAGTAGCAGCTTCTACCCATTTAGTGAAATAGTCAATAGCGACCAGTATAAATCGATGCCCATTAGAAGCTTTTGGTTCTATTGGACCAATTACATCCATGCCCCAAGCGACGAATGGCCAAGGAGCAGACATCGGATGCAGCTCTGAAGGTGGCGAGTGAATCAAATCACCATGAATTTGAAACTGATGACACTTGCGAACAAAGCGAAAGCAATCTCTCTCCATAGTTAACCAATAATATCCTGCCCGCATAATCTTCTTTGCTAAAACATAGCCATTCATATGCGAACCACATACCCCCGAATGTACCTCATTCATGATTCTTTCAGCTTCCTGAATATTAACACACCTCAACAAGTTCAAATCTGGGGTTCGTTTGTACAGAATCTCCCCACTTAAGAAGAACCCATTAGCAAGTCGCCTAATAGTCCTTTTTTGATCTGCACTGGCGTGTGTTGGATATTCTTTTGACTTTAGGAAGCATTTGATATCATAGTACCAGGGTTCATTATCTGGTTCTGCATCAATTATATTGCAATAACCATGTTGATCTCGTATCTGTATCTCTAATGGGTCGAGATGCGTATTTCCTGGGTATGGGAGCATGGAAGCTAGGGTAGCCAGGGCATCAGCCAGCTCATTATGGGATCTGGGAATATGTCTAAACTCGATAGACTTGAATCTCTTGCTAAGGTCCTCTAAGAACTGTTTGTATGGAATGAGCTTGATATCTCTCGTTTCCCATTCACCTTGAATTTGTCGAACGAGTAATTCAGAATCTCCCAACACCACTAGCTTGTGTACACCCAGATTTATTGCCATATTTATCCCCATGATGCAAGCTTCATATTCTGCTGTGTTATTAGTACAAAAGAAACGAAGTCGTGCTGTGGTGGGATGATGATGCCCGGTCGGTGAGACAAGAACCGCCCCAATTCCTACTCCTTTGACATTGACTGCCCCGTCAAAATATAATTTCCATGCATACATGTCATCTTGAACTTCTTCCTCAATTAAATTTATCTCTTCATTAGGAAAGTAATTTCGCAAAGGCTCATACTCATTGTCAACTGGGTTCTCAGCCAAATGATCGGCCAATGCTTGCGCTTTCATAGCGGTACGAGTAACATACACAATGTCGAATTCTGTAAGCGAAATCTGCCACTTTGCCAATCTGCCTGTGGGCATAGGTTTTTGAAAAATATACTTTAAAGGATCCATTCGAGATATGAGGTAGGTTGTGTAGGACGAAAGATAGTGCTTCAACTTCTGAGCAATCCAAGTTAGGGCGCAACACGTCTTTTCTAGAAGAGTATATTTTACCTCGTAACTTGTGAACTTTTTGCTCAAATAATAGATTGCTTGTTCCTTCTTGCCTGTGATATCATGCTGTCCTAAAACACCACCAAAAGAATTGTCCATCACTGACAGATATAGGAATAAAGGCCTACCAGGTTTCGGTGGGACCAGTACTGGAGGATTTGCCAAATATTCTTTAATCTTATCAAATGATTCTTGACATTCGTCTGTCCATTGGATAGCAGCATCCTTCTTTAGCAACTTAAATATCGGTTCACATGTAGTGCTGAGCTGAGCGATGAATCTGCTTATATAATTCAGCCTTCCTAGAAAACTCATGACCTCAGTTTTATTCTTCGGAGGCGGCAATTCTCGAATGGATTTTACCTTGGAGGGGTCCAATTCAATGCCTCTGCGGCTAATTATGAAACCCAAAAGTTTTTCGGATGGAACTCCAAATGCACACTTGGCTGGATTGAGCTTAAGATTATACTTTCGCAACCTTTCAAAGAATTTCCTCAAGTCATCTACGTGATCGACTCGTGTCTTGGACTTGATAATGACATCATCAACGTATACTTCTACTTCCTTGTGCATCATGTCATGGAAAATAGTAGTCATAGCTCTCATGTACGTAGCTCCCGCATTCTTTAAACCAAATGGCATGACCCTGTAGCAATAAGTACCCCACGGGGTGGTGAAAACAGTCTTATCTGCATCTGTTTCATCCATCAAGATCTGGTGATATCCGGCGTAACAATCCACGAAAGATTGAATCTCATGTTTAGCACAATTATCAACGAAGATATGAATATTGGGCAGCGGAAAGTTATCTTTAGGGCTTGCTTTGATCAAATCCCTATAATCAACACAGACTCTGATTTTGCCATCTTTCTTCGGTACGGGCACCACATTAGCTAACCATGTGGTGTACTGAGCGACCCTGATCACGTTCGCATTCAATTGCTTCATGATTTCCTCTTTAATTCTATCGCTCACGTCAGTTTTAAACTTTCTTTGCTTTTGCTGGACCGGTGAAAAACCAGGGTATGTAGGCAGTTTGTGGACTACCAAATCTGTGCTTAGACCCGGCGTATCATCATAAGACCAAGCAAAAACATCCTTATACTCGATCAAAATCTGAACGATATCATTTCTGATATTCTGATCCGCATCAATACTTATTTTTATTTCTCTAACCTCCTCACCAGTTCCCAAATTTATTATCTCGGTGTCATTTAAGTTGGGTTTGGGCTTATCCTCAAATTGATCCAATCCTTTTTTGACTTTCTTATCAGCTTCACCTTCATCGTATTCATCTACCGTTTGGTTTGCTGATTCGAGATTAGACAACTTTTTAGGATCTAAATGTGAACTCCACGTACATGCCATGTTATCGGAGCCAGTATTAACATAACTGAAATAAGATAAAAATAATAAAAATTAAAAGAGGGAAGAAAAGATAAATTTACTAGAAAACTTGAATTTTATTTAGTTGAATCGAAAAGGATAGGAGGGTTAACATGAAAATAACTAAACTATGTGGACTACCTCCCTGAGAATAGTCCAAAATACAAAAGAAAGAAAAATGAAACAACAAAATAAACTACCAAGACTCCTTCCTTGTAGGGAGAGGAGTGGCTTCCCAGTTAGTGAGCTTGATATTTGGCCCGACGAACTGCACATCCGCATGGCTAGGGCCTTCACCCATCTGAACCATGTTTACTTTATAAAACATTTCCTTGAGGCCTTGACATATTTCATCCACATCCTTGTCAGCATATGAGTATTGATTTTCTTCCTTTTGAGCTTTCGTGAACGATTGGCTAATGTGTGGAACCGGAATTGTCAGTTTCCAAGCCTTCTTCTTCTGCTCTTTTACCCATTTTCTATCTGCTGCGGTAGGCTTAAAGCCTAAGCCGAAGGAGTTGTGGCTACCACATGGATCTACAGGGTTTATAATTCCTTGCAGCGAAACCCCTAATCCTTTTCCCTGTTCATAACCATTTTATAGCATTTGGCTAGCCACCATGATTGAAGTAGAAGAGAGATAAGACCTTGGAATCGGGGTACCTTCCACGACTTCATTAGCTGTCACGATTTCGAAGGCTTGATAAATGGGAGATTCACAACCCTCTTTTGTTTCGATACAGGGTACAGAAGGATCTCGATGTATGGGAAGGTCATCCTCTCCATGTACAATGATTTCCTGATTGTCGTGTTCAAACTTAACTACTTGATGCAAAGTAGAAGGTATGGCTCTGGCCCTGTGGATCCATGGTCTTCCTAAAAGTAGGTTGTAGGAAGTATCCATGTCTATTACTTGAAAGGTGATTGTAAACTCAACTGGTCCGATAACCAAAGCAAGATCTATCTCACCAATTGTGTCTCGTTTTGCACCATCAAAAGCCCGAACACATACATTATTAGCCCGAATCCTATCTGGGCTGATTTTTAATTTTTGCAGAGTAGAGAGAGGACAGATATCTACTCCTGAACCTCCATCGATCATTACCCCTTTTATGTAATATCCTTCGCATTTGATAATCAGATGCAAAGCTTTGTTATGACCAGAACCTTCTGTGGGTAACTCATCATCAGTGAAAGTGATTCTATTTGCTTCAAATATTCTACGAACCATCCTTTCTATTTGACATACCGTAGTTTCCTTTGGGACGTATGCTTCGTTCAATAACTTAATCAATGCCTGATAATGTTCTTTAGAATGTAGCAGCAGGGACAGTAACGAGATTTGAGCTGGGGTTTTCCTCAACTGATCGACAATGGAATAGTCTTGGGTTTTCATTTTCTTCAGAAATTCCTCAGCCTCTTCATTTGTGACAGGTTTTTTCATTGGCCCTTGACTATCTTTAAACTATTTTGGTCTCCTTAATTCTTCTGGAACATAGCATCTTCCTGATCGAGTCAAACCCCCCGTTTCGTTTGTTTCTTCCATGACCTCTTTTCCTTTGTACATCACTGTGGTTTTGTTGTAGTTCCATGGGATGGTTTTCAAGCTTGTTACTGGGAGCTGTGCTGCGTGTTTTATGACAATTGGCTCTGTCATCTCTCTCGTGTTGTTGCGCTGTTGGTCGAACCCTGCGGGACCACTCGAAACATATAGTTTTGGCCCATCTTGTGCTATTCCCTTTAGCTTTGCAGGAACATACAATACCATCTTTTCTGAATCTCGGGGTCTTATAATGGAACTCGCTCCTTTCACGATCAGTGGTTCTCTTTCCATACCCTTCAGTGCTTCACCTGGGTTCTCCTTCAAGGCGCCTATTTCCATCACTGCTTGGCTTGTTGGCCTGTAGTCTCTATCATCAAAAATCATCCCCACGACGTGTGTGTTACTGTGATTAGGAAGTGGATTATCGGTGACATTCGGTGCTTCTTCTTTTTGTATTACGATTGCCTTGCTTTCGATTAACTTTTCAATGGCTCTCTTCAGACTCCAACAATTTTCGGTACTGTGACCTTGGACGTTGGAATGGTACTCACACCTTACATTAGGATCAAACCAACTTGCATTCGGATCCACTTTGAAAGGCAAAACAGGTTCAATCCATCCTAATTTGACCAATCTTCGCAACAAGCTCGTATATGATTCTCCAATTGGGGTGAAGTTTTCCTTTGGCCTCTGTTCTCTTGTGTAGTCTGCCAGAACATACGGATTACGAGGGGCTTGTAAATTTGCCTGCCGCGGACGAAAACCTTGTGGCGCAGGTGCCCGCCATTATGGACGCTGAGGAGGTCGGGCATACGCTTGAGTATTTAGAACAGTAGGTTGAGGTGTATAATAATGTTGAGAAGGGCTGGGCTGTCCCTGTTGGACCTGAACGTAAGGGGAGTTCCGTCCCCTTTGGGCATTGCCCGATCCTGATGCCATCATGGACCCTTCCTCCTTCTTCTTCCGATTTCCAAAACTACCTGATCCACTCTGAATGGCTTGTGTAGTGGCCCTGAGGGCGGTTTGGCTCATGATTTTTCCTGATTTGATGCCATTTTCCACCATTTCCCCAATTTTTATTGCTTCGGCGAAAGGTTTACCAACCGCAGCTAGTAAATGATGAAAATAATCGGACTCTTGAGTTTGGAGAAAAACGTCAATCAATTCCTGGTCCTTCAACGGCGGCTTGACTCTAGATGCCTGTTCTCTCCATTTTATGGCAAACTCTCGAAAACTTTCAGATGGTTTTTTCTTCATATTAGCGAGAGAAGTGCGGTCAGGGATAATATCGAGATTGTATTGAAATTGTTGTACAAAATCTTGGGCCATATCATCCCAAACGTGCCAATGGGAGATGTCTTGATCGATAAACCATTCGGAGGCTATCCCCGTCAGACTTTCTCCGAAATAGGCCATAAGCAGCTCCTCTTTCCCTCCTGCTCCTCTGAGTTGATTGCAATACCTTTTTAAGTGGGCCACTGGGTCACCATGACCACTATATTTGTCAAATTTTGGGGTCTTGAACCCTATTGGCAAATGAACATTAGGGAACATACACAGGTCTTTGAAAGAGACGCTTTTGTGTCCTCCCAATCCTTGTATGTTTCTCATACTCTGCTCCAGACTCCTCACTTTTCTAGCTATCTCTTCTCGTTCTTCATTTATAACGGCCTTCTCGATCACGATATGAGACTCAGGCTGATGAGTGGGCTGATATGAATTTACGGGTTTAAATGCCATTTCAGGAGGATAAACTTGATCATGATTTAGCTCGTTGATAGGCTTCTGTATCATTGATGGAGGATTTATATTAGTTGTCACGGCTGGAATAAAAAGTGGGTTGTTCGTGAATGATGGATTTGGAGGACGCATGGTGGATGTGCCAGCAGCGCTAGACACGTTAGCGTATGGACCAAATCCAGGCGGATAAAGTGGATCGTCGACTTGGGCTTGAGTAGAACTGGGATGGTTTGCATCTGAAAATCCAGGAATCGAGGACGGCGGGGCTTGTCCATTCGCCCAGGCCTGATATATTTCCGCAATTTGTTGCTTCAATAACCTATTCTCCTCCAAAGATGCGAACTCTTGTGGAACTAACTGATCTCGACCTTCTTCATTGTCAGATTCTGTTCCATCTTTCCGAGTCATCTTCCTTTTTCCTTTATACCTTGTGTTGTACGGGTGAGAGGCCAGCTTAACCACAACCAACCACCTTATTCTCTCTTTCTCTCTTGAAACAGAAACAAATATGTTAGGATTTAGAGCTTTTAAAAATATTGATATATTCGTAACTAACTTAAATGTCATGCACCTAAGTAATTTTCTTCCTGAAATGGACTTAGGAAAACCCTCTTGTTTCATCCCGGCTTTGGTGAATTAATTTTTTTTTCATTATTTAACGCTAACATCTTAAAATTGTTACTTGAAACTTGAATCTTGAAAAAATATTTGATCGCACCCGTCGAGGGTTGCCTACGTATCATGTTTTACATGAATCAGATCGTCACGTAGTTCATGTAAAATTTTAATTGTGTTTGACAAAAATTGGCTCTATGATATTCCTAAGAGAGATTTTAGAACCAAAGAAGATAGACATAACGATACCACGACGTTAAAACCACTTAATCTTTTCAGAAAAGTTCTATGTAAAAATATTATATATTTTCTAAAATAAACCCTTAAAACTTTTTATTTACCCCTTTTTTTCAATCAATTAATTCACTTAAAAGTCAGTCCACATTCGATATGGCATTTCCTATAATGCAACAAGTAGCACATAAAATGTACATGATGGTCTCAAGAGGTGACACCTGACCTAGACGGACCCGACCCCTGGGTCGAGCCCCACTAAGTCAAAAATACACGTGATACAAGTAAAACGCATTCTATTAGGGATAGCCATGTCTAAGCTCCAGTTATGCTAGGTTCAACCTGGTGGAGTTAGGTATCTAGACTGTCAATGAAACGAGCGGACAACTCGAGTCGGCAAGGGACAACTTTACCGGTAGCAGGGCTTTCCGGCCTCACTGTTGGTCTCTTTCCGTCCTAAACCATGGGTGACTACAGAATCCTTCCCAGGAGAGTTGCCGCATCTCTGGTATCTCAAGCTCGGGAGCGTATGCCGCATCTCCGAATATACAGTATCTCAGAAGGCTCAGATGGGTGCGCGAGAGAAGACAGTTTATATCGCAATTCAAATAATATCAAAGCAATAAACATGTAGGCAAAGAACACATTTAGGCCAACAATATACAATATCAAAATTAAATAAAGCCAAACAAGTCAATATGAAAGCTCGAATTCTGGTTATGTCCCCAGCAGAGTCGCCATCTATCACACCCCCCGATTTTCACCGCATCCGACCCCGCTAGTGAGTTGAATTTAGAAAAATGGGTTTTTCCAATTAAAGTGACGTTTTGAAAAGGGATTATTTTATTTACAGAGTCGCCACTTGGAATTGAGTTTGGGTGTCCCAAGTCACCTTATTGAATCCCTATTCAAAAGGAAATGACTCTTCAATTTTATTTTTGGTCTGCGAACTAGGAATCCGGATAAGGAATTCTGTTGACCGAGGGGAAGGTGTTAGGCACCCCTCGAGTCCCGTGGTTCTAGCACGGTCGCTTTAATGACTTATGTCTGGCTTAAAATTAATTTTTTTTTTTGCTTTGGATTCACAATATTTGTTAACCTAAAAGTTGTTTGCCTCCCGCTTTTAATTTATTTTAAATTATTTAAAACTGCATTGATGTGTGGCTTACCGATAGTAGTACTTTTCGGCCTCACCACGAGTTTTGGCACGTTTCTTGCGCCTTTATGGTATTTATGAGTCGTCCCCAAACTCCTAATCTAAATAAGCACCTAATAGGTAAAATCTACCCAACCCAATTTGATCGGCTTCAAACGGTAGGTTAATTTATTATAACGAATGGTCGGTAGCAGGGCTTTCCAACTTCATCGTTAACCTCCACTTATATATTAAAATTGATTATTCAGAGGTTAAGAACTTAATTCATTTTTTATGAATTCACTCCCTTACAAATGTTATTTTCTTTCTTTTTATTTTTTATTTTTTACGTGATGGACTTTGAATAAAATCACAACCCATATCGTATATCCTAATAATTATTAATAACATATTAATTAATTTAGGGTTGTAATCACTAATTCTAAGTTCGAGAGTTTAAACCAATTTTATTCAAAACCCGCAACGTGTTGTCGAATATGAGCATGAAAATATTTAATTAATTAGACGTGAAGTACTCAAAATATCACAAAGAATAAGACACGAGCGAGTAAATAGTAGATAAAGCAATGACAAACCATACAATCTACTATATTTCCGAAGAGTTTCACGGTAACCTTCCAAGATAACTAATATCATTAAATTCTACCAAAATCTAGAGCTAATTATAGGCTCATTCAATATATGAGACTACTGAGCATATTAAATCTCAAACTACTACCAAACAGTAGATTAGTGATATAACAAAATTAAATATGAATCCAACTAGATAGTATTAATACATTAATATAGAATCAAGTGCCTAAAATCACATAATAATACTAGGATTCACATTTCCGTAGTCGTTACCAACTTAACCTATTTGATAAAATATGAACCTCTATATTTTATTTCTTGGCATTTTAGTTCTTAACTTTCTACTTATTTACTTTTATTTTACAATTTAAACTAAATCCCAACCAAATGAAATTACAATATGAAATAGTATTAAATGGTTCAATAGAGATACGAGATACTGATAAATCATCCCAAGTTATAATGCATTTCCTGACAAAACCGGAAAATATCATGCATGAAGAGAAACTTAATGCAATAATAAGAATTTTAAAGAATGATCCACATATAAACGATTAACTTTATATGTCAAGCAATACATGAAATCATCCAAACAATTTCATTCCTATTTCATTGATAAAATTAAAGCATAACAAATACAAAGGAATTGAACAAAACCTGAATGATACAGCAATTGAGAATAAAAATGGAAACGTTGTCACCGAAAATTCGAAATGGTGATATAACTCCACTCAAACTTAACCTTTTCCCTTTCTTTTTCGTCTTTATTGTTGTTTCTTGATCTTCCGTTTCCTGTTTTTTTTTTTCTTGGTTTTGTCCGTGTCTTTTTCTTTTTTTTTTTCGTATGTCTTTTTTCTTCTTGATTTCTTGGTTTCTTTTTGTTTCTTGGTTTCTTTTTTTCTTTGCTTTTTTTTTTGTTTCTGTCTCCGTCCGTGCATGTCCTAGGTTGTGTATTATATATAGGAGTATAGGTACGTGTTTGTGTTGGATGTTGTTGAGGGAGTTGGAGGGAGGTTGAGATCAAGTAGTGGGATGAGTGGGAATAGATTAGTGGGTTAGTTTAGGATTAGGACTCTTTTTTTTTTTTTTTTTTTTTTTTTGTATTTTGGAAGAAATAAAAATAATAAATTTACTAAAAAAATGCAAATAAAGTTAATTAGCTAGTCTTAGGAATATGACTAAGAAATATTAATATCACATTTTTTTATTAAAGTTGAAAGAAGAAAAAAAAATATAATTTAGAATTTTTTTCTTTTTCTTTTTTTTTTTCTAAAAATAAATAAACCAAAAATAAATAAATAAATAAATAAATAAATAAAAACTTATTTAAAATGTGACTCCATTTTTGTAGTTTTTTTTTTTCAAAATTTTTAAAATAAATTTAGTAAAAATAAGATAAATTTAAAATATCTAATTTAGACCCTAAAAAAAAATTGAACACTAAAATGACAAAAACACTTAGGTTTGGTAAAAAATTAGGTGTTTACAGCATCTCGTGTTAGAGTTTTGTTATATTTAAAATAATTTAGAAGATTACATGTTATTGTAATTAAATCAGCTTAACCTGACAGTGTTTACATTAAATTATATAAATTTACTATAGTTAAGTAATTTTATAAGGTGAGAATTGATCAAAATCTATGTACAGTACATTTCATATGTTTACTGATTTGGTATAAATAGAGATAATTTTTACCAATTCATCAGTGTGAACATAATGTGTATTGATGATAGATATAATGAACAATTAATTCATGAGGGGAGTGCCAGTCTGAAATTAAAGCGCCAGTGGCCAAAATTCAATTAATCCAGCCTTAAAAATACATATTAAAATATGATATACTTAGAGGTGATAAAATCAGATCATGATAATACAATTTATTTAAATTTAAGTGGATTATTGATTCATTCATTTATTAGCTCAGTTCATTTCGATTAAACTTATTTCACCTCATAATCAACAATTGAGATGACGTATAGTTCAATTCGGTGATAGTTCAGTTGATTGGCGATATGAATATTTACCATTTTCGTCAGGCTTTAATTTTTGGGAAAATTTTAGAAATAGCAACTCTGTAGCCTTAATTATAACTTTTATAGCAGCAGTTTTATAATTACGAAAAATAACAAATTGTATTTGTATTTCAGTAAAATGTTGCTATATAAATACATATACAAATATATATGTATTACTCATAAATACATATGCACAACTGAAAAATACATATTCTTCTATTACTATGAAGTGGGTAAAATATTGTTACTTTTGCTATAAGTTGTAATTTTGAAAAAGTGTTGCTATTTATTGTAATTATAGTCTTAAGGATGCTAGTTTCTGTAATTTTTCCTTAATTTTTCATGTTGTAGCTTTCATATGAACCGTTTTATTTTATTACCTTATATAATGAGTTTAATACGCAAATTTATCAGTGATTGATATAACCATTTTATCATATTATTCTATTAATTGATGTTTATTAATAGATATTAAAAAATTATTTAAATAATAAGTAATTAATGTTAAGGTAAAAACATGAGCATAAATTTTTCTTATCTTGATTTGTCAAAAATGATAAGTAAAAATAAAATTCAAATTAAGAAAATAGGGACAAGTAAATTCGAACAATACTCCTTCCGTCCAACAGTACTCGTCCTCTATTGATTTGACACATATATTAAAAAATAATAAGATAGTTTTACTATATTTTTCCTATAAATAAATAACCCAAAATCACTTTATCAAAAAAAGTAAAAATATACTCCACATGCTTTAGAATATCCCAAAAATCAATAATTGGATCTTCTCAAATTGTCAACATCAGAAAGATTAATATAAGTGGGCAAATCCAAATCAGAATACAATATCAAGCTCCTCAATTTCACACATTAAAAGTTAATCTGTTCACATCTTTATATTTTTCCTATAAATAAATAACCCAAAATCACTTTATCAATCAAGTATCAATCCACAATCATTTTGATTTTCACAAATAAAAAAGTTTCAATTTTATAACCAAAAAAATGGCTTCAAATTCAGCCACTTCACTGTTCTTGATTTTTTTCATTATTACACAGTGTTTATCAGTCCTCAATGCTGCTAAAGATTTTGACTTTTTCTACTTTGTTCAACAGGTACACATCCAATTTGTTTAGTTGATTATTTATTTCTTTTTTTAGTTTATCAACACTTTCCAAAGTTAAGCGTGGTTAGGCGACAAGTACTGCGACGGGTGACTCCTGAGAAGTCCTCGTGTTGCAACACTCCAAATTCCTCAGACCCCACTCTGTGAGATTACATCGAGTATGTTGTGTATCTCATTAAGTGTGGTCTAGGGAGGATATGAAATACGAAGAATTTATCCTATCTTTTGTAGGGTAGGGTAGAGAGACGGTTTTTGATAGAAATTGTTTTTAATAGATATATTTTTTTTTCTTTTATGCAGTGGCCAGGATCATACTGTGACACTAAACAAAGTTGTTGCTACCCTACAACTGGAAAACCAGCAGCAGATTTTGGAATCCATGGACTTTGGCCTAATTACAATGATGGCAGTTACCCATCAAACTGTGATACAAACAATCCTTATGATCAATCTCAGGTACACAATATATATTCTAAAGAAACTTATTATTCTATTTGTCGTCTCCATAGGCGAATCCAAGATTTAAGTTTGTGGTCAATCATTAGGTTTTTAGTGACGCATTCAGAATTTGAATTTTCACTATTTATGTATTATTTGTGTTTAAATACTAGGTTCAACAGAACTCAGAAAAATTCAGGGACGGATCTTAAAAGGGGTTCAATTGAATCACTTTCGCTAGAAAATCATAGTCACAAAGTATGGCAAAAAATGATTTCTTTAAAGTTATATATGAAGTGTTGAACCCCATTGGCATAAGAAAAGACACCAGTGGTTCAATTGAGTCCCCTTCGCCAGAAAATTAGACTGCACAAACATGACAAAAACGAATGTTCTTCATTATATATGAATGAGTAAAGCATCCAGTACCCTGAACTATCACCAACCTTTTTGAACTAAATTTTAGCATATTTTTGTCATCCTTTTTAGCTGACGTGACACCTTTTGTCAACGTTTTAAGCTGATGTGGCACCTTTGACATGTAATAAAGATATCACGTCAACACAAAAGAGTGACAAAAATACGTTAAAATTGAGTTCGGGGGTAATAGGACCTTTGTGAGGTTGGAATGTGTCGTAGCAACTTTGGTTATAGTTCGGGGTACTGGATGCTTATATCTATATGAATTGTTGAATTCTCTTTTACAAGAAAAGACTCTAGTGTTGTGATAAACGAGGTTCAAAATTTTGCTTTAAATCACAGGTTCAACTCGTAAGTGCAACAATACAACATTTTTTGGATCCCCTTGTATGAATTTCTGACTTTACGTTATAGTTAAGTTAAAGAACTCACGCAAGTTGTTGAATTTCACTATGCAGATATCTGACCTAATAAGCAGAATGGAACAAACTTGGCCAACACTAGCATGCCCAAGTGGTAGTGGCTCAACATTTTGGTCACATGAATGGGAAAAGCATGGCACTTGTGCTGAATCTGTTTTCACAAACCAACATGCCTACTTCAAAAAGGCACTTGATCTCAAGAATCAAATTGATCTTTTGTCAATTCTTGAGGGTGCTGGAATTCACCCCGATGGCGGTTCCTATGACTTGGTCGACATTAGAAATGCAGTTAAAAGCGCGATTGGATACACTCCTTGGATCCAATGTAATGTAGATGAGTCCGGTAATAGCCAGTTATACCAGGTTTATTTCTGTATCGATACCTCGGGTTCACTCATCGAGTGTCCTATTTTCCCTAGAGGGAAATGTGGCTCAAGCATTGAGTTCCCAACATTCTAAGTTAATTGTTCATTAGCCTCATTTCATATGGTTCAATTTGTTGTTTTTCGTTTGTACTATTTCTTGTTTACTAATGTTATACAAGTTTTAATCATTGGAAAAATATATGTTTTCTTTGGACCAATAACATATTATTGAATTTTAAATATCTGAAGTTTCAAATGGGACAGCTCAATAGACAAAATGTCATAATCGAATTGATATGGGTAAATTTTATCCATGGTCACTTAGCTTTATATTTATTATTTAAAAGTTACTTTTCTTTCATTCATTTCACCCATAGTCACTTAACGTTACTCCGACCATCACAAAAGTCACTATGATCGGATTTTACAATAATTTCATCAGAAAAATAATGTGGCAACCTTAATTAATTTAAATGAATATATAATATATTACTCATATTTTGATCCTTTTTATATGTGCACAACTCAATTTTCCTTATGGATTATTTAATGAAAGAATATCAATTTCTTAATGGATTAGATTAGATTATCTAACGAAGACTATTTTCATAAAAAATATTTGGTTGACATTTTTATGAAATAAAATTATACTTTTTTTTTTTGCAAATATTATGTACATAATCAGAATCAGATACAAATAAAATTATATTTATATATTCTTAAAATCCTCTAAAATTGAGACATGTGTTGATAAATTATTTTTTTCCTCTAATATTATGGCATATAGTTGATAAAATTATTTTTCTCCCTCTAAAATTGTGATATATTGATAAAATTGTTTTTTTATACATTTTTTTTCTTGTCACTTGAGCCTTTGCATTCGCTATATCATAATAATATGATAAACTACTCTATTTATTGAGTTTGTATTTGTATTATTAATTGTTTGACTAATAAATTAATTCTCTTAAAATTTTTTATTATAATATTCAATTTTTGATAAATTACATATTGTTTAATTAATTTAATTGATAAATATAAAAATTAGATATCCTATAATTTCTTTATCTATTAAAACACTTATATTTTATAACTTTTATTAACAAAATTGTACGTTAATATAACATTATTTGTACAAATTTTGACAATACTTATTCAACGACACAATTAAAAAGATTTTATTTTAAAACTATCTTTAGCATGTTGATTTATCTTCAAAGAATTAAAATAATTTTTTTTTAAAAATAATATCATACATGTATTTCTATTTTTGTGTTTTGAATAATTTATCTTATTTATCATTCTTTTTCGATGCACCTTTTTGGCAGATGTTCATTAGGTAATCTAATCTATTAAGAAATTGATGTTCTTTCATTAAATAGTTCATAAGAAAAAATGGGTTGTGCACATATGAAAAAGGTCATGATATGAGTAATATATTATATATTCACTTAAATTAAAATTAAGAACTAATTAAGGTTGCCATATCATTTTTCAGATAGAATTATTGTAAAATACGGTCATAGTGACTTTTGTGTGATGGTCGGAGTAAAGTTAAATGACCATGGATGAAATGAATGAAAGAAAAATGAATTTTGCGTAATAGATACAAAATTAAGTAACTATGGATGAAATGAATGAAAGAAAAGTGACTTTTGCGTAATAAATATAAAATTAAGTGATCATGGATGAAATTTACCATGAACAAAGTCAGGGACGGAAATAGTAAAGTGATGAAAGAGATTCAATTGAATCCCTATGTCAAAAATACTTGTATCGTATATAAATATGACATACAATAATTCAATTCTAAGTTATTTTTGCCATTTTAATTCATAAGTGATAACTTTTACCGTTACATCCAGACTACTTGTTGATTTCTTTTTGCACATGGGGTTTGTAACAAAATGCACGTTAATTCTATGTTTGCACGTAATTTGGATTTAAATTTTGTTTTCTAACTTCCTCCAACTAGGATGCCGTTGCATAAAAAGCTAAAAATTATGAGCAAAGTGATTCTTTTTATCGAGGAGTGTCAAATATGATCCAACAATTAATAGATCGTTCAATTTATCTATTTTTTTTTTTGTATTAAGCATACTATATTTATAATCTATATTTATCTCTATATATATATATATTTAATCATATCTATATTTATATCTATATCTATATCTATATCTATAATCTATAATCTATATCTATAATATATTAAAAGTGTGAAGCCCATTAGAAAAGTGATTCGAACTTTTTACCCTTCATTAAAGTACTTTGCAGTAGACAAAATTGTCTTTTTGTCTTTTTTCAATAATTAATTAACTATTTTTATCATATTTAGCATTAAAGAGTCTAAAATATATGGGAAGAGAAATTATATTGCAAGAAATATTAGGAGAATTAATAATTAAGGAATCCTAAGTTATATGGTAATTTGAAATCAATTAAAACATGCTTTATTTAGTCCTTCGATTTTTGAATTATTTGATTATTATTGAAAATAAATAAGAAAGAATAAGCAAAAGAGGAATTCAAGGACAGAGAGACAAGAGAAAGATATTTTTTTTTCCATTATGGTATGAATTGCAATGAAAAGTTTTCCTTATATTTAATGAATAATGAAGTTTTATGTTTTTAATATCATTTTTCTCATATATAGCTGAAGAAACAAATAGGTAAATGTTTTTTATTCAAGCATTACAATTTTTTTTTTGTATAATCTCAATTACTACATATTTTTAGTGAAATTCTCTACTGTATAATTTGTTCTTACTCATCTTATATTTTCATATTAATTATGTATTGGGTATTGGCGATCGGAAAGAACATATTCTTTCTTTCATTTAAGATAATAATATTTGATAGGAAATATTTTTTAAAGAAAATAAAAGTGATAGTAAGTGAGTGCTTATTTCTTTTCTCAAAAATGCTATTTTTAAAAATAAATATTTGGCCAAGCTTTGTAAGAAAATAAATGATTGGGGAGTATAAAAAGTAAATTTTCATCCGCTAAAAATGTAGTTTCTCCTTAAAAACACTTGTTTGAAAAGGATTTCTGAACAAAATACATTTAAAAATACTTTTTAAAAGTTTGATCAAACACTAATTGTTGTTTAAAAGTGTCAAATACAAATTGTTTCTCATCAAAAGTATTTTTTTGAAAAACACTTTTCAAATAAACTGATTTTAAAAGCATGATCACAGAGTAAAAATGATGGATACTTTCTTCTATTTTTTTTTTGTTTTCAGTTTGATATAAATAATAATTGATATTGTAATATTAATACACGATAGAGAATAACTTTATTCGCTTAACGATAGAACAAATTAGCTCAACACGTTTAGCCAATAAGGAAGAAACTTGTGGGATACACATGATTATATGGTACCTAATAAAATAAAATAAATTTTATTACAAAGTATAATTATGTATCTCACGTTTCTTTTTAATACACCTTTAATCCTAAGGATTTTACTTATTTTTTTAAAATAATTTATACTTATTAATATCATAACATATAATCATAACAATTTATTTATTTTTATAAAAAATATTCACGATTAACGTTATATACACATGCAAAGCACGTACACTTAACTAGTATATTAAAAATGTAAAGTCCCTTAGAAAAGTGATTTGAACTTTTTAGCCTTCGTTAAAACAGTTCATAATAGACAAAATTGTCATTTACTATTTTTTTTAAATAATTAATATTAAATTATTATTTAAATACTTAGGAGACAGAAAAGGAAAAAAAGAAAAGAAAAGGAAGAATCCCACAACTATACGGAATTAAATGTAAAATGTAATTTTTTATGGTTGTGAGGGGGGGGGGAGGGGGAGTCCTACGCAACTTAATAGGGAAAAACGATGGAAAAGGAAACAAAATTAAGAGTCAAATTTATAATTATTGAAAAAATAAATAGAAAAAGACTTTACTAATCAAATTTTTTTATATAAAAAGAAAATCTATGTATAGAAAGGAAAAAATTATTTAATTCAGATAAGAAACCTTAATACTTTACACTTCGAAATCAATTAGAATTATATCTTATATAAAACCTCTAAATCATATAGAATTTTATCTTATATAAAAAAGAATAACTATGATTTAATCAAGTAGTATTTTAATCAAATTTTACTAGAAAAAATAGGTGTGACACTTCTACTTTTATGTTTTCTTCTTATTTTATTTGAATTTGATGTGTGATTAATTAAAACTTTCTTCTTGCATTAATCACTAGAGTTTTCTATTCTTCTTTATTAT
The DNA here is from genome assembly GCA_030864225.1 of Capsicum baccatum var. pendulum. NCBI lineage: Eukaryota > Viridiplantae > Streptophyta > Magnoliopsida > Solanales > Solanaceae > Capsicum > Capsicum baccatum. Next base: position 256,781,879 of record CM061560.1, on the reverse strand, counting down.
ATGAATTCTCTTTTAAATTTTTAATTATGCACAATAATTTTAGTTGTGAATAAATGATAGGATCAAACATATCATCATTATGTTTGTTAATAGCCTTTATTTGTTGTTGTTGTTTTCTGTACAAGCTTTAATAGTTATCGCACATAGAAAATATGATCAAGCAGTATTTTTCGAGGTAATTTTAATTTCTTTTATCAATTTAAATAACTATATTTCTCTATTTGCAACTTGGAAACATATTTTTTCATTTAAAGTAGTAGTTCAAAATTGGGATATAGTATATAAGTAAAAGTTAGAGTCTTCTAGAGAAATCATTTATTTTTAAAGTTAGGTTTAGTCGTATTGTCCTGATATCTCGGTCATCATACTGTTTTATCGTACTTAAATGTGGTAGATAGTGTTCGAGCTTTGAACATTTTTTGTGTAAATATTAGGTGTAATCATATTATTTTGTTGTAATTTATAATCTATTAGTATCTGTTGTTTTTGTTATTATTATTCGTTATGTGACGTTGAAAAATGAACTTTTATTTACGGGACTATTTTCAATCTTCAAAGTCAATTATTGTTTCTCAATAAATTATTTTCTTTTATAGATTTTATATCAATGGCTCGACATGAAACACACGTGTAAGACACGTATACTTGACTAGTTTTGTAATTAATGGACTCTTAGTCCGTCCAACATAATAGATTTTTAAAGTGGTCTCTATTTTAATTTAGAGGCGAACCCAAAATTTGAAGTATGTGGTGCACCAGTATTGTCGAAGGCGTGCATAAGCTAGCCTAGAAGTAAAACTCAAAATGTATTGAGCGCTCACCTCGTTTAATGTGTACTTTAGGTTCTAATTTCTAAGACATGTTTTTCCTTGTCAATGAAAGACGAATACTAAACAATTGATATTTCATTTTATATATAAAAAAAAAAGTCAATTTCTTTATTCATATATTTGTCATTCATGCTTATATTGTTAATCTTGGATTAGACATATATTTATATTATTTTTTTTCTTTATGATTTTTTTCATTACATTTCATGTTTTATTTGTACTTTGTGCTTAAACACAATGGACCTTGAAGTTTTTTTGCCCTTTTTACTTTTGATAATACTGTGGTAAATTAATATTATCTTAATATAGACGTTAGCAGAATTTTCAGTGTCAATTAAGGGATATTATCATATTTGATTTGTCGTTAATGATATGAATATTATTGAAAAAATAAATATATTGAATAAATATGAATAACTTTATTATTAATATGTTGACTTTAAACTTTTTTGTACAGTTAATTGTGATAGCTTAATGGTCAAGATGTGTTCACCATAGAAGGTGGTTGCGGATTTGAACTCCATCCCTAGCACAACAGTTTTTATGTTATAATTTTAGTAAAATTCTTTAAAAAATGTTGTGAGACCCCAGGTTTGATCTTTGGTTACACGAGCGAGAAGCGCTGGCTTCGACCAGTGCACCAAGGTGTACCTTTGTTATTTTATGGATGCACTATTAACTATATCTCAATTTCTCAAGGTATATATACATATATTCACAAAAAAAACCACGTGCAGGTTCCGCCCCTGTTTTAATCCAATAGTAATTTATAACTTATTTTTAAGATTTACTTTAATTTGAGTTTACCAGTTGATATTTACTCTGATTTTTTCTTGTACCATGTATCTTATAAGTTTGATGTAATATAGTTTTCTTGCATTAGATTAATACATCTGTCACATAGTAAAACCACACTTTAATTACATAGTAATATTTTTTCTATACTCCTCAAAAGTTTTAAATAAAAAATAATAACGGAGGATTATTTTAACTATAAAATTATATGAGTAAATCTAAATCTCAATCTATCTTAATTCACACAAATTCAATTCAATCCACTCATTTTACCCACTAATTTTATTGGTGGCAACTATAATAAGATGAGTCTCGAGCTAACTATCAGAACAATGGTGCCGTTTACGTTGTTGTCATTATCGTTAAAGAGTCAATAACTAACTGATAAAATAAAATAAAATAACCAAAATAACGAGAAACCCAAAGTTGAGGATCTTTTTTCTTCTTTCTAACAAATTTCTCAAGTTAAAAATAAACACTTAAACAAAATTTTGTATGATGAATAAGGCTCAAATATGATTTGATGTGTGATAAATTACTTTTTAAATAAAAAAAGATATGTTGGTTCCACCTGTACCCCTCTCACCCCTTTCCTTTCTTCCCTCGTTTTTTACTCATCAACCTTTTTTCTCCATTTCTTTTCTTTTCTTTTTTAATTTAATTTTTTTAGTCTAAGTTTTTTGGATCAATTTTATTTGTGTGCACTTTAATTAGTTTTATGAAATATTGAGAAGAAATTATTTAATATTTATTTTTGTTAGAAAATGAATTTGATACCTTATGATACTTAACCCATTTTATTGAACCAATAGGTCACAACCTTAGGTGCAATTGTTTTTATATTTTTCTATCTCACTATTTATTTTTTGTCTTTTTTTAAATCTAAAAATTTAAATAAAAAATATTGTCAAACACAACTCCAACTTTAATTTTTTAGTCTTCCATGACCAAACGCTTAGTTAATATCAATTATTTATTAATTATGCATACTAATTAAAAATATTTAATTAAAAATGACAATGAAATGAAATTAACGAAGAGTAGAGTCTAGCTGGACAACAAGATTTCTTTCCTATGCAAGAAGAGTCCAGTTAATTAGGAGTGTTTGTTGGCTATACAATCTTTTTGGTCTCAAAATTTTTGTGCTTCCTAAGCAGGTGAGTACTATGATCATATCAATATGTATAAGGTTTTTATGGATTGGGAAAAGCTGGAGTAAGTAAGAAAGCTCTTATCGCTTGGGAGCAGCTTTGCATGCCAAATTAAGTGAAGAGGCTAAATTTACTGGATATTGAGATCTGGAACAAAGCAATGATAGCAAAACTATTGTGGTGTTTGAATCATAAAAAAGACAAATTATGAGTAAGGTGTGTGCACAGTTTGTTGGTGTAATATACCACAATAATTAAATTATAGATGAAAATATAAAAACAAATTAAGAAAATAAGATAATTTTTTTTTTGGCTGAGACGCGGATATCTCGTTTTCTTTAAGGAGATTCAAGCCTATTGCGGCATAATCTGTACCGATCTGACAATATATCTCGTGACTCGTCCCCTCCAAGATATAATAATCCATCAATGATGTACAACTCAAACAAATTCGGATTAGTTGAAGAGTTCAAAGCTCCAGCATAAGAACACCTTCCTTCAACATATATTTACTCTTTTGTAAAGTGAATATAGTTACAGATTTAGAATATTTTCTTTGTCTCAAGTCTCTCAACTCTCTCTTTCACTACTACACACTATAATCATTTTCACAATTATCATATTTTTTTATACATGCAATAACATGCAAGACCACCTCTACTTATAGGTGAAGCATTTAACCTTGTATTGAATAGAAAGAATGTGGTGTAGTAAAGTGAGTACATGAATGGTCTTTAGGTTACAAATGTCCCAAGAATTACAAGGGTAATGAGGTAGACTAATGGTAGAAGTTACAAGAACTAAATGTCATATTCTACCATAAAATAATGAGTTAAATTAAGTATTAATGGTTATAACAGTTACACAAAATAAATACACGCTTTTGCTCTTAATAATATTCCACTAACATGCAGTGTGCATTCGAGAAGTGCAATCATCAACATCACACGTTGTCAATTTGAGATAATGCACTTTCAAATAGTAAAATGTACTAACATTTCCAAAGTTCCACCATAAGAACACTTTCTTTAACATTTTCAACTGTAACTATTGTAATTTGTGGTATATTACACAAGCATAATTACTACATAAAAGGTGGATCATTGTGGGATACTGAACCAAAACAAGCATCATAGATTATGAAGAAGACTCTAAGACGGAACAAATATTTTATAGTTGCAGGACATTGCTACAGTAAGCTGTGTAGAGAGCTGCAAGGATCATTCCACACAGCTTAATAGAAGATACTAATTTGTTACAACTTGGGAGCTCCTAAATGGTTGTTCATTTTCAGAATTGCTGCCTAAGAAAGATTTGAAACAAAGGATAGATTAGGGAGGTGTGGACTGGATGTTAGTCCAGAATGCCCGTTGTGTACTACTAGTATGAAAAGTATGGAACATTTTTTTTTTTTTTTTGCCCATATCCAGCCTATATATGAAAAATAGTCTTACAGTGGCAAGGGATTATTCATCACCCTAGAGGTTGGTCATATGAACTAGCATGGATGAGTACTTGAAAAGGAAAGCATCCCAATGCAGCAATATTTCAGATGTCCGCAACAACTTGTATATATCATTTATGAAAGGAAAGAAATCATAGAGTATTTCAAAGAACTTTTCGAGATACAGTACCAATGACTAAGACAGTTAATTAGAAGTGTTTTGTTGGCTAGATGTGTGTCACAGAGGGAGGCATGTCACAGAGGGAGCAACAATACCGAGATAGTCATGAGATTAAAGGGATTACACTTTTACCCAATATAATAGCTTGCATAGGTCTGTTTTAGGATCATGTTGTTACTGATCTGGGTTGGATGTAGCCACGATTTTTTTCTTTATTTTGTAATTCCTATGGGTAATAAATAAAAGTTTATTTACTAAATTAAAAAAAATGAAATTATCGGACAATTATGATGTTAACCTATACAAATAAATAAATAAATAAATAAGAAAATTAACTTTATGAATATTTGCTCTTGATCAAATATAACTTAATAATTAAAAATCAAAATCTTATTTTTATCCTTATCTTTCTTCATCATTAATGATCTTAATTAATTAATTACTAAAATATAAATTACTATTTCCTTCATCCCATATTAATTGAACTTATTAAAAATAATTGTCTCATATTAATTGTCAATCTTACTAAATCAAGAAAAAATTAATTAAATTTTTTTAATATTACTCTTACAATTAATTCTTTTTGAAAGTGTTAATACTTATCTATAAAATTTTCAAAACTTTGTAAAGGGGTGAATTAATAAAAATTACTTCTTATTATGATGTGTAAAGGAAAAAATGAACCACTAATATGAACCAGAGGGAGTAATTCTTTCACTAGTTTATTTGTGCAATCAAACACTCTTGCATAAACAAATCACAAATAAAAAAATATTATTATTGTCAAACTTAATAAGGGAGGGTGAAAAGAGAAAAGTAAAAATGAAGTGAGACATTAATGAAATGGAACCCACAATATACACATGCCAATTAATAATGACCCTCACACAAATATTATATGACACACCTTATCCATCATAAATTTTCCACACTTATAAACATAATCAAAACAAAATCTAACAATTTAAGTGAAAAAAAAAATTGTAAACGTCATCGAAAATGTTCATCCATATTATGTCACATTGATTAAATACATAATTTTTGGTCATAATGTAATTTCAATAGAAAAGAAAAACAAGTTAATGTTAAAGGAGAAAATCCTGCGTGGTTGTTAGAATGTACAAGTGTAGAATCAAAAGTCCATTGAATTGATATCTATTTCGTAGGTTTTCCAAGAGAAATTTATTTGAATATTTTAAAGTGAAATGCATGAATAAATGTTTAATTTTGACTTTGGTCGTTTTAAAATTATCCAGTGGTCAGCTAGACATCTTAACACATATATGTCAAGTGGATACTCAACTTACACCGTGCATGTGTTATCTTTACATTTGATCGTGTGAGACCTTATTCTAATACATTTTGATCTTAAAAGTACAATAAATTTTATTTTTATTATTTTCTGTTGTTTAGTTCATAATGTTTCTCTCTCATCCTTTTCCATTTTTAGCCTTTTCTCTACATTTATTGCGACAAACTCTTTTTACAAATAACCCTCCTAATAAACTTAATTATCCCATATTTATCATCGCTTCCATTGGAAGACTTGAAAAAAGGAAGAAATACAAATATTGATTATATTTAGAAATATAAATAAATTTCTTTCTCTATGTAATCTAATATATCATATCATTTTAATCCTACTTGTAGAAAGAAAAGGTAAAGAAAAGAGAGAAATGGGCCGTCCATCTTTTCCAAACTAAAAGGAATAAGGAAAAGTGAAATTATCTTCTATATAGTTATTAAATTGTTTATTGCAAGTTATAACAATACTTTTACATAATTATTAAATTAAAGATTTAATTACAAGTTATAGCAATTTTTTAAAAAATAATATTTTTTTTTAAATAATTGTTTGTTATTATCTCCTATTTTTCAGTCTTTAATATTCTATCTCTCCTCATTAACTCCATTGATAATTATGTTAAGAATAAATTTTGATTTCAATAATTATCTTTATTTATACCTTTTTTAACTTTATCAATAAGGTAACAAAATTTGTTCTTAAATTAAATAAATATTTGATAGAATAAATATTAAGTATTTGTTAATTTACTTCTTTGACAGAATGTATATATGTATTTGATTTCAGTAAAAAATGTGTTTTCATTTGTGTTATGAAAGATATATGTATCGTTTTGCATAAAACACATATACAAATCTAAAAGAGATGAAAAATCTATAATCTATAATCTATATCTATATCTATATCTATATCTATATCTATATCTATATCTATATCTATATCTATATCTATATCTATATCTATAATATATTAAAAGTGTGAAGGACCTTAGAAACATTGTTTGAACTTTTTGTCCTTCATTAAAAGTTTATACTTTAGACAAAATCATCTTTTTACTATTTTTCTTTAATTATTTATTTATTAAATTTAGAAATCCTAAAATATATGAGAAGAGCTTAATAAAATAAATATATGGAAAGGATCAACTAAGAACCCTAAAATATACATAAAGAACCACAACTTCATCATTTGTCTACCGTTTCATGTGAATTGATGGCTGGTCAAAAGCTTATGTTGTTGTTGCGTTTGTCAAGTGGGAAGAGAGAGTATAGTGATATTTTTTATGTGGTATTGGGTAAATTGTGATGGACTTTTATGTAATGGTAAGTGAGTAATGGTATTAGTTAGCCATGTGAATTACTAGTTAATGTTGCGTGTCTGCATAATTTTGTAGGTTTCTTTACTGGTTTTCCGACTTAATATAGATGGGCGAGAATTTTATAGCTAGGTTTGGTTCTAAACTTGCTGCTTCAAGTTAGGGTGTGACGCTTTTTATTGATGCAGAAAAATAATAAAGTTAAGCCAAGTCATTCTTTTCAATTAAGCAAAATATTGGTATTTGAAGTACACATATTTGTTATGTTTTGTCCTAAAATTTGTATGTTATATCTTGTTATATTTGATATCTATGTTACTACTTCATCTAACAAATTGCTACAACTAATTACATGCAGATTTATGCTGTCTCAATTACTATACATATTGTGGTAAGTATCACGATCTTGTTAACCGTTTTATTCGAAGATATAAGTCTGAGCTAATACAAGTAGTAATCTTTTCAAAATACTATAAGAACTGATATTGTAGGTTAATTTTTTTTATTACAAGGAAATAGAAATTGACATTACTGTAAATTTTACTTTTTGCGAGGTTATGCATATTTCAAATTAAGCAAAACTCGATCGACGATTCTCTAGCTATACAATATACAAGGTACAACAGGAGACATTAATGAAATCTACTACAAAGAAGAAGATGTACCAGAATGTTCTAAAGGACCATTAAGATTCAAGTACGCAAATTTTATAATATTTGCCTTTTATTAAAATAGTTTGATAATTTTGGTCTAATTATGTTTTTTATTATTTTTTAGGCTAATTGCTTGATTTTCATTAATGGAAGTATATTGTTTCACTTAAATGAATATGTCATGTTTTTATTTGGGACTTGTAGAAATGTTGTCATGTTAGAAGTTTACAATGGAAGAATATTATAAGAGAATTATTAAGTATTTATCAACTCTCTTATATCTCTCCCTAAGTTACTTGGATTGTAATCAGGGGCAGACCTACATATATTTTCGGGATGTTTTGGCACTCAGTAAATTTAACGCGGAATAGGTATAATTACATAAAAAATATACAAAAATAGGTATAAAAGAGATAAAAGCATCCACTAAAACAAAAGTTGGTTGGGTGCATTGACATTTAAGTTGATCTTAAGTTTTTTTCACTAAAGGGATGTACCAGGTTCAAACCTTGTTGAGACGATTTTTTTTATTTTTTTTAGCTTTTTAATTTTAAGCACTCATAATCCATAAATATTGGGTCCGCCACTGATTGTAACTCATTATAAAATTTAAGTATGCATATATGAAAAGAAATAAATAAAGCACAATCTTCTACTTACATACTTTCTTATTTTTATTTCGTAAATAGTTTTTCTATCTTCATAAGATAGTGCATATACATATCATCCTAGCTTCGCAGACCTTGTTTTTGAGATTATATTAGATAAGTTGTTGTCGTTGTTGCTGCTGCCTTAATTTTGTATAATTATCTTATTTTGTTTTGCTGCTTAGGAATCTTGGCAAAAGAGTATGTCAATTGTTGCTCTAACTTTGAGCGTCATTGAAATTTCTTTGAAATGATTGATGTTTTCAATTCATCAATATTTTTTTCGTTCTATGCATTATATAGGTAAGATTTTAGATATTTTATTTGATGGCTTCACTTGTTGTAAAATTATGTTTTAAAGATTAACAGAAAATGAAAAAAGGAGAAACTTTCGTCATGTTGAAAGTATAAAACAAAAGATGAAGTAGTAGTGATGATGATTGTGAGAGTAAGTGTATTATATGTGTTGTTTGAAAACATTCTTTTTCTTACACCCAACCCCCTAGGATCGATGAAGTTCTCACTTACCCTCAAGTGTGGCTTGAACCTTCAACCTAACGGTTGATGGTGGAGTAAGATCATTTTCTCTTAAATCAGGATAAGTATATAGAGAACTTGACGACAAATATCTCCAACTATGGGCATGGTATGACTTGTATTTTCTGGTTACAAGTTGTTTTAGCTAAGATTGTAATTGATGAATTAAAACTTGGTAATTTCACTTTCTGTAGTGGAAGAAAGAATATTGTCATTGTTAATTTATTTTGTTGTACTATTATGTTCATATATAATATAAAAAAGTCTAAAATAATATAGTAAAAGAAAAATAGAAAAACTATCTCACAGGTCTTTGTTCATTTCGTCTTGTGAAGGTTGAGACACACAAAAAGTATGCAAAAAATGTTGGCCGGTCCAAAGAATACGGGGAAAGGGCTCTCCATCAATGAATGGGTTATTTACTATTTCAACTACTCATAATTAGAATCTTGTATTTCCTCTTCAATAGGCCATGTTCAGGAAAGCGTGATGTGAAAAAAATATATCTAAAAATTACACAAATATATAATTTATGTTTCCAATATTACAAAAATTCCAAATCCCTAAAAGTATTATAAAAATCCCAACATATACACAGAATGCTATGTATATGTCGGCAATGTGATGTATATTAATAGGGAGAGAGAGTAAAGTAATTAAAAAAATGGAAGAGAGTGTAATTACTTCCAAAAGGATTCGTATTTATGTTATTTATACAAAAAAAATCAACAAGACTCCATATCATGCATTACACGAAACGTGAAGCGATGCAAGCGCATCATTGAAGTGAAGCGCAATTTTAAAAAAATAAAAAATAAATAGAACTTCCAAACAATAAGAGAGAACTGAAAACAACACAACGATATACTCAACAATAGAAAAAGAATATATATATATATATATATATATATAAAGCAGAAGTTTAAATTAAACATCAAAATCACAAGTTTGATCTTCAAAACATTTGCCAAAACAGATCAGTAAAACAACAAACCACAATAGCAAAACAGTTCAATAAAATAGCAAAGTTAACTCTAGAAAATCGCCACAGTGGTAGTCACAATAGTAGACTCTTTTTTGAAAACATTTAAATTGACTCTAAATATAAAATCAACACGAAGGGATAATTTTTTTAATTTAAAATTAACCCTAAAAAGAAAATCAATATAATGCGCTCGCATCGGCTAGCTTCTCATCGACTCCTGCATCTCGCAAAATTCTATGATGAGTCCACTTCTATAAGGTTGGCTTGCATCAGCCACTAGTAGCGAAAGGGGCAAGCATCGCTTTGCATCTTCGCATTATGCGATGATGCAAGCGCATTCCTCTGTGGATGTATATGTTTGAAAAACTGTTAAATGAATTTGGGATAAACGTGCAACACACGTTTTCATAGACTAGTATATATAAAGGCTAGTAAATGCATATGCAGACCTATAAATACAATGCAAATCTGACAAATACATATGCAGAACAGAAAAATACAAAGAGAAAATACATCAAAATACTCCTAAACTTGTCCGCAAAACTCACTTTAGCACTTTAACTTTACGGATAATTATTTACCCCTAAACAACTTTCAAGTAAATTTTCTACAATCCCCAAAATATTATACCACTCTCACTATAGGAAGTGCACTACACACGTGCCGATGTGTGCGCCACATCAGAGCCAAATATTTTTTTTAAATACTTCATATATATATGTGTGTGAAAAGAGTAAAAAAATTCCCATACCCCTACTTTCTTCTCCTCTTCAACCCCACCCCCACTCCGATTCTTTAACTTCCATTCCCTCCTCCCACTCCACCCCACCCTAAAAATTATCTCTCTTTCTCTCTCTATATGTGTGTGTGTGGAGGGAGGAAAGTGAAAAGTAAAAAAATTGCATAGCCTTCTTTTCTTCTCCTCTTCACCCCCATCCCACCCCCACACTAATTTTGTAACTCCCCCCACCCCAAAAACTGTTTCTTCTTCAAATTCGTCCCCCACCTCCGCCATGCTTTCTTTTTTTGAGGTTTATTATTTTTATTTTGGATTCAAAAATTTTAAATTGAAGTATTTTTTATATGGGTATTTCTAATTTGTTCATCAAAATAAAAATTCAATCAATATGGAGTTAATTCAACTATTGAGAAAAAATAATTTTGATGGAATAAATTAATGTTTTTTTGAAGATTTTTTCATAAGAATACACAAAAAATTAAATCGTTTTCCATCTCAGTTGGTGGAATCAATATCAACTTGAAGTTCTCAAAATTTGTTTGGCCAGAAAATTCATTTTCTGTACAAGAGAAAAGGTTCAACTGTTGATTGGGCTGCAAAGCTATCAAATTTAATTCAAAAATAGAAGCAGGAGCTTCAACAAAATCCAACTGATCGAAGGAATCCACACAAAAAAAATCAATTTAGTTCAACTGTTGATTGGGCTGTTGCAGGAACTCACACACAAAAAAAATATTTTGATATATATTTGATTGGAGTTGGTTGATGGGTGCATAGCAGTGAAAAAAAGAGAACAAGAAGAGAGTGGGTGGTGGGGTGTGAGGAAGACGATGTAGGGGATAATTTGGTAGCAGAAAGTAAAGAAATGGGGGCCACTATTTTTTTTTCTTTTTTGTAATTTCAAAGCGTGGATTTTAATAAATTTTGCCATGTCAGCTCTTAAGGTTGTAGAAAACTCACTTGAAAGTTATTTAGGGGGGTAAATAATTACCTGTAAAGTTAAAGTGCTAAAGTAAATTTTGCGGACAAGTTTAGGGGTATTTTGATGTATTTTCTCAAATACAAATGTCCAACTAAATTTGAGTTTTTAATTAATTTTTTATAAAAAAAATTCAGGTTGTACCAGCCACAGAGTATGTCTATATAGTACCGGATAAAGAGAAACATTTTATTGTTTGTCTAAAAGAAAAAAAATATTCTTATCATGTATTTCAGTTGGACAAGATACCATGTACATTGTACGTGGTTGTATAGTCCCGGATATCAAGAATTTTAAGAAGGGACCATATTTCTCTAATCTATACAAATCAAAAACAGTATTTAAAACATATGATGTTCCTATTTATTCTTTACCATACAAAGATGACTGGGTAATTTCATATAGCATATTGGATAAGGTAATTCTGGCCCCAAAATAAAAACGGTCCCCTAACAGACCTCCGAAAAAAAAATTGTGAAAAAATAAGGAAGAACTATGTTTGAAAAGAAAAACATCAATTCTTGTAGTGCATGTGAATTTATGGGTCACAATAGGCAAGTCCAGTATCATAATTGTGTAGGAAATATAGTAAATGATACATTTGTTGATGTATTCAATAAAAAAAAATTCTTAAATTTTTTCACTGACAATTATGTCAGTCATACAGTTGAACTCATTTGCATAATATGTGACTAATTTTTCATTGACAATTATTCATGTATTTAAATTTCTTAAGTCATAAAGTTGTTGCAATTATGATACTGGACTTGCAAGTTTTCTTATTCATTATGAATAAAAGAATGTAATTGGTTCTATATATATTGTATGAATGCGAAAATATACTGAAAATAAGATCATTAAGTATTGTATGTAAATAGCACTACATATCTGGGTAAATGTATAATCAGAAAAAAGATATAATTACATTACAAATAACTAATACATATGTATTTATGTATATGTTTTTTGCTAATAATTCTATGTAAATATATATGTATTTGATTTCAATAAAAAATGTATTTGCAAATTTGTTATGAAAGATATATGTATAGATCTGCATAAAATACATATACAAAGCTAAAAAATATGAAAAATACATATAACGACCTATGAATACATATGCAGACCTGTAAAATTCATATGCGAAACAGAAAAATACATATGTAGAAACTAAAAAATACAGTTAAAATACATATGCAGATTTATAATGTCCAATTGAATTTGAGTTTTTTAAATAATCTTTTATAAAATTCAGCTATTATAAATGGGATATTAAACATAAAACTTAATTGAAACATTCAAATTAATTTGATTCAACATCAATAATCAAAATATAACTGACAAGTTCTAAAAAACTTTTGACATGCTACTAGAAAGTAATATGTCAAACTTAAAAACTATTCAATGAGTCAACGGTGTATCTATCAACCTACAGTTAACTGTTATCAAATACAAAATATTAAAAAAACATCAAATTTCTAGCACTTTAGTGTCTTCTGTTATCTTGATTTTTCTAGCAGGCCTCATTGGTTCTTCGTCATCACTTTGTGCATTATATTCTTCTTTTCTCAAACCATATTTCCACAAAAGTGAAGCATATTTTGTGCGAAAAAGGTCTAGGTTGAAGTCAACATAAGGAACACCTTCACCATAAGTGAGACACTCAGCATATATCACCATATACAATCCACAATCCCTACAAAATACGCTCTTAAATATCATTAGCCGTGTGACATCCTATATGTGGTGCAAACGTTGAAAGTACTCTTGCCATGAATATTAATACAAAATACATAGTATGCATATATTTCCTATAACATCATATATATTACATTACAACAAATACATATATCACTGCATATGTGTTTACTGAATACATGTCTGTTCCAGAATACATAAATAAACTCATATGTATTTACAAAATATATATCATAGTAATATTGAACAAACAAATATAAATGCATATCAAATACATATTTTAACATTGGCAAAGACAACTCTTGTCCTGATGTCTTAACAGTAACAAATACATATATTAACAGTAACAAAAATAATTACATATCTTAATTATAGCAATACAAATCTTAGTAGTAACATATACAATTTCATATCTTAACAGTAATAAATACAACTCCATTCATATACATATGAGTGAACAACACAAAATACATACTACGTATCTTAAATTAAAAAAATACTACAAATACATATGTTACCAACTGAAAAACAAATATAAGCATAATCATATGTATATTAAAAATATACATATACCTGCATATGACCCATAATCTATAAAAGTACAAATACAAATAGTTTTTCCACTTTTTCTTCTTTGAATTCATATTCATATGAATTTTGATCAACGGGGTACTTTACTTGACTCTCCAATTTTGTCTGACTTTCTCTTTTTTTGCAAATTTTTACATTTTTGAGAGTTTGGAGATGAAGGTTTTCTCAATCCTTTCAGCTTCATAATTTCTGCAATCTTCTCCGGATCGTTAGATACTTTGATCTCACCTTTTCTATGTTCACTGGTGTTAAAAAATACAAAAATTCACAAAACGCAACATACAATCCGAAAGTGATACAAAAAAATTCCAAAAAATTCGAAAGAGACACAAAATGAAACATACAAAAAAAAAATCTTCGGATCGTAACAAAACACAAAATTCACAATCGCTCCCCCCCTCCCCCCCCCCCCCCCCCAAAAAAAAAAAAGAAATGTAAGAAAAAGCTTGAAGAAAAAAATATAAAAATATAAAATATATAAATTATATGAAAGAGATAACACACAATAACTATAAATATCAATTTACCTTATTTGATTGAGTACAATATTTATCAATAATTAAGAAAAATAGGCAGAAATTGAGAAAAAAAAGGAGATAAGATATGGTTAGATTGGAGAGGAGTGAAATAATGAAGTGAAAATAGGAAAAGGTAAAGTAGTGGGAGTAAAATTCGCGCTTGTCTAGTTAATTTTAAATGCTACTTTTGCTATAAACTGTAATTTTTAAAAGTATTACTATTTATTATAATTATAATCTTAAGTTTGTCACTTTCTGTATTTTTTTCTTTTTTATATATAAAATTGGATTCAAGGAAAGGGCTTTGCCCATTTACCTGTAAAACACTCAATATTAGCAAAGACAGTAGTGGTTCTGCCTAAGCACACACAAAATCAGGAATATGAAGAATCAATTATTGGTCAGTGAAAGAAAAAATAAAGCGGATTTGATCGGGAGCTTCTTTCGGGCTTAAGGTAAATCTGTTTCTATATTTTTATTGTAATTTTTGATCTAGTTAAATTTTTTTGGGTATTAAAATCTATTTATCAAAGACAAGAAATATGCATATTAAGGTGTGATTTTGGGCGTGAAGTTTAAGAAATTGAAGATTACCATGCAACTTTGAAGGTTGGGTAGTTTAATTTTATCATGGATTACCCTAAAATAAGAGAATTAACTCGAGATTGATGTGATGTGATTATAGATTTGATCCAAAAAAGTGATACGAATCGTTCAAGGTGACAAGTTTGGTATTCTGACACGTATACTGTGAGTAGTAACCTTACAATGGTTTGTGTTTCTTAACTCGCATATTTTATACATGATTTTGATGAAACAAGAATTACTGAATGCTTTGAAATTGCATGTGGGGCAAATCTTTTACTTGATATGATACTGAAATTGGGTATTCTAGATGTTCATAAGACATATTTACCATTAATTGAGATATGATCAGTGATGTTATGACAGTTTTTCACTCACATGAGAAATACATTTTATTTTACATATTTTTTTATTCAAGTTTCGAAAAATGTTTTCATAGGAATATTTATTGTTTACAAAGAAAGTATAAGTATGAGTAGACCTTGATTTGAATTCCGTTGCTAACGGTGGGATCGTTTGACCTAGTGCATCTTGTATTTACTGATTACTGTTACATCCCTCACTAGTGGGAAGGTAGAACTAGCATACTGTTACTGGTATCCCTCGAGTAGGGACCTACTGATATGATATTTGACTTTTTTATGAGGGATATACTATTATTGGCTGTTCTTAAAGTAGAATGCCACACTGATTACATGTTCATTCTTGGAAACCTCTCAAATATGTATTATTTTATATGATACAATGCTTATTGAGTTTATTATTAGTTCATTTTATTTACAGGAAACAAATGATACTATTATTGTTACTATTTTCTAAAAGAGGATTTATTGCATGATGTTTATGACTTACCCCTATTAAAACAATTGTGGTTAAGTGTTATTACTCACCGAGAAAGCGTCTTACTCCTCGTTATTATTTTTACAGAGAACGCAAGTGACGGGGAGGATTTAGTTAGCTAGAGATCTTAAGGTAACATATTCCTTGTGATCCCCGCATTTGTTCACGTGGGTTACACTTTATTTGCTTGTTATGTTCATCTTCTTGAAAACTGTTAGAGTTGCTCCATAGTTATGTCTTTAGTATTTTGAGTATTCTTTCATTACTTTTGGACCTTTGGACTTGTGGAGTATTTGACTTCCTCTCTTTTTGGATATGAATTTCGTATTATTATTGGTGGTATTGGTACATTATTGTTGATTTTGATAAATGGTGTTGGTGTTTGGTATGATGGTTGTAATGGTTGTGATATTGGTTTGTTGTGTTGTGGATTTGAGTCATAGAATTTTCTTGTTAGTAGATGTTTAGAACTGCCTCTCTTATGAAGAGACTCCAGTCGAAATTCTAGATTATCAGACTCGTAGACTGGGGAACAAAGAAGTCCCTCTAGTCAAAGTTCTTTGACGGAATCAGTCCGTTGAGGGAGCTACTTGGAAAGCAGAAGCAGACATGCGTACCAAGTACCCTCACCACTTCTCTGCTAACTCAGATCAAGCTCAAGGTAACAGTTCTCCTTAAGCTCATTTAGTTTCATGTTCAGAATTCCTTTATAAACTCAGTACTAAGTACCATTGCATACTTAGTCATGCATTCATATATCAATTCAGTTATATAATCAAGCATCAGACATGTATTCTCATTATGAGAACCTCAATTTATCAGAACGCTCAGTCAGACATTCATAAATCAGTTACACATGCATCAGATATGTATATATATATATATATATATATATATACATTCTTATCAGTCATGTCAGCCAAGAAATCATGTTTCAGTCGTTCATGTTCAGTACGTGTTTCAGATTATCGTTTCTCCCCTCTCAGTCAATCTCATTCGGGGATGAATGTTCCTAAAGGGGATATATTGTAAGACCCCGCAAAATCTTACATTGATAATCAACACTTTAAGCTACTAAAAACTCTTTAAAAGGTCCAACACTTAGAATATTTTAGCTAAGTGTTCAACACTTAGTCTTATTTTGAGCCTTCAAACTTCGAAGATTTATTTGACGACCTTACCGACATTCGTTTTTTGATTCTCAAGTTGTGTTGTGATGGGGCAAGTCAATAGTACATTTTGGGTAAGTTTTAGAATTTTCAGAATTTGTTTAGGGGACATTTGGATTTCAAACCAGTAGCTAAAGGCTATAAGGGGGCGTCGCCCAACTTAGAGCCTTGGACCTCTTCCTCCTTAAGCAAGGTGCCGCCCTGCTATTTTTAGGGGAAAACCAAGGCGTCGCCCAGGCTGTAGCCTTGGTCCAAATTTTGCTGCATTCTACTTCCTTGTCTCCAAGGGCAAATTGGTCCTTTATTCACCATATATGTACTAAAAAACACGGGATTAGGCCCCATTTACACCAAAATACACCCATTTTTCTCAAAATTCTCTCAAGAACACATTAGGGTTTTTAATTGGGGATTCAAGTTCAAGCAAATTTCTTCGTAAATCATCAAGAATCTTCTGTCTAAGATATGCATAGTGTTGATTTATGGATTCCTTTCATCCATCAAACTAAATAACCCTATTTTAAATTATAAAACATGTTATTATGTTGTGGTTTATTCACGTTTATGTGATGGTTGTTGTTTGACTCCCAAGTTGGGATCTTTATGTGAAATTATGAAACTACGTTAGCATATAAATTGAAATCCATGAATTTGGTGGTTTATGATTTGTGAAATTTGATGATTTCATCTATGCCCTAAGTTGTGCATGTAAGGTGTTTGATAAAATGCTTAGAAGACTAGAAATTATGTAATATAACTCAATTGTGACCTAAGTAATAGATTCATGTTTTACCCTTAAGTTCAAAGGACTCCCATGCTATTAATGTGCTTTGTAAATGTTGTTGGATTGCTTATGAATTAGCCTTATGAAATTATTCTATGTTTACATGTAATTCTCTTCATGTACAAGATTATGTATTCATGTACTTCCTGAAATCCCCAACTTATTGTATTATGAATTGTTGGTGTTGGTTGTGTATTCAAGAATGTCATGCCTTGTTAGTTTCCTTCTATCAAGTCCTGGGGGTACTTGTATCCGAAAAAAAAATATAGCTGCGTGCCTAGAGCCAGTGTCATATTTTCACAATATCCTCAGTCAAGCCAAGTTCAGTTGAATTCAGTCAGTCATGTGACTCAGAAAAATTCAATAAATCTCAGAAACTCAGTAACTCAGAATTATCAGTAATATTCCGTCACTCAACGAAACTCAGTTAGCTCAGTCTATTCAGTTTAGTTACTCATATTTAGTGTCTATTCAGATGGGAGTAGAAATTAGCACCGAGTGAACCCAAGGATGGAAACTCACCTGTTATTTATAGGGTGTAATTCTTAGAAGTAATCCTTGCGTTTTAGAACTACGTAGCTAGCGTAGGTTGAGACATCATAACCTATTATATAAGGGTATATGAGGTGGTCTAACTTTTTTGATGAGGGTCCCTCCATTCTCATCATAGTAACTTGTTATATGATGGTCACTCATAGTTTGTCCTTACCAGTGGCGCGGTATTGACACCCTTCCAATTGGGGTTACAGATTGGACCCCTGATAATGCTCAAACTACAACTCTCGTAAGAGTGTAAGCGGTCGTTGTCAAATATAGAACCCAACTGGGTTGGGTGTCGAATACCACAGGGAATACTTGGTCACTAAGTAAGCAACGATTATTATACTTTTGATGAAAGTTATGCGAATAAAGGGGGGATTTTGTGCATGCAAATGATGTAAACAAAATAGTAGAGTAAAAACAGAAAATAGAAGAGTAAAACGGAGTACTTGGTAGGTTTTAATCAATGAGAATTGAGAGTTAGGGTTATGTCCACCTTATGAGTTATACGTATCTATTGACTATGAGTTATGCAGAATTCAGACATGCATGCGCTTATAGAGAATCGTATTCTATGGTAAATCCAGGCGTCTTTCGACCATCAAGGACTATTTTACTTTAACTCTTTCGAGCTTAAAGCGTATCTAATGGTACAAATTCTCCAAGAGGTTAATCCAGTTACGGCACTAACTTTTAAACAGGGGTTGGTGCCCTATTTCCTTGACATTCTCTTTTTTTCAGACATGTAACTTTTCTTTCGAACAAGTTAATGCTATACTGGCGTATTCTATATGTTTGCAACCACAAGAATTTATATTAAGATGAAGAGAAGAATGATATAAGCAGCATACGTATCAAGAATTCACACACTCATAGCAATAGATATTATCTCATAAGGCTTCCATAACCCTAATAGAGAAGTTTAGCTATTCATGAGTGCAACGGAAATCACAATGGACATTATCATCATACCAAGATAAAAATCTCACGTGAAGTATGTTTTGGTAGGGCTTGTGGCGTGAATTCCTTGCAAAATAGCGTTTCTCTTGTTATGAAAATTAAAAGTCGAATAGATGAAGAGAAGGGAAGGAGAATTAATTGAAAGAGAATTGTTTTTAATTGTAATAATGCTTGCTGAAAAGTTCAGCATCATAGGGTTTTTATAATACCCATATCCTATTCCTACTAGGCTACTGCGCACTTTTCCTAATCCTACTAGGTTACTGCATCCTTATCCTAATCCTACTAAGTTACTGCTGATCCCCAAGTCTTTGGAAATGCTGTTTTTGCCAGGACAAGTTTTCCATGCATCACCTTCAGTCCATAGGCGTCCAAACGCTGTTTTCCTTCTTTCGTGAAGCTTCCTTTGGCGTCAAGTTATCCGTAAAATGCTGAAATCTTCATCATTTATACCTGAAAACTTGCTAATCACGTTGGTTAGCTCACTTATAGGAAAAAGGACTAAAAGTGCATGAATTATATATTTTGTCCTCAAAACTTAGCTAAAATATGGGTAAATTAAGGCGCTTTAGGCGTGTAAATACGCCTAACATCAACACCCCACACTTAAAGCTTTGTTCGTCCTCGCACAAAATATCATGTCCATATAAACATCTACTTAGGGTTTCACAGTAACAACACAAAATATTCATCAAGACAGCCACGACAATTATTAACAAAGAGTAGTTTTCTGACCACTACTAGAAACAATTCAACCTCTAACATAGACTCGTGATGATGGTTAATTCGTATCCAAAAGTTAAGGCACAAAGAATCATACACAACTACCCAAAACTCATCAACCATGTGTGTCTCACAATATATCACCCATAATCACTCACAAGTATTTCATTTTTTGAACATGGGGATAAGATTTTCCTTGCTCTCATTCTCACAAAGAATTCATATGTTGCAACTAATGACCATAGGCTTGCCCTTAGTGTAAGGCTCCACTAAATATCAGAATGCTAAGCTTAGGATCAAATAGGTCTTTACAGGTTGTAATGTAGGCTAAGGGATGGGTAGGACTATTTTGGCCAGAAATAGTGACTATATTCCTAAGCGCTTTAATACATCACATTATGCCATTAACACTTTCTTTTAAACAACTTCTCTACTTTCCTTTTATCTACCACCCCTTCTCACCTCTTTTGTTATTCAATTTTGAACAGAATTAACTTTTTATTTTTCTTTTCATTTTTCTCTCTTCTCTTTTTTTATAACACACCTCTATGATAGCCACTCTTTTCATAACAATATCAAGTACCAATACACCCTAAGGCATCACTCTCACCTAATTTCCTCTTATTTCGTCACATGACTTTACAATTTAAAGCACTTAGGAATTTGGATTAAATTATGGTCTTGAAAAAAAATGGATTAGGCTACATATGAGGCTTGTCAAAGAAAATGGCTTAAAGGCTCAAAGGGGGTTAACTAGGATAATGTCCACGGGTAGGTAAAACGAAGGTAAACAAACACAGGTTGCCAAAGAAATGCCTAAATCATCTCCTAAACCCACACTCTTTATTTCGCTTTACACACACACCAGGCAAGTTCTAGCATCAGTCACCAACACAGAATATACTATTATCTCACACACACAAGGCACATGGTCAACTTTATTAGGAGCAGTATAGACTCTTGACCCAACAGATGAAGGAATTAGACCACACAATTATCTCACAATGAGTCACATTTAGAGCCTAAATGTCTCAATAGTAATGATTGTATCACAGACTCTTGTCACAATACCATGCTGCCTATCAGAACAATTTTATGCAAAAAAAATTTGACTACTAAACAAATAAAATAAATAAACAAATAAAAAAATAAACATAAATAAGCAAATGCATAGAAAGAAGTTTAGCATACAAATACCTGCACCCCACACTTAGACGGGACACACTATCCTCAGTGGAAAATAAATAAGAAGAACCTGGATTAGGCGGACTCCTCCTCTATGTCTGGGGTCATACCCCCTTCATCGGAATCATCATAGGAGTCGTCGTCATCTGAGTTCTCCTCCACATTGGAGTCTGGCATTCGGCGATCATCATCGGTTGGCACATCGTCATCGAGAGGTTCCTCAAAGTACACACCTACTCCACACATAGCCCTTGCATGCTCGTTCATTGGGTAGTCATAATCCAAAAGTTGGAGCTCTGCAGCAGTTGAAACACGACTTCCTCTCATCATGGTAAACCGAGTCATGCCATAAAGATGGCGAAAAAAACTTTCATCCCGAGCATGACGTTCTGCAGTGGTAAGGTTAACGCCATGCATGGTTTCAGCATCTTTAACCTTTGTGAGGTCAACCTTCTTCGGGTTGTGTGGAAGCTTATGATCAGCCGGCTCCTCTTCGATGTCCTCCTTCCTCAATCTTGCAGTCAACAGATTGCCAAAGCTAAAGTGGGACCTCTTGTGTAGCCCGACCTTACGCATTGAAGATCGAATGATCGCCCCGATGTTGATGGGGACGTTCGTCATCAATGCGTACACCAAACACACTCTGTCTCGTGTAATCTTTGTATATTGAGTCCCTGGAATCAGGCAAGAGTTGACTATTCGCAACCATATCCTAGCTTCCCTATTTAAGGAAGCATATGGGACGGTGTTGTGCCGACCGGTGTCCTTGTGTCTGCTCCATCATGCCATGGATCTTGTTCCGCACAATGTGTGTCTAATGGCCCTGTACGGAGGTCTTTTATACAGCTCCTTGAGTGGTGATGGACAACGGATGGCAAACCTAGAAAGGAGTTGAAGAACTCCGCAGTTAGTTGCCGAACTTGGCCCCGAATCTTTACTTCACTCCCTGTAGTTTTTGGTGACCAGTTGGCATAGAATTCTCGTGTTAAATTGAGATTGCACTCTCTCATATCTCGGAAGATGAAATCAAGATGTAACGCCATTATCTTGGCCAACATACGAGGTTCTTTCTTTGCTAGGCTTTCCTTGTGTATCAACTCCACATGAACATATTTTTTCTCTTTATTGTTCCTATACCACTCCTTTCCTTCCTCCTCTAGGACCCATTTGATTCTGAACATGCGGCGAGGTATTTGCATTGAGGAGGATTCACCTTGCTCTTTACGTCCCTTTTTGTGGCCTTTTTGTAAGGTGGTCGCTTTATCCTTTCCTTGTCATGCTTTTGGTGCCATTTGTACCTGAGATTAAAATGATAGTCGTGTTAGCTGCATCTTGGTAAATAAAATGGACAAGCAAACAGTAGTGGCCCCACCCCACACTTAATTTGTTGGCACAAACTAATTAAGTGAACGTTATCGATTACTCAGACTTCATCGATGTACGTTTAGGTGTTATGTTCCAATAATATAATC
This sequence comes from Capsicum baccatum var. pendulum, assembly GCA_030864225.1. NCBI lineage: Eukaryota > Viridiplantae > Streptophyta > Magnoliopsida > Solanales > Solanaceae > Capsicum > Capsicum baccatum. The sequence continues at coordinate 256,759,252 of CM061560.1, read as the reverse complement.
AGTGCAGTCATACTTGTCTTGTCATCTTAACTAAACTTTTCCGATTCTAGTTCATGTAATCTTGACAATGCTTTCATGTTTTGGACTAATGCATTACTTTGAATAAAACTACTACATAGATATTGTATCAAGTTATGGCATAGAAATAATCAACATCTCTTATTTGTAGTTAACCATGATTTTTCATTTCAATGAACAATTCATTCAAGCAAGCTTTCAAGTTACAAGATTATGTAATTTTTTGAACCATGTCGATTTCGCAAGAAGTATGACAGTGTATCGAAATTAATTACAAGTTGGAACCAAGTCAAGAACACCAATACATATTCTTTCACTTTCTTAGATGTATCACAACAAATCAACCATATTCAAATCTCCAACACTACTTCAAGATTTAACAACTTAGTATAGGAGTAGTATTGTAATACTTACGGATTTTAAAAGAAGAACAAAGAAGTACTTACTTGGTTGATGGCCTCGGAAGATATTCTTGCAAAGTTAAAAGAGCAAAAGGAAAATTTTTGAGAGAATTTGGAGAGGTAGGCGGCGCTTAGGTATGGTTTGCAATGCATTTTTGTTCTAAGACTAAGGTTCTATTTATAGGACAAGCTTGGGTCGGGTTTTGACCCATTTGGAATCGGGTTAGGAGACCAAAAAGTGGGCATAGGCGGTGCCTAATGCTTTGCCTATGCTTGGTATAGGCGGCGCCTATGCTATGGCATTGTTGGGCATAGGCGACGCCTATGCCATGACATACTAGATTCAGAGACAAAAGGCTTTTGCATAAGTGGCGCCTATGCTATGACATTGTTGAGCATAGACGGCGCCTATGCCATGGCATTGTAGTATCCGAGAGCTTAGGCCATAGCATAGGCCTTGCCTTGTTCGTGGCCTAGATTTACATAGGCCTTGCCTTGTTCTTTGCCTATATTTTCATAGGAAATGCCTAACCCATAGCCTTTTGCTTCTTCATTCCTAACTTACCACCTTCAACATGCAATACTTCCAAATCTAAATTTGAAACCAATCTCCTCCTTTACACCTCTTGCACCTATATTTACTCAAAAACAACAAAAATGATTAGAACGATGGGTTGCCTCCCATCAAGCGCCTTAGTTTTGGTCGTGGCTCGACTACAACTACAAAAACAAACTCCTAGTAAAAACAAAACTATTAAAGACAATGGGTTGCCTCCCATCAAGCGCTTGATTTATTATCGCGGCACGACATAGTTACCTCGAGTACTTAGACTTCGTCGAGATAGATGGTGGTCATGCATTTAATCGAGTCAAGGGGACCGATATATGGCTTTACTCGTTGCCCATTCACCTTAAAGACGACACCATTATTATCTTCTAACTCAACTACTCTAGACGAGTAGACTTGTCTAATTTTGTACGGACCGGACCATTTGAACCTTAGCTTACCTGGGAATAGCTTCAGTTTGGAGTTGGAAAAGAAGTACCATATCATCTTTTTGAAAGTTTCGTTGAACAATCCGCCGATCATGATACTTTTTCACCCACTCCTTGTAGAGGTCTGATCTTTCATAAGCATGTAGACGGAATTCATCCATCTCATTTAGCTGCTCCAATCTCCGATTCATAGCATCATCCCACTTCAAATTCAGTTGCTTCAATGCCCACAATGCTTTATGATCGAGCTCAATGGGCAAGTGACAGGCCTTCCCATACACTAGTTGGTACGGGGACATGCCTATTGGCATTTTAAATGCAGTCCTATAAGCCCATAGTGCATCGTCCAGCTTCCTAGACCAATCTTTCCTATTAGCATTTACAGTCTTAGCAAGGATTTGCTTGATCTCTCGATTGGAAACCTCTACCTGTCCACTAGTTTGAGGGTGATAAGGCGTGGCTACCTTGTGTTGCTTGACCCCATATTTCACCAACACGGATTTGAAAAGCTTGTTGCAAAACTGTGATCCTCCATCGCTTATGATGGTATGTGGTACCCTAAAATGAGAGATGATATTTTTCTTCAAGAATGCTATAACACGCTTCCCTTTATTATCGGCCAGCGCTACTGCTTCAACTCATTTGGATACATAGTCGACAGCAACTAGGATGTATTTCATCCCAAACGAGTTTACAAATGGGCCCATGAAATCAATACCCCACACATCAAACAGCTCTACTTCAAGAATTTTTCACATGGGCATCTCATGGTGCTTCGAAATCGTGCCTTGTCTCTGACATTGGTCACATATTTTCACAAATTCGTAGGCATCTCTAAATATCGAAGGCCAATAATAGCCGCTTTGCAATACCTTCCTTGCTGTCCTACCACCTGCATAGTGTCCCCCAACTTGGGAAGCATGACTCGCTTCCAAGATACTTGGCACCTCCACATGAGATATGCAGCGTCTGATCACACCATCCGCACATCGTCTAAACAAATATGGCTCATCCCAGTAGTAGTGTCTCACATCATGCATGAACTTCCTGTTTTGATGAAATGATAGATTTGCAGGCATCACATTACTTACCACGAAGTTCGCAAAGTCTGCATACCATGGTAACTCTTACTTCATCGTGGCTAAGATCTCTTCATCAGGGAATGCATCGTCAATCTCAAGATCAGGCTACGCTATATGCTCGTTCTCGAGTCTGGATAGATGATCAGCCACTTGGTTTTCGCAACCTCTTCTATCTTTTACCTCAAAATCAAATTCTTGCAGCAACAATACCCATCGAATTAACCTTGGTTTCGCATCTTTCTTTGCCATCAAATATCTCAGAGCTTCATGGTCTGTATGAACTACCACTTTGGTTCCCAACAGCTAAGCACGGAACTTTTCAAAAGCATACACAACCGCTAAAAGCTCTTGTTCCATGATAGTATAGTTCTTCTGAGCTCCGTTCAAGACTTTGCTCGCATAGTAGATTGGATGGAATAACTTTTCTCTTCTCTGGCCAAGTACAACACCCAAAGCTACCCCGCTAGCATCACACATGACCTCAAACGGTATAGAACAATCGGGTGTTACAATGATAGGGGCTTCAATTAGCTTTCCTTTGAGGCATTCAAATGCCTTGAAGCACTCTTCACTGAACTCGAACTTTGCATCCTTCTCCAAGTGTTTGCATAATGGACTAGCAATCTTGGAAAAGTCTTTAATGAACCTTCGGTATAAACCTGTATGCCCGAGGAAACTACAAACTCCTTTGACCGAAATTGGGGGTGGTAGTTTCTCGATGACTTCGATTTTAGCTCGATCCACCTCAATTCTTCTTTCGGAGATTTTATACCCAAGAACAATACCTTCTTTCACCATGAAGTGGCACTTCTCCCAGTTTAGCACCAGGTTGAATTTAACGCATCTCTGCAACGCCATACTTAGATTTGCTAAACATGATTCAAACGAATCACCCACAACTAAAAAATCATCCATGAATACCTCCAGAGTGTCTTCCACCATATCAGAAAAAATGGACATCATACAGCGTTGAAAAGTGGCGGGTGCGTTACATAGCCCAAATGACATACGTTTGAAGGCAAACGTACCATATAGGCATGTAAACATTGTCTTCTCTTGATCCTCGGGAGCAATACAAATCTGATTATAGCCGGAATAACCATCTAAAAAACAAAACCATCCTTTCCCTGCTAATCGATCGAGCATTTGGTCTATAAATGGCATTGGAAAGTGGTCTTTAAGTGTCCACGAATTCAGCTTCCGGTAGTCCATGCATACTCTCCACCGTGTGATAGGTCTGAGTGGAATTAACTCATTCTTTTCATTCACAACTACCATCAGCCACCTTTCTTGGGCACACATTGTACTGGGCTTACCCATTTGCTATCGGAGATTGGATAAACAACCCCTGCATCTAACCACTTAATAATTTATTTCTTCACCACCTCTTGCATAGGTGGATTTAGACGCCTTTGATGCTCAATAGTGGGTATGCAATTTTCTTCAAGCTGAATTTTGTGTGTACAAATCCCAGACGGAATACCAATGATATCAGCGATGGTCCATCCGATGGCTCTCATGTACTTCCATAGAACCACGATGAGAGCTGCAAATTGCTGCTCACCCAAATCTGCTGCCACAATAACCGGGAGTGTGTTTTCGTTTCCCAAGAATGCATACTTTAAATGACTAGGCAGCTCTTTCAATTCTAAAGTGGGTGGCTCTTCAATAGATGTTTTAGCTGGTGGTGTAGGTCGGTTTTTGAGATCAAGGTCCAGCTTCTTGGGAGCATGAGGATATGACCCTAATCCTGTTAGAGCACAAATAGTTTCTTCATAATTTTCAGCATCCTTACGCTCAACATTCATAAGCACAATTGCCAATGGGTCATCAATAAGATGCTCCTCTATAGGTAATTCTTTCTCACCATCAAAATAAACATCAGCTACCGAGAACACGTTCAGATCTTTGGGTTGCTTCATTGATTTACACACATCAAAGCGGACTACTTCGTCATTCATTCGGAATAGAAGCTCATTGGCACTTAAATCAATAAGCACACTTCCTGTTGCAAGGAAAGGGCGCCCCAAGATTATAGGAACTTCTGAGTCCACCTCACAATCCAAGATAACGAAGTCTGCCGGAAAGATGAATGAGGACACCTTCACCAACACATCACATAAAATACCAACAGGTCATTTTACCGACCTATCTGCCATTACAAGCCTCATATTGGTTGGAGTAGGATCCCCCAACCCCAACTTGTTATAAATATATAGTGGCATTAAGTTGATGATGGCTCCTAAATCGCATAAAGCCTTGGAAAAATTCAAAGGTCCGACAGTGCAAGGTATAGTGAAGGCACCGGGATCGACCTTCTTCTGAACTAGTGATCTGGTAGTGATTGCACTACAATGATGAATGATGATAGGCAAATTTACACGCCTAAAGTGCTATATTTTACCCATATTTTAGCTAAGTTTTGAGGACAAATTATATAATTCATGCACTTTTTGTCCTTTTTCCTGTAAGTGAGCTAACAAACATGATTAGCAAGTTTTCAGGTATAAATGATGCAGAATTCAGCATTTTATGGATAACTTGACGCCAAAGAAAGCTTCACGAAGGAATAAAGGGGAATCTTGGACGCCAAGGACCAAAAGTGGCGCATGGAAAATCTGTTCCGGGCAAAAACAACAATTCTGAAGATTTTGGGGACTAGGAGTAACTTATTAGGATTAGGATAATGATACATTAACCTAGTAGGATTGGGTTAAGTAATGCATTAGTTTAGTAGGAATAGGATATGGGTGTTATAAATACCCTATTTTGCTAGAAATTTTTATTCATTCCTCCATTAGTTATAATTCTCATTCTACTTCTTATTCCACAACTTACAACTCGGATTCTAATTCTTCCATTAATTCTACTTTTTATTCTTCTTCTATTCATCTAATCAATTCTTATTCCACAACAAGAGAAACGTTACTTTGCAAGGGAGTTCACGCCTAACGCCTACCACACTCTACTATACAAGATCTTTATTGTGGTACAATGATAATGTCTATTGTGATTTCCTTTGCACTCATGGGTAACTAAACTTCTCTGTTGGGGTTATGGAAGCCGTATGAGATACTATCTAGTGCTATGAGTTTGTGAATTCGTGACACGTGTATTGCTTATATCATTGTTCTCTTCATCTTAATGCAAATTCTTGTGGCTGCAGACGCATAGAATAACGCCAGTATAGTATTAACTTGTTCGAAAGAAAAGTTATATGTCTGGAAAAGAGATAATGTCAAGGTAATAGGGTCCCATCCCCTATTAAAAAGTTAGTGCCGTAACTAGATTAACCTCTTGGAGAATTTGTACCGTTAGATACGCTTTAAGCTCGAAAGAGTTAAAGTGAAATAGTCCTTGTTTAGGTCGAAAGACGCTTGGATTTACCATCGAATACAATTCTCTATAAGCACATACATGTCTGAATTCCACACAACTCATAGCCAATAGAGACGTACAACTCATAAGGTGGACATAACCCCAACTTCTCAATTCTCATTGTTTTACATCTTACCAAACATTCTTACTTTTTACTTTGCTATTTTCCGTTTTTACCTTATTACTTTGGTTACATTACTTGCACGACAAAACTCCCCCCTTTTTACGAGACTTGCACTAAAAGTCTAGTAATCTTTGCTTACTTGTTGACCAAGCTATTCCCTGTGGGATCGATACCCAACCCAGTTGGGTTCTATATTTGACTACGATCGCTTTACACTCTTACAAGAGCTGTAGATTGAGCGTTATCAATGAACAGTATCTGTCAACTCATAACCTGCTGCCCGCCTTTGTCAGAAGATCCTTCATAAATTTTGCGTAGCCAGGCATCTGTTCTAGTGCTTTTACCAATGGAACATTAATGGTCAGCTGTTTCAACATTGACATGAATTTATTGAACTTGGTATTATTAGCTCTCTTTTTTAATCTTTGAGGAAATGGTGGTGGTAGAAGGGGAATAGTTTTTTCCACGACTTTCTTTTCCTCTTGCTTCAGATTGGCGATCTTTTTGGGCTGTGGACATTGAGGGGTAACGTCATTTATGCCTTCTTCAGCTTCTTCAGCATCTTCTGCATTATTTGTGATATCATCGGCCACTTGCTTACTTTGGGCTGAATTTTCCAGCACCTTACCACTCCTGGTAGTAATGGCCATGCATGTTTCACCGTTTCTTGGGTTTTGCGCTGTGTCGCTAGGTATGGTGCCAGCTTTTTGTTGATTTAATGTGGCTGAAATTTGACTCAATTGTTGCTCCAGCTGTTTTATTGAAGTGGAATGCGAGTCAACCAATTGCTTCATTAAGGCCAAATCATTTATTACCTCAGTTACTCCCGTGCTGGTTGCTTCCACTCCTTTTAACAGCTTCGCCATCATATCTTCCATTGACATCTTACCAGCACCAGATGCAGCAGTGTGACGACTTCCAGGAGGAACATACAAACCACTCCTATCAGTCTTATTCTTCCAACTACCTTGATCACGATCCTTGATTCCAGACTTATCATAATAGTTCCGACCTTGGTTTCCTTGGGCAATGGCTCGGAAACCCCCCTGATTGTTCAAGTAGTTGGCTTCTTCTTCAGAATCGGATTCCTCTCTTCCTTTTGACGCAACTGCTTTGACTTTTTTGGTCTTCCCTGATAATAGATGCTTCGTAAGAAGATCCATCTGTGTTTTCATGTGCGCCATATCTTGGTCGCGTTCCTCCTCCTTTCGCCTTTGTTCTGCAGTCATGCCAATAGATATAGTGGGGCTTGTCACCTCAGAATCTCTGGTATGCCAAGCCCTACTTTGCTTTGTCATCCGGTCTAGCATATCGCTTGCCTGCACAAAGGTGAGGTCCATAAATGATCCTCCAGCCGCATTATCTACCATTGGTTTAGCTACTGAATTCAAGGATCTGTATAGTATCTCCATCAAGTGGACATTGGTCATGTGATGGTTTGGGTACCTCATAAGCTTCTTCTTGAATCTCTCCCATGTTTTGTGGAGGGCTTCAGTTGGAAGCTGACGAAAGTTGCTAATTTCATCTCTCAATTGTACTCTTTTAGATGGCGGAAAGAATCTTTCTAGGAAAGCGTCTTTCAATTGCCTCCAATTTGTAATAGAATCAGGAGTCAGCCCGTTCAACCATAGAGTTGCCTCTCCAGATAGAGACAATGGAAATAAGCGTAGCCGAATTGCATTCTGTCCAGCACCTAGATTGTCGAATGACTTGCATGTAGAGATAAAGTTGACCAGATGCATATTCGGATCATCACCTGCAAGTCCACTGAATAATCCCTTGAGTTGCAATAACTGAATCATGGTGCTAGTGATGTTGAACTTGGCTCTGGGTGCCAATGGCGGAGGAATAATAGCTCCTGTGGCGCCAGCTCCATCCAGATTGTCATCATCATCATCAAAGGGAATCTGCATAGCTTGGCGTTCAGGCCAAAATCTTTCTTGACGATTCTTCTGTTTGTCGGTGTCGCCACCTCAGCATCACGCCTAGGGTTTAGTAGCTCATCATCACCTAAGTCCTCATCATCAGGATCTGCTGCTCGCCCAGGGTTATCGATATTCTGTTGATGTACTTGGGCAGCGGCCAACGCAGCTAGTCTAGCCTGCTCCTGTTGAGCAGCCCTTCTCTCAATGTCACGTTGTGCATCCATCCTTCTAATAAGTTGCGGTTTAGGGTTTATGGGTAATAATGGTTGTCCTGAACTTCGAGTATTTGTCATGCACTGAACAAAAACCTGCAGAAAACAAAAACAACAACTAAAAGTAAAGTACGAGAATCTTTGACCAAAGGGTCTAGTAACTATCACAAACTTAGTAGACAACCGTATTCCCCGGCAACGGCGCCAAAATTTGATAACGCTCAAACTACAGCTCTCGTAAGAGTGTAAGCGGTCGTTGTCAAATATAGAACCCAACTGGGTTGGGTGTCGAATCTCACAGGGAATACTTGGTCACGAAGTAAGCAACGGTTATTAGACTTTTGATGAAAGTTCTGCGAATAAAGGGGGGATTTTGTGCGTGCAAATGATGTAAACAAAATAGTAGAGTAAAAACGGAAAATAGAAGAGTAAAACGGAGTACTTGGTAGGTTTTAATCAATGAGAATTGAGAGTTAGGCTTATGTCCACCTTATGAGTTATACGTATCTATTGACTATGAGTTATGCAGAATTCAGAAATGTATGCGCTTATAGAGAATCGTATTCTATGGTAAATCCAGGCGTCTTTCGACCATCAAGGACTATTTCACTTTAACTCTTTCGAGCTTAAAGCGTATCTAATGGTACAAATTCTCCAAGAGGTTAATCCAGTTACGACACTAACTTTTAAACAGGGGTTGGTTCCCTATTTCCTTGACATTCTCTCTTTTTCAGACATGTAACTTTTCTTTCGAACAAGTTAATGCTATACTGGCGTATTCTATATGTTTGCAACCACAAGAATTTATATTAAGATGAAGAGAAGAATGATATAAGCAGCATACGTATCAAGAATTCACATATTCATAGCAATAGATAGTATCTCATAAGGCTTCCATAACCCTAATAGAGAAGTTTAGCTATTCATGAGTGCAACGGAAATCACAATGGACATTATCATCATACCAAAATAAAAATCTAACGTGAAGTATGTTTTGGTAGGGCTTGTGGCGTGAATTCCTTGCAAAATAGCGTTTCTCTTGTTATGAAAATTAAAAGTCGAATAGATGAAGAGAAGGGAAAGAGAATTAATTGAAAGAGAATTGTTTTAAATTGTAATAATGCTTGCTGAAAAGTTCAGCATCATAGGGTTTTTATAACACCCATATCCTATTCCTACTAGGCTACTGCGTACTTTTCCTAATCCTACTAGGTTACTGCATCCTTATCCTAATCCTACTAAGTTACTGCTGATCCCCAAGTCTTTGGAAATGTTGTTTTTGCCCGGGACAAGTTTTCCATGCGTCACCTTCAGTCCATAGGCGTCCAAACGCTGCTTTCTTTCTTTCGTGAAGCTTCCTTTGGCGTCAAGTTATCCATAAAATGCTGAAATCTTCATCATTTATACCTGAAAACTTGCTAATCACGTTGGTTAGCTCACTTACAGGAAAAAGGACTAAATGTGAATGAATTATATTTTTTGTCCTCAAAACTTAGCTAAAATATGGGTACATTAAGGCGCTTTAGGCGTGTAAATACGCCTAACATCAACACCCCACACTTAAAGCTTTGTTCGTCCTCGCACAAAATATCATGTCCATATAAACATCTACTTAGGGTTTCACAGTAACAACACAAAATATTCATCAAGATAGCCACGACAATTATTAACAAAGAGTAGTTTTCTGACCACTACTAGAAACAATTCAACCTCTAACATAGACTCGTGATGATGGTTAATTCGTATCCAAAAGTTAAGGCACAAAGAATCATACACAACTACCCAAAACCCATCAACCATGTGTGTCTCACAATATATCACCCATAATCACTCACAAGTATTTCATTTTTCGAACATGGGGATAAGATTTTCCTTGCTCTCATTCTCACAAAGTATTCATATGTTGCAACTGATGAGCATAGGCTTGCCCTTAGTGTAATGCTCCACTAAATATCAGAATGCTAAGCTTAGGATCAAATAGATCTTTACAGGTTGTATTGTAGGCTAAGGGACGGGTAGGACTATTTTGGCCAGAAATAGTGACTATGTTCCTATGCGCTTTAATACATCATATTATGCCATTAACACTTTCTTTTAAACAACTTCTCTACTTTCCTTTTATCTACTACCCCTTCTCACCTCTTTTGTTATTCAATTTTGAACAGAATTAACTTTTTATTTTTCTTTTCATTTTTCTCTCTTCTCTTTTTTTATAACACACCTCTATGATAGCCACTCTTTTCATAACAATATCAAGTATCAATACACCCTAAGGCATTACTCTCACCCAATTTCCTCTTATTTCGTCACATGACTTTACAATTTAAAGCACTTAGGAATTTGGATTAAATTATGGTCTTGAAAAAAATAGATTAGGCTACATATGAGGCTTGTCAAAGAAAATGGCTTAAAGGCTCAAAGGGGGTTAACTAGGATAATGTCCACGGGTAGGTAAAACGAAGGTAAACAAACACAGGTTGCCAAAGAAATGCCTAAATCATCTCCTAAACCCACACTCTTTATTTCGCTTTACACACACACCAGGCAAGTTCTAGCATCAGTCACCAACACAGAATATACTATTATCTCACACACACAAGGCACATGGTCAACTTTATTAGGAGCAGTATAGACTCTTGACCCAACAGATGAAGGAATTAAACCACACAATTATCTCACAATGAGTCACATTTAGAGCCTAAACGTCTCAATAGTAATGATTGTATCACAGACTCTTGTCACAATACCATGCTGCCTATCAGAACAATTTTATGCAAAAAAAATTTGACTACTAAACAAATAAAACAATTAAACAAATAAACATAAATAAGAAAATGCAGAGAAAGAAGTATAGCATACAAATACCAGCACCCCACAGTTAGATGGGACACACTGTCCTCAGTGGAAAATAAATAAGAAGAATCTGGATTAGGCGGACTCCTCCTCTATGTCTGGGGTCATACCCCCTTCATCGGAATCATCATAGGAGTCGTCGTCATCCAAATTCTCCTCCACGTCGGAGTCTGGCATTCGGAGATCATCATCGGTTGGCACATCATCATCGAGAGGTTCCTCAAAGTACACACCTACTCCACACATAGCCCTTGTATGCTCGTTCATTGGGTAGTCATAATCCAACTGTAGGAGCTCTGCAGCAGTTGGAACACGACCTCCGCTCATCATGGTAAACCGAGTCATGCCATAAAGATGGTGAAATAAACTTTCATCCCGAGCATGACGTTCTACAGTGGTAAGGTTAACGCCATGCATGGTTTCAACATCTTTAACCTTGGTGAGGTCAACCTTCTTCGGGTTGTGTGGAAGCTTATGATCAGCCGGCTCCTCTTCGATGTCCTCCTTCCTCAATCTTGCAGTCAACAGATTGCCAAAGCTGAAGTGGGACCTCTTGTGTAGCCCGACCTTACGCATTGAAGATCGAATGATCGCCCCGATGTTGATGGGGACATTCGTCATCAATGCGTACACCAAACACACTCTGTCTCGTGTAATCTTTGTATATTGAGTCCCTGGAATCAGGCAAGAGTTGACTATTCGCAACCATATCCTAGCTTCCCTATTTAAGGAAGCATATGGGAAGGTATTGTGCCGACCGGTGTCCTTGTGTCTGCTCCATCATGCCATGGATCTTGTTTCGCACAATGTGTGTCTAATGACCCTGTACGGAGGTCTGTTATACAGCTCCTTGAGTGGTGATGGATCAACGGATGGCAAACCTAGAAAGGAGTTGAAGAACTCCGTATTCAGTAATCATGTTATTACGAGTTCAGTCACAGTCTCTGATCTATGCATGTATTCTCACATTCATGTTATACAGTCAGTTAGTTTATGTTCACATATATAAACCCTTTGCATTCATCCTACCCCATATGCATTCTAGTTTATTCAATCGTACCGACGCGTTCGCGCTATGGTATTTTATTATATACCATAGGTTCAGACGCACGAGCTCCAGATCCTCAGTAGCCATCTATTTTTCACAGTCAGACTTTGCAGTGAGTCCTCATTCTCCGAGGAAATGATTATCTTTTTATCATTTCAGTATTCAGTTTATTTCAGCAGTTAGAGTTAGTTGGGGACATGTCCCATCAACTCCTTATTCAGACAGTTAGAGGCTTTTCAGACTATCATGTTTCAGACAGTTTATTTTATTTATTTTGGGTATTTGATACCTCACTCATATGTTATATTTTATCAGTTTTATTATAGTATTGATCCTTATGGCCTATCAGCCTTTATTTCTGCGTTTATATACATATATTATGCAGTGTACAGGTATAAATATCAGTTATGGGTTAGCTTGTGGTCCTTTGAGGTCATGGACACCGTGTAGCATTTCGAGTACTAGATTTGGGGCGTTATAAGTACACATCAACTGATGCAACTATAAGAGAACAATTGTTAGGTGGAGCTACTATTCTTACAACAGAATTGCCTAGTAATCTTAGAAATTTTTCCAGAGTTGTTCATATGCATACTCGGAACACAAACAAGATAGAGATTAAAGAGTTGGTTTGGTTTAATTTGTGGGGCGAAATCCGTGTGAAATAAAATTTCACGTGCCAATTTACTTGGCTAGGAAATAAACTTAGAGAGCAAGTAATATTTATGGAGAATAAATTTTGTATTTATTTTTTTATTTTCTTGTTTTGTGCTTGGAGCCCAAGTTGGACCATCTATAAACGTATGGACATTCTTTCTTGTTGAAATTGATAATGCCCAAACTATCCCTCCATAGAAGGATAAAACGGTCACTATCAAAATATAGTAACCCAACTAGGTCGGGGTCGATCCCATAAGGAATATATCAGAAATCTTCTCAAACTTGTTGAACTCACCAGGCAATATGGAAAATTAAAGGAAGGGATTTATAGTAACTAGCAGGAAGTAACAAGAATTTGAATACTTTTGGTTGTAAATAATCTAATACAAATACTAGGCTTGTGTTCACCCTGAATTCTAACTTCGTATACTTATCGTGCACCGTTGAACTATTCTAATACCTTGCACACAGAATCTGACAAGTTATGTATCACCAACCACCTCTTGGCACTATTTGATAAATTTCACTCATCTCCTCTTGATCTTAGAGTGTATCCTTACTAACCCTTGCCTAAGACCCCAATTTCAACTATCTTCTCTTGGTATCAAGTTTATTAGATGAGATTTAACTGTCTTAAGAAGATGGTACAGGTAAGCTTCTTTCAGTAGTTTACCCTAAATCATTGTTGTGATCTTCTTTTCCTTGTCACTACTCTTCTTTTGGAGAAAACAATGATACCTAGATAGGATCATAACATGTGCACCTCTTAAGAAAGTAATTAAAGCGCTTAAAAATTCAATACATGAAAGAATCCTTATCTAGAACAACTTGCCACTTTCGCCACTTTATTAATTTTTTAGGGTTCCCACAACCCTAGTTAAGGGAATTAGTCACTCATAGTTATGAGATCAATCATGAAACCACAGATATAATTATAAAATCAATCTCATAATAATGAAAGAAGAAATCCCAATCTTAAATTGAATAACAAACCAAAAAGAATAAGATTATAGGATAGCCCCCAAAGGCCTATCCATGAATATGTTAATGAATAATCTAAACAAAGCCTAAAGAGTTATTTTATAGATTAAAAGAACCCTAGAACTCAAATTCTAAATAAAATAGGAAAAAATAACTAAACGTACATAATAATAACTAAAAACATCATAAGAGTAGGTTTAGGTTACATAGAAACCCTAGGAAATTAGGTCGAAATGATTTGGAAAATTTAAGGTCGGTGGCCACTTACAAAGGCCACAAATAAACCCTATTACGGACTGTATGTGGTCCTAAGTATGTGTCAGACCTCAAGTACTGATCCTTCAACTCTCTATACTTAGACTTCAGTAACATACCTTGGTCACATACGGATCATATGTGGTACACACGAATCGTGTGTTCCCTTAGTATGTGACAGAGTTTTCTTATTCATGCTCCTGAGCCTTTGGACTTTATGTTCTAATACATACTTTGGCCACATACGCTCGGTAAGTGCCACATATGCCCAAAAATGCCTAAGTAAGTAGTCCAAAACTTTAATTTTTCTTTTTTTTCTTCCTTTTGGCATCCAAAGCCTAGTTTACTGCAAAACACTACAAAAACACATCAAATCAAACAAATAGCCTTAAGTACATGCATATTCTCCAAGTTTAAGCATCGTAAGTTCTATAAATTTATTGCAAATTAGAAATCACCCTAAAATTTATAGTAAAATACATTGTAAGATTAGAGAGAGTTAAGAGAGAAATTCTTTTTGATGTATTAGGAATCTCTCCCTTTTTATATTAATAATATAAATATAGTTGTTCTCTGATGGATGTAGGATCATTCGGCTTCAAACCACATTAAATTTTGTGTTCTTTATCTTATTATTTATGTCATAATTTCGCCAACAATTGTATTAGTGATTGTCTCTTCCAAATCACCTTTTAAATATTTATCTGGCATGCTACCTTCCAATATATGTGATAGTATAATTATATCTTTTCTCAAATTCACTAGTAAGGGAAATAAATTTGGAATGTGGGATACTTAGGTCAGATGATGATGCAACTGAAATAAATTCGTCTGAAGGTAAAAGTTATAAAGCATTGTCTAATGTAAGACCCCACAAAACCCTTAACCTAACTAAGTCCTTTAAGCTTGTTAAGGGGGTCTCATACTTAGAAAAATTTAGCTAAGTATTCATACTTAGTGTTATTTTAGCCTTCTTAAGTTGGTGACTCTATTTCACCACCTTTATGACCCTAAATTATCTATCTTGACTGTGATACATGATCAGGAATGTCATTAGGTATTTTTGGACAAGTTTTAAATTTTTCAAACCCCGTTTAGGCCATTTCAAGTGACAAAAATAGTGATTCGACACGTCGCGTCATCCATGTCGTTGATAGATAATTTTTTCCTCAGCTCAGTGCAATTTCTAGTGAACCGACGTGGACTCAATGCGGCGCCGTCCATTGCATCGATCCTATTGATGCGACGCATCGGTCTGCCCGTTGATTATTTAGTTTTCAGTAATTAAAAAAAAAGTATCCAGAGGGGTATTTGGGACATTTTTCCCACTTTGACCCAACCTATAAAATACGAAATTCAGCCTCCACAAAGCAAGTTACACTCTTTCCTCTCAAATTGCACAAGAACAGAAAAATCGTAGGTGATTTAATTTCAAATTCAAGGCTTAAGATTTCACCATCATTCTTTAAAAATTTTCAAGCAAGGTATGTGGAGTGTTAATCTAAGGGTTCCTCCCACCCTTGGAACATAAGAAACTATCTTTAAACTTTAAGTAAATTTATTTCATAATTTTCATCATTGGATTCAAGTGTATTCATGATTAAATTGTTGATTTGGGTTTCTAATCCATGATTAAGTGTGAGATTTATGAAAAATAAGTTATTACATATGTAGTACCATATGAATTCATGTTGAAGCCTTGAAATTGTGAACTTAGTGTTGAAATTATGATGTTCATGTGTTGATTAGTACTATGTGCATATACAATGCTTTCTAAGTGTTTGATGAGTTGTTCATGTGAATGTAGTAGTGAGATTATATCATGTTAGCATGTATAATAGTTCATGCCTCTATAGATGCATTATGAACAAGTGTGCCTTTTTATGGTACGCAAGATCATGTGATGCTTTACTTTTCATATTATCCTGGGGGTATTTAATATTTGACAATTAAGTTATTTACCTAGAGCCAGTATCAGTTACAGAACAATCTAAGTCATGTCACGATCAGTAGTACTCTCAGTCAACTACAAAACTTAGGAAAAACTCAGTAGACTCAGTATTAGTCCAGTCTAGTTCAGTATCCAGTTCAGGCCATAGTAAACTCAGTCAGCTAATAGAATTCAGTAGTATTCTACCAGTCAACGGAATTCAGTAAACTCAATAAGAGTTTAGTTAAGTTAATAGTATGTAGCTAACTTGACAAAAGAAAAAGTTAAAGTATAACAGAATTGTACTCTGAAACTGCCATGACCTGTAGACTTTTTGTTAGTATAATATAGATAGCCTATAATATAATGTATGTATCGCACATCACCTCCCCCACCCCCACCCCCCACCCCCCCAAAAAAAATTGTACATTAAGACAAAAAATGCTCATAATGTATCTACTTCACTAAGGATATACAATAAACCTTTACTAATAGATCTACACACAAACTAAAACATAACGTTAACATTAATACAAAATCATCAAATTATATAAATTTTTGCGAAATGACAACGAAAGAGAAAAAGATTCATCCATGATATGCAAAAAAACAAACACAAAATATAAAAAAAAATTATGTGGAAAACCTTCTTGTTGAACAGAATTTTCTAAGTAAATATTCTGATTTCATCCCATCAAATAAAATCTTTAGAAAATTCAAGGACTACTTCATTTGCCGGCAATATGTTCATTTCGATCAATTTTTGAGTAATTTTTCAACTGAAAAAGATACACGAAAAATTATCAAAAAGGAAAAATTTATTGTCAATTGTTGATTATGTATAACTCATTTATAATTTTTGGAGATGTTACCTAAAAGAATTAAAAAAGACACAAACGATGATGATAATGTAAATATAAAACATGACTTGAATCAAAATCAAAATAAGACAAAGTTGTAGAAATTTCTTTCATAAAAGGTTAAGTTACTAATTATTTAGAAGTGTTAAATGCTACTATAATTTTTAAACTAAGTCAATTCATTGTTGCTACTAATGTTTATTTCAACCTAAAAATCTGTTAGTCCTTCCTTTCAAATGTCATTATTTATTTAGAATCATTGATCTCCCTAGTGAGAGTCGTAAAAGAAACCCTGAAACTTGTAGAAACAATTCAGCATTTGACGATTCTCAACATTAAAATGTTATCATGAATCAACTAAAGGAGAGCAACTTCAACCAAAAAAAAAAGGAAAGCAATTGCACCAGAAAGGCGTCTATTAATATTAACATATAAGGCATGGTCTGCTAAACTCCACAGTAAGAGTTAAATGTTGCTCTCGACTTAGACATGACAGCTAAATTTATCTTAACACTAAAAGTTCAATGACATGGTTAAACAAATATACACGCTTTTTAGCAGCAATATAAAATGTTTTTATTCATATCTAGTGGTGTACCAAATATAGTCACCGCCTTCCTAGTAATATTTAGTTGCTCGAAGAGGCCAACAATGAGCCTTTAATCCGCACAATGGATACATCTTCGCTAAATGTTTCACAAGTGCGCAGTTGTACCTTTGGGAGCAACATTTGTGCAGTGGATGTCTTAACTCCAACCTGACTTAAAGAGCAAATGATATCATCAGAAACATTTTCAGTAAATAATCTACAAGTGGACAACTGAATCCTACGCATCGTAGTTTCAATTCTCTTCTTTGTAGATCATGTTAATGGGAATAAAAACCCAACAGTTTGTTTAGTAGACACAATTGTTTACTCATTATAAAGTACTATTTACTTAGAAAGTAGGGAGTGGATGGTATATTAAAAATGATTAGAACCTAATTAAGTATAAATAGCGATGAAATATATATATTCAAACAATTTGTACAAAATTGTAAATGCGCATCGTAAACTTCAAGAACATACTAAAAATTTAAAAAACTTACCTTAAATTACAACTTAATTTATCTCTTCAATCATTTAATTGTTGTGGACTTGTTTGGCCAAATCACTAAAGCTTTCTAAATTTCATCCCAAATACAAATTTCTACCCTAATTAACAGAATTTTTAGATAATGTAATATATTTATTGAAATTGATTTATATATGAAATATCTTAAAATTAATTATAATAAATCAGAATGACTAATAAATTTTTGTAACGGAAT
Source organism: Capsicum baccatum var. pendulum (assembly GCA_030864225.1). Classification (NCBI taxonomy): domain Eukaryota; kingdom Viridiplantae; phylum Streptophyta; class Magnoliopsida; order Solanales; family Solanaceae; genus Capsicum; species Capsicum baccatum. The sequence goes on along the minus strand of CM061560.1, from coordinate 256,741,218 downwards.
ACAAATTCAAGACATTATAAGTAAAAATTTCAAAGATAAATTCTCAATCATCAATTGTTTATCAAGAATATACGATTATTTATTATTATAGACTTCACAAATAGACTAAAAATTTAAAAAACTTACCTTAAATCACAAGTAAAATTATTTCTTCAATAATAAAAGTTATCATAATTCAATTGGCAAAACAACGCTGAATCCAAACCTATTTTTTTTTTTCCTACGATAGTTTTGAAAAAATGGTGTTAAACCTAAACAAAGAAAACATTAGCATAAGTTATATTAATTAATTTAGTGAAAGAATCCTAATTCTAAGTGATTCTTAAAACAACATAAATCCGTATAGTTATCATTGTATGTGGTTTTGATGCATTTTCCCCCCCTTTTTTTGCTCTAACAATTTTAGAACTTCTCTTTTACCAAAATTAACTCTTTGTTTCACATAAAGGTTGTAAAAGTAAAAAGTGATTTTTTTAAATATTCAATGTACTACTCCGTATTCTATATTTTAGAAATACAGGACTCCTAATTTTAGAAAAAGTCTATATTTATTAAAGTCCTAATCTCATATATTTTAGGATTCAATATCACATATAATTAAAAAAAATTGAGGAAAAAACGTAAAAAACTGATTTTGTCTAAACCATGAACTTTTAATGAAGGGCAAAAAGTTCAAATCACTTTTCTAAGGATCTTCACACTTTTAATATATTATAGATATAGATTATAGATATAGATTCACACAGTTTTAGGGTCACTAAATGATGTGCCCATTGTTAAAGATTAAAAATTTAATAAAAAAAATTATTATTTAAATAAAGTTAAATTAAAAAGACCTTAATTTTTGTTTTAATAAACATATGTAATTTAATTTTTTTATTTATGTGAGAATTTGTAAACGCTACCGTACATCATCTGCATATTTTTTTTATTATCTTTGTAATTTAAAAGGATAAAAGTATTTTCATTTGATTTGGAGATGAGAAAATATTTTTTAATTGAACTATTTAAATTTATATGTAAGTGGTTATTTTTCTTTTATTTGGAGATGAGAAAATATTTTTTTTTTATTAAACTCGCAAAAGTTATACATATGTGATTTTCTTTTTCGGAAAAGAGTCAGAAATAACCTTCAAATATTGAAATTGGTTTAAAAATACTCTCAGTTAACCTATTTGGACAGAAATACCCCCTAAGTATTAAATTTATTCAAAAATACTCCTTCATCCACCTTTATGTCTCAAAAATATCCTTACAACTAACGATTTTTTTAAATCATAATTAAAAATTTAAAAAGGATCAGAAATACACTTCAAGTATTGAAATTGGTTCAAAAATACTCCTCCATCCACCTTTATGTCTCAAAAATACCCTTGCAACTAACAATTTTGTAAAATCATAATTAAATTTATTATTAAATGCGTGGCAATTTCTATCGGTTGAAACTAAATTAATTTAAATGTTAAGCTTGATTTGGACTCAACTAAAACTACCCGATCTAAATCCTACAGAATTAATCATAATTTTGATTGGTGAATGGTGTGAAGTGTATGGGGTGAAGTGATCTCGCATCGGAAATGCATTTTCCAATGATGGCAAGACAATATGATGTATATGAACAAAAATAGTGACAACTATTTAGGAAAAAATGTTATTTTTTTTATACAAATTAAATATGTCATGTAAAATGAAATGAAGGAATTAACGAGACAGTGTTGCCTAAGACGTGGTATAACCAAGACATCTCAATCAGAGACGGACCCATGTGATCCAGGTCGGGTGCTTGAGAACCCATTGATCCCTGTAAAATTTTTATATATTTATATAGAAATATAACAAAATTGGTTATAATGTATTGTTAAGCATCCATAGACACAAATAACTGTTGGGTGCTTTGGCTTTGGTGTGGAACTTAAGCACCTTGATGCCTAAAGTGGCATGGATTCTATTCGTAGTAGCAACACAGTTTTTTTCCTTAAAGGAAGTGAGCACCCACAACCTTCAAATCCTGGATCCTCCCTTAATCTCAATTAGTTTTGCTAGCTAACACAGAGAAATATACATCACAAAAAAAATACCAAACTAATATTATAATTAGGGAATAGAATTCTTAACAACATTACATTAAACTGACAGATTTTAAGTCAACAAAATTTCTGCATTTGATAGCAAAAATTACTCATACTACAGAATAATTTTAGTCGGGGCAAATTTTGTACGATTTGAGTCGGTAGTTTGAGTTGAGTCCGAATTGAATCTAACATTTTAATTAATTTAGTTTCAATAAATAAAAAAATGTCACGTATTTAATAAAAATTTTAATTTTGATTTAAAAAAAATCATTAGTTGAAATAATATTTTTAAACTAATTTTAATACTTGAATGGTATCTTGATGAACCAATTTTGAACCAATTTTGAGCGTCCAGACAAGTTTAGAGGCATTTTGATGATTTTTCTTTTTGTTTTATTGTAAATTACTGGTATGGGTGATCCTTAAACTTGAAGATCTTTGTTTTTGCTTACAGAATATTTTCCTACAAGGTTAGTTATTCTTACAAGGCGTTTTTCTCCCGTAAGGATTATATTTTTAATTATTTTAAAACTTTCTTTTATAGGATACACAAGGAAAATCTTGAAAATTCAATTGATTTGTTAATATCTTCTTAGATTTTTTTGATAAGTTTGTTTTTCAATCACTCATGAGGATTAGTGTTAGCTTTTCACATTTATTTCGTAATATCTTTAAGGTACACCTATAAATTGATTAATTTTTAAATTCATCAAAGATGTTAGATATTTCATAAACTTTGTTTGTGATAGTAGATAAGTAGCTTAAGCATTTATTTGATACAAATATAGGACTAATGGCTTGGAATAAGGCAAAGTTCATGTATTTCTCTGTCAATAGTAAAATTGTTTGATGTAATAGCCACATTGTTAATGTTAACTTTCTTTTTTCTTTGTTGTTATGCACCAATCATTTTTTTTGCAATGTGACAATATTCTGCTCAATTCCATAAATACTTTTTTTTTTTACTTTCATAACTTAGATGAAGATTAGAAAATAAATCATTTATAGTAAACTAATAATTCTCAAGTGCATGAGTTTGAAAGAAAAGGATAAAGTGACCTTCAAAATTTTGCATATGCTAATTACATTAGATTTTCCCTAAACATTAATTACACAAGCAAATAATGTGTTTTTATATATACTTATATATAGTTGGGGACATCTAAGATATTTCTTATTTTCACATCATATGCTAAATTTGAATTATGAAGTATGTTATAGATATATTGATTATTTTTCACATGTTTATTGAAAGAAGAGTAATACTAAAAGATATTTAAGAGCAGAAATGATGAGTTAATAAACTACATGATAATTTTATGACAATATTTAGGAGATCATGGAATAATAATGAATTTGAATTGACAGGCAGTTTTTTTGAATTTAGTGTTGTTAATTTTTGAATTAAGTTAATAAAATTATTTGTTTTATTCGAAGTGAGAATGTTTTATTTTTTAAAAATAATTTAATACATATCATCACCATGTTGTTAATGTTCTTTTCTGGGGTTTATTGAGTAACTATTCACTAATATGCTTTGTTTCTTTTATTTGTCACACTTTTTACTCATGAAAATAATATTGCGATAAGAAATAAAATAATAGTTGCAATATTATTATACTAACAAAATTTAAAGTGCTCAAATTAATTATTGAATAATTATTACTATTATTTTTTTTATAACTGGCCGTGCATTGTACGGGAACGAATATTAGTAATTAATAAATAAGAAAATATAACATTCTTTTAGAGATGGATCAAAAAGAATATGACGACACACAAAATCAGAGGGTGAAAGTAGCACGATTTTAGCACGATTTTAACAAAATCCAGAAATATAGTTATAAGCATTTTAGCATATGATACGTACGCAACAAATGACAGAGAGGTGGTGATGAGTACGTTATCTTCCCTCTTCACCTAAACGCTAGCCTTCGTCTGACATGGCCATGACAACCACTGGTCAGTCACCGGTGGTGGCTGACCAGACCTTCTCCCTCACTATTGAAGAAAACTTTCCCAACCTATTTCAGCCCAACTCTCAAATGTTTGCCTTGTGAGCCTATTTAACCTAACGAAGATACAAAGATTAAAGAAATCAGTGGAGAACAAAATGACAATCAGAAAGCAACATTGAAGTTTATTGATTTGATAAAGCCTACCTCTCCTTCACATGAGGAAATTGGAGATTCAATTCCTACTAAGAAACCTTTGATTGTTAGTGAAGTACATCGTGTGACATGGACTGAAGAAGTTTGCAAGATGAATATTATGGAGACTTTGGAATATGCAGTAATTGGAAAATTCTGCTATGGGGAGCCAGAGTAGATGAACTGAGGGATCAAAATCCAGAACAATGTAATGTTGAAGAAGATTGCGTAATAGGTTTATTGAGAAATTGACATTTTAATGAGACTTAGCCATATGGATAATTTTGTGAACGTTATGACTAAAAAAGTCTATTAAATTATAGCAAAGGATGGTATAGCCAATCAAATGAGACCTTTAATGTATGATGCAAAATTAAAATCGGAGGAAACAACACAAGCCAGGACCTGGATTTCGTTTCCAAATCTGCTCCCCACTTTCTTTGGAAGAGAGAATTTTTTCAATTGCAACAGCTGTTGGAAAGCCTCTGCATCATGATATGGCTACCATAAATAAAACTCGTACTAGCAGTGCGACAGTGAAATTCCAGGTTGATTTACTAGCTACCCTCCCTGAAGTGGTAGAGATTGAGGTGATTAATAACAAGACAAATGAAGCTAGAGTGGAGAGTATCAAGATGCAGTATAATTTCTTGCCTAAATACTGCTTGACTTGAAACTACAAAGACACAATGAAGATGAATGTAGAAGTTTGCATCCCGAGTTAAAGAAGACTGTACAAGGTGAACTTGAATTGACAACTGATATAGACAAAGTTTATGAACAACAAGGGAGGAGGAATGGATCAAAAGGAAGATCTGTTAATAGATGGACTCCTACTAATAGGAGATTCAAGTGGCAAAAAACTAGATTAAGGATGGACAACACTGATCTATCACCAAGGCAAATATGTATATCACCACTGCAAATACATTTGATGTACTAAATGAATGCAAGTAGGACAATAATGATGCAACAATGAAGAATGATGTGGTAAGGACCACTGATGACAATAATGATGCACAGATAAGAGTTTACATGCAAATAAAGACAATGGGCACAACAACAATGAATATGAACAACAAATGAAAGGAAACACAACAGTTATAGCAGTCTCAGCATATTCAACAGTCCCTGCAGAGGCTTGTTTTGCACAACAACTATAGGTACAACAGCCACAACAGCAGGCACAACAACAGTAGTTGGTGCAGAGAGAAGAACTGTTTAGTCCAGTGATACCAGGAAAGAATAATGCTTTGCAGGAGCAACATTATATAGGAATCTCAGCAGAGTCAACAACACTAGCAGAAAAGTGTTTATCTCAGTAGTAACAGATGCAACAGTCACAACAGCAGCAGTTGCTGTAGAGTTCAGTGATGACAGGCAAAAATATTGCCATGTAGGAGCAACACAATGAAGTATTTAGAGAACGAAAAAAGGATGATTTTAGTGAAACAGATTACAGCACAATGTAGTGACTTATGGGAAAGACTTACAATGATCAACATGACATTGAAGACTAGGAGTTGTCAGAAGCTCCATATCATGAACCTTTACAGGTATTTGTGTTAAATAATGATTTAACTCAACAAACTGAAGCAACAGTTGGTATTAGTAAAGATGTAGCTGGTTCCCAAAAAATGATGCGATATAAACAAGTTTCTCCAATGCAAGTCCTACGTGAGGTGGTGTCTCATCAGATACACACCAACATAGAAAGCAGTAACAATATTAAGGAAAATGACAATATGATTGAAGATAGATATGAAGCTGACAGTATGTAAATTTATTCCATGTTCAAAGGGAAGCAGGGCTATATCCACAACTGGCATCAAAGTGAACGAAGCAGAAGAATAAAATTGGCACAAGCAGTAAGCCAACAAGGATGAGTTCCAATAGGGGTGGTGTTAGGTGTGGAGCCTGATTAATATGTAATGTACTGATTATATATTAATGTTCACGCGGTTCAACCGCCGCGGTGAGGTTGCCGGGGTGTGTGGGGGGCGGAGCCCCGACCCAAGTTTTAGGCACTGTAGTACTGTACCTTTTATTCTCATTTTCTCTGTGTAATTGTACATACTTCGAATCATTAATATAAATAGTCCGTCCGCAGTGGAGTTTACCCACGGGTGTTACCATGAAAACAGATTTCTCTCTCTTTATTCTCTCTCCTCAAGAAATCTCTCTCTTTTCTTTTATCCTCTCCATAGATCTAGTGAGTGTAATCGCTGGTGTGAAATATTAGGTTTGTGAGAGCTAAAAATGCTTTTCATAGAGTTCAAATGGTTCACAACCATCACAAATTTATTCTTATTGCTTTGATGGAACCATTTCAAGAAGCTGGACAAATTCAGAGAGACCCTTATGCTGCGTATAATACACCCTTATGCTGGGGCCTGTAGAAACTTATTGTGGATACTATCACATTTGTACAACCATAGCAGTTAGTTGGTTAGCATAGTAGTTACTATTCCATTGGTTTTATTTTTTGATATTGTTAGCTGCTGATCGAGTAAGTTGAGTTAGTTAGGAAGTTGTTAGTGAGCTGTTAGGAAGCTTCTAGATGCTCATGTGATGAGCATGTGAGCTTATAAATAGATGCAATCAGATCACATTGTAACTAACACTTGATACACAAATTTTATCTTAGCTCAACATTTCTCTTTTCCCTTTTTTCTCCCTTCTTTCACTCGAGCTTGGTAACTGCTGCAATGGCAGCCATGTGTGAACCTGAATGACGTAGGAGCTGTTTTATATGCCCTTACGCACAAAGAGCTTTAGTGCAACGGACTGCCCCTTTGACAAATTTAGAGAGACAAGAGGAGGCTGGGTATGTAGCATGTTAGTTATAATTTAAATGGAAAAATTTGGGTCTTTGTTCAAAAGCATATTTTAGGGGTTATTTATGATTCTGATCAACAATTAACTCTTTAGGATGGAAAGGTTTTTGTCACTGCTTTAGTATATGCTAAGTGTGATGTTCTTGAGAGATTAACTCAATGGGAGGATATTTATTCAGTACGTCAAAATTTGAATTTGTCTTGGTTTGTTGGAGGTGATTTCAATGTGATCTTGGGGGCAGAAGAGAAGATTGAAGGTCTACCTGTTTATCCGAATGAATATGAGGACTTTGCTTTTTGTATAAATTCTTGTGACCTACTTGATATTATTTTTAAAGGCAGCTCTTTCAGTTGGAGGATTGGGAGAGTAGATGAAGTATTTCTTTCAAAAGATTTGATAGAATTGTCACTAATCAAGTTTTTTTTGGATCTGTTTGGAGGAGTTGATTACTTCATTTAGCCAGGACTGGTTCTGACCATGCCCCTCTCTCATTTACTTCTGGTGGACAATCTCAGCACTTCATCAAGCCTTTTAAGTTCCTGAAATTCTGGACCAAACGTGAGGAGTTCAGAGATATAGTGAGAAAAAATTGGGTAGCTGCTGGTTTTGATGATGTTTTTGTTAGTTTGAAGTATAAATGAACAATACCAATTTGGCTTTGGCTACTTGTAGCAGAGATAAGTTAACATTTTCAAGTAGTTCATTATCAGGTAGGGAATTTTGCTACCTAAAGAAAACCTTTTTGAAGAGCAACCTACATCAACCAACATGGCAGTGCTTAAAAGAGCCCAGGTTGAACATCTGAAATACTTGCACTATGAGGAAACATTTTGGAGGTAGAAAGCTGGAGTCCAATGGTGTACAAAAGGGGATAACAAGACTTGTTTTTTTCATAGCCTGGTGAATGGTAGGAGGAGAAGACTCTCTTACAAGAATGATTAAAAAAGATGGCAGCTAGACTGAGGGAGAAGATTAATTGATTGAAGATACAATCTCTTGTTATAAAGAGCAATTTATAGGTGTCATAGTAGATGCTGACCTTTCTTTAATAAATTCGGTTCCTGATATACTGATGCTGACAATGCATCTCTTAATATTTACCCTTCTGAATAGAAAATTAAAAGGGTGATTTTTGAACTTAACGATGACACTGCAAATGGACCAGATGGCCTCACAAGTGGTTTCTTTCAACATACTCACACTTAATATTATAACCTAAGAAGGAGGTGATTCACAATTTCTCATACTTAAGACCAATTAGCATGAACAATCTTATCAATAAGGTGATTTCCAGGGTGTTACACGATAGATTAAACATTTCTCAGAATCAAACTAGCTTTGTTAAAGGAATGAGCATTATTGAAAATGTTCTATTGTCTCAAAGATCATTACTAATATTAGGAAGAGGGGGAAGCCTGCTAATGCTGTGATCAAGCTTGATATGGCTAAGGCTTATGATAGGATATATTGGAAATTTTTATATAGGTCCTAGAAAATTTAGGTTTTGACAATTTGATGGTCGGATTTGGAGTTTGGTTGCTAACAACTGATATTCAACGCTAATTAATGGTCAAACACATGATTTTTCACTCTTCTAGAGGGGTTAAGGAAATGGGTCCACTATCCTCTACTTTATTTATTCTTACAGCAGAAATATTATCTAGGGCATTGAATAATTTGATTTAACAAAGAGTTCAGGAGCATTGATTAACCCGAATAGAGTGATAATATTAACCACTTCTCTTATGCAGATGATACTATTGCGTTTGTTACTACTGAGAAGAAGTCTCAACTAGTTATGGAAACACTTCCAGTATATGCGAAGCAATTAGGGCAACTGATTAATAAAGAAGAGAGTTGATTTTATGTGCAAAACAAGACACTCCATTCTGCCAGACAAGAAATTGAGTCCATTATAAGTTTTCAAAAAGGTAGTTTTCCTCGAATTTATTTGAGATGCCCAATTGGACATGCTAAAAAGAGGAAAATGCACTTTATGAAACTCATTAAAAACGTTTAAAAAAGTTGAAAGCATGCAAAAGGTAAGTTGTATGTTTTGGAGGCAAAGCAATCTTGATTAATAATGTGTTACAGAGCATGCCTATATACTTGTTCTATTGTTCCTCCTAAATATGTTATATTAGATTTCCATAGACTATCTACAAATTTTCTATTGTCTTTTAATAAAGAAAGGAGGAACAAACATTGTGTTGCTTGGGAGGAGGCGTGTTTGTCTAAAGAAGGAGGCTTGGGTTTTAGGTCTTTACTTGATGTCTCCAAAGCTTTGTTTGCTAAGCTTTGGTGGATTTGTAGAACCAAGAAGTCTCTGTGGATCAATTTTATGTGGAATAACTATTGCAAAAGGTATTGGCCTCAAGTGATTGAATGGACAGAAAGGTCTCAAAATTTGAAGCACATGTTAGAAGCCACGAATTATGTGGATCAGGAGATATAGTGGGAGCCCAAGTATTGGCATTCCAGTGTATGGTTTGATAATTGAATCAATATGACCTTTATATTATCTAAAAATTATATATATACAAAAGGTAACTTTATCTTATTATATAATATTCAAAGAAATTCTAAAAATCCCAAGTAATTACTCAAAATACCTTAAATTCACTCTTTCTCTCTCATCGCCTCATAGATATTAAAATATCATACTTTGCTCCTATTTTAGTGCAATGATTTTTTCTCCATATATACACTCCTTTATTTACGCCTATAATCAAGATAATGTAATATTAATACTCTCTCATCCCCCTCTCCCCATTTGCGTCACTTTTATAGTTGGAATTGAAAATGTACACTTTCAATTCATGTAATAAAGGAAATTGAATCTTTTTCCTTATTATTGTGTAGCCAATGTAATGTTAGAATAATACTAATTTTTCCTTAAAATATTATAATCTTGTAGATAATTAATGTATAGGGTGAATATTTTATACGTATAATGTGATATCATACAATTTGGAAGATTATATTTTAATGGAGAAAATGGTCAAATACCCCCCAACCTTTACCTCAAATCCCAACTACACACTTATACTTTGAGAGGGTCCTATGACCCCCCAGAACTATTTTAAAATGAAATTATTACCCCCCGAACTATTTTAAAGTGGAATATATACCCCTCTAAAAACTCATACACAGATTTTATTTTGATTTGTGGTCTACACGCGCTGCTACGTGTCATGCCACGTAATTCCACGTCATATATTATTTTCTTACTATAAAAAATTAATTCCACGTCATGCCACGTCATCATCATCATCTTCTCCTTCTTTCTCTTCTTCTTCAATGGCATAATGAATCATATGAAATTCACACGATATGTAATCTTATCAAAATCAAATCAACAATTAATGTTCAAAAAATATTCTATTTTCACAAAATGGCATCGCGACAGTGATGGCATTGGAAAATTCAAAATTTCGGTGACTTTATTTTTCAATCTGAATTGATTCAACATTCTCACGTAATTCAAGTTCTTGGATGCTATTGAAGAAGAAAAAGAATAAAAAGAAATGTCATTGATGAGTTCTTGGATGCCATTGAAGAAGAAGAAGAAAAAAAATTAATTGCCATTGATGGGTTCTTGGATGCCATTGAAGAAGAAGAAGAAGAAAAAAAAATTAATTGCCATTGATGGGTTTTTGGATGCCATTGAAGAAGAAGAAAAAAATTAATTGTCATTGATGGGTTCTTGGATGCCATTGAAAAAGAAGAAGAAGAAAAAAAATTAATTGCCATTCTTGGATGCCATTGAAGAAGAAGAAGAATTGGAGAAGAAGAAGAACGGAAAAAGAAGAAATGAAGAAGAAGAAGAAAGAAAAATAATAATTAAAATTATATATATTTATTTAAAGAAATATTAAAAATAAATTTTTAATAAAATATTTTCGTTCTCACTCTCTTTAAAGAGAGTGAAACACACTCGCTTTGCCATGTCAGCGTTGAAGGGGTAATAATTTCATTTAAAAATAGTTTAGGGGGTCATAGGACCCTCTCAAAGTATTAAGTGTGTAGTTGGGATTTGGGGTAAAGGTTGGGGAGATATTTGACCATTTTCTCTATTTTAATGTATAAGTTATAATATATTAGACATTATATATTAGTTATTTTTGGAAGACTAATGTATAATATAATTCTTCTGCTATATATTTCATTATGTTATACATTAAAAAGTTCTTATTACATTTAAGAGGCATTTCATGTATTATTTGGTATTCTACAACTAGAAAGTATTAATATTATATTAGGTTATAGTATACTTTCTGATAAGGATACAGAAATATATGTGTTTAATGTTAATACTTAAATGTATAGTATGATATTATACATTGCTACAGATTATTTTTTAAATGTAATGCGCCCACATACATGTGCAACAACTGTATAATGTTATCTTGAATACGTATCAGTTTGCTGCTATCTTTTCTCTCTCTTAATTTGAGTCTATTTTATTTTTTTCAGGGCATGAGATACCATATTGACAAATCTCAAAAATTGTTTCTCTAACTCCATGTAAACCCTCACTCTATTATCATTCCTTATGATAATGGGAGAATAATTACCTTCAACAATGTATTTTGCTTCAATTTTTTACGAACTTCTTCAATATTTAATTCTATCGCGATCGTAGCAATCAATTTCAAGAAGACTATACTTTTTGAAACAATAATTGCGTCACTTTTGTAGGAGTGATAAATAATTTTCGACTCCCAAATACCAGAATGACGCAACAATATGAGGATGTTCATATTTTTTTTCAAGAATTGAAGAAAGAAGACGAAAACTTTTTTATTCAAGAACGTAATTCAACAATGATAACAATTAATATTGATGTTTAAGAATTTTTTTGAATTTAAATTTCAGTTAGTATATTTAATCATGCACCACATAATGATAGGTAATTAATGACGTTAATTAAGGTAGAGAAAAATAGTATCTGATTTCTCTTTCCATAAATATAAGCAAATCTGTTTTATCATACGTTCTAGCAATGTATAAGGGCCTACATAATGTGTAAGTATATATTATAAAGGAAAAATTACTTAAAACCACAACATAACTATCTAAACTTCTAAAAGCCCCCCACTTCTTAAAAATTACTTAAGTCCCAATATTTCATATTTTTTACTATTTCTGAGATACAAGTTAACTCTACATGTATCTAATGTATGTATCTACTGTGATACAAGTTAATCACATTAGATGCATGTATCAGCAGTATGTATCTATGCAATCATACAAGGAATAGTGAAAGCACCAGGATCTGCCTTCTTCTGTACTAGCGGTCTTGTAGCGATTGCACTGCAATGATGAACATTATCTGCCAGCTCATAGCTTACTACCCGCTTCTTTGTCAAAAGGTCCTTCATGAATTTAGCATACCCAGGCATCTGTTCCAGCGCCTCCACCAAAGGAACATTAATAGTCAGCTGCTTCAACATAGTCATGAATTTGCTGAACCTGGTATCATCAGCTTTCTTCTTCAATCTTTGAGGAAAAGGTGGTGGCGGAAGGGGAATCGTTTTCTCCACCACTTTCTTTTTATCTTGCTTTCGATTATCAACCTTTTCAGGAGTGTCATCCGCCTTCTTCTTTAGTCTCTGAGGAAAAGGTGGTGGTGGAAGGGGAATAGTTTTCTCATAAATGCTCTTATTCAGATTTTCAGCTTCTACAAAATCATCACAATCTGCATCAATAACATTATCCGCTATATCATCAACTACCTGCTTGCCTTTGGACAGATTTTCCAATACTTTACCACTCCTGGTAGTAATAGCCATACATGATCCATCATTCCTCGGATTTTGCATAGTGTTGCTGGGTAGCCTTCCAGCCTTCCTTTGGTTGAATGCCGCAGATAATTGACTCAATTGTTGCTCCAGCTATTTTATTGCAGTGGAATGCGAGTCAACCAATTGCTTCATTAAGGACAAATCATTTATTACCTCAGTTACTCCCGTGCTGGTTGACTCCACTCCTTTCAACAACTTTGCCATCATATCTTCCATGGACATATTTCCAGAACCATATGCAGCGGCATTACGTCTTCTAGGAGGAACATACAAACCACTCCTGTCAGTCTTGTCCTTCCAACTACCTTGATCACGGTCCTTGTTTCCAGATCTATCATAATAGTTCCGACCTTGGTTTCCTTGGGCATTGCCTCGGAAACCCCCTTGATTGTTCAAGTAGTTGACTTCTTCTTCAGAATCAGATTCCTCTCTTCCTTTTGATGCAACCACTTTGACTTTTTCGGTCTTCCCTGATAATAGATGCTTTGTAAGAATATCCATCTGTGTTTTCATGTGCGCCATGTCTTAGTCGCGTTCCTCCTCTCTTCGCCTTTGTTCTGCAGTCATGCCAATAGATATAGTGGGGCTTGTTACCTCAGAATCCCTGGTATGCCAAGCTCTACTTTGCTTTGTCATCCGGTCTAGTATATCGCTTGCCTGAACAAAGTTGAGGTCCATGAATGATGCTCCAGCCGCATTATCCACCACTGGTTTAGTTACTGAATTCAAGGATCTGTATAGTATCTCCATCAAGTGGACATTGGTCATGTGATAGTTTGGGCACCTCATAAGCTTCTTCTTGAATCTCTCCCATGTTTCGTGGAGGACTTCAGTTGGAAGCTGGCGAAAGTTGCTAATTTCATCTCTCAATTGTGCTCTTTTGGATGGCGGAAAGAATCTTTCTAGGAAAACGTCTTTCAATTGCCTCCAATTTGTAATAGAATCAGGAGTTAGCCCATTCAACCATAGAGTTGCTTCCCCAGATAGAGACAATGGAAATAAGCGTAGCCGAATTGCATTCTGTCCAACGCTTGGATTGTCGAGTGACTTGCATGTAGAGATAAAGTTGACCAGATGCATATTCGAATCATCACCTGCAAGTCCACCGAATAATCTCTTGAGTTGCAATAACTGAATCATGGTGCTAGTGATGTTGAACTTGGCTCCAGGTTCCAATGGCGGAGGAATAATAGCTCCTGTGGCACCAGCTCCATCCAGATCGTCTTCATCATCATCAAAGGGAATCTGCATAGCTCGGCGTTCAGGCTGAAATCTTGCTTGACGATCTCTTCTGTTTGCTGGTGTCGCCACCTCAGCATCACGCCTAGGGTTTAGTAATTCATCATCACCCAAGTCCTCATCATCAGGATCTGCTGCTCGCCCTGGGTTATCAATATTCTGTTGATGTACTTGGGCAGCGACCAACGCAGCTAGTCTAGCCTGCTCCTGTTGAGCAGCCCTTCTCTCAATGTCACGTTGTGCATCCATCCTTCCAATAAGTTGCGGTTCAGGGTTTATGGGTAATAATGGTTGTCCCGAACTTTGAGTATTTGGCATGCACTGAACAAAAACCTCCAGAAAACAAAAACAACAACTAAAAGTAAAGTACGAGAATCTTTGACCAAAGGGTCTAGTAATTATCACAAACTTAGTTGACAACCGTATTCCCCGGCAACGGCGCCAAAATTTGATAACGCTCAAACTACAGCTCTCGTAAGAGTGTAAGTGATCGTTGTCAAATATAGAACCCAACTGGGTTGGGTGTCGAATCCCACAGGGAATACTTGGTCACTAAGTAAGCAACGATTCTTAGACTTTTGATGAAAGTTCTGCGAATAAAGGGGGGATTTTGTGCGTGCAAACGATGTAAACAAAATAGTAGAGTAAAAATGGAAAATAGAAGAGTAAAATGGAGTACTTGGTAGGTTTTAATCAATGAGAATTGAGAGTTAGGGTTATGTCCACCTTATGAGTTATATGTATCTATTGACTATGAGTTATGCAGAATTCAGACATGCATGCGCTTATAGAGAATCGTATTCTATGGTAACTCCAGGCGTCTTTCGACCATCAAGGACTATTTCACTTTAACTCTTTCGAGCTTAAAGCATATCTAATGGTACAAATTCTCCAAGAGGTTAATCCAGTTACGACACTAACTTTTAAACAGGGGTTGGTGCCCTATTTCCTTGACATTCTCTCTTTTCCAGACATGTAACTTTTCTTTCGAACAAGTTAATGCTATACTGGCGTATTCTATATGTTTGCAACCATAAGAATTTATATTAAGATGAAGAGAAGAATGATATAAGCAGCATACGTATCAAGAATTCACAAACTCATAGCAATAGATAGTATCTCATAAGGCTTCCATAACCCTAACAGAGAAGTTTAGCTATTCATGAGTGCGACAGAAATCACAATAGACATTATCAGCATACCAAGATAAAAATCTCACGTGAAGTATGTTTTGGTAGGGCTTGTGGCGTGAATTCCTTGCAAAATAGCGTTTCTCTTGTTATGAAAATTAAAAGTCGACTAGATGAAGAGAAGGGAAGAAGAATTAATTGAAAGAGAACTGTTTTAATTGTAATAATGCTTGCTGAAAAGTTCAGCATCATAGGGTTTTTATAACACCCATATCCTATTCCTACTAGGCTACTGCGTACTTATCCTAATCCTACTAGGATACTGCATCCTTATCCTAATCCTACTAAGTTACTGCTGATCCCAGGACAAGTTTTCCATGCGTCACTTTCAGTCCATAGGCGTCCAAATGCTGCTTTCTTTCTTTCGTGAAGCTTCCTTTGGTGTCAAGTTATCCATAAAATGTTGAACTCTTCATAATTTATACCTGAAAACTTGCTAATCACGTTGGTTAGCTCACTTACAGGAAAAAGGACTAAAAGTGCATGAATTATATATTTTGTCCTCAAAACTTAGCTAAAATATGGGTAAATTAAGGCGCTTTAGGCGTGTAAATACGCCTAACATCAGGTATTCAAATGCCTTCAAGCAATCTGCACCAAAGTGAAACTTTGCTTCCTTCTCCAAAAGTTTGCATAATGGGTTTGCAATCTTGGAGAAGTCTTTAATAAACCTCCGATAAAAACCAGCATGACCGAGAATACTATGAACCCCCTTCAAAGAGATTGGAGGTGCTAGTCTCTCGATAACTTCAATCTTGGCTCGATCAACTTTAATTCCCTTTTCAGAGACTTTATGCCCTAGAACAATGCCTTTCTTAACCATAAAATGACACTTCTCCCAATTTAGCACCAGATTGAATTCCACACATCGCTGCAAAGCCATACTCAGATTTGCCAAGCATGACTCAAATGACTTACCTACAACCAAAAAGTCATCCATAAACACCTCCAAGGTTTCTTCAACCATATCAGAGAAAATGGACATCATACACTGCTGAAAAGTGGCAGGTGCATTACATAGTCCAAATGGCATTTGTTTGAATGCAAAAGTACCATATGGGCATGTGAAAGTGGTCTTCTCCTGATCTTCAGGAGCAATGAAAATCTTATTATATTCGGAATAACCATCCAAGAAATAGAACCATCCCTTTCCTGCCAATCTATCAAGCTTTGATCTATGAATGGCATTGGGAAATGGTCCTTTAACGTCCATGAGTTTAGCTTCCGGTAATCCATACACACTCTCCACCCTGTGATAGGCCTGAGTGGGATTAGCTCATTCTTCTCGTTTGCTACTACTGTCATGCCCCCTTTCTTGGGCACACATTATACAGGACTCACCCATTTACTATTTTAGATTGGATACACCACCCCTGCATCTAACCACTTTATGATTTCTTTCTTCACCACCTCTTGCATAGGTGGATTTAGACGATGCTGATGCTCAATAGTGGGTACGCAATCTTCCTCTAGCTAAATCTTATGCATGCATATGCCAGGAGGGATACCAATTATATCAGCAATAGTCCAACCAATAGCTCTCTTGTACCTCTTCAGAACAGAGATTAGAGCCTTTACTTGTTGTTTTCCTAAATCAGCAGCAACAATAACCGGCAGTGTATTTCCACTACCCAAAAACACATAACTTAGATGACTGGGTAGCTCTTTCAATTCTAGCACCGGTGGCTCTTCAATGGATGGCTTCACCGGTGGTGAAGGTCGATTCTTAAGGTCAAGGTCCAGCTTCTTGGGGGCATATAAATACGACCCCATTCCTGTCAAAGCACAGATCATTTTTTCGTACTCTTCAACATCCTCACGCTCAAAGTTCAAAAGCACAGCAACCAATGGCTCAACAGTAAGCTGCTTCTCTAAAGATAACTCCTTCTCATCCTCATAATAAACATCAGCTATAGAGAACACATTCATATCTTTGGGCTGCTTCATTGATTTGCATACATCAAAACGTACCACTTCGTCAGTCATCCGAAATAAAAGCTCATTTTCTCGTAAATCAATATGCACACTTCCTGTTGCGTGGAAAGGTCGACCCAAGATTATGGGCACCTCGCAATCCAAAATAACAAAGTCCTCAGAGTCAGCATGGTCATTTTTCAGCTCAGTCTAATCGCCTAAATCAACAGAGTGCCAATTCCAGCGCTATTAGTGGGCAATGCCCAAATGGACTTTATACATATCCCGTCAGGATTAGAAAGTTTCTCCTGATGCAGCCACTGGTAAATTATAGATCTGTTATTTGCATGTTTATGTTTCTTTAGATTCAGGTGTTTCAGTTTGCTTAGTGTTACGAATCATGTTCCATGAACACAAAAATTTTAGACTCAGGTCATGCAGCTCATGACTCAGGCACTCATGTCATGTTTTACCATATGTTCAGTCCACATGACTCATGATCTACTCGTAGTGACCAGTCAAGCTTAGATTACGTCATGTATACCTTTAGTTTAGATCTTTTGATAAATCCATGATGTTTGTATTCAGTTCCTCAGGCCTTAGTCGAGTGATGAGTTTGATATAGTATTTTTTTGAGCATCGGATCCTTACATATGTCAATTTTCCCTAAGTAGTTATCAGTATCCAGTCTCAATACTTTAATATCAGTGTAAACCTCAATTATCAGAAACCAACATTTATTTCCCATATAAGTCCCAATTACAGACTGAGTTATAGTTTCTACTATAGTCTTAGATATTGTGTTCGCCTCAGACTCAGTTCAGAAATCAGATCAGTACCACAGTCTAACTTCAGGTGTGGCTTGACCATAGCATATAGTTATCAGTCCTGCATGTTATCAGTGTTTTAGTACCTCAGCTTATAGAATATTTCCAAACCATGTTATTCGCCTGGCCTTATGTCCTTGGATAATTCAGTATTTCATGAATTCATGCTTAGCTATTTCATGTTACTTAGTTAGTACCTCTCTCATGTTCATAAGAAAAACTCCATATCCTCAGCCTAGTTATTCAGACTAAGTACCATTCAATATCACATGCTCAGTACCTAACCATTAATTAATCAGCAGATCAGATGAGTCAGTTAGTAGGGACTTAGTTTAAACAGCTAGTACTTCAGTCTAGCAGACAGTCAGACAAGTTCGTATAGTTTGGTTTCTCATCTTTCCATCTATTCGCACTATCCAAAATCTTATGTATGAAACTATTCTAAGATGAACCAATCAGGTAGATGAAAGCCTAACTCAGTTCATGTATCATGCCTCAGTTTTAGATCTCAGATAATCAGTCACAATTTGGATCCTAGGTGCCTTGCACATCGCTTTAGTCCTTCTTCAATGTCTCATTAAAGTCAGCATTCTTCAAGGGACATAGTATCCCAAGGGGGAGATACACTATAAATTCCCCAAACTTTCATAGCATAATCATCCTATTCTCCCTTGACATAATGAATATAGTTTAGAGTAAGGGGTACTCATAAGTCGACCTCAAGCCCCAACTTTAGTTGTACACCATGTATTCAAGACTCAGTTTGGTTTACAGAATTCAGTTCATGCATCAGTCATATCCTCATATGCTCGTACATGCATACTTCTAGCATAACAAGGGGTTCATCAGTACTTTTTAGTTTCCATAAAAATTTACTTGAACCTAATCCGTTCCATATTCAAAATACCATTATGATCTTGGTATCAAATTTTCATTACAAACTTGGTACTAAGTACCCTTTCATATTTCAGTCATACCTTCATATATCAGTTCAGTCAGGTAATTATGCATAAGAGATGCATTATCATTTTGAGAAAATCTAGTTATCATGTTCAGTTCCATTACCAACTTGGTATTCAGTTCCGTGCTCAGTTTTCAGTTCAAACTTAGTATCTTTACCATTGTATGTTTGGTCGCATGTTCATGAGACAGTTTAATAATATAGCACACATTAGATATGTGTGATCAGCTTATTAGTTCTCTTAGTCATGTATTCACGTATCATGTTGGTCACGTACTCATGCATTAGATATGCATTCTCATTGCGAGATACTCAGTTCATTAGAACATTCAGACATGTATTCATGAGTCAGTTATCCAAGCATCAGAAATGCATAAATTCAGTTTATCAACCATTCATCAGATATGCATGTTCCGAACGATATATTAAACTTTTTAGTCATGTCAGTCATGAGATCATATTTCAGTTGTCCATGTTCAGTATATGCATCAGTTTATCTATTTTCCCCTCTCAGTCAGTTTCCATTCGAGGATGAATGTTCCTAAGGGGTAGATATTGTAAGACCCGCAAAATCTTGTGTTTAAATTCAGCTTTTTTAGCTCCTTGAAGCTCTTTAAAAGTTCCAAAACTTAGAAAATTTTTGATAAGTGTTCAACACTTAGTCTTTTTAAGCCTCCGAACTTTAGGGAATTATTTGAAGACCTTCCCGACATCCATTTTATGATTTTTAAGTTGCTTTGCAATGGGGAAAGGTCATAGTACATCCCAGGTAAGTTTCAGAATTTTTTGGATAGCATAAGGGCATGTTTGGATTGGAAAACCAGTGGCTCTCCGCGATAAGGGGCGCTGCCTAGCCTAAAGCACCGCTCTAAGCAAGGCGCCGCTCTGGCTAGAGCAGGGGAATAGCAAGGCACTAACCCTGTAACTCCGGTGGGTGCCCAATTTTCAGCCTTTCACCTTCATGTTTTCAAGGGCAATTTGGTCAATTTCCATACCCTATATAAGCCTAATAACACGAGATTTGGTCATAATTCATCAACATATACTCAATTTCTCTCAAAAACTCTCAAGAAGACGCCCTAGGGTTTTTATAAAAGGTTCAATTCCAAGGGAATTCACCATCAAATTTCAAGAATCTCTCCATCAATCTTTGTAGAATCACAAGCTAAGGTTTGAATTGTGTTGATTCATGGACTCCTTTAGTCCATGAAGGTCAATAACCCTATTTTAAACTATATATCATGATATTTATGTTATGACTTAATTGTTGATCATGTTTATGCGTTGAATAATTCCAAGATGGAATCTTTCTATGTTTCTATGAAACTAGGGTGGCATGTTAGTCAAAATATATGAATTTTGGGTGGTTTGAATTGTTAAATTGATGAATATACCTATACCATAAAGTGTGCATGCAAGGTATTCGATAAAATGCCTAGGAGACTAGAAATCATGTTTCATGACTTAATAGGACCTAAATGACAAACACATTCTCTATCCCTTATAATTCAACATGAATTCCATGCTATTGTTGTGTATTGTTATTGTAATATGAAATGCTCATGACATTGGATTTATGCAAGTATTTACTTAGTATACGCATTCTCTTCCATGAACAAAATTATGGTGACCATGTACTTCATGAAATCCCCCACTATTGTATTATGGATTGGTATTGATGGTCATGTATTTAGGAAGGTCATGCCTTATTAGTTTCATTCTATTGAGTCCTGGAGGTACTTATACCCAAAAAATATAGCTGTGTGCCTAGAGCCAGTGTCACGTTTTCATGATACTCAGTCAAGCCATGTTCAGTAGAATTTAGTCAGTCATATGACTCAGGAAATCTTAGTAATCTCAGTAAATTCATGAACTCAATCAGTTATCAGATATCAGTAGTATTTCGTTAGTCAATGGAATTCAGTTAACTCATTCCAGTTTAGTTTAGTTAATCATGTTCAGAGTCTATTCAGATGGGAGTAGGAATTAACACATAGTGAACCCAAAGATGGGAACACACACTGTCAGATGATGGTGTGATTCTTAGAAGTCATCCTTGCATTCCAAAACTATGTAGCCAGCATAGTTTGAGACATCAACACTGTCCGATGAGGGTTGATAAGGTACATAAACCTATCAGATGAGGGTCCTACTGTTCTCTTTTATGAGATACTATCAGATGAGGGTCACTCACAACTTGTCCTTCCTGGTGGCGCAGTATTGACACCCTTCCAATTTGGGTTACAGATTGGACCCTAACTCATCCATAAGGGTGTATTAGGGGCATGTCAGTTAGATGACTACTTCCTATTATCTTGGTTTCAGTTTCAGTCTCAGTAAAAGAACTCAGATAGTTCTTTAGATTTAGGAATGTCAGATACAATCAACTCTGATTCAATATAGAACTCAATTAGTTCTATCAGCTTTAGGACTGTCAGATACAGTCACTCATTTTATCCGTTATATAAATTATCAAAACTCATATTATTAGTATTCAGCTTCAGGACTGTTAGATATAGTTAACCAGACCAGTTCTTTATAATTAGAACTGTCAAAAATAGTTATTCATGTATCAGTAATGTAGTATCAGTCCCTCAGTATTCAGTAATATAGTATTAGTTCCTCATTTATTAGTGACTTAGATATCAATATAAATAGAATCAGTTATTCAGTAACCCAGTATTCACATACTCAGACGTTAGTAAATCCATGTTATCAATAGACTCAATAGTCGGAACTCAGTATTCAGTCCTATCATGATGTCAGATATAGTTGCATATTCATGCATGTATTCTTATGTTTATATGATTCAGTCAGTTAGTAGTATTCATGTATATGAACCCTTTGTATTTAGCCTACCTCACTTGCATACTAGTACATTCAAAGTACTGATGCATTTTCTCTATGGTGTCTTATACCATAGGTTCAGACACACGAGCTTCAGAGCATCAGTAGATTCTAGATATCAACAGTCAATCAACAGTGAGTCATTATCCTTCGAGGATGATATGATTTATTATTTCATTACTTCAGTACTTAGTTATTTCAGTAGTCAGAGTTAGTTGGGAACATATCCCATCAACTCCTTATTCAGACAGTCAATTTTAGAGGCTTTCAGACTACATATATAAACAGTTGTTATCACTTTTGGTATTGTTGTACTATATTTATACATTATTTTATCAGATGTTTATTCAGTTTTGAATCTTATGGCCTTTCAACACATATTTTTGCATCTATTCAGTACATTATGCAGTGTTCAGATACAGATATCAGTCATGGGTTAGCTTGTGGTCCTTTGAGGTTATGAGCATAGTGTAGCATTCCGGGTACCTAATTCGGGGCGTTACATGGAGCTCATCGATTAGGTTCAGAAAGTCACAAATATCATGGGAGTGACTTCTAGTGAGAGTGCTGAGTTAGCTACCTATCGGCTATAAGTTATAGATCATACGCGGTTTAAAAAATGAAAGGTAGACAGGGGAACAGATACAGAGCCCATAAAATGGGAAGAGTTTTTTACTTCTTTCCTAGATCGATTATTTCCCTTGGAGATGAGAGAAGATAAGGTGTTATAATTTATCATTATCACAAAAGGCAGTATGAGTGTGAAAGAGTATTCTCTCAAGTTTACTTAGTTAGCCAGGTATGCTCCCTATGTAGTGGTAGACAGTCGGTCTAGAATAAGAAAGTCTGTATATGGGGTGTCAGATCGTATGGTTAAGAAGTGCAAAAAAACGGTGTTGATTAAGGAGATGGACATATCCAGGCTCAGCAAATAAAAGAGGCTAAGATTAGAGAGAGAGAGAGAGAGAGAGGTAGAACATAATATCTAGAACAGGTAGTTTTAATTTCAATTAGCCTAAGTCAGAGGGAGTTAACCATTCCCAATTCCATTAAAAGTCTTTGGTTCTAGCTCAGTCCTCAGCCAGTGCTCTAGTTCCTAAGTTTAAAAATAGTAACAGATATAGGGCACCAGGATCAAAATCTCATGGTAGTGTCAGCAGTGCTTGAACAAATCCTCTATGTTAGACATATGGCAGAAACCATCAGGTTATCTGCAAAGCTGGTAGTGATGTTTGTTTCGGGTATGGTAAACCAGGCTAAAGAGTTAGGGATTGTCCTGAATCATATCTCAGGGTCAGTATAATCATCCTTCATCTCAATTTGATCACCTGAATCAGCAGGGTGTCACTTCCAGTTCTACTAGTCAGCAACGCCCAAACAATCTTTATGCACTTTAGTCAAGACAAGATAAGGAAAGTTCTCTTGATGTGGTCACTGGTACGTTACAAATCTTTGATTTACATATTTATTCCTTATTAGATCCAGGAGATTCTTTGTCTTTCATAACTCCTTACATATCAGTCAACTTCAAAATTAAACTAAAAATCTTAATAGAACTATTCTCAGTCTCTACCCTAGTGGGTCAGTCCATCATAGCCCGATGGGTATACAGGAATAGTCCAATTATGAGATAATCCTAGTGTTTCTCAACCATAAAGGACTAATTCAATTTAGTTCTCTTGAATCAAAAGAGTTCACCAAAAACAATACGAAATCTCCAAGAAATTAATCCTTCTAAGGCATTAACTTATGAAATAGGGGTTGGTAATCCTATTTTCTTGTCACTACTCTCTTTTTCGAACATCAACCTTTCTTTCGAACAAGTTGCGTTTTAAGGCATATCCTCCATGTTTGCAACCATGAGAATTCAAGATAAGCGAAGAAAGTATGATGTAAACAAATCAATGCATAATGAATTTAAAACCCAAAGTGATAGATTGTATGCTATAAGGCTTCCATAACCCTGATTAATAAACTTAGCTACTCATGAATAAAAAGAAAAGAATCATAAATATATTCATCATACCAAAAACTAGTAGACGATCTTAGTGTGCGAATAGTGAAAACAAGAGAGAAAAATATTTCTCTCTCTCTTCTCAAACTAAGCTGCCTTTCTTCTCTCTCAGAATAATACAGAATAATGAATAATGAATAAAAATTTAGAAATTAAGTCTTTTAATTATCTCCTCTCATAATTTCCTTCTAAGTCCCTGAACTAATTATAAATGATAAATTAGTCTTGGACATAGTTTCTAGGTGCCACATTTGGTCCAGACTGCTACTCTCTCTTGTGTCATATGCCATCGACATTCCATATTCCCATTATGTCTTCATCTACCTCATTAATACCTGAAATCATGCTAATCACATTGGTTAGCTCAATTACATAGACGTAGAGTAAAAACATAAGAAACTAGACACTTTGTTCTCTAAACTTAACTAAAATAAGGATAAGTTATGGTGCTTAGGCATATAAATACACCCAATATCACCACCTCATCTACCCTCAACTATCAGGTATGATGCATCAACCTACGATGGATACATAGTTCTGGAACGTAAGGATTTCTTCTAGAAATCACACCCTCTACTGGCAGGTGAGTTCCCATCCTTGGGTTCACTCGGTGCTGACTTCTTCTCCTAACTGAAGAGACTGAACATGATTAACTGACTGGACATGGACTAAGCTTACTAAATTCTGCTGACTGACGGAATACTATTGATATCTGATAACTGTCTGAGATCATGAGGTTTCCTGAGTCACATAACTGACTGACTGGATTTTTAGATATTGTGAAAACATGACATGACTCTAGGCACACAACTATATTTTTCAGGTACTAGTACCCCCAGGACTCGATGGAATGAAACTGACACAACATGACTTACTTGATCATGAGAACAGAGTTCACAATTCATAACATTATAAGTAGGGGATATTATACTACATGTAGTTCTCAACATATTATGCATGGTAGGGAGTTCATATATATCATGTACGTATTGTATAGCTCTATTATCATGAACACTTCATACCACAACAATAGCAACACAAAAATAGCATGGAATTCATATTGAATCATAATGGTTAACATCAACTTTCCATTTAGATACTATTGATCCATGGAAACATGATTTCAAGCATTCAAGGCCTTTTATCAAACACCTTGCATGCACTCTTTAAAGCATAGGTGTATTCTTAAATTTCACTATATTAAACCACCCAAATTCATGGGTTCCAACTAACATGATCATAACCTTCATGAAAATACATCAAAATGCTACTCTATAACACAAATAACAACCACCAATATGAATATGATCATATCACCACAAAACAATCATAATTGAGTATTTAAAGATTGATTTTGAACTCCATGGATGAAAGGGATCTGTGGATAAACACTACATATACCTTGGGTTAAGAATCCGTGAAAGTTAGCTGTGAAATAGGCTTGGAATTTGAAGTTTCCAATTAAAGCCTTGACTTGTTCTTGGTTGTTCTTGGGAGGATTTCAGCAAAAGAAGTATATTTTAGTGTTTTTAAGCCTAAATCCTTTGTTTAAGACTATATATAGGGTAGGAAAAATGACCAAAATACCCCAAAGTGCTCGGAGGTTGAATAGTGAAAATTTGTCATCCACTGGAGTTGCAGGGTGTTTCCTGGCAAGTACCCCGCTGTAGCTAGGGCGGCTCCTTGCTTAGAGCGGTGCTCAAGCAAGGGCGGCATGGGCAGATCGCCCTGAGCTACTTTTTTAGGAACCAAAACGTGCCCTTACGCTACTCCAAAAATTCTGAAACTCGCCCGAGATGTACTACAATAATGCCCCATCTTAACGCAACTTGAAAATTAGAAAACAAAGGCCAAGAAGGTCGTCAAATATTTCTATGAAGTTTGGAGGTCTAAAATAAGACTGTGTATAACACTTAGCTAAAATTTTCTAAGTGTTGGACCTTATATTGAGCTTCAAGGAGCTAAACGAGCTGAATATAAATACAACATTTTTGTGGGGTCTTACAATATCTCCCCCTTAAAAACATTCATTCTCGAATGACACTGACAAAGAGGGGGAAACAATAAGCTGAACATGACCTAGACATATCTGCTTTTGCTTCCCAAGTAGCTCCCTCAACAGAATTATTTCGCCAAAGAACTTATACTAGAGGGACTTCTTTGTTCCTCAGTCTACGAGTCTTATAGTCTAAGATTTCAATTGGAATCTTTTCATAAGAGAGGCTATTCTGAACATCAATGCTCTAAATAGGGACCACGACTGATGGGTCACCTATGCACTTCTTAAGAAAAGAGACATGAAAGACTGGATGAACTTAAGCTAGAACTGAAGAAAACTCGAGCAGTTAAGATTCTTGCCTAAATGACTAAGAATCTTGAAGGGACCGACATATCGGTGACTGAGCTTTCCCTTCTCGACAAATATCTTTACTCCCTTCATGGGAGAGATATTTAGGCAAACATAGTCACCAATTTCAAAGTCGAGATCCTTTCTACGCATATCTGCATAGGACTTCTTTCGGCTCTGAGCAGCCCAAAATCTTTCTCTTCTCAAATGGACCTTATCTAAGTTGTCGAGTACTAAGTCAGGCCCTATGACCGAGGCTTCACTAACTTCGAACCACCCAATGGGAGATCTATACCTCCTACCTTATAGAGCTTTAAATGGAGCCATTTGAATACTGGAATGATAGCTATTATTGTATGCAAACTCAATCAAAGGCAAGTGGTCATCCTAATTTCCCTTGAAATCAATTGCACACGCCCTTAGCATATCTTTTAGAGTCTAAATGGTCCTTTCTTCTTGACCATCTATCTGAGGATAAAATGCTGCACTGAGATGGACTTGGGTACCAAGACCTTTTTGGAATGCTTTCTAGTAATGAGATGTGAACTGGGTACCTCTTTCTGAGATAATAGATAATGGAATATCGTGTAATCTGACCAACTCCCTGATGTAGATTTTGGCATAATCCTTGGCTGAAGAAGAGGTATGGACTGGAAGGAAATGAGCTAACTTGGTCATCCTGTCTACAATGACCCAAACTGAATCATGCTGATGATGAGTTCGAGGTAAACCCATCACGAAATCCATGTTCACTTTTTCCCACTTCCAAGTAGGAATGGTGAACTCCTGTATTGAACCACTAGGCTTTTGATTCTCTTTCCTAACCTACTGACATGTAGAGCACTTAGCCACAAAAGGTACAATATCTTTCTTCATCCCATTCCACCAATAGATCTCCTGCAAGTTGTGGTACATTTTAATGGACCCTAGATGAATAGAGTATCGCACACCGTGCGCTTCTACAAGAATTTGTTTCCTCAAGTCATCGAGATCTAGAACACCCAGACTACCCTAATAATGAAGAACGCCATCTCCCCCTTGGGAGAAAGCCTCTACTTTCTGATTCTAAACTGACTCTTTTCTCTTAATACGGCTAGGATCCCTATCTTGGTTTTCTTTCACCTCAGAAACTAGAGATGATTCTAAACTATTCTGAACACATACACCACCCTCTAAAGAATCGACTAAGCGAACACCTAGTCTGTCAAGCTGATGGATTTCCTGATCTATCTTCTTTTTACTATCCTCAATGTAAGAAACACTACCCATGGAGGGTCTATTGAGAGCGTCGGCCACAACATTGGCCTTGCCTGAATGATAAAGGAAACTCAAGTCATAATCTTTCAAGAGCTCTAACCACCTTCTCTAACAAAGATTGAGATCCTTCTGAGAAAAGACATACTGGAGAATCTTATGATCTATGAATACATCTACATGAACTTCGTATATATAATGCCTCTAAATCTTTAAGGCAAATACTACTGCTGCTAACTCAAGATCATAGGTAGGATAATTTTTCTTATGAGGCTTTAACTGTTTAGAGACGTAGGCTATGACCTTACCATGATTCATTAGGACACAACCTAAACCAACTCTGGATGCATCAAAATATACTACGAACCCATCGGAACCATCAAGAAGAGCTAGAACTGAAGCTGAGATGAGTCGAGTCTTCAATTCCTGAACACTCTTCTCGCAAGAATCTGACCACAGAAACTTGACCTTCTCCTGAGTAAATCTAGACATAGGGGATACAATAGAAGAAAATCCCTTAGTAAACTGTCTGTAATAGAAAACCAAACCCAAGAAGCTCCTGATATCTGATGGAGAGATAGGACGATGCCAATTTCTTACTGCTTTGATCCTATAAGGATCTACTCTAATGCCATCACCGAAAATAATATGGCCAAGGAATGCTATAGATCTTATCCAAAACTCGCACTTATAGAATTTGGCAAATAGCTGATGATTTTTGAGAGTCTGAAGAATAATTCTGAGATGGTCTGAATGATTGCGCTGTGTGCGGGAATAGACCAGGATATAATCTATTAATACTATGACGAATATGTCTAGGTACTGCTTGAACACATAATTCATCAAGTCCATAAGAATGGCTGGGGCATTGGTAAAACTAAAGGACATAACTAGAAATTTGAAGTGACCATACTGAGTATGGAAAGCTGTCTTCGGAATGTCACATTCTCTAACTCTGAGCTGATGATAGCCTGATCTGAGGTCTATCTTGGAGAAATAATTGGCACCCTGAAGTTGGTCAAAAAAGTCATCTATTCTAGGAAGTGGATACCTGTTCTTAATCGTAACTTTATTGAGTTGACGATAATCTATGCATATCCTGAGAGAACCATCTTTCTTACGCACGAATAAGACTGGTGCGCCCCATGGGGAAATGCTGGGTCTAATGAATCCCTTATCTAAAAGATCTTTTACCTATTTTTTTAGTTCCTGGAGTTTTGCTGGTGCCATTCTGTATGGCGGAATAGAGATAGGTTGGGTATCTAGGATGAGGTCGGTGCCAAAGTCTATTTCCCTTTCGGGAGGAAGGCCTAGAAGATCTTTGAGAATGATATCTGAATATTCATTAACAACTGGGACTGATTCGAGATTCGGAGATTTGAAACCAGAGTCCTTAACATAGACGAGATGATAAACACACCCCTAGATATCTTTTTTCTTTCCCAAAGATAGAAAACAAGCTGACCCCTGAAAGATGAAGTACTACCCTTCCACTCTAAGGCGGTCTTATCAGAAAACTAAAACTAAACTATTCTGTTTTTACAGTCGACTGTGGCATAGCGGGAATAAATCCAATCTATGTCGAAAATGACATCAAAATTAGTCTTCTCTAACTCGACTAAATTTGCTGACATGACCTTTTGAAATATCATAACTAGGCAGTTCCTGTATACCCGCTGAGCTATGATGGTTTTACCCACTGGGGTAGATACTGAGAAGGGCTCTGCTAGAATTTAGGGATTGATTCCAAAATCGCCTTCCATAAAGGGAGTAACAAAAGACAAGGATGCACCTGGATCTAGCAAAGCATAAACATAAATGTGAAAGATCTATAACATACCAGTGACAACATTAGGAGAATTTTCCTGATCCTATCAGGTCTGAAGTGCATAAACTCTATTTGGGCGTTGCCTACTAAAAGTACTGAAAGTGGCACCCTGCTGATTCGAGTGATTGGACTGAGCTGTAAAACAATTCTGCTGATCCTGAGGACCCGACTGTAGATAATCTCTAATCCCGTGGCTTGGATTTCTACATCCAAAGCAAGTATCACTTCCTACTCTGCAAGTACCCTGATGGTTCTTGCCACAAATCCGACAATAAGGATAAGTACGGGCATTGCTAATACTGCCTTGAGACTTAGAGCCTGGTGCTCTACCTCTGTTGCCATCTCTGAATTTCAACACTGGGTCACTGGCGGAGGTAGGAGCTAGAACTGTTGACTTAGAGCAAAATTGAGAATGGTTTTTTCCCTCTGATTTTGGTTGAGCAAAAGTAAAACTGCCTGACCTTGATCTCTTGTTCTGCCTCTACCTTGTCCTAACTTTCTCCTCTTTTATTTGTTGAGCTTGGGCCATGAGCCTGGCTAAAGTCATATCAGTATTCAGTATCACAGACCTACATTTATTTACCACGCTATCATTCACCCATGACATGAACTTGCTCATCTTAGCCCTGCTATCTGCAATCACGTGAGGGGAATATCTGGCTAATTGAATAAATTTGACAAAGTACTCTTTACTCGTCATATTTCCCTGCCTGAGGTTGATGAACTCTAGAACTTTTACCTCCCTCAGATCTTGGAAAAGAATTTGTCTAAGAAAGCTATGAAAAATTCCTACCACTCTATAGGACCTACACCATCTACCCTTTTGGAATTCTATTGCTTGTACCAAGTATGAGCCACGTCTTACAACTGGTATGCGGCTAACTCAAAAATCTCAAAAAAACTAACTCCCATGATGTCTATGACCTTCTATACTTGGTCAATGAATTCCTGAGGGTCTTCGTCAGATTTAGACCCAAATAAAGATGGAGGGTTCATGCGGTTGAAGTCTCGAATCCTAGCTGCGGCTGAATTGGCCACTGGATTGGTTAGAACGACTGTTGTCCGTTCATTTTAGGCAGCCACAGACTGAGCAAGTGAGTCTAATGCGGCTCTAAACTATGAATGAGAAACATATTTTCCCAAAGAATCTTAGGGCTGAGGAGCTGGCTGGTTTTTTCTCTTTGGAGGCATGTTTTGAAATAATAGAAGAATGGTTTAGACTAAGCATTTAACTTGGGATTATGCTTACAAGCACGACGTGAATACTGAAAGAAGGGGAAATTATTCCTAAAACAACTCATAGCATCCTGTTTATAAATGTGGCACGCAACAAAGCCATGTACAAGACTCTACTACATACGAGTTTCAAACTTCCTAGGATGCTATTGAACCTTAGGCTCTGATACCAAGTTTGTAATGCCTCGATTTTCTGAACCAGAATGTCACACGGTGCTTCTGACCTCAAAGGACCACAAGCTAATCCATGACTGATATGTATACCTATAAACTGTATAATATACATGTAAAATGCTGAAAAACATGAACAATATGCCATAAGGTTCAACTGAACATAATTTGAGAAATAATAACATCTGAAATAGAGTGGTATCATGATACAAAAACAAAATAGAAATATTGAAGTATAAAAATCATGAAAATACCATAGTCGTCTGAAAGCCTCTAACTATCTGAGTAATCTGAATAAGGAGTAGATTGGACATGTCCCCAACTAACTCCAACTAATAACTAATCAAAATATAGTGAAGAAATAATCATATCCTCAAAATATGAGGACTTACTGCTAAGCTCTGAATACTAGAATGCTACCGCTGCTATTGGTCTTGAAGACATGTCTCTAAACCTATGGTGTAATATAAAAAGAAAGCACCATAGAGCAAATGCATTAGTATAACTAAAAGTACTGAGTATATGGGTGAGGTAGGCTAAATGCAAAGGGTTTACATGCATGAACAATGCTGACTGACTAACTAGTATAAATGTGAGAGTGCAAACATGCGTACTTAGAAACTGAGATCGTGAATATGTGATAGCAAGATCTGTATGCTAATACATAGTTTGTTGATATCTAATATTACATATACTAGAGTTCTGAAAACATGGGCGACTGTGTTTGATAGTCCTAAATCTGTTGGAACTATTTGAGTCCCGTACTGTAAATGACATGACTATATCTGACAGTCTTGATATGCTGAAGTCTGAAGAACTATCTAAGTTCTTTTACTGAGACTGAGACTGAAACTATGGGATGTATTTGTTTAACCGACATGCCCCATGTATGTCATTATAGCAGAGATGGGGTCCAATCTCTACCCTGATTAGAAGGGTGTCAATACCACACCACTGGTAAAGACAGACTGTGAGAACCATCTACTGGAAGGTACTTAAAATGAGAACGGTAGGAACCCTCTACTAGAAGGTAATCCACCTCATCTACACTCAACTAGCAGGTATGATGCCTCAACCTGCGCTGGCTATGTAGTTCTAGAATGCAAGGATTGCTTCTAGAAATCACACCTTCTACTGGCAGGTGAGTTCCCATCCTTGGGTTCAATCGATTCTGACTTCTACTCCCAACTGAAGAGACTGAATATGATTAACTGACGAGACATGGACTGAGCTTACTGAATTCTGTTGACTGACAGAATACTATTGATATCTGATAACTGACTGAGATCATGAGGTTTCCTGAGTCACATGACTGACTGAATTCTACTGAATCATGGATTGATTTTCAAATATCGTGAAAACATGATATGGCTCTAGGCACACATCTATATTTTTTGGGTACGAGTACCCCCAATACTCGATGGAAGGAAAATTACACAACATGACTTACTTGATCATGAGAACAGAGTTCACAAGTTATAACATTATAAGTAGGGGATATTATACTACATATAGTTCTCAACGTCTTATGCATGGTAGGGAGTGCATATATATCATGTACGTATTGTATAACTCCATTATCATGAACTTTTCATACCACAACAATACCAACACAGTAATAGCATGGAATTCATATTAAATCATAATGGTTAACATCGTCTTTCCATTTAGATACTATTGAACCATGGAAACATGATTTCTAGCATTCTAGGCCTTTTATCAAACACCTTGCATGCACTCTTTAAGGCATAGGTGTATTCATAAATTTCACTATATTAAACCACCCAAATTCATGGGTTCCAACTAACATGATCATAACCTCCATGAAAATACATCAAAATGCTACTCTATAACACAAATAACAACCACCAATATGAATATGATCATATCACCACAAACCAATCATAATTTAGTATTTAAAGATTTATTTTGAACTCCACGGACAAAAAGGATTTGTGGATGAACACTACGCATACCTTAGGTTAAGAATCCGTGAAAGTTAGTGGTGAAATAGGCTTGGAATTTGAAGTACCCAATTAAACCCTTGACTTGTTCTTGGTTGTTCTTGAGAGGATTTCAGCAAAAAGAGTCTATTTTGGTGTTTTAAGCCTAAATACCGTGTTTAAGACTATATATAGGGTAGGGAAAATTACCAAAATACCCCTAATTTCTCAGAGGTTGAATACTGAAAACTGGGTACCCCCTGGAGTTGTAGGGTGTCGCTTGGCAAGTCCCTTGCTCTAGCCAGGGTGGAGCCTTTCTTTGAGCGGTTCTCAAGCCAGGTCAGCGCGGGCAGATCACCATGAGCTACTGGATTGGGAACCTAAACGTGCCCTTATGCTACTCTACAAATTTTGAAACTCGCCCGGGATGTACTATGACCTTGCCCCATCGCAACGCAACTTAAAAATTAGAAAATGAAGGTTGGGAAGGTCCTGAAATAAATCCCCAAAATTTGGAGGTCTCTAATGAGACTAAGTTTTGAACACTTAGCTAAAATTTTCTAAGTGTTGGACCTTATATTGAGCTTCAATGAGCTAAAAGAGCTGAATATGAACGCAACATTTTTAGGGGGTATTATAATTTAGGACTGAGTTGGGTATGAGTTCAAGGTCGTATTCCACAAAACTATGTGCCACTATAGGTTTAAGTCCCATAGTGGGTTAGGATAAGTGATCACTAAGTTAAGATTCTATTTTGATGGAAAAGGTAGACCAGCTATCCCCTACTTGGGTAAGACTTGGACTCCATGATAGCTCACATGGTTTATGTAACTTAGAAGAAACCCCCAAAAGAAAGTGTAAAAATTAAAACTTTTAGAACCAAGTGTTATGTCTCACAAAGTTTATCCTTATGCTTCATTACTCACATTTATGATTTTACAGTTTTGTTTTACTCAAGACCAAGGTGAGTCATTTACACTTAGCATGCAACATTTGAAAGTCTAAGTTCACATTGAGTTATTATTTTACTTATTCATTCACCCGCAAATGCTTAGTATATTGCAGAAGTATTGATCCACATATACGTCTATGTGATACGTTGTTTCATAATGTAGGTTCTGGTGCTTAGTTCCAGTAACGTGATTGATTATGGGCATCTCCACCTACATCCCGATGCTTGGTGAGTCCTCGTAGTTTGAGGAGCCATTTTTTTAGATTTTGATATGGATAAAGTACTTCAATCATTTGATGTCAGTTAAGTTTGGGTCAGCCGGGTCTTGTCCCAAAGTTCCAGCTGATTGTTTCTATTTTAGATTTAAAAGTGTGTTTTCAAGATTTCCAAGTTTAAGACTTTCAGTTAAAATATTAATTCAATCATCTCCAGATTTCGTATGTCAAGTTTACCTTTATTATGAGTTCCAAAGTTGTTAGAAGGCTTAAAGGGTTAGCTTGGAACTAATCGTAATCTTGAGTAACATGTGACGTCTAGGGTATATTTCTAGGGCGTTACAATAAACAACCAATTTCTACCACTTCTATCTATCTACATCTTTTGTTTTTCCCCATATCATTAAGATCATTCACATACACGATGGTGGGAGTGTTCTATGCATACATTATTCAATTTGACCAATCTTTATTCTTTTCATTACACAACTCTCAACCATAACACATATCAATTTTAAACACCAAGAGCTATTCTTTGTGATTTCACTTTCACCTTTTTCCTACTTGAATTTCAAACTCCTTAACTCAATTATCATTTAACTAAAGAGCTTAGAGGATGAAATTATAGTCAATCAAAAAAGAAGATACAAGCTACATATGAGGTTACCAAAGAAAATAGGCTAAAGGCTCAATGGAGTTAATTAGGGTTATGCACAAGGGTAGGTAAAAGACGGTATACCCATGGCTATCAACAAAATGCCTAAATCATCTCTTAAAACCACATTCTTTATTTCACTTATACATACACTATGCAGGTTCTAGACACCAAATGCACCAAGGAATACACAACAGCCTCACTTCAGATATGGCACATGCTCAAATCAAGTAGGATCATCATAGAGTCTTGATGTGTGAGCCCATGCTAACACATTTGAAGCTTGTAGCTCTAAATAATTATGAAGTCTTGAGCAACTTTAGTCATTTTTCATTATTTTACTTTGATTTTGCAGCAAAAGTAGAGAAGAGGAAGAACCATCAACAAAGGAAGCAAAAAGACTGATATTGGAAGAAATAAGGAACTGTGAGTGGCTGATGACATCCATGAAACCCCACCAGCCTCGTGATAGGCCATCACGGATGCCGTCAACTTTAATAGAAGATGTAAAGCTACAGGAAGTTTTGTGATAGAAATCACGACATGCTGTGAAGATCTTGATAGGATATCAAAATCTCCGTCAACCTTAGGCAACAGAAGTTGGATTTGTCGAAAAGTTGATGACGTTTGAGAAAGAACGTCAAGACCGTGATAGGACGTCACGGGCGTCGTTGCCTAATCCAAAGAAAATCAGAAGTTTTAATGTTATTTCCTTATTTAGGATCGACTATTTAAAGACTTGTTTAGGATTTTTATTAGGGGAGAGACAAAATGCATTATCGAATAATCAAGTATTCATCTATCTGACAAAATATGACTTTTCTATCGGTCTATCTCACGAACAATATTTTTTGTGTTTTGCCTTCTGATTAAAATACAAGTTCACTTTTGATTTCATTCATCATTGTAACTTAATCCTTTCAGTTATGAATTCAATTTTCATGCTTGTTACTTGCATCATGAGTGGCTATACTCCTTTAACCTGGATTGTGGGATCTAGGGTTAGGTCATTATTAGGTGTTAATTAATTACTCAAGGTTTAATAGGTGTTAGGATTTCTTAGTAATTCTGAAATTATAACTTATGTCTGTTGGTTGTAAATAATAGGTGTACCTACTTTGGTTTGCTTGAGAAAGAAATCATAAACTGTAGGAAGCGAATTATCAACAGGGACTCAGAAAGGCTTCATTTAATAATCAGCACTGTAACAAGGTTGATTAACCTGAGGTAAAATCTGGTCAGTGAGTTGCGATTCCCTAACTCCGAGTGGATTAGGAAGTTAGTCGCTTGAATAGGTCGAGAGACATTTGAGCGTACCATCGATAAAGATAGCTTATCATCCTAACCACCATGAGAACTTTGAGTTATTTGAAGCATCTGTCATGTACTGTAAACCCTAGCGAACATAATACCAATTATTTAATAAAATATTGGTTACAAATATTTAATTCAAAGTAAAAATTAATCTTCTGTGAAACTCAAACCCCCATTCAAGGAAACAACAAACTACCAGTAAATTTATCGTAAACAACTCGAAGTTCATACCTTATTCCCTATGGGATTCGACCCCAACCTAGTTGGGTTTTATATTAACAATGATCGCTTACATCCATTCAAGAGTGTAGTTTGCGCATTATAAAAAATGGCGTCGTTGCCAGGGAATACATTTGTAAACTAAAAGCTTGTGTGCGATAATTTGCTGTTAGTTAAGTTTTGTAGATTTACGTTTATTTGTTGTTTTTGTCTATTGTAGGTACTGTGTTGTTTTTGCCAAAAATAAGAAGTTTCAGAGAACCGTTATTGCCAATTAATCCAGAACCTCAACTGATAAGAAGAATGGATGAACAACTGGAGGCAGACAGACTATCCGCTTTAGCTAGGGCTTAAGTGAATGTACAAAATTTGGTTCAATAAGCATGTCATTAGAACCCTGATGATGAAGATTTGGGTGATGAGGATTGCTGAATCCTCAAAACTCAAGGCGAGCTGAGTAACTTGCTGCACCAGACTGTTCAATATGAGGCTGATGAAGATAATGAAGAAATGGACGAATCTGGTGCAGTAGGTGCTATCATTCCTCCACCGTTGGCACCGGGTGCCAAATTCAGCATAACAAGCACCATGATCCAACGCCTGAATCTAAAGGGGTTGTTTGGAGGCCTATCGGGTGATGATCCGAACATGTATTTGGTGAACTTAATCACTATTTGCAAGTCTATAACCAACTGGAGAAAGTTGAAAGATGCATTTATAGAATAGTTCTTTCCACCCTCCAGAAGGGTATAGTTGAGGGACAAAATCAGTACCTTCAGAAAGTTCTCGATTAAAGCATTGCACGAAACCTAGGAGAGATTTAAAAAGAAGATTGCATAATTTTCGAACCACAATATGATGGACTTTCACTTGATGGAGACTTTGTACAGAGCATTCAACTCTATGACAAATCCAATTGTTGACAACGCTGTAGGTGGTTCGTTCATTGACCTCTCTTTTCTAGATGATTCTGACATGCTGAATAGAATGACCAAGCAAAGTCGGGCTCGGCACACTAGGGATTCTGTAGTGGCTAGCCCAACTATTGCTGGTGGTATAACTGTGGAGCAGTATAGAAGGGATGAAGAGCAAGATCAGGACATGGCCCATTTGAAGACACAGATGGAATTGCTAGCCAAACACTTGCTATCAGGCAAGACTGAAATGGTTAAGGCTATAGAATCTCAGGGGACTGTTTCTATAGGTGCTGATGCGGAGGCAAACTATGTGAGTAATCAGGGGGGTTTCTGAGGTAATATCCAAGGGAACCAAGGTCGGAACTTCTATGACAAGCCTGATTATAATGATAGAGAGCAAGGACACTGGAGAAAAAATAATAACAGGAATGGTTTGTATGTTCCTCCTAAAAGTCGGGAAGCTGCAACAACTAGCTCTGGCAAGATGTCCATGGAGGACATAATGGAAAAGCTATTAAAGGGAGTTAAAGATACCAACTCCGGAGTAACTACTATGAAGATCGAATTTTCTACCCTCAATTAGTTGGTTAGATCACACTTTGATTCTATTAAGAAGTTGGAGCAGCAGATAAGCTAACTTTCTACTACACTGAACCAGAGAAAAATTGGTACTTTAACTAGTGATACAGTTCAAAACCCACGGAATAATGGATCGTGTATAAAGATTCTCACTAGGAGTGGTAAGATGCTATTTGGACCTTATATGGGAAAATCTATGGAGATTAAGGTAAGCGTTGATGAACCCAAAGAAAGTAGTCAAGTGGAGTCTGAGAAGCTAGATGGTTTTGTTGATATTTCGGAGAAAGAAGACGAGAAGGAAGAGGAAGTTGTGTTAAAGACTATTCCTAGAACACCACCTTCTTTTCCTCAACGATTGAAGAAAAAGGTAGATGATGCAAACTTTGGTAAGTTCATGGCTATGCTCAAGGAATTTACAATTAATGTGCCCTTAGTTGAGGTACTTGAGTAAATGCCAGGTTATGCCAAGTTCATGAAAGACCTCATCACAAAGAAGAGAGGGTCAGCAGTGAGCAGGTGGATAATCTCCACCATTATAGTGTGGTTTTCATAAGATTCTTAGTGTAGAAGAAGGTTGACCCAGGTGCATTCACTATTCCGTGCAAGGTTGGGTCTCTGGATATTGCAAAGGCATTATGTGATTTGGGTGCCAGCGTGAATCTGATGCCACTTGCTGTATGTAAGAATTTGGGTTTAGAAGAACCAACACCTACTAACATGCGACTAGTGGTGGCAGATAGGTCAATAAAGAGGCCTGTTGGAATTGTGCATGATGTGTTGGAGAAAGTGGAAGACTTTATTCTTCCTGCTGATTTTATGGTGTTGGATTGTGATATGGACTTCGAGGTACCCATTATCTTGGGAAGACCATTCTTAGCAACAGGAAGGGTGATAGTTGGCATAGAGTTTAACGAGCTTAAGTTTATGCTAGGTAAAAAGAAGGCAAAATTCAAAATGCATCAACCCTTGTAACAACTAATAGATATGGATGTCTTCTCGATCGTTGATGTCTTCTATAATGATGAAAAGGGGGAGCAACAGGTTGTCTTGGTGAAGTCTGAGTAGTCAAGATAACCCAGTCATGCCGTGATAGTAAATCAGGCGCTAATGGGAGGCAACCCTAAATTTTTATGTTTGAGCAATTGTTTTTAATTTTTAAATTAGGATTTAGTATAGAGAAGGTGAAAAATGAAAAACGTCATCTAGACGGTCATGACGACATCCGTGACGACTATCCGTGACAAGTCGTCACATTTGGGACAAACTATCATGAATGCCATCAGCTAGATCAAATTTGAGAAATTCTCTGTCTTCTGTTAACAACGACCTTGATGGGCTATCACAATCGTGACATGCCTTCACAAATTGTCGTCACGCCAGGGCCTTAAAATCTATAAACTGGGCCTAATGTTAATTCGATCCGACCCGTCCCAAATTGTGAATCTTTTCAATTTTTTGCTAATATTAACTTCCTTATTTTTGAGTTATATCTTTCCTTAGTTAACATAGTTCCCATTCTTGGCAAACCACTCTAAGCAAAACAAGTCGAGTTGTGTGTGGGTTGTTCTTAAGAATCAAGAAAATCTTCCTCTTTCACACTTCTTGTGAGTAGCACTACATTAAAAGCTCCATCAGGTATATTCTACTTCAACTCTTCTTTGATTGTAATTGTATGGTGATTAAATGATAACCCAAATCCCATAGGTGCTTGAACCAATTTCAACATAGAAAATGGCCAAAATCGTACCTAGGGTTAGCTATGCAAGCCCAAAGTTTGAAAAATTAGCTCATAATGCCAATTGAAGTGAATCTTGAGCAAAAATGTGGACCAAAAATTCAATTAAAGTTAAAAATTGGGTTCTGGTAGGTGTGATGACATCCATGACTGGCTATCACAATCATGATGGCCAATCAGGAATGTCGTCAAGCTCTGAAAAATTTGAAGATGGTTCTATTTAGAGCTGACGACATTTGTGATAGGCTATCACGGTTGTGACACCCTATCATGAATGTCGTCACGAAATGGTAAAAATTTTCTGGATTTTGTCTGAGGTTGATTACAATTGTGACAAGCTATCACAGTCGTGACGACTTATCAAGAATTAGCGTCACACCTGGGGCCTAAAGCATGAACGAGCTTAAATGATTACTGTGCTTTTGCTTCTAATCTTTAGGGTTGACTAATGTTCCTCTAATGTCTCCAGGTACTCTAAAATGGCACCAAAAATAAAGAGCCCAACTGAACCAAAGAAAGTGGCCAAATATGATGTACGTCGTAAGCTTCTCAACGAGGAATATTACTACGAGGAGGAGGAACCGTTGCTCTGAAAGCTAACGTAGAAGAAGATCCCAAAGAAAACTCCTTCACCTCTACCAATTAAGGTAGAGGACAATGATGATACTAGTAGACCACAACTTCTGAGCAAGAGGAGTCTAAAAAGGGTGATGCTGAACAGCATAAGTCTGAACATGATGACTCTGATGAAGGGGATCAAGAAGAGTTTGAAGAATCTGAGTCCGAGGGGACAACTTCTGGGTCCCTATCCATTGATCAACAAAATATTGAAGAGTCTCCACCTCAGAGGACTTCTGGGTCCCTATCCATTGATCAACAAAATATTGAAGAGTCTCCACCTCAGAGGACTCTTAACAAGTGTAAGAATCCAAAGGTGAGAAACAATGCTAGATGATTGATTCCTTGAGCTGAAGACATCTATATTGCTGGGTTGTAAAAAAATGATAGAAGGAATGAAAAGAGGCCAATCCAAGAATAAAAGATGATCATTACTAAAGGTTGAACAGATACCCTGAAGTGGAAAAGAAATTCAAAGAATATGGCTTAGGACATACTGCAAAAAGGGGAGGTTTATTTTGCCCCACACTGGTTCAGGAATGTTACGCGGACTACCAAGCCTAGTTGGAGAATATGTGCAAACCAGGTGACAAAGTAGCAGATCAGCCTCTTCTTGTGAGAGTTCAGGTGAGGGGTGTAAGCATTGATGTTTAGACTAGATCCATCAACAGATTATTGTGCGACCTCAATTTTATGCCTCAGGCCACTACACTATCATTTTATGCTTGGATACAGAACAAGGACAAACAACATCCTTGGTTGGCCAACATCATCACTAACGGAGAACCAGCTTGGGTGACAACCCCAAATGAGAGAATATGTAAGTCCTCGTTGACTCAGAAGGCAAAATTTTGGTGGGGCATAGTGCGAGTTTGGCTAATTCCTACTGAGGGAGAAAATATTCTTGGCAATGACCGATCTATTTTGGTAGCAATTTTGGTGCAACAGCTTCCCTTAAACTTTGGGGAAATCATTGTGGATGAGATGAATATCAGGATGTCGAGGGTAGACACAGCTTATCCTTTTTCATGTCTTATTATAGAGCTGTGTAGAGCTGCTGGGGTGCCAAAGATTGTGGGCATTGATGAAGATGTTTGTTCTTGGAAAACTCAC
Source organism: Capsicum baccatum var. pendulum (assembly GCA_030864225.1). Lineage (NCBI taxonomy): Eukaryota > Viridiplantae > Streptophyta > Magnoliopsida > Solanales > Solanaceae > Capsicum > Capsicum baccatum. Next base: position 256,700,263 of record CM061560.1, on the reverse strand, counting down.
AACCCTATCCGGTTTGGTGAGATTCAGTAGGGACTTAGATTTGAAAATGGTGCAGAGGTAGAAGAGGACCCAGGGATTACAGATATAGGAGTAGCACCTCATGTAGATGTATAAGATTTTTCAGCACAGGCAACATTAGTTCCTGAGACTGAAGCCAGTCCCTCAGTTCCTCCAGTAGCAATAGGTTTGGCATTTCAGCCGATTGATATCAGGAAGGTAGCTAGGCAAGCCAAGTGGTACGTGGCACAACTACATGCTTTCGCCAAATAATTTACTGTTCCTGTGGATAAAAGAATCAAAGATGCACTTGACCCTTTTATGACTTTTCCTGGGTGGGTTGCAGATTTGGAGAACAGATTCGATGCCCGGGCAAAAGAGATGATAGGTGCTGATCTTGCTATATTTAGGGCTGCATTGGATAAGGTGAAGGCTGAGGTTAGGGTGCTGCAGTAGCACCAAATTATGTTGCCAACAGTTCATCTATGCATGATTTGGAGGAGGAAATTCTTATACTTGATCTCACTATGGACTCCCCGGAAAAATAGAAGACAAAGGGGAAAAAGAAAGGCAAGAATAAAAGAGAAGATCCAGATAGTTAAGAAGAAAGAAAAGCAAAGAAGAAGGAAGAAAAGAAAGAGTTGAAAAAGGCAAGGTTGGAGTTCATAGCTGATAATGAGAAATGGGAAGAAGCCATTTGAGCTAGGGCTGCAGGTGCTTCATCTAGACAGGACCCAACCATCACTAGGCTAGAGGCTTCAGATGGGAACAAGACATCAGATAATACAGTAGCAAGGTCGAAGACCCAGGATCCAAGTGCTTGACTATCTTCAGGTATACCCTAACCCTTAGTGCATTTTATTTTTGATTTTTAAGTTTAGGGTGTAGGGTAAATTGTTTTTCTAACATATTTTATAGATAATTAGCAGTCGTACAAGTATTTGAGGTAGTTGGCTTATATTTTGATTTATGAGTATCTCTCTAGTGGTCTGATCTATTGTGTACTATGTGAATTACATTCATTGTGACCACTGTGTATCTTTTTATGGCATTAGTATGGCAAATGAATGACCTGTGTTAAACAAGTGCATGAACCAGATAAGTAGTGATATGTAAGATACTTGTATGCCATGTGTGTGTAAGGTCTTGCTCAGTTCTTGTTTTGTGTTGAATCTAGAACTTGCTCAGTTAGACATTCCACATTCATCAGATAGGAATTAGGAAAGGATCATAGGCCATTTTTGCATGTTAGCCCACTTTAGCCAAAATGACCTTCCCAATGTGAATAATATCCCTTGTTTCTCTTTCGAGCCTTAATAGCCTATTTCTTTCTTGTGCATATTTCACCTTCCCGTTACATCACAATGAACCTATCTTAGCCCTAGTCCTCTTTGGAAACTGTGCACCTGGACTTAGGCTACAAACCTAAGTTGAGGGTGGCTATTATAAAGGTGCATGATGCAAAATGAGTATGAAGAGAGGTAAAAAAAGGAAAATGAATAAGAAGTTGGGTGCAGTGAAGAAGAAATAGGAAAAGAGAAAACTGAAAAAATTGAGAAAAAGATAATCTGATCATTGAACAGACAACACCCATCTTGAGCATGCTTGACCAATAAAAGAGGGAAGAAAAGAAGGTCAAAAGTTGAAACCCTGAGAGTTAATGTAGTGCCAAGGAGGTGTAGTCACTCTGAAATACCCATGGATATCATACTAGCCCCTAGCCTACTTTACAATCTTAAGAAAAGCCCTATAGTGATCCTAATTGACTTGTCTAAAGATTTAGGTACTGACTATAAGGGCAAGCCTATGGCATTTGATGCGCAATATTAGAACTTTGTTCTGAGAGTGAGTCTTATGTTTATCCCTATGTTTATACATGTAAATATGAGTGAAAAAAGGGATTTATTTGTTGTGAGGGCACACTAGGTATGTTGTTAATAACTGCGTTGTTCGGATAATGTGATTTGGTTATCTGCTGGGTTGTTATTGCTGAGATTTTTACCATATCTAGTTACTGGTGAGTTCCATGGTTATTTTCAAATGATGGACACAGTTGGTCTTAATTTGACTAATCATGGAGATGGTGCATGTATTCTAAACTGATATGAGTAGTTAGCTGCCGAATTGTACTTTGTATACTCTTAGTTATGTTATGGTTGCTTGAGGACAATCAATTTTTTAAGTTGAGGGTGTTGATGTGTGAGCCCATGCTAACATATTTGAAGCTTTTAACTCTAAATAATTGTGAAATCTTGAGCAAGTTCAGTTGTTTTTGATTATTTTACTTTGATTTTGTAGAAAAAGTAGAGAAGAGGGAGAACCATCAACAAAGGAAACAAAAAGATTGATATTGGAATAAATAAGGAATTGTGAGTGGCTGATAAAATCCATGAAATGTCGTCAGCCTCGTGATTGGCCGTCATGGATGTCGTCAACTTTAATAGAAGATGTAAAGCTGCAGGAAGTTTTTTGACGGCAATCATGACACTCCATCAAGATCCTGATAGGACATCAAAATTGCCGTCAACCTTAGGTAGCAAAAGTTGGATTTGCAGAAAAGTTGACAAAGTTTGTAATAGGACGTCAAGACCGTAATAGGACGTCATGGGCGTCGTCATCTATTCCGAAGAAAATCAGAAGTTTTAATATTATTTCCTTATTTAGGATCGAATATTTAAAGAATTGTTTTAGGGTTTTTATTAGGGGAGAGACAGAATGCATTATCAAATAATCAAGTATTCATCTATCTGACAACATACGACTTTTCTATCTATCTGTCTCAAGAACAATATTTTTAGTGTTTTGCCTTGTGATTCAAATACAAGTTCACTTTCAATTTCATTCATCATTGTAAGTTAATTCTTTCAGTTATGAATTCAATTGCATGCTTGTTTCTTGCGTCATGAGTGGCTAAACTCCTTTAACCTGGATTGTGGGATCTAGGGTTATGTCATGATAAGGTGTTAATTAATTACTCAAGCTTTAATAAGTGTTAGGATTTCTTGGTAATTCTGATATTATAACTTATGTTTGTTGGTTGCAAACAATGGGCGTACCTACTTTGGTTTTCTTGATAAAGAAATCATAAACAGTACGAAGCGAATTATCAACAGGGACTCGAAAAGGGTTCGTTTAATAATCAGCGCTGTAACAAGGTTGATTAACTTGAGGTAAAATCTGGTCAGTGAGTTATGATTCCCTAAGTCCGAGAGGATTAGGAAGTTACACGCTTGAATAGGTCGAGAGACATTTGAGCATACCATTGATAATGATAGCTTGTCATCCTAACCACCGTGAGAACCTTGAGTTATTTGTAGCATCTGTCATGTACTATAAACCCTAGTGAACATAATCCCGGTTATTTCATAAAATATTGGTTACAAACATTTAATTCAAAGTGAAAATTAATCTTCTGTGAAACTCAAACCCCCATTCAAAGAAACAGAAAACTACCGGTAAATTATATCATAAACAACTCGAAGTTCACACCCTATTCCCTATGGGATTTGACCCCAACCTAGTTAGGTTTTATATTGACAATGACCGCTTACACCCATTCAAAAGTGTAGTTTGAGCATTATCAACTGTTAACCAAACTATCACATGAATTCAACATTAAGTCAACATCGTACAATAGTAATAAATTAGTTCATAGGAGTTTCAAAAGTAGTAATTAACACAATCCACATGCTTTTTTCAAACAAGTCCACTTGCATCATGTGATCACACATAGCACCAACAAAAAAATCTTACTTATTCTAACACAAATTTTATGTTACTCATAAGAAGAAAAAGAATACTGGATTCAAGGGGCTCCCTCGTGGAAAACAACTAAAAATAATAGCCACAAGGTGGGTGAAGTGTAGATGTACTAGACTGACCCAAACAACTAAAAACTAAAAAGAGAAAATCTTTTTTTTTTCAAAATTACCCAAAAACTATAAAAACCACTAAGACTCAAGAACCTACAACATCACATCACCCGAAATAATGGGAATTTCTCCATCCCATACTTAAAAATCTACTTTGTCCCCAAAGTATACTCATAAGTAGATATAGAAATACTACTCGAGGACTCTAGGACTAGGTAGTAGCATCTTCATATATCACGAGGGTATGGGGACCCCACACTCAGTCTTTGTCATACTCCTAAGCTTAGGTACTCAGACTTTCCATCAAATTGTAACTCACCAAAAACAAATCTATGTGAAGTGAAAACTGTAAATACAAAAAACACCTATTTTAACTTGGGTTGCCTCCCATGCAGTGCCTGATTTGGTGTCGCTGCACAACCCATAACAACTTTTTCCTCCACCTTGAGGATATAAATTTCACCCCAACCTCGTATCTATCTTTTAGCTTCGCTCATAGGGTGATGGTATAAAGATGAAGGAATTGAGTAATGGATGGTGCATAGTAAACCACTCGGCCTTAAATTAAGGTGCGTTTTTGCGTTTCTTGTCTGGTGCAAATTTAAGAATATGGGATTTTGGTTCCTCATCATCAAACTCTTTCACTATTTCAGATAACTTCACAAACATATCATCATCTAAACATAATATAGAAAAGTTCTTTGAATGATACCCAATCAATCCCCCTTCTAAATGTACACACTCCACAACACACTTACTCTTATTCAATTTCTCAATGATATAAGACCCCGTAAAATTTCTAAGCTTAATTCAGTTCTTTAAGCTTATTAAGGGGTCCCAGACTTAGAATATTTTATGTTAGCCTTTAAAAGTTGGAAATCTTATTTCATGACCTTTACGTCCATTAAATATTGATATTTAAATTAATTCATGATCAAGAAGTTCGATATGTATTTTTGGACAAGTTTAAGATTTTTCAGACATCATTTAGACCATGTTTGCGTGCCCAAAATATAGTGGTACGATGAGATCTTGATGCATCGCATTAACCATCACGTCGATGAATGATTTTTCCCCAGCTTCAGTGAAATTCCAGAGAACCAACATGGACTCAGCGCGGTGCGTTGGCTATCACATTGATGCAAACGATGTGGTGTATCGGCCTGCGCGTCGATGGTATAGTTTTCCAGTCATTTAAGGACCTTGTCCTTAGGGGTAATAGGGTCTTTTTCCCATTTCCTTCATCCCCTATCACATGAGATTTAGCCCTAAAATTAGCAAACTATACTCTTTCCTCTCAAATTCTCTCAAGAACAAGGCTTAGGGTTTTAATTTAATACTCAAAACTCAAGGATTTTACCATCAATCTTCTCAAAATCAAGACTCAAGGTATGCAAAGTGTTCATCCAAGGGTATCCTTTCACACTTGAAATTCAAGAACCCCTTTTAAAGTATGAATTAAGGAATCCATGTTATGAATTGAATTGTGTGCATGTTGATGTTGTTGTGTGATTTCCAAGTTGAAATCTTTGGTGGATTCCTTGAAAATATGATAGAATGTATGTTGAATTTTGATTCATTTATGTTGAAACCACTGAACTATAAATTGAATTTTGTAGTCATATGTTGTACCATGTTGTTCATGCCTAAGAATAAAACTATGCCTCCTATGTGTTTGTCAAAATGCCTAAGTGAACAAATATTGTGCATTGTGATCCATTGGTGTGAATTTATGTAATATTCACATGTTTAAAATGACTCCCTTGCTAAAGATATGCCTTAAAAGTAGTTGTTGAAATGTCTATGTGGGTGAATTAGTGCCATTATAACATGATAAAATGAAATCCCCATTCATGCTTAAGTTAATGCGTTATAAATGATTGATGAAATGCCTTAGCAAGTGAATTATGGACATGTGTCCATTGTTGTGCTTTCAAGATTTATGCGATGATTTAGGCTTTCACTATAGAGTCCTGGGGGTATATAATACCCAACAATTTAGCTGTATTGTAACACCCCGAATTTGGTACACAAATGCTACACGGTGCTCATGAGCCCGAAAGATCATAAGCTAACCCATGACTGATATTTGTACCAGTATACTGCATAAAATACTATATAATTCGGAAACATGAAATACAACGCCATAAGGTTCAAACTCTGACATAGTATCTAATTAAAATAAACATTTACGTGGGGTATAATAACCAAAACAACTAAAATAAAACGAGTGGAACATACTATAGTCTAGAAAGCCTCTAGAATCTGACTGTCTAAAATAAGGAGTTGATGGGACATCTCCCCAACTAACTCCAAATAATAAAATAATAAATGAGATAATAAAGAAATGATCATGTCCTCAAAGGATGAGGACTCACTGCTAACTTTGACTGCTGATATCTGGAATCTACTGATGCTCTGAAGCTCGTGTCTCTAAACCTATGGTATAAAAACACCATAGCACAAATGTGTCAGTACGACTAAATGTACTGATATACATGTGAGGTATGCTAAATTCATGGGGATCATATGCATGAACAGTAATAATAATAACAGACTGACTATCATGAGCGTGAGAATACATGCATGAGACATAATAACTGACACTGATGGCGTGATAACATTATTACTAAATCTGAATACTAATAACATGAGTAACTGCATTTGATATAACTAATAACATGATTGACTATATCTGACAGTCCTAAATTTGATGGAACTATCTAAATTCCATACTAAGATGAGTTGACTGTATCTAACAGTCCTGAAATCTAAAGAACTATCTGAGTTCTTTTACTAATACTAACACTAAAACTATGGAAAGTAGTTATCTAATCGACATGCTCCATATGCGCTATAATAGCTGAAATGGGGTCCAATTCATGACCTGATTGGGAGGGTGTCAATACCGCACTACTAGTAAGGATAACATGCGAGCAACCCTAATATAATAGGTAACTCTAGTAAGAATGGTGGGAACCCTTATATAACTGTTTAAGCCACCTCATCTACCCTTATATAGCAGGATATGATGTCTCAACCTATGCTGGATACATAGTTCTAGAACGTAAGGATTTGCTTCTAAGAATCACACCCTCATATAACAAGTGAGTTCCCATCCTTGGGTTCACTCGGTGCTAATTTCTACTCCCATCTGAATAGACACTGAACATGATTTACTGAACTGAAAATGGGCTGAGGTATTGAATTCTATTAACAGATAGAATACTACTGATATCTAACAACTGACTAAGTTCATGAGATCATGGAGATTTCCTAAGTCATAAGACTTTCTGAAGTCTAAGGAACATAGCTTGACTGAGAGTATTGTGAAAACGTGACAAGGTTCTAGGCATACAACTAATGCTTCGGGTGCAAGTACCCCCAGGACACGATAGAAGGAAACTTACAAAGCATGATTTACTTAAACACATAACTAACATCATAATCCATAATTCATTCATTGAAATATTTCATCAAATAGGTGATACGCATTAACTTGTACATATATGGAGATTTCATAGTATTATACTAGTTAAGAACTTTTCCTTCATATAGGCACTTAATTAAACAAATGGTATGCATAATGTATGTAAACAACATTACACAAAAATTAAACATCATGGTTCAGTTTTAGTTTCATCATTCAAGCGTTTAATCATAGGTTTACATGAAGCTACACGTATACCGATCACTTTCCATATGAAATTTATCACTAAAGATGGATTAAAATTCAATTAGTCATTATCAATATGAACACTAGCAATCCAACATGAAAATTCATAAAGAAAATCCATAAACTTGAACTTAGAAAATCTATTCATGGGCTTCATGGGTGAAAAGAGTCCATGAATGAACACTATGCGTACCTGGGTAGAGTTTCTTGATTTTCTTGAATTTGAGGGATTTGAATCTTTTAGTTCTTGAAGAAGATTTGGATTTTGTTCTTGGGATTAATTTTAGAGAGATAAACCCTAGTTTTTCTGTTGTGAAATAATAGTGTATAAATAAGCTGAGGTTGGATATAACTGGGTATATATAAGTGGGTGGTAAATGACCAAATTACCCCGATTAAAATAACTTAAAATAACTGAGCAAAATGTGTGATGGTGAGGTACGACAGTCCGTCGGAATAGGACCAGAACTGGGACCTACTACCACAAAGTGTTGGTGGGGTGCTGTGGTTCGTCGCTGGGTCGATGGTCCATTAGACCTCTCCGTCGTACTTATCCAGAAAACTAATTCACTACCTTGATGTAACAGTGGGGTGCGATGGTCCGTCGTTAGGTCGACGGTCCGTCATTGGGTCAAAGGTCCATCAAACTTCACTTTCATACTCATCCAGAGAGATAGCTCACTGTGTCAATGCAATGGTAGTGGTCAACGGTCCATCGATAGTTCGATGGCCCGTCGGCCTGTACCATATCACCTTGGTGGTTTTACTGCTTTCTGTATTTTGGCCTTAACTCTCTTGTCTAATATCAGATTTTGATTAAATTTGTATCCATGGAAAGCTGATTCAGTTTCCCAGGTGATATAAAAGTGAAAATCTTAAAAATACCACGTGTGCAAAAGTGGATTCATATTTCAAAGAAAGTTCTAATATTCTTTAGATGATTTCAATCAAGGAGAAAGGCATGGGTATTATAATATCTCCCCCTTGAGAACATTCACCCTCGATGAGACTAAGAGTGAGGGGAAGAACATAAACTGACGTACATACTGAACATTAATAACTAGAACATGATCTCATGACTGACATGACTGGTAAGATGAGCATATAATACTGCAAATGCATATCCAATGCATGTGTAACTGATTCATGAATGTATGACTGAGTGCTTTGATGAACTATGTTTCTTACAATGAGAATGCATGTCTAATGCACAATTATTTAACTGAAATGATACATGAATGCATGACTGAAAGGCAATGGTACTTGATACCAAGTTTGTGACGAACACTGAACACAAAACTGAGTAAGCATAATGAGAACTATTAACTTGAGCTTGATCTAAATTAGCGGAGAAGAGGTGAGGATACTTAGTACGCATGTCGGTTTCATGTTCCTAGTTCCTAGTATCCCAAGGCGGAGAAGAGGTAAGGATACTTAGTACGCATCACTTATACGCATGTCTACATGAAAACCGTATAAGTAATGTCTCCAAATCTTCAAGTCAAAGACTACGACTGCTAATGCAAGATCATGAGTAGGATAATTCTTCTCATGGGGTTTAAGTTGTTTGGATACATAGGCTATGAACTTACCATGCTGCATGAGGACTCAACCCAAACCTATTTTGGATGTATCACAATACACTACGAACCCATCTGAACCATTTGGAAGAGCTAAGACTAGAGTTGAGGTGAGTCGAGTATTCAACTCTTGAAAACTCTTCTCACAAGGGTCTGACCACTAAAACTTGACTTTGTTCTGAGTCAGTCGGGACATAGGGGATGCAATAGAAGAAAATCCCTCAACAAACCATTTGTAACAGCCTGTCAAACCCAAGAAACTCTTGATGTATGATGGAGAAACAGGGCAAGGACAATTTCTTACTGCTTCGGTATTTTGAGGATCTACTCTAATACCATCAATGGAAATGATATAACCAAGAAATGCTATTGAACTTACCCAAAACTCACACTTACTGAATTTGGCGAATAGCTGATGATCTCTGAGAGTCTGAAGTACTATTTTGAGATGGTCTACATGATCTCGTTCGCTAAGAAAATAAACCAGAATATCATATATGAAGACTATGATGAACATGTTCAAGTACTGATTGAACACGCGGTTCATCAAATCCATGAAAGCTGCTGGGCATTTGCAAGACCAAAGGACATGACTAGGAATTCGAAGTGACCATACCGAGTACGGAAAGCTATTTTCAGAATGTCACATTCTATGACTCTGAGTTGATGATAGCCGAATCTGAGGTCTATCTTTGGAGTAATAACTAGCACCTTGAAGTTTGTCAAACAAGTCATTTATTCTGGGAAGAGGATAGTTGTTCTTAAACATAACTCTATTAAGCTAACGGTAATCAATGTATATTATGAGAGAACTATATTTATTCCGCATGAATAAGACTGGAGCACCCTACGGGGACACACTGGGCCTTTTCTTTCAATTCTATGAGTTCTACCAATGCCATTCTTTATGGTGGAATAAATATAGGTTGAGTATTCGGAAGGAGATCAATACCGAAGTCTATTTCCCTTTCAGGAGGAATTCCTGGAAGATCTTCGAGAAAGACATCTGAATATTCATTCACAACTGGAACTGATTCAAGATAGAGAGTTTTGGAACGAGAGTCGTTAACTGAAACAAGATGATAGACACATCCCTTAGATATCATTTTCCTTTCCTGAAGGTAGGAAATAAGTTGACCTCTGAAAGCGGATACACTACCCTTCCACTCAAGGATAGGTTCATTAGGCTACTGAAATCAGACAATTCTATTTCTACTGTCAACTATGGCATAGCAGGAATGAAGCCAATCCATGCCAAGAATGACATCAAAATCAGTCATCTCTAATTTGACTAAGTCTGCTGAAGTGACTTTATGAAATATCATAACCAGGAATTCCTGTATACCCACTGAGCTATGATGGTTTTACCCACAGGGGTAGAAACTGAGAAGGGCTCTGCTAGAATTTTAGGATTAAATCCGAAATCGCCTGCTATATAGTGATTAACAAAAGACAAGGAAGAACCTAGATCTAGAAAATTGTAAACATGCACATTAAATATCTGTAATGTACTAGTAACTACATCAGGAGAATTTTCCTGATCCTACCAAGACTAGAGAGCCCAAAGATGATTTAGGCGAGGTCCACTAGTAGCACTGGAGGTAGCACCCTACTAATTTGGGTAACTGTGTAGAGCTACGGGATGATTTTCCTAATACTGAGGACCTGGCTGAGAACAATCTCTGACTCTGTGGCCTGTCTTGGCATATCCAAAACAGATACCACTACCCATTTTAGAAACACCCTGACGGCACTTGCCGCAAGTCTGACAAATAGGATAGGTGCGGGCACTACTAACATTGCCCTGAGACTTAGAGCCTGGGACTCTATATTTGTTACCCTCTCCGAACTTAGGAATTGGAGAACTAGCTGAAGAAGGAGATGGAACTAATGACTTAGGACAAAACTAAGAATGGTTTCCTCCTTCTGATTTAGGCTGAGCAAGGTTGAAACTACCTGTCCTTACTATCTTATTCTTATTCTCCCACATCTTAATCATTTGATCTTCTATCTTCTGAGCATGAGTCACAAGCCTAGATAAATTCATGTCACTATTAAGCATGGCGGATCTGCACTCATTAACCACGCTATCATTCACCCCTAAAACAAACTTACTCATCTTAGCCCTACTGTCTACAACCACATAAGGGGCATATCTATCTTATTGAGTAAACTTGAGGGAATACTCTTTCACCGTCATGTTGCCCTACCTTAGGTTGATGAATTCTAGAACCTTAGCTTCTCTAAGCTCTTGGGGAAATAACCTATCAAGGAAGGACAAAGCAAACTCCTCCCGCTTAACTGACCCTGCATCAACTTCATTCTCTAACTTCCACTACTTGAAATAAGTGTGTGCAATATCTTAGAACTGGTATGCAGCTAGCTCAACACTCTTACTAGAAGTAACCCCTATTATGTCTGTAACCTTCTGCACCTAATCTAGGAATTCCTGAGGGTCCTCATCTGGCTTAGATTCAAAAAAGGATGGAGGCTTCATTCAGGTGAAGTTTTGAATCCTGGATGTAGCTGAATCGCCCATTGGGTTGTATAGAACAATAGCTGGTCGTTCATTCTAAGAAGCAACTGACTGAGCAAGAGTAGTGAATGTGGCCCTGAATTCCACATGAGAAACATGATCACCCAAAGGTTTTTTTGGCTTGAGGGGCTGACTGATTTCTTCTCTTGGGAGACATGTTCTAAAATAAAGAGAAAAGACAGGTCAGACTGAGAGATTTACTTAAGATTATTCTTATCGGTATGACATGAAAACTGAAAGAATTAGAAACTGTTCCTAGAACATCTCATAGCCTCCTATACATAAATGTGGTGTGCAACACACCCATGTACAAGACTCTACTAGATGCGGATTTCAGATTTCCTAGGACACTATTGAACCTTAGACTCAGATACCAAGTTTGTAACGCCCCGAATGTAGTACCTAAAATGCTACATGGTGCTCATGACCCCAAAGGACCACAAGCTAATGCATGACTGATATCTGTACCCATATACTACATAAAATACTATATAATGTAGAAACATGAACTACAAGGACATAAGTTTCAAACTGTGACATAATATCTTATCAAAATAAACATCTGAGTGGGGTATAAAATACCCAAAACAATTGAAATAAAACTAGTGGAACATACTATAGTTTGGAAAGCCTCTAAAACATATCTATCTAGAATAAGGAGTTGATGGGACATATCCCCAACTAACTCCAACTAATAAACTAATTAATGAGATAATAAAGAACTGATCATGTCATCAAAGGATAAGGACTCACTGCTAACTATGACTGCTTATATCTAGAATCTACTCATGCTTGGATCTTGTGTCTCTAAAACTATGGTATCTACACACCATAGAGCGAATGCGTCAGTACGACTGAATGTACTAGTATGCATGTGAGTTAGGGTAAATACATGGGGTTCATATGCATGAATAGTAATAATAATAATAGACTGACTATTAGGAGCGTGAGAATACATACATGAGACATAATAATTGACACTGTTGACGTGTTAACATGATTACTAAATCTGAATACTAATAAGATGAGTAATTGTATCTTGTATAACTGTTAACATGAGTGATTGTATTTGCCAGTCTTAAATATGATAAAACTATAAGAGTTCCATACTAAGCTGAGTTGACTATATCTAAAATTCTTAAAATTTGAAGAAATATCTGAGTTCTTTTACTGATACTAACACTGAAACTAATGGAAGTAGTTATCTAATCGACATACCCCATATGTGCTATATTAGCTGAACTGGGGTCCAATCTGTGCTCTGATTGGAAGTGTGTTAATACCACGCCACTGGTAAGGATAACATGTGATCAACCCTAATATAACAGGTAAATCTAGTGAGAATGGTGGGAAACCTCATATGATAGGTTAAGCCACCTCATCTAACCTCATATAGTAGGCTATGATGTCTCAACCTATGCTGGCTACATAGTTCTAGAATATAAGAATTTGCTTCTAAGAATTGCACTCTCATATAATAGACGAGTTCCCATTGTTGGGTTCACTCGGTGCTAATTTCTACTCTGATTTGAATAGACACTGAACATGATTTACTGAACTAAACATGGGCCGAGTTACTAAATTCTGGTAACTAATGAAATACTACTGAATCTAACAACTGACTGACTTTATGAGATCATGGAGATTTCTCGAGTCATAAGACTGTCTGAAGTCTAAGGAACATAGCTTGACTGAGAGTATTATTAAAAGATAACATGGCTCTAGGCACACAGCTAATGTTTCAAGTATAAGTACCCCTAGGACTCAATAGAAAAAACTAACAAAGCATGACTTACTTGAACACATGACTAACATCATAATCCATAATTCATTCATTGAAACATTTCATCAAACAGGTGATACACATGAACTTGTACATACATGGAGATTTCATCATATCATACTAGTTAAGAACTTTTCCTTCATATAGGCAATTAATCAAATACATGGTAGGCATAATATATGTAAACAATATTTCACAACAATTAAACATCATGGTTGAATTCTAATTTCATCATTCAAGGGTTTAATCATTGGTAAATGAACCTATATGTATACCAATCACTTTCTACATGAAATTTATCACCAAACATGGATTAAAATTCAATTAGTCATTATCAACACGATAACTAGCAACCCAACATGAAATTCATAAAGAAAAACCATAAACATTAACTTTGAAAAAGGATTCTTGGGCTTCATGGATGAAAGGAGTCCATGAATGAACACTATGCATACCTGGGTAGAATTTCTTGATATTGTTGAATTTGAGGGATTTGAATCTCTTAGTTTTTGAAGAAGATTTGGATTTTGTTCTTAGGATTAGTCTTAGAGAGAAAAACCCTAGTTTTGTTATTGTGAAATAATAGCGAATAAATGAGCTGAGGTCGAATATAACTGGGTATATATAAGTGGGTGGTCAATGATCAAAATATCCCTATTAAAACAACTTAAAATAACTGAGCAAAATATACGACAGTGGGGTGTGACGGTCCATCGCTGGGTTGATAGTCCATCGGACTAGGACCAGAACTGGGACCTATTTCCATAGAGGGATGGTGGGGTGCGACGGTCCATCGTTTTGTCAATGGTCCATCGGACCTCTCCATCGTACTTATCTTAAAAACTGATTCAGTGCCTCGATGCGATTGTGGGGTGCAACGGTCCGTCGCTAGGTCGACGGTCCATTAGACCTCGCCATCGTACTCATCTAGAGAGCTGGATAACTGCTTCAATACAATGGTCGTAGTCGACATTTCATCTCTAGTCCGATGGCCCATCGTCCTACACCATCGCACCTGGGCAGTTTTACTACTTTCTGTATTTCGACCATAACTCTTTTGTTTGATACCAGATTTTGATGAAATTAGTATCGATGGAAAACGGATTCAATTACCCACGTGATAGAAATTGAAAATCTTAAAAATACCACGTGTGCAAAAGTGAATTCATATTTCAAAGAAAGTTCTAACATTCTTGAGATAATTTCAAGCTAGGAAAAAGGTACGGGTATTACATGTTTACCTAGAGCCATTATCAGTTACAGAATAGTCTCAATAACATCATGCTTAGTAGTACTCTCAGTGAATTATAGAACTTAGGAAAACTCAGTAAACTTAGTGAACATAGTCCATTTCACTTAGACAGAATAATCAGTAACAGTTCAGTCAAGCCTAATATGAACTAGGAAATCGGTTTAGTGTCTATTTAGATAAGAGTAGGATTCAGCACCAAGTGAACCCAAGGATTGGGAATCACCTACTAGTAGAGGGTGTGATCCTTAGAATAAATCCTTGTATTTTGGAACTATGGAGCCAGGATAGGTTGAGACTTCAAACCTGTCAGTTGAGTGTTGATGAGGTGTTTAAACCTATCTGTTAAGGGTTCCACCATTCTCATTAGAGTACTTGTTAGATAAGGGTATCTCTTAAGTATCTTTACCCATGGAACGGTACTGACACCCTTCAAAATGAAGTACAGGTTGGAACCCCACTCTATTTAGAAAAGGGGCATATCGGTTAGATGATTACTTCCCTCAGTCTCAGTTTTAGTCTCAGTCATTAGAATTAGGACTGTCGGATACAATCACTCAGCTCAGTAAAGAACTCAACTAGTTCTTCAGATTTAGGACTGTCAGAAATAGTCACTCTGTATTAGTAGTATAGTATTAGAAAACTCAGACATCAGTTATTTAGTATTTAGAACTTAGTGTTTAGTGTCACCATGATTTCAGTTACAGTTTATGTATTTATGCATGTACTCTCATTCAGTCATACTCTTGTTATTTAGTTAGTGTTGTTGATGCACATGAACCCATGCATTTCAGTCTACCTCACTTTGCATACTAGTATATTCAAAGTACTGACACATACTTTTCTTTTGCACTATGGTGTCTTATACCATTGGTTCAGATGCACGGGCTCCCAATCATACCTAATAAATCAGGTTTTTAGCAGTTAGGATTGGTGGTGATTCCTCATAGTCTAAGGACATGATCATTATTTCTTTATTTTAGTTCATTATTAGTAGATAGAGTTAGTAGGGGACATTTCCCATCAACTCCGCAAATCAGACAGTTTAGAGGCTTTGTAGACTAGAGTATTTTCAGAAAGTTATTTTTTTTGGTATTTAGATTTTGGTATACAATATTTGTTCACAGATTTGAACCTTATGGCTGTATTTTCAGCATTTATCTCAGTTATATTATGATTACAACATTACTATTATTCAGTGCTCACAACAGGTACCAGTTATGCGTTCACTAGTTGTCCTTTGGGATATTTAGCACCGTGTAGCATCTGGGGTACAGAATTGAGGCAGTACAAACTTGGTATCTGAGCCTAAGGTTCAATAAAGTCCTAGAAATTTTGAAAGCTGCATCTAGTAAAGTCTCGTGCATAGGTATGTAGCGCACCACACTTATGGATGGGAGGCTATGAGATGTTTTAGGTACAGTTTCCCCTTTTTTAGTATTTATGTCATGTGAGTAAGCATGAGTTCCTGTTAAAATCTCTATCTAACCCATATTTCCCTTTCATTTACAAAATATGCCTCTAAAAAGAACTCAAGGAAGAGGAATGATAGACTAGTCAGTACCTAAGCTGATCTATCTAGATCCTCTGGACAAGCATGTCTCCCACGCTGAGTTCAGAGTAGCTTTCACCACCCTTACTTATTTTGTGGAAGGCTAGAATAAATGTTCAATGGCCATTTTGGCCAACCCAGTGTCCAACACTACTGCAACTAGGATTCAGGACTTCACCTGAATGAATTATCCATCTTTTCCTGGGTCTAATTCATATGAGGACCCTCAACAATTTCTTGATCAGGTGCAGAAGGTTACATATATCATAGGGGTTACAACTAGTGAGAGTGCTAAGCTAGCTACCTATTAGTTGCAGGATATGGTTCACTCATTGGCTAAATAGTGGAAAGTAGAAAGGATACATATATAGGGCCCATAGAATGGGAGGAGTTTGCTACTGCTTTTCTGGATAGGTCTTCCTACAAGAGTTGAGAGAGGTAAATGATTTGAAATTTATTAATCTGACACAGGGAAACATGACAGTGAAAGAGTATTCTCTCAAGTTTAATCAATTAGCCAGGTATGCTCCTCACGTGGTAGTAGATAACAGGTCTAAGATAAGCAAGTTTGTGTATGGAGTGAATGTTAGTGTGGTCAAAGAGTGCAGGACTACAAGGCTGATTAGTGAGATGGACTTGTCTAGGCGGATGGTCCATGCTCATTAGATATAATATTACAATAATAAGGAGAGAGAGAACCAGAATAAAAGAGCAAGAATAAGTAGTTTTAGTTTTGCTCAGCCTAAGTCAGAGGGTAGGAGTCATTCTTATTTCCACTCAAAATCCTCAGTTCTAGCCCCATCCTTAGATAGTGCTCTAGTACCAAAATTTAGAGATGGAAATAGAGATAGGGTGCTAGGCCCTAAATATTAGGGTAGTGTTAGAAGTGCCTAAACAAACCCTCTTTGCCAGTAATGTAGCAGAAACCACCAGGGTGTCTGCACAGCGGGCAGTGATGTATGTTTTAGATATGACAAGCCATATCTCAGAGTCAGAGATTGTCCATAGTCAGGTTCCTAAGGTCTGCGACACCGTCCTCTAGCTCAGTTCAATCGCCCAAACTATTAGGGTGCCTTATCCAGTGACACCAGTGGACAACACCCAAATAGACTTTATGCCCTTCAGTCCCTACAGGATCAGGAAAATCCTCCTGATATGGTCACTGGTATGTTACAAGTTTACCATTTACATATTTATGCTTTTCTAAATCTAGGAGACTCTTTATCTTTTGTTATTCCTTATATAGTTGTTGAATTAAGAGTCAGTCCCAAAATTTTAGCAGAGCCTTTCATAGTCTCTACCCTAGTGGGTAAATGTATCATAGATCGGTGGGTATGTAGGAACTGTCCGATTATGGTATCTCAAAAAGTCACTTTGGCAGACTTAATCGAATTAGAGATGAATTAGTTTGATGTCATCCTCGACATATATTAGCTTCATTCCTGCTATGCCTTAGTCGATTGTAGAAATAGAATTGTCCAGTTTTAATTTTTGAATGAACCCATCTAGAGTGAAGCGGTATTACTTCATCACTTAGGGGTCATCTTGTTTCATACCTTAAGGCAAGGATAATCATATCTAAGGGGTGTGTCTACCATCTCGTTTGAGTCCAGGACACTAGTTTAGAAACCCTTAATCTTGAATCAGTGTCAGTAGCATTTGAATTATCAGATATATTTCCCGAAGATCTTCCCAGAATTTCTCCCAAACGGGAAATTGATTTCAGAATTGATCTCCTTCCAGATACTCAGCCCATATCTATTCCTCCATATAGAATGGAATCTTCATAACTTAGAGAGTTAAAAAAGTAGTTGAAAGATCTTTTTGATAAGGGATTCATTAGGCTTAGTATGTCCTTATGGGATGCACTAGTTTTATTCATGTGTAAGAAAGATGGTTTTTTTAGAATGTGTATAGATTACCATCAGTTAAATAAACTCACAGTCCAGAACAAGTATCTGATAACGCTCAAACTACAGCTCTCGTAAGAGTGTAAACGGTCGTTGTCAAACATAGAACCCAACTGGGTTGGGTGTCGAATCCCACAGGGAATACTTGGTCACTAAGTATGCAACGATTAGAAGACTTTTGGAGAAAGTTCTGTGAAAAGGGGGGATTGGAGTGTGACATTAAGTAATAAAATTAAAATAGTAAAAGTAAAAACGGAATGCTTGGTAGGTTTTAATCAATGAGAATTGAGAGTTAGGGTTATGTTCACCTTATGAGTTATACGTATCTATTGACTATGAGTTATGCAGAATTCAGACATGTATGCTCTTATAGAGAATCGTATTCTATGGTAAATCCAGGCGTCTTTCGACCATCAAGGACTATTTCACTTTAACTCTTTCGAGCTTAAAGCGTATCTAATGGTACAAATTCTCCAAGAGGTTAATCCAGTTACGACACTAACTTTTAAACAGGGGTTGGTGCCCTATTTCCTTGACATTCTCTCTTTTCCATACATGTAACTTTTCTTTCAAACAAGTTAATGCTATAGTGGCGTATTCTATATGTTTGCAACCACAAGAATTTATATTAAGATGAAGAGAATAATGATATAAGCAACATACGTATCACGAATTCACAAACTCATAGCAATAGATAGTATCTCATAAGACTTCCATAACCCTAACAGAGAAGTTTAGCTATTCATGAGTGCAACGGAAATCACAATAGACATTATCAGCATACCAAGATAAAAATCTCACGTGAAGTATGTTTTGGTAGGGCTTGTGGTGTGAATTCCTTGCAAAATAGCGTTTCTCTTGTTATGAAAATTAAAAGTCGAATAAATGAAGAGAAGGGAAGAAAAATTAATTGAAAGAGAACTGTTTTTAATTGTAATAATGCTTGCTGAAAAGTTTAGCATCATAGGGTTTTTATAACACCCATATCCTATTCCTACTAGGCTACTGTGTACTTATCCTAATCCTACTAGGATACTGCATCCTTATCCTAATCTTACTAAGTTACTGCTGATCCCCAAGTCTTTGGAAATGCTGTTTTTGCCCGGGACAAGTTTTCCATGCGTCACTTTCAGTTCATAGGCGTCCAAACGCTGCTTTCCTTCTTTCGTGAAGCTTCCTTTGGCGTCAAGTTATCCATAAAATGCTGAAATCTTCATCATTTATACCTGAAAACTTGCTAATCACGTTGGTTAGCTCACTTACAGGAAAAAGGACTAAAAGTGCATGAATTATATATTTTGTCCTCAAAACTTTGCTAAAATATGGGTACATTAAGGCGCTTTAGGCGTGTAAATACGCCTAACATCAACACCCCACACTTAAAGCTTTGTTCATCCACGAACAAAATATCATGTCCATATAAACATCTACTTAGGGTTTCGCAGTAACAACACAAAATATTCATCAAGACAGGCACAATAATTATTAACAAAGAGTAGTTTTCTGATCACTACTAGAAACAATTCAACCTCCAACCTAGACTCGTGATGATGGTTAATTCGTATCCAAAAGTTAAGGCACAAAGAATCATACACGACTACCCAAAAATCATAAACCATGTGTGTCTCACAATATATTACCCATCATCACTCACAAGTATTGTATATATTTCGAACATGGGTATAAGATTATCCTTGCTCTCACTCTCACAAAGAATTCATATGTTGCAACTGCTGACCATAGACTTGCCCTTAGTGTAATGCTCCAGTAAATATCAGAATGCTAAGCTTAGGATCATATAGGTCTTTTTCAGGTTGTAATGTAGGCTAAGGGACGGGTAGGACTATTTTGGCCAAAAATAGTGACTATGTTCCTAAGCGCTTTAATACATCACATTATGCCATTAACACTTTCTTTAAAACAATCTTTCTACCTTTCTTTCATCTACCACCCCTTTTCACCTATTTTGTTATTCAATGATAAACACAAAGATCTTTTTATCTTTTTTTTTCTTTTTATAACATACCTCTATGATAGCCACTCTTTTTTTTATAACAAATTTAAGTACCAATACACTCTAAGGCATCACTTTTACCCAATTCCCTCTTATTTTGTCACATGACTTTACAATTTAAAGCACTTAGGAATTTGGATCAAATTATGGTCTTGAAAAAATGGTTTAGGCTTACATATGAGGCTGTCAAAGAAAATAGGCTAAAGGCTCAATGGGGGCTAACTAGGATGATGTCCATGGGTAGATAAAATGAAGGTAAACAATCACAGGTTGCCAAAGAAATGCCTAAATCATCTCCTAAACTCACACTCTTTATTTTGCTTTACATACATACCAGGCAAGTTCTACCATCAGCCACAAACACAGAATATACTATTGCCTCACACACACAAGGCACATGGTCGACTTTATTGGGAGTAGTATAGACTCTTGACCCAACAGATGAAGGAATTGAACCACACAATTATCATACAGTGAGTCACAATTAGAGCCTAAACGTCTCAATAGTAATGATTTTATCACAGACTCTTGTTATCATTCCATGCTGCCTATTAGAACAATTTCATGTAAAGTAAAAAAATTTTACTACTAAAAAAAATCAAAACAAATAAACATAAATGAATGCAAATGCAGATAAGGAAGTATAGCATACAAATATCAACACCCCACACTTAGACGGGACACACTTCCCTCAGTGGAAAATAAATAAGAAGAACCTAGTTAGTCGGACTCCTCCTCTATGTCTGGGGTCATACCCCCTTCATCAGAATCATCATCAGAGTCATCGTTGTCAGAGTTCTCCTCCACGCCGTAGTCTGGCATTCGACGATCATCATCGGTTGACACATCATCATCAAGAGGTTCCTCAAAAAATACACCTACTCCACACATCACCCTCGCATGATCATTCATTGGGTAGTCATAATCCAGCTGTTGGAGCTCTGCAGCAGTTGGAACACGACCCCCGCTCATCATGGTAAACCTCGTCATGCTATATAAATGGCGGAAGAAGCTTTCGCCGCAAGCATGTCTTTCCGCAGTGGTTAAGTTGATGCCATGTGTGGATTCAATATCTTTAACCTTTGTGAGGTCAACCTTCTTCGGGTTGTGTGGAAGCTTATGATCAGCAGGTTCCTCTTCGATGTCCTCTTTCCTCAATATTGCAGTCAACAGATTGCCAAAGCTGAAGTGGGACCTCTTGTGCAGCTTAGCCTTACGCATTGTAGATCGAATAATTTCCCCAATATTGATGGGGACATTCGTCATCAATGCATACACCAAGCACACTTTATCTCGTGTTATCTTTGTGTACTGTGTCCCTGGAATCAGGCAAGAGTTGACTATTCGCAACCATATCCTAGCTTCCCTATTTAAGGAAGAATATAGGAAGGTGTTGTGCCGACCGGTGTCCTTGTGTCTACTCCATCATGCCATAGATCTTGTTTCGCACAATGTGTGTCTAATGGCCCTATACGGAGGTCTATTATACAGCTCCTTGAGTGGTGATGGATCAACATATGGCAAACCTAGAAAGGAGTTGAAGAACTCTGCATTCAGTTGAAGGACTTGGCCCCGAATCTTTACTTCACTCCCTGTAGTTTTCGGTGACTAGTTGGCATAGAAATCTCGTGTTAGATCGAGATTGCATTCTCCCATATCTCGGAAGATGAAATCAAGATGTAACGCCATTATCTTGGCCAACATGCGGGGTTCTTTCTTTGCTAGGCTTTCCTTGTGTATCAACTCCACATAAACATATTTTTTCTCTTTATTGTTCCTATACCACTCCTTTCCTTCCTCCTCGAGGACCCATTTTATTCCGAACATGCGGTGAGGTATTTGCTATGAGGAGGATTCTCCTTGCTCTTTTCGTCCCCTTTTTTGGCCTTTTTGTGAAGTGGTTGCTTTTTCTTTTCCTTGTCTTGCTTTTGGTGCCATTGTACCTGAGATTAAAATAATAGTCATGTTAGATTCATCTCGGTGGATACAATCAACAAACAAGCAGTAGTAGCACCACCCCACACTTAATTTGTTGGCACAAACTAGTGAAGTGAACGATGTCGATTACTCAGACTTCATCGATATACGTTTAGGTGTTATGTTCCAACAATATAATCAGTGCATTCATACTTTTCTTGTCATCTTAACTATCCTTTTTGATTCTATTTCATGAAATCTTGGCAATACTTTCATGTTTGGATTGATGTATCTTTTGAGCAAGACTACTACATAGAGATTGAATCAAGTTATAGCATTTAGAAATAAGCCCAACATCGTATGTTTGTAGTAAACCATGATTCTCATCTCGATGAACAAGTCATTCCAACATGTAAGCTTTCAAGTTACAAGATTATGCAATTTTCTTGATCATGTCAATTCTGCAAAAGTATGACAGTGTATCAACATCAAATTCAAGTTGGAAACAAGTCAAGACCATCCTTACGTATCCTTTCACTCACTTAGTTGTATCACAACAAATAAACCACAATAAAATCACCAATACTACTTCAAGATTTAACAATTTATTATAGGCGTAGTAGTATAGTACTTACAGAATATAAAAGAAGAGAAAAGAAGTACTTACTTGGTTGATGGCCTTTGGAAGATGTTCTTGCAAAGTTAAAAGAGCAAAAGGAAAATTTTTGAGAGAATTTGGAGAGGTAGGCGGCGCTTAGGTATGGTTTGCAATGCATTTTTGTTCTAAGACTAAGGTTCTATTTATAGGACAAGCTTGGGTCGGGTTTTGACCCATTTGGAATCGGGTTAGGAGACCAAAAAGTGAGCATAGGCGGTGCCTAATGCTTTGCCTATGCTTAGCATAGGCGGCGCCTTTTGAAAAGCCTAGTTTGATATAGGCGGCGCCTATGCTATGGCATTGTTGGGCATAGGCGACGCCTATGCCATGGCATACCAGATTCAGAGACAAAAGGCTTTTGCATAGGCGGCGCCTATGCTATGGCATTGTTGAGCATAGGCGGAGCCTATGCCATGACATTGTAGAATCCGAGAGCTTAGGCCATAACATAGGCCTTGCCTTGTCCTTTGCCTATATTTTCATAGGCAATGCCTAACCCATAGCCCTTTGCTTCTTCATTCCTAACTTACCACCTTCAACATGCAATACTTCCAAATCAAAATTTGAAACCAATCTCCTCCTTTACACCTCTTGCACCTACACTTACTCAAAAACATGAAAAATGATTAGAACGATGGGTTGCCTCCCATCAAGCGCCCTAGTTTTGGTCGTGGCTCGATTATAACGCTCAAACTACAGCTCTCGTAAGAGTGTAAGCGGTCGTTGTCAAATATAGAACCCAACTGGGTTGGGTGTCGAATCCCACAGGGAATACTTGGTCACTAAGTAAGCGAAGATTATTAGACTTTTGGTGAAAGTTTCGTAAAAAAAAGGGGGGATTGTAGCGTGAATTTTAGAGTATCAAAATAGTAACGTAAGAACGGAAAATAGAAGAGTAAAATGGATTGCTTGGTTGGTTTTGATCAATGAGAATTGAGAGTTAGGGTTATGTCCACCTTATGATTTATACGTATCTATTGACTATGAGTTATGCAGAATTCAGACATACATGCGCTTATAGAGAATCGTATTCTATGTTAAATCCAAGCGTCTTTCGACCATCAAGGATTATTTCACTTTAACTCTTTCGAGCTTAAAGTGTATCTAATGGTACAGATTCTCCAAGAGGTTAATCCAGTTATGGCACTAGATTTTTAACAGGGGTTGGTGTCCTATTACCTTGACATTATCTCTTTTCCAGACATGTAACTTTTCTTTCGAACAAGTATATGCTATACTGGCGTATTCTATATGTTTGCAACCACAAGAATTTAGATTAAGATGAAAAGAATAATGATATAAGCAGCATACGTGTCAATAATTCACAAACTCATAGCAATAGATAGTGTCTCATAAGGCTTCCATAACCCCAACAGAGAAGTTTAGCTACTCATGAGTGCAACGGAAATCACAATAGACATTATTATCATACCAAAATAAGAGTCTAACGTGAAGTATGCTTTGGTAGTGCTTGTGGCGTGAATTCCTTACAATTAGCATTTCTCTTGTTGTGAAAATTTAGAAGTCGATGAAGAGAAAGTAATAAGAATTAATTGAAAGAGAATGAATTGAAAGTGTTGAATGAATAATAAAAAGTACTTGATTGAAGAAGTATGTAGTCTGAAGTCTGAAATCTGAAAAATTTCAGCAAAATAGGGTATTTATAATACCCATATCCTATTCCTACTAGGCTAATGCGTACTTATCCTAATCCTAATATGTTACTGCATCATTATCCTAATCCTACTAAGTTACTGCTGATCCCCAAAGTCTTTGGAAATGCTGTTTTTGCCCGGGACAGGTTTTCCATGCGTCACTTTTAGTCCCTAGGCATCCAAGCTCTGCTTTCCTTCTTTCGTGAAGCTTCCTTTGGAATCAAGTTATCCATAAACTGCTGAAATCTTCATCATTTATACCTGAAAACTTGCTAATCACGTTTGTTAGCTCACTTACAGGAAAGAGGACTAAAAGTGCAGTAAATATGTATTTGGTCCTCAAAACTTAGCTAAAATATGGGTAAATTAAAGTACTTTAGGCATGTAAATACACCTATCATCAACACCCCACACTTAAAGCTTTGTTCATCCTCGAAAAAAATATCACGTCCATATAAACATCTACTTAGGGTTTCACGTAACAACACAAAATATTCATCAAGACAGACACAACAATTATTAACAAAGAGTAGTTTTCTGACCATTACTAGAAACAATTCAACCTCCAATTTAGACTCGTGATGATGGTTAATTTGTATTCAAAAGTTAAGGCATAGAGAATTATACACAACTACCCAAAACTCATCAACCATGTGTGTCTCACAATATTTCACCCATAATTACTCACAAGTATTTCATTTTTTCAAAACATGGGTATAGGATTTTCCTTGCTCTCACGCTCACAAAGAATTCATATGTTGCAACTGATGACCATAGGCTTGCCCTTAGTGTAATGCTCCACTAAATATCCGAATGCTAAGCCTAGGATCAAATAGGTCTTTTACAGGTTGTAATGTAGGCTAAGGGACGGGTAGGAATATTTTGGCCAGAAATAGTGACTGTGTTCCTAAGCGCTTTAATACATCACATTATGCCATTAACACTTTCTTTCAAACAACCTTTCTACTTTCTTTTAATCTACCACTCCTTCTCACCCCTTTTGTTATTCAATTTTGAACAGAATTAACTTTTTATTTTCCTTTTCATTTTTCTCTCTTCTCTTTTTTTTATAACACACCTCTATGATAACCATTCTTTTTCATAATGAATTCAAGTAACAATTTAGTTTAAGGCACTACTCTCACCCAATTTCCTCTTATTTTGTCACATGACTTTACAATTTTAAAGCACTTAGGAATTTGGATCAAATTATGGTCTTGAAAAAAATGGATTGGGCTTATATATGAGCCTGTCAAAGAAAATAGGCTTAAGGCTCAAAGGGGGTTATCTAGAATGATGTCCATGGGTAGATAAAATGAAGGTAAACAATCATAGGTTGCCAAAGAAATGCCTAAATCATCTCCTAAACTCACACTCTTTATTTTGCTTTACATACATACTAGGCAAGTTCTAGCATCAGTCACCAACACAAAATATACTATTATCACACCCATACAAGGCACATGGTCGACTTTATTGGAAGCAGTATAGACTCTTGACCCAACGTATGAAGGAATTAAACCATATAGATATCACACAGTGAGTCACATTTAGAGCCTAAATGTCTCAATAGTAGATTGTATCACAGACTCTTATTACAATAGCATGCTGCCTATCAGAACAATTTTATGCAAAGTTTTTTAACAAAAAAAAATTTGACTACTAAACAAATAAAACAAATAAAAAAATAAACAAATAAACATAAATAAGCAAATGCAGATAAAGAAGTATAGCATACAAATACCAGCACCCCACACTTAGACGGGACACACTGCCCTCAGTGGAAGATAAATAAGAAGAACCTGGTTAGTCAGACTCCTCTATGTCTGGGGTCATACCCCCTTCATCGGAATCATCATCAGAGTCGTCGTCATCAGAGTTCTCCTCCACGTCGGAGTCTGGCATTCGACGATCATCATCGGTTGGCACATTGTCATCAAGAGGTTCCTCAAAGTACACACCGACTTCACATATAGCCCTTGCATGCTCGTTCATTGGGTAGTCATAATTCAACTGTTGGAGCTCTGCAACAGTTGGAACACGACCTCCGCTCATCATGGTAAACCGAGTCATGCCATAAAGATGGCGAAAGAAACTCTCATCCCGAGCATGACATTCTGCAGTGGTAAGGTTGACGCCATGCGTGGATTCAGCATCTTTAACCTTTGTGAGGTCAACCTTCTTCGGGTTGTGTGGAAGCTTATGATCAGCAGGTTCCTCTTCGATGTCCTCCTTCCTCAATATTGCAGTCAACAGATTGCCAAAGCTAAAGTGGGACCTCTTGTGCAGCCTAGCCTTACAATGCGTACACCAAGCACACTCTATCTCATGTTAACTTTGTGTACTGTGTCCCTGGAATCAGGCAAGAGTTGACTATTCATAACCATATCCTAGCTTCCCTATTTAAGGAAGCATATGGGAAGGTATTGTTCTGACCGGTGTCCTTGTATCTGCTCCATCGTGCCATAGATCTTGTTCCGCACAATGTGTGTCTCATTGCCCTGTACGGAGGTCTGTTATACAGCTCTTTGAGTGGTGATGGATCAACAGATAGCAAACCCAGAAAAGAGTTGAAGAACTCCGCATTTAGTTGAAGGACTTGGTCCCGAATCTTTACTTCACTCCCTATAGTTTTCGGTGACCATTTGGTATAGAATTCTCGTGTTAGATCGATATTGCATTCTCCCATATCTCGTAAGATGAAAACAAGATGTAACGCCATTATCTTGGCCAACATGCGAGGTTCTTTCTTTGCTAGGCTTTCCTTGTGTATCAACTCCACATGAACATATTTTTTCTCTTTATTGTTCCTATACCACTCCTTTCCTTGCTCCTCTAGGACCCATTTGATTCCAAACATGCGGCGAGGTATTTGTAGCGAGGAGGATTCTCCTTGCTCTTTTCGTCCCCTTTTCTGGCCTTTTTGTGAAATGGTTGCTTTTTCTTTTCCTTGTCTTGCTTTTGGTGCCATTGTACCTGAGATTAAAATAATAGTCATGTTAGCTTCATCTCGGTGGATACAATCAACAAATAGGCAGTAGTAGCCCCACCCCACACTTAATTTGTTGGCACAAACTAGTAAAGTGAACGATGTAGATTACTCAGGCTTCATCAATATACGTTTAGGTGTTATGCTCCAACAATATAATCAGTGCAGTCACACTTTTCTTTTCATCTTAACTATCCTTTTTGAGTCCATTACATGAAATCTTGGCAATACTTTCATGCTTGGATTGATGTATCTTTTGAGCAAGACTACTACATAGATATTGGATCAAGTAATCGCATTTAGAAATAATCACAACATCGTATGTTTGTAGTCAATCATGATTTTCATTTCGATGAACAAGTCATTCCAACATGTAAGCTTTCTAAGTACAAGATTATGCAATTTCCTTGGCCATGTCAATTCCGCAAAAGTATGACAGTGTATAAGAATTAGATACAAGTTGGAAACAATTCAAGAGTATCCTTACGTATTCTTTCACTCACTTAGTTGTATCACAACAAATCAACCACATTCAAATCATCAACACTACTTCAAGATTTAACAACTTGTTATAGGTGTAGTAGTGTAGTACTTACGGAATATAAAAGAAGAACAAAGAAGTACTCACTTAATTCATGGCCTTTGGAAGATGTTCTTGCAAAATAAAAGAGCAAAAGGAAAATTTTTGAGAGAATTTGGAGAGTTAGGCGGCGCTTTAGGGTGGAATTGCAATGTGTTTTTGTTTTAAGACTAAGGTTTTATTTATAGGACAAGCTTGGGTTGGGTTTTGACCCATTTGGAATCGGATTTGGAGACCAAAAGTGAGTATAGGCAGCGCCTAAAGCTTTGCCTATGCTTGGCATAGGCGGTGCCTTTTGCAAAGCCTTGTTGAGCATAGGCGGCGCCTATGCTATGGAATTGTTAGGCATAGGCGGCGCCTATGCCATGGCATATGAGATTCAGAGACAAAAGGCTTTTGCATAGGCAGCGCCTATGCTATGGCATTGTTGAGCATAGGCGGCGCCTATGCCATGGCATTGTAGAATCCGAGAGCTTAGGCCATAGCATAGGCCTTGCCTTGTTCGTGTCCTAGATTTACATAGTCCTTGCCTTATTCTTTGCCTATATTTTCATAGGCAATGCCTAACCCATAGACTTTTGCTTCTTCATTCCTAACTTACCACCTTCAACATGCAATACTTCCAAATCAAAATTTGAAACCAATCTCCTCCTTTACACCTCTTGCACCTACATTTACTCAAAAACAACAAAAACGATTAGAGCGATGGGTTGCCTCCCATCAAGCGCCTTAGTTTTGGTCGTGGCTCGACAAAACAACAAAAACAATTAAAAACGATGGGTTGCCTCCCATCAAGCGCTTGATTTATTGTCGCGGCACGACATAGCTATCTCGATTACTTAGACTTTATCGAGATAGATGGTGGATCATTTTCTGAATGGATTCAGACGACAATGAGGCTTACTTGTAGGCATGCAATATTCTTCGAGATGACCCTTGCGCATACATATCCCAGGAGGGATACAAATTATATCATTAATAGTCCAACCCATAGCTCTCTTGTATCTCTTCAAAGCAGAGATGAGAGCCTCTACGTGCTGTTCACTTAAATCATCCGCCACACTCACTGGAAGTGTATCTCCATTTCCCAAGAACGCATACCTTAGATAATTGGGGAGCTCTTTTGATTCTAGCACTGGGGGCTCTTCAATGGAAGCCTTTGCCGTTGGTGACGGTTGATTCTTAAGATCAAGGTCCGGCTGCTTAGGAGTATGAGAATAGGACCCTATTTCTGTTAGAGCACACATAGTTTCTTCATGTTCTTGAGCCTCCTCACGCTTAAAATTCAGCAGCTCATCAGATAGTGACTCATCAGTAAGCTGCTTTTCTACAGATAATTCTTTGTCATCCTTATAATTAACTTCAGCTACCGAGAACACATCCATATCTTCGGGCTGCTTCATTGCTTTGCATACATCAAAATAGACCACTTCATCATTCAACCAAAATAAAAGCTCATTAGCTCTCATGTCAATAAGCACACTTCCAGTTGCGAGGAAAGGGCGTCCTAAGATTATGGGAACTTCAGAATCTACCTCGCAATCCAAAATAACAAAGTCTGCAGGAAAGATGAAGGTGGAAACCTTCACCAACACATCATTTAAGATACCAATAGGTCGCTTTATCGACCTATCTTCCATCACGAGCCGCATATTGGTTGGTGTAGGGTCGCCCAACCCCAACTTTCTGTATACGGATAGTGGCATCAAATTGATGCTTGCTCCCAAATCGCACAATGCCTTAGCAAAATTCATAGATCCAACCGTGCAAGGAATAGTGAAAGCACCAGGGTCTACCTTTTTCTGTACTAAGGACCTTGTGGCAATTGCACTGCAATGATGAATATAATCTGCCGGCTCATAGCTTACTGCCCGCTTCTTTGTTAAAAGGTCCTTCATGAATTTAGCGTACCCAGGCATCTATTCCAGTGCGTCAACCAATGGAACATTAATGGTCAGCTGTTTTAACATCGACATGAATTTATTGAACTTGGTATCATCAACTCTCTTCTTTAATCTTTGAGGAAAAGATGGTGGTGGAAGGGGAATAGTTTTCTCCATGACTTTCTTTTCCTCTTGCTTTGGATTGGTGATCTTTTCGGGCTGTGGACATTGGGGGGTGACTTCATTGACGCCTTCTTCAGCTTCTTCGGCGTCCTCTGGTTCGGCAACATCTACTACATCGTCGGCCACTTGCCTACCTTTGGCTGGATTTGCCAACACCTTACCACTCCTGGTAGTAATAGCCATACATGTTCCATCGTTCCTTGGGTTTTGCACTATGTCGCTAGGTAAGGTGCCAGCTTTTCTTTGATTTAATATGGCTGAAATTTGACTCAATTGTTGCTCCAACTGTGTTATTGAAGTGGAATGTGAGTCAACCAATTGCTTCGTTGAGGCCAAGTCATTTATTACCTCAGTTACTCCCGTGCTGGTTGCCTCTACTCCTTTCAATAGCTTAGCTATCATATATTCCATGGATATATTTCCAGACCCAGATGCAGTGGCGTCACGTCTTTCTGGGAGAACATATAGACCACTCTTGTCAGTCTTGTTCTTCCAACTTCCTTAATCACGGTCCTTGTTTCCAGATTTATCATAATAGTTCCGACCTTGGTTTCCTTGGGCATTGCCTCGGAAACCCCCTGGTTGTTCAAGTAGTTGGATTCTTCTTCAGAATCGGATTCCTCTCTTCCTTTTGATGCAACTGCTTTGACTTTTTCGGTCTTCCCTGATAATAGATGCTTTGTAAGAAGATTCATCTTTGTTTTCATGTGCGCCATATCTTGATCACGTTCTTCCTTCTCCTTTGTTCTGCAATCATGCCAATAGACAAAGTGGGGCTTGCTACCTCAGAATCCCTGGTATGCCAAGCTCTACTTTGCTTTGTCATCCGGTCTAGCATATCACTCGCCTGAACAAAGGTGAGGTCCATAAATGATCCTCCAGCTGCATTATCCACCACTATTTTAGTTACTAAATTCAAGGATCTGTATAGTATCTCCATCAAGTAGACATTGGTTATGTGATGGTTTGGGCACCTCATAAGCTTCTTCTTGAATCTCTCCCATGTTTCGTGGAGGGCATCAGTTGGAAGCTGACGAAAATTGCTGATTTCATCTCTCAATTGTGCTCTTTTGGATGGCGGAAAGAATCTTTCTAGGAAAGCGTCTTTCAATTGCCTCCAATTTGTAATAGAATTAGGAGTCATCCCGTTCAACCATAGAGTTGCCTCCCTAGATAGAGACAATGGAAATAAGCGCAACCGAATTGCATTCTATCCAACGCCTGGATTGTCGAATGACTTGCATGTACAGATAAAGTTGACCAGATGCATATTCGGATGATCACCTGTAAGTCCACCGTATAGTCCCTTGAGGTGTAATAACTGAATCATGGTGCTAGTGATGTTCAACTAGGCTCCGGGTGCCAATGGCGGAGGAATAATAGCTCCTGTGGCGCCAGCTCCATCTAGATCATCATCATTATCATCAAAAGGCATCTGCATAGCACAACATTCAGGCCTAAATCTGGCTTGACGATCTCTTCTGTTTGCAGGTGTCGCCACCTCAGCATCACGCCTCGGGTTTAGTAGCTCATCATCACCTAAGTCCTCATCATCAGGATCTGCTGCTTGCCCTGGGTTATCAATATTCTGTTGATGTACTTGGGCAGCGGCCAACGCAGCTAGTCTAGCCTTCTCCTGTTGAGCAGCCCTTCTCTCAATGTCACGTTGTGCATCCATCCTTCCAATAAGTTATGGTTCAGGGTTTAGTGGTAATAATGGTTGTCCCGAACTTTGAGTATTTGGCATGCACTGAACAAAAAACCTGCAGAAAACAAAAACAACAACTAAAAGTAAAGTACGAGAATCTTTGACCAAAGGGTCTAGTAATTATCACAAACTTAGTTGACAACCGTATTCCCCGGCAATGGCGCCAAATTTTGATAACGCTCAAACTACAGCTCTCGTAAGAGTTTAAGCGGTCGTTGTCAAATATAGAACCAAACTGGGTTGGGTGTCGAATCCCATAGGGAATACTTGGTCACTAAGTAAGCGAAGATTATTAGACTTTTGGTGAAAGTTTCATAAAAAAAAGGGGGGATTGTAGCGTGAATTTAAGAGTATCAAAATAGTAACATAAGAACGGAAAATAGAAGAGTAAAACGGATTGCTTGGTTGGTTTTGATCAATGAGAATTGATAGTTAGGGTTCTGTCCACCTTATGAGTTATACGTATCTATTGACTATGAGTTATGCAGAATTCAGACATACATGCGCTTATAGAGAATCGTATTCTATGTTAAATCTAGGCGTCTTTCGACCATCAAGGATTATTTCACTTTTAGTCTTTCGATCTTAAAGCGTATCTAATGGTACAGATTCTCTAAGAGGTTAATCCAGTTACGGCACTAACTTTTTAACAGGGGTTGGTGCCCTATTACCTTGACATTATCTTTTTTCCAGACATGTAACTTTTCTTTCGAACAAGCTAATGCTATACTGGCGTATTCTATATGTTTGCAACCACAAGAATTTAGATTAAGATGAAGAGAATAATGATATAAGCAGCATACGTGTCAAGAATTCACAAACTCATTGCAATAGATAGTGTCTCATAAGGCTTCCATAACCCCAACAGAGAAGTTTAGCTACTCATGAGTGCAACAGAAATCACAATAGACATTATTATCATACCAAAATAAGAGTCTAACGTGAAGTATGCTTTGGTAGTGCTTGTGGCGTGAATTCCTTGCAAGTAGCATTTCTCTTGTTGTGAAATTTAGAAGTCGATGAAGAGAAAGTAATAAGAATTAATTGAAAGAGAATGAATTGAAAGTGTTGAATGAATAATAAAAAGTACTTGATTGAAGAAGTATGTAGTCTGAAGTCTGAAGTCTGAAAAACTTCAGCAAAATAGGGTATTTATAATACCCATATCCTATTCCAACTAGGTTACTACGTACTTATCCTAATCCTAATAAGTTACTGCATCATTATCCTAATCCTACTAAGTTACTGCTGATCCTCAAAGTCTTTGGAAATGCTGTTTTTGCCCGGGACAGGTTTTCCATGCGTCACTTTAGTCCCTAGGCGTCCAAGCTCTGCTTTCCTTCTTTCGTGAAGCTTCCTTTGGCGTCAAGTTATCCATAAAATGCTGAAATCTTCATCATTTATACCTGAAAACTTGATAATCACGTTTGTTAGCTCACTTACAGGAAAGAGGACTAAAAGTGCAGTAAATATGTATTTGGTCCTCAAAACTTAGCTAAAATATGGGTAAATTAAAGTACTTTAGGCGTGTAAATATGCCTATCATCACTCGACAAAATCCTAGGAAAACAAAACAATTAAAAATGATGGGTTGCCTCCCACCAAGCGCTTGATTTATTGTCGTGGCACGACATAGCTATCTCGATTACTTAGACTTCATCGAGATAGATAGTGCATCGTTTTCTGAATGGATTCAGACGACGCTGGTGCTTACTTGTATGCATGCAATCTTCTTCGAGATGACTCATGTGCATACATATCCCAGGAGGGATACCAATTATATCATCAATAGTCCAACCCATGGCTCTCTTGTACCTCTTTAGAGCAGAGATGAGAGCCTCTACATGCTGTTCATCTAGATCAGCCACAACACTCACCGGAAGTGTATTTTTACTTCCCAAGAATGCATACCTTGGGTGATTGGGGAGCTCTTCTGATTCTAGCACTGGTGGATCTTCAACGGAAGTCTTCACTATTGGTGAAGGTCGATGCTTAAGATCAAGGTCCAGATTCTTAGAAGCATGAGAATAGGACCCTATTCCTGTTAGAGCACAAATAGTTTCTTCATGATCCTCAACATCTTCACTCTCGAAATTCAAAAGCACAACAGACAATGACTCATCAGTAAGCTGCGTCTCTACAAATAATTCTTTTTCATCCTCATAATAAGCATCATCTACAGAGAACACATTCATATCTTCGGGCTTCTTCATTGCTTTGCATACATCAAAACGGACCACTTCGTCATTCAATCGAAGTAAAAGCTCATTAGCTCTCATATCAATAAGCACACTTCCGGTTACGAGGAAAGGGCGTCCCAAGATTATGGTAACTTCAGAATCCACCTCGCAACCCAAAATAACAAAGTCTACAGGAAAAATAAAGGTAGAAACCTTCACCAACACATCATTCAAGATACCCACAGGTCATTTTACCGACCTATCTTCCATCACGAACCGCATATTGGTTGGTGTAGGGTCGCCCAACCCCAACTTTCTGTAGATGGATAGCGGCATCAAATTGATGCTAGCTCCCAAATCTCACAACGCCTTAGCAAAATCCAACGATCCAATCATGCAAGGAATAGTGAAAGCACCAGGATCTGCCTTTTTCTAAACTAGCGATCTTGTAGCAATTGCACTGCAATGATGAACATTATCTGCCAGTTTATAGCTTACTGCCTACTTCTTTGTCAAAAGGTCCTTCATGAATTTAGCGTACCCAGGCATCTGTTCCAGCGCCTCCACCAAAGGAACATTAATAGTCAGCTGCTTGAACATCGTCATGAATTTATTGAACCTGGTAGCATCAGCTTTCTTCTTCAGTCTCTGCAGAAAAGGTGGTGGTTGAAAGGGAATCGTTTTCTCCACCACTTGCTTTATATCTTGCTTCCGATTATCAGCCTTTTCAGGTGTGTCATCAACCTTTTTCTTCAATCTCTGAGGAAAAGGTGGGGGTGGAAGAGGAATAGTTTTCTCATGAACGCGCTCCTTCTAATTTTCAGCTTTTACAGAATCATCACAATCTGCATCAATAACATTATCCGCTATATCATCAACTACCTGCTTGCCTTTGGACGAATTTTCCAATACTTTACCACTCCTGGTAGTAATAGCCATACATGATCCATCATTCCTCGGATTTTGCACAATGTCGCTAGGTAGCGTTCCAGCCCTCCTTTGATTGAATGCTGCTGAAAGTTGACTCAATTGCTGCTCTAGTTGTTTTATTGCAGTAGAATGTGAGTCAAACAATTACTTTATTAAGGACAAATCATTTATTACCTCAGTTACTCCCGTGCTGGTTGTCTCCACTCCTTTCAATAGCTTAGCCATCATATCTTCCATGGACATATTTCCAGAACCAGATGCAGTGGCATTACGTCTTCTAGGAGGAACATACAAACCACTCCTGTCAGTCTTGTCCTTCCAACTACCTTGATCACGGTCCTTGTTTCTAGATCTATCATAATAGTTCCAACCTTGGTTTCCTTGGGCATTGCCTCGGAAACCTCTCTGATTGTTCAAGTAGTTGGCTTCTTCTTCAGAATCAGATTCCTCTCTTCCTTTTTATGCAACTGCTTTGACTTTTTCGGTCTTCCCTGATAATAGATGCTTTGTATGAAGATCCATCTGTGTTTTCATGTGCGCCATGTCTTGGTCGCGTTCCTCCTCTCTTTGCCTTTGTTCTGCAGTCATGCCAATAGATATAGTGGGGCTTGTTACCTCAGAATCCCTGGTATGCCAAGCCCTATTTTGCTTTGTCATCCGGTCTAGCATATCACTTGCATGAACAAAGGTGAGGTCCATAAATGATCCTCCAGCCGCATTATCCACCACTGGTTTAGTTACTGAATTCAAGGATCTGTATAGTATTTCCATAAAGTGGACATTGGTCATGTAATGGTTTGGGCACCTCATAAGCTTCTTCTTGAATCTCTCCCATGTTTCGTGGAGGGCTTCAGTTGGAAGCTAATGAAAGTTGCTAATTTCATCTCTCAATTGGGATTTTTTGGATGGCGAAAAGAATCTTTCTAGGAAAGCGTCTTTCAATTGCCTCCAATTTGTAATAGAATCAGGAGTCAGCCCGTTCAACCATAGAGTTGCCTCCCCAGATAGAGACAATGGAAATAAGCACAGCCGAATTGCATTCTGTCCAACGCCTGGATTGTCGAATGACTTGCATGTAGAGATAAAGTTGACCAGATGCATATTTGGATCATCACCTGCAAGTCCACTGAATAATCCCTTGAGTTGCAATAACTGAATCATGGTGCTAGTGATGTTGAACTTGGCTCCGGGTGCCAATGGCGGAGGAATAATAGCTCCTGTGGCGCCAGCTCCATCTAGATCGTCATCATTATCATCAAAGGGAATCTGCATAACTCGACGTTCAGGCTGAAGTCTTGCTTGATGATCTCTTTTATTTGCCGGTGTCGCCACCTCAGCATCATACCTAGGGTTTAGTTTCTCATCATCACCTAAGTCCTCATCATCAAGATCTGTTGCTCGCCCTGGGTTATGAATATTCTGTTGATGCACTTGAGCCGCAGCCAACGCAGCTAATCTAGCCTGCTCCAGTTGAGCAGCCCTTCTCTCAATGTCATGTTGTGCATCCATCCTTCCAATAAGTTATGGTTCAGGGATTATGGGTAATAATGGTTGTACCAAACTTCGAGTATTTGGCATGCACTGAACAAAAACCTGCAGAAAACAAAACAACAACTAAAAGTAAAGTATGAGAATCTTTGACCAAAGGGTCTAGTAATTATCACAAACTTAGTTGATTACCGTATTCCCCGGCAACGGCGCCAAAATTTGATAATGCTCAAACTACAACTCTCGTAAGAGTGTAAACAGTCGTTGTCAAATATAGAACCCAACTGGGTTGGGTGTCAAATCCCACAGGGAATACTTGGTCACTAAGTATGCAACGATTAGTATACTTTTGGAGAAAGTTCTGTGAAAAGGGGGGATTGGAGTGTGACGTTAAGTAATAAAATTAAAATAACAAAGTAAAAATGGAATGCTTGGTAGGTTTTCATCAATGAGAATTGAGAGTTAGGGTTATGTCCACCTTATGAGTTATACGTATCTATTGACTATGAGTTATGCAGAATTCAGACATACATGCGCTTATAGAGAATCGTATTCTATGTTAAATCTAGGCGTCTTTCGACCATCAAGGATTATTTCACTTTTAGTCTTTCGATCTTAAAGCGTATCTAATGGTACAAATTCTCCAAGAGGTTAATCCAGTTACGGCACTAACTTTTAAACAGGGGTTGGTGCCCTATTTCCTTGACATTCTCTCTTTTCCAGACATGTAACTTTTCTTTCGAACAAGTTAATGCTATACTAGCGTATTCTATATGTTTGCAACCACAAGAATTTATATTAAGATGAAGAGAAGAATGATATAAGCAGCATACATATCAAGAATTCACAAACTCCTAGCAATAGATAGTATCTCATAAGGCTTCCATAACCCTAACAGAGAAGTTTAGCTATTCATGAGTGCAACGGAAATCACAATAGACATTATCAGCATGCCAAGATAAAAATCTCACGTGAAGTATGTTTTGGTAGGGCTTGTGGTGTGAATTTCTTGCAAAATAGCGTTTCTATTGTTATGAAAATTAAAAGTCGAATAAATGAAGAGAAGGGAAGAAGAATTAATTGAAATAGAATTGTTTTTAATTGTAATAATGCTTTCTGAAAAGTTCAGCATCATAGGGTTTTTATAACACCCATATCCTATTCCTACTAGGATACTGCGTACTTATCCTAATCCAACTAGGATACTGCATCCTTATCCTAATCTTACTAAGTTACTGCTGATCCCTACGTCTTTGGAAATGCTGTTTTTGCCCGGGACAAGTTTTCCATGCATCACTTTCAGTCCATAGGCGTCCAAACGCTGCTTTCCTTCTTTCGTGAAGCTTCCTTTGGCATCAAGTTATCCATAAAATGCTGAAATCTTCATCATTTATACCTGAAAACTTGCTAATCACGTTGGTTAGCTCACTTATAGGAAAAAGGACTAAAAGTGCATGAATTATATATTTTGTCCTCAAAACTTAGCTAAAATATGGGTACATTAAGGCGCTTTAGGCGTGTAAATACGCCTAACATCAGTATCCACTTCCCAGAATTGATGAATTTTTTTTACCAACTTCAGGGGGCTAGTTATTTTTCTAAGATAGACCTTAGATCAGGCTATCATTAGTTTAGAGTTAGGGAATGTGACATCTATAAGATAGCTTTCCAAACTTTGTATGATCACTGTGAGTTCTTAGTTATGTCATTTGGTCTTACCAATGCCCCAGTAGCTTTTGTGGACATGATAAACCATTTGTTTAAGTAGTATTTGGACATGTTCATCATAGTTTTCATAGATGATATTCTTGTCTATTTTTACAGTGAACATGATCATGCAGACCACCTCAGAATAGTACTATAGACTCTCAGAAACTATCAGTTATTCGCCAAATTCAGTAAGTGCAAATTTTAGCTAAGGTCTGTAGCTTTCCTCAGCCATATCATTCCTTGTGATGGCATTAGAGTCGATCCCCAAAAGACTATAGCAGTAAGAAACTAGCCTAGACCCACCTCTTTATCAAATATTAGGAGCTTCTTAGGCTTGACCATCTATTTCCGATGGTTCATTGAGGGATTTTTGTCTATTTCATACCTTATGTCTATAATGACTCAGAAGAATGTCAAATTCCAGTAGTCAGACTCTTTTGAGAAGAGTTTTCAGGAGTTGAAGACTCAACTTACTACAACTCCAGTTTTGACCCTGGTAGATGGTTCCACTGGCTTTGTCGTGTATTGTGATCCTTCTAGAGTAGGTTTAGGTGGTGTACTCATACAACATGGTAAGTTCATAGCCTATGCCTCCAAATAGCTTAAGCCCCATGAGATGAATTATCCAACTCATGATCGTGAGTTAGTTGCTGTAGTATTTGCCATACAAATATGGAGGCATTACTTGTATGGAGTATATTTAGATGTGTTCATAGATCACAAAATCCTGCAATATTTATTCTCCCAGAAATACCTTAACCTCTGCCAGAGAAGGTGGTTAAAGGTGTTAAAAGATTACAACATGAGTGTTCTTTACCATTAGGGCAAGGCAAATGTAGTGGCTGATGCTCTTAGTATACTATTTATGGTTTGTATTGCTTATTTTGAGTACAGTAAGAATAGGTTAGCTCAGGAAGTCCATCAGCTTGCTCGACCAGGTGTTCGCTTAGTCAACTCAGTAGAAGGCAGTGTGTGGGTTCAGAATAGTTCAGAATCATCTCTACTTTCTGAAGTAAATGAAAAACAAAATAGAAATCCCAATTTAGTTAAGATAAAAGAGTTAGTCAAAGATCAGAAGGTAGAGGTTTTCTCCCAAGGGGGAAATGGTGTGTTTTTTTGCCAAGGTCTGCTATGTGTGCCAGGAATAAATGACTTAAGGTAGTGAATTCTTATAGAAGAGCATGGTGCATTCTACTCTATTCATCCAGGGGCCACTAAGATATACTACAATTTTTGTGAGATCTATTGGTGGATTAGGATGAAGAGAGACATTGAAAAGTTTGTTGCTAAGTGCTCTATATGTCATCAAGTTAAGATTGAGCATTAGAAACCTATTGGGTCCATGCAAGAGTTCAGTATTCCTACTTGGTAGTGGGAAGAAGTGAACATGGACTTTGTGATGGGTTCACCTCGTACTCGTCATCTACACGATTTAGTTTTGGTCATTGTAGACAGAATGACCAAATCAACTTATTTCCTACCAGTCCATGCCTCTTATTTAGACAAGGATTATACCAAACACTATATTAGTTAGTTGTTCATATTGCATGGTGTTCCGTTGTCCATTGCCTCATATAGAGGTACCCAGTTCACTTCTCATTTCTAGAAGGCATTTTAAAAGGGTCTTGGTACCCGAGCTTACCCCAGTACAACCTTTCATCCTCAGACAAATGGTAAAGCAAAAAATACTATTTAGATGTTAAAAGATATGATGTGAGTGTGTGCGATAGATTTTAAAGGTAGTTGGGTTGACCACTTGCCTTTGATTTAATTTTCATATAACAACAACTATCATTCTAACATTCAGATGGCTCTATTTGAGGTGCTTTATGGGAGAAGGTGTAGATCTCCTATCAGTTAGTTAGAAGTAGGTGAGGCTGTAGTGGTATGGACTATCTTGGTATTTGATGCCATGGAGAAAGTTCAGTTGATCAGGGAATGGCTTAGGACAACTTAGAGCCAACAGAAATAGAACACAGATGTGCATAAGAAGGATCTCGAGTTTTAGATTGGCGACTTTGTGTATTTTAAAATCTCTCCCATGAAAGGAGTGAAGAGGTTTGGAAAGAAGAGAAAACTTAGTCACTGATACGTTGATTCTTACCAAATTCTCAGTCATTTTAGAAAGGTAGCTTACAAGCTTGAGTTCCCTTCAGATCTGTCTTCAGTTCATCCAGATTTCTATGTCCTTTTGCTAAAAAAATTCATAGGCGACAAAGCAGTCATGGTCCCTATTGATGGCATAGATATTTAGAACACCTCTCTTATGAAGAGATTCCATTTGAAATCCTTGACTATAAGATTCCCAGACTAAGGAATAAAAAAGTCCCTCTAGTCAAATTTCTTTGGCGAAATCAGTCCATTGAAGGAGCTACTTGGGAAGTAGAAGCAGACATGCAGACCAATTATCCTCTTCTCCGCTAATTTAGACTCAGTCCAAGGTAATAGTATTCCTTAAGCTCAGTCAGTTTCATGATTCAGGTTTCAGTTACAACTTGGTATCGGTTACCATTGTATATTCATTCTCGTGTTTATGAGTCAGTTCAGTCATGTATCCATGCATCAAATATACATGTTCAACATATAAACTCATCTCGTAAGTAATCCTCATCATGCATTCAGCTATGTACTAATGTATCAGATATGCATGTTTAGTATGGTAATTCAGTATATCAATAATCTCAGTCATGAATTCATACTTCAGTTTTACATGTTCGGTGTCGAAATTTAGTCTACCAGTATTCTCAGCTTAGTCGGCCTTATTCGAGGATAAATATTCCCAAGAGGGATATAATGTAAGATCCCACAAAATTTCTTATCTTAATTTAGTCCTTTAAGCTTATTAAGGGTTCTAGAATTAGAATATTTTAGCTAAGTGTTCAGATTTGGTTCTATTTTAGCCTTCGAAAGTTCAATCTTATTTCATGACCTTTACATCCATTAAATATTGATATTTGAGTTACATAATAGTATCAGTCACGTCATGTTCAGTAGTACTCTCAGTCAGTTATAGAACTCAGGAAAAC
This sequence comes from Capsicum baccatum var. pendulum, assembly GCA_030864225.1. Taxonomy (NCBI): domain Eukaryota; kingdom Viridiplantae; phylum Streptophyta; class Magnoliopsida; order Solanales; family Solanaceae; genus Capsicum; species Capsicum baccatum. The sequence goes on along the minus strand of CM061560.1, from coordinate 256,659,187 downwards.
TCTGTAAACTCAGTGAACTCAGTCTAGTTTAGTGAGACAGTAAAATTAATAAAAATTCAGTCAAGCCCAGTATGAACTAGGAAATCAGTTCAGTGTCTATTCACATGGGAGTAGGATTCAGCACTGAGTGAACCCAAGGATGGGGACTCACCTGCCAGTAGAGGTTGTGATCCTTAGAAGCAATCTTGCATTCCAGAGCCACATATCCAGCATAGGTTGATACATCAAACCTGTCAGTTGAAGGTTGATGAGATGTTTTAATTTGTCAGTTGAGGGTTCCACTATTATCTTTAGAGTACCTGTCAGATGAGGGTATCTCTTTAGTGTCTTTACTTATGGCATGGTATTGAAACCCTTCCAACTGGGGTTATTGGTTGGTCCCGAACTTTATTTAGAAAAGGGGCATGTCAGTTAGATGATTTCTTCCCACAGTCTCAGTTTCAATCTCAGTCATCAGAATCAGGACTTTCAGATACAGTCACTCAGCTCAGTAAAGAACTAAGCTAGTTCTTTAGAGTCAAAACTGTTAGAAACAGTCACTCAATATTAGTAGTACAGTATCAGTAAACTCAAACATTAGTTACTCAATATTCAGAACTCATTTGTCAATGTTACCATGATTTCAGTTATAGTTTACGTATTCATGCATGTACTCTCATTAAGCTATACTCTTGTTATTCAGTTAGTGTTGTTCATGCACATGAACCCATGCATTTTATCCTACCTCACTTTGCATACTAGTATATTTAAAGTATTGATGCATAATTTTTTCTTGCGCTATGGTTTCTTATACCATAGGTTAAGATGCACGGGCTCCTGATCATGCATAACAGATCAGGTTTTCAACAGTCAGGATTGGTGGTGACTCCTCATAGTTTGAGGACATGATCATTATTTCATTATTTTAGTTCATTTTTAGTAGATAGAGTTAGCTGGAGACATATCCCATCAAATCTGCAGATCAGATAGTTTATAGACTTTCTAGACTAGAGTATTTTCAGATAGTTTTTTTCAGTATTTAGATTTTTGTATACAGTATGGTTCACAGATTTGAACCTTATGGCAGTCTTTTCTGCATTTATCTCATTTATATTATAATTACAGCATTACTATTATTCAGTGCTCACAGCAGGTACTATTTATGGGTTAGCTAGTGGTCCTTCAAGATTGTTAGCATCGTGTAGCATTCGGGGTATAGACTCGGGTCGCTACAAATGTAGTCTCAAGAAATTCTTGTGGCTGAAATTCTTATGTCTACTTCATAGAAAGGATAGTATATACCTTATATTGTGAAGTTCCCAACCACTCATCTCAATTAAATTTAGACAAATAATCTCCTGATGGGTCCTCCGCAAAATAACAAGAATCATCATCACTCGAAAACCATCTATCCCAGGCTAACATATCAAGAAGTATGAAAAAAAAGTAAAGGAAAATAAAAAGAAAAAATACAAAACTATGTACAATTCAATATACCAAAAGTAAAAAGAATATATTTACCTATTTACATGTCCCGGACAACGGCACCAAAAATTTCTTGCGCCTTAGTGCACACGCTAGTGTACATGATCTCACATAGTAATACAATGGCCTTAAATAAAGTCGAATATAAATCCCACGTGAACTTTTGTTGACCAACTATCTAATTCTAGTTCAATGATTGAGATTAATCAAGTGCTATGTAATCGAAAGAGTCCGAGAGTTACTAACTGAAAATAAAGTAAATAACACAAAAGTAAAGGTCTTGGACAATCAATGAGCAGAAATCCAGGGTTAAGGCTGTGTTAACAATCATACTATGCTATTGAACTTCATTGTTTAGGTTACTTATATTGAGTATTGATTCATGTAGTTGATATTATGACTATGGTCTTACGAGCCTCTAGTCACATATCTAACTTAGGCCCGCAACTACATAATTGAGTGATAATGTGAGAACTAGGTAATATGTTGTAATGCCCCAAATATGGTACCCAGAATGCTTCACAGAGCTCATGACCCCGAAGGACCATAAGCTAACCCATGACTGATATATGTACCTCTATATAGCATAAAATACTATATAATGCGGAAACATGAACTGCAAGGCCATAAGGTTCAAACAGTGACATAATATCTAATTAAAATAAATATCCGAGTGGGGTATAAAATACCCAAAAAAATTGAAATAAAACTAGTTGAGTATACTATAATCTGGAAAGCCACTAAAACATGACTGTCTGAAATAAGGATTTGATGGGACATGTCCCCAACTAACTCCAACAAATAAACTAATTAATAAGATAATAAAGAAATAATCATGTCCTCGAAGGATGAGGACTCACTGCTAACTCTGACTGCTGATATCTGAAATCTACTGATGCTCTGGAGCTCGTGTCTTTAAGCCTATAGAATAAAAACAACATAGCGCAAATGCGTCAGTATGACTGAATGTACTGGTATGCATGTGAGGTGGGCTAAATGCATGGGGTTCATATGTATGAACAATAAGAATAATAACAGATTGACTATCATGAGTGTGAGAATACATGCATGAGACATAATAACTGACACTGATTCCATGATGACATGACTACGAAATCTAAATACCGATAACATGAGTGACTGTATCTGACAGTCCCGAATATGATGGAACTATCTGAGTTCCGTACTAAGCTGAGTTAACTGTATCTGACAGTCCTGAAATCTAAAGAACTATCTAAGTTCTTTTACTGATACTGACACTGAAACTATGGGAAGTAGTTATCTGACCGACATGCCCCATATGCGTTATGATACCTGAACTACGGTCCAACCTGTGCCCTGATGGGAAGGGTGTCAATACCGCACCACTAGTAAGGCCAACATCTGAGCAACCCTAATGTAACAGGTAACTCTAGTGAGAATGGTGGGAACCCTTATGTAATATGTTAAGCCACCTCATCTACCCTCATATTGTAGGACATGATGTCTTAACCTATGGTGGATGCATAGTTCTGGAATACAAGTATTTGCTTCTAAGAATCACACCCTCATATAACAGGTGAGTTCCCATCCTTGGGTTCTTTCGGTACTAATTTCTACTCCCATCTGAATAGATAATGAACATAATTTACTGAACTGAACAGGGACTGAGTTACTGAATTATGTCAACTAATGGAATACTACTGATATCTGACAAGTGACTGAGTTCATGAGATCATGAAGATTTCTTGAATAATAAGACTGTCTGAAGTCTAAGGAACATATCTTGACTGAGAGTATCATGAAAACATGACATGGCTCCAGGCACACAACTAATGTTTCAGGTACAAGTACCCCAGGACTCCATGAATGAACACTATGCACACCTGGTCGAGTTTCTTGATGTTCTTGAATTTGAGGGATTTGAATCTCTTAGTTCTTGAAGAAGATTTAGATTTTGTTCTTGGGATTAATCTTAGAGAGAAAAACCCTAGTTTGTTGTTATGAAATAATAGTGATTAAATAAGATGAGGTCGGATATTAATGATAGGCGAATTTACACGCCTATATCAATATATTTTGCCCATATTTTAGCCTAGTTTTGAGAACAAATTATATATTTCATGCACTTTTAGTCCTTTTTCCTGTAAATGAGCTAACGAACATGATTAGTAAAGTTTCAGGTATAAATGATGCAAAATTCAGCATTTTATGGCTTACTTGACGCAAAAGAAAGCTCACGAAGAAAGGAAAAGGAGTGTACACGCCTAAGGACCAAAACTGCTGCATGGAAAATCTGTCCTGGGCTAAAACAACATTTCTGAAGACTTTGGGGACTTACAGACACATAGCTGGATTTGGACAATGATACATTAACCTAGTACAATTGGGTTATGTATTTCATTAGTTTATTTGGATTATGATAATGTTACATTAACCTAGTACATTTGGGTTAAGTATTCCATTAGCCTAGTAGGATTTGGTTATTTGTTTCATTAGCGTAGTAGGAGTAGGATATGGGTATTATAAATACCCTATCATGCTAGAGATTTCTATTAATTCCTCCCTTAGTGGAGAGAATTCATTCCTCTCTTAACAATTCATCTTCTAATCTACTCTTCTAATCTTCCCATTAATTCTATTTTTCTTCTTCTATTCATCTATTCTTATTTACCGCAACAAGAGAATTGTTACTTTTGCCTTGGAATTCACGCCACAAGCCTACCACCTAAGCTACACGAAAATTACTCAATCTTGTGGTATAACAACAATGTCAATCGTGATCTCCTTCGCATTCATGGGTAACTAAACTTCTCTGTTGGGGTTATGGAAGCCGTATGAGTTACTATCTATTGCTGTGAGTTTGTGAGTTCGCAACACGTATACTGCTTATATCATTATTCTCTTCATCTTAATCTACATTCTTTGTGGTTGCAAACGCAAGAATACGCCAGTATAACATTTAACTTGTTCGAAAGAAAGGTTATTTGTCTGGAAAAGAGATAGTGTCAAGGTAGTAGGACACCCTTTCCTATTAAAAAGCTAGTGCCGTAACTGGACTAACCTCTTGGAGAATTTGTACCGTTAGACACGCTTTAAGCTCGAAAGAGTTAAAGTGAAATAGTCCTTGCTGAGGTCGAAAGACGTTTGGATTTACCATCGAATACAATTCTCTAAAAGCAGTTGCATGTCAAAACTCTACACACTCATAGCCAATAGAGACGTATACCTCAGAAGGTGGACATAACCCCAACGCTTCAATTCTCATTGTTTACAACTTACGTAACAATCTTTCTCTTTTTACTTTGCTATTTTCAGCTTTTACTTTATTGTTTTACACATTACAATCCCCCCTTCTTACGAGACTTGCACCAAAAGTTTAGTAATTTTGCTTACTTGTTGGCCAAGCTATTCCCTGTGGGATCGACACCCAACCCAGGTTGGGTTATATATTTGCTAACGACCGCTTTACACTCCTACGAGAGTTGTAGATTGAGCGTTATCAAAAATTGGCGCCGTTGCCGGGGAATACGAGTGTCAATCAAGTTCGTGATAATTACTAGACCCTTTGGTCAAAGATTCTCGTACTTTTAGATTTAGTTTTTGTTTTTGTTTATTGCAGGTTTTTACTTTAGTGCATGCCCCATACTAGAAGTTATGGTCAACCGTTATTACCAATCAATCCTGAACCACAACGAATTAGAAGAATGGAAGCAAAAGCTGAAATCGACAAGATGGCTGCTCAACACGAGCAGGCGAGATTAGCCGCTCTTGCTGCCGCCCAAGTACACCCGCAAAATATTGATAATCCTGGGCGAGAAACTAATCCTGACGATGAAGATTTAGGTGATGACGAGTTAATAAACCCAAGGCATGTTGCTGAAACTACAACACCTGCCAACAGAAGAGGTCGACAAGCTCGGTATAGGTATGATCGCCAACCTTTGCAGCGAGCTTTCGACGATGATGATGATGATCTTGATGATGTCGGAGCCACTGGAGCTATAATTCCACCACCATTAGCGCCCGGAGCCAAGTTCAACATCACAAGCACCATGATTCAGTTATTGCAACTCAAGGGATTATTTGGTGGACTAGCAGGCGACGATCCGAATATGCATCTCATTAACTTTATTTCTACATGCAAGTCGTTTGACAATCCTGGTGTTGGTCAGAATGCAATTCGATTACGTCTATTTCCATTGTCTTTGTCTGGGGAGGCAACTCTATGGTTGAATGGGCTGACTCCTGATTCTATTACAAATTGGAGGCAATTGAGAGACGCTTTCCTAGAAAGATTCTTTCTGCCATCCAAGAGGGCGCAATTGAGAGATGAAATCAGCAACTTTCATCAGCTTCCCACTAAAGCTCTTCATGAAACATGGGAGAGGTTCAAGACAAAGCTAGTGAGATGCCCAAACCATCACATGACTAATGTTCACCTAATGGAGATCTTGTATAGAGCCTTGAATTCAATAACTAAACCAGTGGTGGATAATGCAGCTGGAGGTTCTTTCATGGACCTCACCTTTGGTCAAGCAAGCAATATGCTAGATCGTATGACGAAACAAAGTAGATCTTGGCATACCAGGGATTCTGAGGTAGCAAGCCCCACTTTATCTATTGGCATGACTGCAGACCAAAGAAGAAGAAAAGAAGAACGTGATCAAGACTTGGTGCACATGAAAACACAAATGGATCTTCTGACAAAGCATTTATTATCAGGGAAGATCGAAAAAGTGAAAGCTGTGACGCTAAAAGGAAGAGACGAATCTGATTCTGAAGAGGAGGCCAACTACTTGAACAATCAGGGGGGTTTTCGTGGGAATGCCCAAGGAAACCAAGGTCGGAACTATTATGATAAATCTGGAAGCAAAGACCAAGGTAGTTGGAAGGAAAACAATGAAAAGAGTGGTTTGTACGTTCCCCCTGGTAGACGTGATACCACCACATCTAATTCTGGAAGTATGGAAGACATGATGGCTAAGTTATTGAAAGGAGTGGAAGCAACGAGCGCGGGAGTAACAGAGGTAATCAATGATTTGTTCTCCATGAAACAATTAGTTGATTCACATTCCACTTCTATCAAGCAAATAGAGCAACAATTGAGCCAACTTTCAGCAGCACTCAATCAAAGAAAGGCCGGCACTTTACCTAGCGATACTGTGCCAAAACCAAGGAATGACGGGTCATGCATGGCCATCACTACTAGAAGTGGTAAGGTGCTGGAAACTTCAGCAAAAGGCAAGCAAGTGGTTGACGAAGTTGCGGACATGGATGACAACACAAAAGGAGAAGATGCCGCGGCACCCACTCCTGACGTCAAGGACGCCACATCCATCACGGTGCAGTCTGAAAAAGTGGAAAAATGGAAGCAAGAGGAGAAGAAAACCGTGGGAAGAACACTTCCATACCCACCACCACCTTTTCCCCAAAGATTACAGAAGGTGGCGGATGATACAAAGTTCAGCAAATTCATGAATATGTTAAAGCAGCTGACCATTAATGTTCCATTGGTGGAGGCACTTGAACAAATGCCTGGATATGCGAAATTTATGAAGGATCTTTTGACTAAGAAGCGGGCAGCAAGTTATGACTTGAAAGAAGATGTGCATCATTGTAGTGCAATTGCTACCCGATCGATAGTTCAGAAGAAGGCCGACCCCGGAGCTTTCACTATTCCTTGCACCATAGGATCTTTGAATTTTGCCAAAGCATTGTGCGATCTAGGTGCTAGCATAAATTTGATGCCACTATCCATCTACAAGAAGTTGGGGCTAGGCGATCCGACACCAACCAATATGAGGCTCGTGATGGCTGATAGGTTGGTAAAACGACCTGTGGGTATCTTGAATGATGTGTTGGTGAAGGTTTCTTCATTCATATTTCCTGCCGACTTCATTATTCTAGATTGTAAGGAGGATTCTGAAGTTCCCATAATCTTGGGACGTCCTTTCCTTGCAACCGGAAGTTTGCTTATTGACATGAAAGATAATGAGCTTTTATTTTGAATTAATGACGAAGTAGTACGGTTTGATATATGCAAAGCCATGAAGCAGCCCAGCGATTTGAATGAGTTATTTGTAGCTGATGTTCATCAAGAGGATATGAAAGCATTATCTATAGAGAAACAACCTACTGTTGAGCCATTGTCTGCTGCGCCACTGAATGTTGAGCATGAGGATAATGAAGATTATGAAGAACTTATGGGTGATCTAACAGAAATAGAGTCTTATACTCCTAAGCAACCGGATTGTGATCTCAAGAATCAACCAACAACGAAGACTCCCATTGACGAGCCACCAATGCTAGAATCACAAGAGCTCCCCGATTATCTAAGGTATGTGTCTTGGAAAGTAGAAATATACTTCCAGAGAGTGCAGATGATTTAAGTAAACAGTACGTAGAGGCTCTCATCTCTGCTCTGAAGAGATACAAGAGAGCTATGGGTTGGACTATTGATGATATAATTGGTGACTCTCTGGAGAAACATATGAGCCAGCTCGAAAAAGATCGCATGCCCACAGGTAAGCCTCATTGTCGTCTAAATCCTTTCAGAAAATGACCCATCAATTATCTCGACGAAGTCTAAGTACTCGAGATTACTATGTCGAGCCACGACAATAAATAAGGTGCTAGATGGGAGTCAACCCATCGTTTTATCATTTTATCATTTATCGTTTTTCCTTTCATTCTAGTACTTGTTTTGTTTTGCTAAATGAAAAATCCAAAAATAAGAGTCATGCCACGACCAAAACTAAGGCGCTTGGTGGGAGGCAACCCATCGTACTAATCGTTTTCGTTTGGTTTTGAGAAAAAATAGGTGCAAGAAGTATTCAACGAGGAGATTGATTTCAATTGACGATTTGGACGCATTGTATGGTAAAGTTTGTAAGTTAGGAATAGTGATGCATAAGGCTATGGATTGAGCATCTCTCATGCCCAAATAGGCATCGAGGAAGGCTAGGCCTTGGAAAAACTAGGCCACGAACGATGCACAACCTATCCTATAGCCTAAGGTCTCGGAATCTAGTGTGCTATACACTATGCGCCGCCTATTCCTAAGTGTGCTTTTGACTATGCGCCGCCTATGCTATGGCATTTGGTCTCAGTATCTCATATTCCATAGACTATGCGGCGCATATGTCTACAAATGCCATAGACTATGCGGCGCATATGTCTCATTATGCTATAGACAATGCGCCGCATATGTCATGTCTATGCCAAGCATTATGCGCCGCATATGTGGGATTTTTGTCTCCAAAACCGATTGTAAATGGGTCATAACCCGATCCATTCTCTTCCTATATAAAGGGGACTTAGTTTTACAACACAACCACATTAAAAAATTGACCTAAGGGCACCGCATATACATCCAAATCCTCTCAAAATTTTTTTCTTTTGCTCTTCCAATTCACAAAACCATCCCCACAAGCTTCAAGCAAGTAAGTGCTCTCTTATTCTTCATTTATTTCTTGTAAGTACTACGTTGCTATGTCTAGTATGAATTGCTAAATCATATAAGATTGTCGGTGATGTTTATGTGTTTGGATAGTTGATACAAAATCATGTGAGTGAACATATACGTAGGAAAATCTTGACTTGTTTCTGACTTGAATTTGGTTTCAATAGCATTGTTATGGTATTTACGGAATTACTATGGCTATGAACATTGCTTAAGATTGTTGTTTGGATACTTACATGTTAGACTATCCCGGCCATCGGGATAAGACTTATAGTGCCTACCGGCATAAGAGGTTGTGATTGTTGTAAGAATAACTATTCCATGTGGTAACCCCTATGTAGTAGTATTGTTATATCTACCATGAAAGTAGTCCAATGGCTGCAAGTAAGTGATGCATTGCTGATTTTCTTGTCGGAATACAATCCTAAAACGTATGTCGATGAAATTTGAGTACTCGACCACTTTCACTTCACTGATTTGTGTTAACAAAACTAAGTGTGGGGTGGTACCCCTAATGCTTGTTTATAGATTGTATCGATTGAGATTGTGCTACCACTAACACTATTTCTAGTCTCAGGTACAATAGCACCTAAAGCGAGGCAAGGCAAGGAGAAGGCTACCACTTCCCAAAAGGGCAAAAAGAGAGGTCGCAAGGACCAAGGAGAATCATCCTCAGCACAACTACCCCACAGAATGTTTGGAATAAAATGGGTTCTTGAGGAGGAAGCCAAAGAATGGTACAGGAACAACAAAGAACGAAAATATGTTCACGTCGACTTGATCAACAAGGAAACCTTAGCAAAGAAGGAGCCGCGTATGTTGGCAAAAATAATGGCATTGAAGCTGGATTTCATCTTCCGCGACATGGGAGAATGCAAACTTGATTTAACAAGAGATTTTTATGCCAACTGGTCACCGAACACAACAGGCAATGAAGTCAAAATTTGGGGCCAAGTGTTACAGCTCACCGCGGATTTGATCAACTCTTTTCTTGGCTTACCTTCGGTCGACACAACACCATTCAAAGAGCTGTACAGCAGGCCTCCTTATAGAGCAATACGACACACACTTTGTGGAAGCAGATCGATGGCAAGGTGGGGCAGACATAAAGAAACCGGCCGACACAACACCTTCCCCTATGCTCCACTAAATAGGGAAGCAAGAATCTGGATGCGCATTGTCAACTCATGCCTTATTCCTAGGACTCAATACACCAAGATATCAAGAGATAGAGTGTGTTTGGTCTATCTTTTGATGACGAATGTCCCTATCAGCTTTGGGGCAATAATTCGATCTACCATGAGGAAGGCCAGACTCCACAAAAGGTCCCACTTCACATTTGGAAATTTGTTGACAGCAATCTTACGGAAGGAGGATATTGAAGAGGAACCAACTGACCACAAACTCCCACATAACCCAAAGAAGGTTGACCTCACCAAGGTCAAAGATGCTGAAATAACTATTTGTAGTGGAGATGTGTGGAGTGGGCGTATACTTTGAGGAACCTCTAGATGATGATGTACCGACTGATGACGATCGACGCTTGCCTGATTCTGACGAGGAGGAGAACTCTGACAACGACTCTTATGATGATTCAGACGAAGGGGGTATGACCCCCGACATTGAGGAAGAGTCCGACTAACCAGGTTCTTCGTATTTATTTTCCACTGAGGGCAGTGTCCCGTTTAAGTGTGGGGTGGCGGTATCGCATGCTATACTTCTCTGTTTGCACCTATGTTTTTTGTTTACTTTGTTTATTTGAGTTTTACTTTGTTTCTTTGAGTTCGTTTTTTTGTTTTTTTTTTTAAGTTTTTTATTTGAGTTCATTTTTTTTTGTTTTTTTAAAGTTTTTTTAGGAGTAACTTTTTTCTAGCTCGCATGAAATTATTTTGACAGGCAGCATGAGATTATAATAAGAGTATGTGTTACAATTGTGACTATTGAGACGTTTAGACTCTAGTTGTGACTCATTATGTGATATTTTGTGGTTCAATTCCTTTACTTGTTGGGTCGAGAGTCTATATTACTTCCAATCAAGTTGACCATGTGCCTTGTGTGTGTGAGATTAATAGTATCTTCTATGTATGTGGCTGATGCTAGAACTTGCCTGGTATGTATGCAAAGCGAAAATAAGGAGTGTAAGTTTAGAAGATGATTTAGGCATTTCTTTGGCAACCTATACATGTTTACCTTTGTTTTACCTACCCATGGACATCATCCTAGTTAAACCCTTTTGAGCCTTTAGCCTATTTCTTTGACAACCTTGCATGCAAGCCTAATCCATTTTCTTTCAAGACCGTAATTTGATCCAAATTCCTAAGTGCTTTAAAGTGAAAAAGTCGTGTGACAACATAAGAGGAAATTGGGTGAGTATAATGCTATAAATTGTAATGGTGCTTGAATGTGTTATGAAAAAGAAAGTGCTATCATAAGAGGTCTGTTATGAAAAGAAAAAGGAAAAGAAAGCTGAAAAATGAGTTATGCTTAAAATTGAAAAACAAAAGAGGAGAACAAGGGTGGTAGAATAAAAGAAAGAAGAAAGGTTGAAAGAAAAAAGTGTCAATGATACAAAGTGATGTATTAAAGCGCTTAGGAACCTAGTCACTATTCTTGGCCAAAATAGTCCTACACGTCCATTAGCCTACATTACAACCATCAAAAGACCTACTTGATCCTAATCTTAACATTCTGACATTTAGTGTAGTAGTACCCTAAGGGCAAGCCTATGGTCATCAGTTGCTGCATACGAATTCTTTGTGAGAGCGAGAGCAAGGATATTTTGATACCCATGTTTGAAAAATATGATATATTTGTGAGTGATTATGGGTACTATATTGTGAGACACATATGGTTGATGAGTTTTGGATAGTTGTATATGATTTTACGCACCTTAACGTTTGCATGCGAGTTGATCACCATCACGAGTCTATGCTAGAGGTTAAATTGTTTCTACTTATAATCGAAAAGCTACTCTTTGTTGATAATTGTTGTGCTTGTCTTGACAAATGTTTTGTGTTGTTGCTGTGAAACCCTAAGTTGATGTTTAGAGGGACATGATATTTTGTGCGAGGACGAACAAAGCTGCAAGTGTGGGGTGTTGATGATAGGCGAATTTACACGCCTATATCAATATATTTTGTCCATATTTTAGCCTAGTTTTGAGAACAAATTATATATTTCATTCACTTTTAGTCCTTTTTCCTGTAAATGAGCTAACGAACATGATTAGTAAAGTTTCAGGTATAAATGATGCAAAATTCAGCATTTTATGGCTTACTTGACGCAAAAGAAAGCTCACGAAGAAAGGAAAAGGAGTGTACACGCCTAAGGACCAAAACTGCTGCATGGAAAATCTGTCCCGGGCTAAAACAGCATTTCTGAAGACTTTGGGGACTTACAGACACATAGCTGGATTTGGACAATGATACATTAACCTAGTACAATTGGGTTATGTATTTCATTAGTTTATTTGGATTATGATAATGTTACATTAACCTAGTATATTTGGGTTAAGTATTCCATTAGCCAAGTAGGATTTGGTTATTTGTTTCATTAGCGTAGTAGGAGTAGGATATGGGTATTATAAATACCCTATCATGCTAGAGATTTCTATTCATTCCTCTCTTAACAATTCATCTTCTAATCTACTCTTCTAATCTTCCCATTAATTCTATTTTTCTTCTTCTATTCTTCTATTCTTATTTACCGCAACAAGAGAATTGTTACTTTTGCCTTGGAATTCATGCCACACGCCTACCACCTAAGCTACACGAAAATTACTCAATCTTGTGGTATAACAACAATGTCAATCGTGATCTCCTTCGCATTCATGGGTAACTAAACTTCTCTGTTGGGGTTATGGAAGCCGTATGAGTTACTATCTATTGCTGTGAGTTTGTGAGTTCACAACACGTATACTGCTTATATCATTATTCTCTTCATCTTAATCTACATTCTTTGTGGTTGCAAACGCAAGAATACGCCAGTATAACATTTAACTTGTTTGAAAGAAAGGTTATTTGTCTGGAAAAGAGATAGTGTCAAGGTAGTAGGACACCCTTTCCTATTAAAAAGCTAGTGCCGTAACTGGACTAACCTCTTGGAGAATTTGTACCGTTAGACACGCTTTAAGCTCAAAAGAGTTAAAGTGAAATAGTCCTTGCTGAGGTAGAAAGACACTTGGATTTACCATCGAATACGATTCTCTATAAGCAGTTGCATGTCAAAACTCTACACACTCATAGCCAATAGAGACGTATACCTCAGAAGGTGGACATAACCCCAACGCTTCAATTCTCATTGTTTACAACTTACGTAACAATCTTTCTCTTTTTACTTTGCTATTTTTAGCTTTTACTTTATTGTTTTACACATTACAATCCCCCCCTTCTTACGAGACTTGCACGAAAAGTTTAGTAATTTTGCTTACTTGTTGGCCAAGCTATTCCCTGTGGGATCGACACCCAACCCAGGTTGGGTTATATATTTGCTAACGACCGCTTTACACTCCTACGAGAGCTGTAGATTGAGCGTTATCAGATATAACTAGGTATATATAAGTGTGTGGTAAATAACCCAAATACCCCTATTAAAATGACTTAAAATAACTGAGCGAAACTTGCGATGGTGTTGTGTGACGTTCCGACGCTGGGTCGATAGTCCATTGGACTCACCGTCAGACTAGGACCAAAACTCGGACCTACTACAATAGAGAAACAGTGGGGTGCGATGGTCCATCACTGGGTCGATGGTCCATTGGACCTCTCCATCGTACTTAGCCAAAAAACTGATTCACTACCTTTTTGTGATGGTGGGGCACGAAAGTCCTTCGCTGGGGCGACGATCTATCAGACCTCACCATCGTACTCATCCAGAGAGCTGGCTTACTATGTCGATGCGATGGTCATGGTCGACGGTCCATCGCTAGTCCGGCGGCCCATCGGCCTGCACCGTCGCACCTAGACGATGTTACTGCTTTCTGTATTTTGGCGATAACTTTCTCATCTGATATCGGATCTTGATAAAATTGGTATCGATGGAAAGCTGATTCAATTTCCCACGTGATAGAAAGTGAAAAGTTTAAAAATACTACATGTGCAAAAGTGGATTCTTATTTCAAATAAAGTTCTAACATTCTTGAGATAATTTCAAGCTTGAAAAAAGGTACGGGTATTACACTATATCCCCTTTGAGAACATTCTCCCTCGAATGAGACTAAGAGTAAGGGGAAGAACATAAACTGACGTACATACTGAACATAAATAACTGGAACATGATCGTATGACTGACATGACTAGTAAGCTTAGCATATAATACTGCACATGCATATCTGATGTATGTGTAACTGATTCATGAATGTATGAATGAGTGTTCTGATGAACTAAGTTTCTCATAATGAGAATGTATGTCTGATGCACAATTATATAACTGAATGCATGACTTAAATGCAATGGTACTTGATACCAAGTTTGTGATGAACACTGAACATGAAACTGAGTAAGCTTAAGGAGAACTATTACCTTGATCTTGATCTGAGTTGGCGGAGAAGAGGTGAGGATAATTGGTACGCATGTCTGCTTCCACTTCCCAAATAGCTCCCTCAACGGACTAATTTTGCCAAAGAAATTTGACTAGAGGTACTTCTTTGTTCCTTAATCTACGAGTCTGATAGTCTAGGATTTTGACTGTGATCTATTCGTAAGAGAGGATATTCTGAACATCTATGCTCTAAATAGGGACTACACCTGCTGGGTCACCTGTACACATTTTGAGCAAGGAGACATGGAAGACTGGATGAAATGAGGCTAGATCTAAAGAAAATTCAAGCTCATAAGCTACCTTGCCAAAATAACTGAGAATCTTGAAGGGATCGATATATCAGGGACTGAGCTTTCCCTTCTTGCCAAATTGCTTCACTACCTTTATGGGAGAGATCTTTAGATAGACATAGTCACCAATCTCAAACTCGAGATCTTTTCTACAAACATCTGCATAAGACTTCTATTGGCTCTGAGCAACCCAGAATTTTTCTCTTATCAACTAGGCTTTTTCCAAGGCGTCGAATACCAAGTCAGTCCCTATTAATGAGGCCTCACTAACTTCAAACCAACCGACTGGAGGTCTATATATCCTACCATAGAGAGCTTTAAATATATCCATCCGAATATTATAATGATAGCTGTTGTTGTATGCAAACTCAATCAAAGGCAAGTGGTCATCCCAACTACCCTTGAAATCAATTGCACAAGCCATTAGTATATCTTATAAAGTCTGAATGGTCCTTTCTGGTTGACCATCTGTCTGAAGATGAAAGGCTATACTGATATGAACTTGGGTACTAAGACACTTTTGGAATGCTTTCTAGAAGTGAGAGGTGAACTGGGTACCTCTATCTGAGTAATATACAATGAAACACCGTGCAATCTGACCAACTCCCTAATGTAGAGTTTGGTATAATCCTTGGATGAATAAGAGGTATGAACTGGAAGAAAATGGGCTGATTTGGTCATTCTGTCTATGATGACCCAAACAGAACCATTCTAATAATGAGTTCGAGGCAAACTGTCACGAAGTCCATGTTCACTTCTTCCCACTTCCAAGAAAGAACAATGAACTCCTTTATAGGACCACTAGGATTCTGATGCTCTATCTTAACCTACTGACATATAGATCACTTAGCCATAAACTTTGCAATATCTCTTTTCATCTTACTCCACCAATAGACCTCCTGCAAGTAGCGGTACATCTTAGTCGCCCCTGGATTAATAGAGTAGTGTGCACCATGCTCTTCTGAAAGAATTCGCTGCCTTAAGTCATCTACACTTGGAACGCACAGACTACCCTAACAACAAAAAACACCATCTCCCCCATGGGATAAAACCTCTATTTTCTAATTTTGGACCAACTCTTTCAACTTGACTAGGATGGGATCTCTATCTTGCTTTTCTTTTACCTCAGAAACTAGAGATGATTCTGATCTACTCAAAACCTATACATCACCTACTTCTGTATCAACTAAGAGAATGCCTAGTCTGGCAAGCTGATGGACTTCCTGAGCTAACTTCTTCTTACTGTCCTCAACATGTGCAACACTACCCATAGATAGTCTACTGAGAGCATCGAACACTATGTTGGCCTTGCTTGGATGATAAAAGACACTCATTTCATAATCCTTAAAGAGCTCTAACCACCTTCTCTAATGAATATTGAGATATTTCTGAGAAAAGACATACTGAAGACTCTTATGATCTGTGAAAACATCTACGTAAACACCGTATAGGTAATGCCTCTAAATTTTCAAGGCAAAGATTACGGCTGCTAACTCAAGATCATGAGTAGGATAATTCTTCTCATGGGGTTTAAGTTGTCTTGAGGCCTAGGCTATGACCTTACCATACTGCATGAGGACACAACCCAAACCTACTTTGAGTGAATCATAATACACTACAAACCCATCTGAACTATTTGGAAGAGCTAAGACTAGAGCTGAGGTAAGTCCAGTCTTCAACTCCTAAAAACTCTTCTCGCAAGGGTCTGACCACTGAAACTTGACTTTATTATGAGTCAATCGGGATATAGGGGATGAAATAAAAGAAAATCGCTCAATAAACCATCTGTAATAGCCAGCCAAACCCAAGAAACTCCTAATGTCTGATGGAGAGACAAGGTGAGGCCAGTTTCTTACTGCTTTGGTCTTTTAAGGATCTACTCTAATGCCATCACCAACAATGATATGACCAAGGAATGCTACTAACCTTAGCCAAAACTCATACTTACTAAATTTGGTGAATAGCTGATGATCTCAGAGAGTCCAAAGAACTATTCTGAGAAGATCTGTATGATCTCGTTTGCTGCAAAAATAGACCAGAATATCATCTATGAAGACTATGATGAACATATCCAAGTACTGCTTGAACACGCGGTTCATCAAGTCTATGAAAGTTATCGGGGCATTGGTAAGACCAAAGAATATGACTAGGAATTCAAAGTGACCATACTGAGTATGGAAAGCTATTTTTAGAATATTATATTCTTTGACTCTGAGCTGATGATAGCCAGAGCTGAGGTCTATCTAGGAGTAATAGCTAGCACCCTGAAATTGGTCAAACAAGTCATCGATTCTGGAAAGAGGATACTTGTTCTTAATCGTAACTTTATTAAACTAATGATAATAAATGCACATTCTGAGAGAACCATCTTTCTTGCACACGAATAACACTAGCGCGCCCCATATGGACCACTGGGCCTAATGAACCCCTTATTTAAGAGATCCTTCAACTTTTATTTCAATTCTCTAATGTCTAATAGTGTCATTCTATATGGTAGAATAGATATAGGCTGAGTATTCGGAAGGAGATCAATACCAAAGTTTATTTCCCTATTGGGAGAAATTTCTGAAAGATCTTCGGGAAAGATATTTGAATATTCATTCACAACTGGAACTAATTCAATACTGAGAGTTTCAAAATGAGAGTCCTTAAATCTCTCAGGATGATAGACACATACCTTAGATATCATTTTCCTTGCCCAAAGGTAGGAAATAAGCTGACCTTTGAAAGACAATATACTACCATTCCATTCAAGGACAAGTTTATTTGAAAACTAAAATTGGACTATTCTGTCTCTACAGTCTACTGTGGCATAGCATAATTAAAGCCAATCTAATGTGAGAATGACATCAAAATTAGTCATCTCTAATTTGACTAAGTCTGCATGACATCAAAATTAGTCATCTCTAATTCGACTAAGTCTGTTGAAGTCACTTTTTGAAATATCATAACCGAGAAGTTCCTGTATACCCATCGAGCTATGATGGTTTTATCCACTGGGGTAGAAACTGAGAAGGGCTCTGTTAGAATTTTGGGATTGACTCCAAAATCGCCAGCTATATAGGGAGTAATGAAAGACAAGGAAGCACCTGGATTTAACAAAGCATAAACATGCACATGAAAGATCTGTAACATACCAGTAACTACATCAGGAGAATTTTCCTGATCTTGCTGGGATTGGAGAGCATAAAGACGATTTGGACGTGGCCTACTAGTATTACTGGAGGTGGTACCCTATTGATTTAACCGATCAGACTGAGCTGTGGGATGATTCTACTGACCTTGAGGACCTAGCTGAGGACAATATCTAACTCTGTGGCTAGGCTTGCCACATCTAAAATAGATTCCACTACTCGGTCTACAAACATCCTGATAGTGCTTACCAAAAGTCTGATAAAAAGGATAAGTGCGGGCACTGCTAATACTTCCCTGAGGCATAGAACCTGGAAATCTATCTCTGTTACCCTCTCTGAACTTAGAAACTAGAGCACTGGCTGTATAAGGAGTTGGAACTGATGACTTAGGATAAAACTGAGAACGGTTTCCTCTTTCTGATTTAGGCTGAGCAAGGTTGAAACTACCTGTCCTTGCTCTCTTATTCTGCTTTTCCCTCATCTTAATATTTTGATATTCTATCTACTGATCATGAGTAATAAGCCTGGATAAAGCCATGTCACTATTCAGTATGGTAGATCTGCAATCATTAACCATGCTATCATTCACCCTTGAAATGAACTTACTCATCTTAGCCCTGCTATCTGCAACCATATATGGGGCATATCTGCCTAATTGAGTAAACTTGAGGGAATACTCTTTCACCGTTATGTTTCCCTACCCGAGGTTGACGAATTATAAAACCTTAGCTTCTCTAAGCTCTTGGGGAAAGAACCTATCAAGGTAAGCCAAAGCAAACTCCTCCTACTCAACTGACCCTGCCTCAACTGCCCTCTATGACTTTCACTGCTTTAACCAAGTGTAAGAAACATCCTGTAAATGGTATGCAGCTACCTCAGCACTCTCACTAGAAGTAACCCCCATTATGTCTGTATCTTTCTGCACCTTATCTAGGAATTCGTGAGGGTCATTATCTGCCTTTGACCCAAAAAAGGATAGAGGATTCATTCGGGTGAAGTCTCAAATCCTGGATGCAGCTGAATTGGCCACTGGGTTGGTCAAAACTACAGTTGGTATTTCATTCTGAGCAGAAATTGACTGAGCAAGAGTAGTGAACGAGGCCCTGAACTCCACATGAGAAACATGATCGCCCAAAGGTTTTTTGGGCTGAGGGGCAGACTGATTTCTTCTCTTGGGAGGCATGTTCTGAAAAAGAGAAGAGACAGATCAGAATGAAAGATTAACTTGAGATTATACTCACTGGTATGACATGAAAACTGAAAGAATGAGAAACTATTCCTAGAATATCTCATATCCTCTTGTACATAAATGTAGTGTGCAGCACACCCATGTACAAGACTCTACTAGATGGGACTTTTAGACTTCCTAGGACACTATTGAACCTTAGGCTTTGATACCAAGTTTGTAATGCCCCGAATCTGGTACCCATAATGCTACACAGTACTCATGACCCACAGGACTATAAGCTAACCTATGACTGATATCTGTACCTATATACTGCATAAAATACTGTATACTGCGGAAACATGATCTGTAAGGCCAAAAATTTCAAACTGTGACATAATATCTAATTAAAATAAACATTTGAGTGGGGTATAAAATACCTAAAACAACTGAAATAAAGCTAGCTGAACATACTATAGTCTGGAAAGCCTCTAAAACACGACTGTCTGAAATAAGGAGTTGATGGGATATTTTCCCAACTAACTACAACTAATAAACTAATTAATATGATAATAAAGAAATGATCATGTCCTCAAAGGATGAGGACTCACTGCTAACTCTGACTGCTTATATCTGGAATCTACTAATGCTTTGGAGCCCGTGTCTCTAAACCTATGGTATAAAAATAGCTTAGTGTGAATGAATTAGTATGACTGAATATACTAGTATAACAGACTGACTATCATGAGCATGAGAATACATGCATGAGACATAATAACTGACACTGATGCCATGATAACATGATTACTAAATCTGAATACTGATAACATGAGTGACTGTATCTGATATAATCGATAACATGAATGACTGTATATGATAGTCCTGAATCTGATGGAACTGTCCAAGTTCCGTACTAAGCTGAGTTGACTATATCTGACAGTCCTGAAATTTGAAGAACTATTTGAGTTCTTTTACTTATAATAACACTAAAACTGTGGGAAGTAGTTATCTAACCGACATGCCCCATATGCGCTATAATAGCTGAATTGGTTTCCAATCTGTGCCTTGATTAGAAGGGTGTCAATACCGCGCCACTGGTAAGGACAACATACGAGCAACCCTAATATAATAGGTAACTCTAGTGAGAATGGTGGGAACCCTCATATAATAGGTTAAGCCACCTCATCTACCGTCATATAGAAGGCTATGATTTCTCAACCAATGTTGTCTACATAGTTCTGGAATGAAAAGATTTACTTCAAAGAATCACACCCTCATATAATAGGTGAGTTTCCATCCTTGGGTTTACTCGGTGCTAATTTCTACTCCCATCTGAATAGATAATGAACATGGATTGAGTTACTGAATTCCGTTAACTGACGAAATACTAACGATATCTGACAACTGACTGAGTTTATAAGATCATAGAGATTTCCTGAGTTATAAGACTATCTGAAGTCTAAGGACCATAGCTTGACTGAGAGTATCATGAAAACATGAAATGGCTCTAGGCACACAACTAATGTTTCGAGTACAAGTACCCCTTAGGAATCGATAGAAGGAAACTGACAAAGCATGGCTTACTTGAACACATGGCAACATCATAATCCATTGTTCAATCATTGAAACATTTCATCAAATAGGTGATATGCATGAAATTATACATACATGGAGATTTCATTGTATCATACTATTTAAGAATTTTTCCTTCATATAGGCATTTAATGAAATACATGGTAGGCATAATATATGTAAACAACATTACACAACAATTAAACATCATGGTTCTATTTTAATTTCATCATTCAAGGGTTTAATCATAGGTTTACATGAACCTACACATATACCAATCACTTTCCATGTGAAATTTATCACCAAACATACATTAAAATTCAATTAGTCATTATCAACATGAACACTAGAAACCCAACATGAAATTCATACAGAAAATCCATAAACTTGAACTTAGAAAAGTAATTCTTGGGCTTCATGGACTAACAGATTCCATGAATGAAAACTATGCATACTTGGGTAGAATTTCTTGAAGTTCTTGAATATGAGGGATTTGAATCTCTTAGTTCTTGAAGAAGCTCTGGATTTGTTCTTGGGATTAATCTTAGAGAGGAAAATCCTAGTTTTGTTGTTGTGAAATAATAGTGAATAAATAAGTTGAGGTCAGATACAACTAGGTATATATAAGTGGGTGGTAAATGATTAAAATACCCCTATTAAAAAGACTTAAAATAACTAAGCAATATGTACAATGGTGGGGTGCGACGGTCCATCACTAGATTGATGGTCCGTCGGACTAGGACCAGAACTGGGACCTATTGACATGGAGCGACGATCTGTTACTGGGTCGACGGTCCGCGGACCTCTCTGTCGTACTTAGCCAAAAAACTAATTCACTGCCTCGATGTGACAGTGGGGTACGAAGGTCCATCGCTGGGTCGATGGTCCATCGGACCTCGCCTTCGTTCTGATCCATTGAGCTATCTCACTGCCTCGATGTGATGGTCATGGTTGACGATCCATTGCTAGTCCGACGGCCGATTGGCCTGCACCGTCGCACCTGGAGGTTTTATTGCTTTTTATATTTCGGTCATAACTCTCTCGTCCGATACCAAATTTTAATAAAATTGGTATCAATGGAAAGCTGATTCAATTTTCCACATGATAGAAAGTAAAAATCTTAAAAATACCACATGTGCAAAAGTGGATTCATATTTCAAAGAAAGTTCTAACATTCTTGAAACGATTTCAAGCTAGGAAAAAGGTATGGGTATTACATATGCATTCATATTTCATCCCGTAAATAACGAAATAGGTCAATTAGGTATATTACTATCCTAAATGCAAATTACATCTTTATTTTGTAGAATATTTGTAATGCCCCAAAAATCTGTCCCGAGATGTCAGACGGTGATTAGGACTATAAATGATTCCAAGCTAACCCTTATACTGGCATAACTCATGAGCAACTAAATACGACAAATAAATCTGAAAAAAATATGCAGAAGATACATATTTTTTGAATCTGATCAATACAAAACTGAATTCATAAGATTGCAACTCTGCTTTTTACAAAAAAAACTTAAACTAAATACATTAAATCTACTGACTGTCTGTGAAGCCTCTACTAATACTGAATATAGATAGTTAGGACGTGACCCCAACTATCACTAATCAATACATAAGAATAAAAAATTAAAGAACAATAATAAATCTAACTAAAGTCCCCGAAATAGGAGGACTCATCATCTATTGGTTGGAATCTGCAACAGTTTGATTCTGAGTACGCATACTACAACTTGTACCTACATTATGAGAAAATGTAGCACATTGATGTTTATGTAGATCAGTACTTTAAGGATGTAGTGATCATATGGGGGTGAAATGCAATAAGTAAAACAATATCTCATAATCATCATAATTTAGACAACAATGCATGCTAAATGTAAATAACTCACATAGATTGAGTAAATCTGAAATCTAAAGCTCATAAATTATGAATAGTAAAGCATGTAGTATAAATCTCGTGATTCATTACACTTAGTTCTAGAATCTGTATTCTCTTTTTGTTCTCAAATCCTGTAAGCTAAATGAAATCTAAAACTCTTTCTGTATAGTAAATACTTTATCTCAATACTTTAAATCACTAAACCGTTCAAGAGTGAGGGGACATCTTTGGGAGTTTCTTTTAACCGACATAAACCATGCAAAAATTCTTCATGGAGTCCAATATCTTACCCATATTGGGGAGATCTGTTCTACCCTTGCCATTGAAATTGAACCTTATCTTAAGTGATCACTATCTTAGCCCACTATGGGCAATCTTAAACCTACGGTGGAACGTAGTTCTTGGGCATGAGACCTTGGAATCATACCCAACTCGATGCTAAATACTACTCCCATACTTATTGCTTAGGAATTTTAGGAAAGCCACCTTAAAATAGCATAAGGGTTTATAATAAAAACCAATTACGCTTCTCTTTACTTTAAATCATGAACTATATGCATAATGTGGATTCGTTAGCTTATCTTAGGATCAAAAGATCAAATCTTGCTTATCAAAGAATGCTAAAATATAAGATTCTTGAAATATCAAAATTAAATCTTACGGCTTAAATCCATGCTTCATACTCATGTCAAAACATCTCAAAATTCATGCTTGATAACATACACATTCGTAAATCATCTTAAAATCTGAAAATTTCAGCTGTGCATGAAAATATAAACAAAATCGTAAAATTTATCTTCAAAATCCCTTAAAATCTCATAATCTTATAAATGGTGATAATGGGTGTGAATCTCAATTTAGAACTCATGTATAAACATTCAAAATCATGGAAAAACATCATGCTAAATATGCTTCTTGAAAGTACTTCAACTTCATCAAAATAATAAGATCAAGAATCTCAATATCATTCTTAAACTCACTTTCGAAAATCTGAAAAATTGCATTACGCACATACAGACATGAAAATAGTCATGCAATTCAATATTCAATCACTTGTAAACTCATAATCTTCAAACAATAAAAATTGGGTATAAACTCTAACTTCAATTTCATAAAAAATCTCATAAAATTCAATAATTTATAAGTTAAAATAAAGTTTGGGCACAGGACAAAAGGATTATCCTAGTTAAAATCCTACATACCTTAACTGACGATCTTAGACGAGAAAGCTTGAATCTTGGTTTCCTATGATGCTTTGAATGTTAAAAGCTTCAACTTTTGATATTTAATGGTGTTCTTGAAGGTAGACTCTTGAGGATATTGGTCTAGGAATATTGAATCTTGAATCAATTTTTAAAAACTATGGTGAAATCTTAAGTTTTCTTAATTATTGGGTTGAAACCCTAAGGTGTGTTCTTGAGAGAATTTTAGAGAATGAGGGTATAATTTGGTGTTTAGGGGCCTAATATCTTATTATTGGGGCTATTTAAGGGTGAAAATGACCCAAATACCCCTCATGGACGCGGAGCTTGACTGCAGGAAATTGGCGGGAATAGTCAAGGCGCCGCCTCGGTTATCATCCTGGCTTACTACCTCTCACAAAAATGGTTGTAACTTTTTGCTTAAGTATTGAATTTTTTGCAAAATTGGTATCTGTGGAAATTTGATTCAATTATCTACAATTTTATGGGTCTTAAGATGAAAAATACCATGTATATAATAAGTTATATACATTTAAAGTAGGCTCTTGTAGAATCGAATATCAACTTTTGGATGAATCAAAGGAACTTAGCTCGACTTGGCTCTAAATGATTTCTATTAATATTTTGCACCTCAAAAGCAAATGAAACATGAGGATAAGAATAATGAAACTCATATTCTCATGGGAATCACTTGGATTATTGCTTCTATACTTAAGAACAATGGTTTATAAACTAACTAAAAAATGCGGGGTATTACAATATTACAATTCTTTTCTATTTACATCACGTCCTATCCTTTTGTTCCTCTTTTCTAGGCTCACAAGATGACAATGGATGTATTATAAGGATATCTAGTCCTTAATATAGTAAAAGAAAGGATAAATAAACAATCAAATATGATTAATAATAAAAACCAAATCAATTCATAACAAGAATAATAATAAATACATGATAAAATCTATACAAAAAACTAAATTAAAGGAATAAAAATCCTAATTGTAGTGTTTTCTTGCCTCTCCTAAAGTTTTAAGGTCGTCTAAGGTGTCCAACATAATGTTTAAGGGTCCAATTTATAGTAGGACAAAGTTGTTCGATTTGAACTTGGGTCTGTGCCACGCCCCTAATCGTGGTGCCTAAGGTCCATAGCACTCCCTTATTGTAGTGACACAATGGTATTCCGTTTAACTGATCTAAATTTTGTTCTAACGTTCGTAGCTTACTAATTACTTAAAACATTCATTTTTGGTCGAATCTTGTCCTATGTGTTTGTCCATTATTTTCAATCCTTGTGGTGTTGTTTTCAATTAATTTACAGCTTGTGTATCATACATATATCATTATTATCAACTCACCAAGCATCCTATAGCATGAAAAACCATTAATAAGAGCTCAAAACAAACATACAATCCAACACGATGAACTAGAAACTTAAGCTGAGAATACTAATTTTGTCCTGTTGATCTTTAACTTAGTTTTGGCTCTTGGATTATTTCAATTAAACCTTAAAAACTATAAATAATTTGTTCCATACATAATTACACAATAATATCATTATGAACTCATTGCACAGGCTATAATTAATCGATATCAACCAGAGCAACACATAGCTCAAGCTAGTAATACTAGTTTTTTCGTCTAAACCCTAAGTGTCCAAATTGATTCCAAACTTATCTGAAACACACCTTAAAAATTATAATCAAGGATTTTAACACTTATATTCTCAATTATATCATTAACAATACATTAATCACGTAAAAAAATCCTCAAAACAAGGCTAAATAAGCCTGGATAGCAACACTGAGGTGCATAAATCCATCTTAGATCAGAATTCATTGACGCAGAAAATAGTTACAACATTATTTCTTCTAATCAACCCAATGGGTATTTATAGACTTATGAAAAGTTTATAGAATTATCTAAAAGCTTCCCTGTTCTCACTCTCTTATCTAAAAGAATTATCTAAAAGACATTGTAACTACAAATAAAATCGTAAAAAACTATTAACTACTTTGACTGTAAATTGTCAACATCTTAATAATGTCAACAAAATGAAGGTGAATCAATACTTTGGAACAATCGTCAAGGGTTGTTGGTCATGAAATAGTACTTCTGAAGCTGGTCTTACACTAGATTTCCTGGTTACTAAAGTGGATATAGATTTTAAACAATGGTCAAGGATGAACCTCTTTTCTTTTAGACCTTTGCAGTGATATTTTCCTTTGTCGAGGTTCATTCTTAAGGGACAAAAGGAAAGTGTAAATCCTTAACAAATTTTTGAAGAACTAAGATGAAGGAATAGATCTGTGGATACATTGTTAAAGCTATTGTTTTGTACTGATTCAGAGTGGAAGAAGTCTTCAATAGTTTCAATTTAATGATGTTTGTGAGATTTAAAATATTTTCATGAAATACTCCCAATCTCTTCGTAATGTATGATTTTGGCAGCTAAAATTGGGTATTTGCAACTAGTCTTTCTTTTGATCTCTCTTTAGATAGACTCACCTTGAGAAGTTCATTACAAACACCCAGTAGCTGGTCGATCAAGATGGATCGATGAACAGGAGGAGGGAGTGTGAGGTTGAATATGAGCTTGGAAATTTGTAAGATTTGATCTTTGATTTTCTATTTTAATTCCTTATTTTGTTTAGGATAGTTCTCTCATTTCTTTTTATTTGTTTTGGTTTGAATTTTTTTTTAATCCTGGATTATTTTGATCCAATTTGTAGTTTCTAGTATTTGTTTTGCAATAAAATGGGCCTGACCTAATTTTAATTATAAAAGTTGTAGGTATTTTTTTAAATTGCTTACATCAAAGAATAATAATATATGCTTACATTAACCTATTTGGAAGTAAAATAATTAGTTGATCATATAAATTTAATTTAAAGAAAATGAAATTTTCAAGAAAAATCTTTTTTCGTTAGAAGTAAGAAATTAAAGTTTGATACAACCAATTTGATATTTTCCTATTAAGAAATTAATAAATTTGATTTGTTATAAAGACAAAGTAATAAACTAAATGTAACTAAGGACAACCAAAGAGACAACTAGAGAGGAGAATGGATTAGTAGTGATATTTCACTTTTCTATTTTGTATGTCTATATTATAATGTAGCGAAATGGCTATTTATACCCAAATATATTCTTAGACACCAAGTTTATTACTTGTTTGCTAATGATATTACAGAAGCGATGAAAGTTCTTAGGTTTAAGGATGACTCAATGCACGACACGTGGCCATCCATCTGTTATATGACGCTCCCCTTGAATATCCATGTAAAAAAATATAGTGAATAGCTATCTCATTAAATATATTACTAGAAAAATTCAATAGGATAAAACCTTAGTTAAGAAAAAAAAGAATACAACATATATTCTCACTCCTTTGATAAAGACCCCCTATTCACATGGCTCAGTCTCCACACTCCAATCTTGTGAACTATCTTCTTAATGCACGAAGTTGGTGAAGATTTTGTGAATAAATATGAACAAATTTGTTGTACTTCAATATCATCGTTCCTCTAGAGATCATGTATGAAGAATAACTTTGGTGAGATATGCTTCATTCTGTCTCGTTTAATGAATCCTATATTTAATTGGGATTCAATACCTATGCTCCAATTACATCAGTATGATACTTCAAGAGCAGGAATGTAATACCCGTGCCTTTTCTTAGCTTGAAATCATCACCAGGATATTTGAACTTGCTTGGAAATATGAATTTAGTTTTGTACATGAGATATTTTTATTATTTTCACTTTCCATCACGTGGAAAATTGATTAAGCTTTCCATCGATACCAATTTCATCAAAATTCGGTGTCAAATGAGAAAGTTATGTCCGAAAAATCGCCCAGGTGCAATGGTAGAATGCGATGGACTGTCGGCCAATATCGTCGCATGAGGGAAATGGACCCACGTTCTGGAAATGTTTGACGGCGAGGTCCGATAGGCCGTTGCCCATATGACGTAACGTCGCACCCCCATTGTTGCAAATTTCTAGTGAGCCCCAGTATTGTTCCAGTCCAACGGCGAGGTCCGATGTACCATCGACCATGCGATGTACCCTCATGACCCACCGTTGGAAAAATCGTTCAGTGTTTCTAGGTCGTATTAACAGGGGTATTTTGATTATTTACCACCCTTCTATATATACCTATTTATTTACGATTTCAGCCACCTTTATCATTATTATTCCATAACAAAAAAATTAGGGTTTCTCTCTAAATTTAATCTCCAAGAACAAGATCCAATCTTCTTCAAGAACTAAAGGATTTCCAATTCTTCAAGTTCAAGAGCATCAAGAATCTTAACCCAGGTATGCATAGTGTTCATTCATGGATCCCTTTCATTTATGAAGTCCAAGTACCCCTTTTCTAAAACTCAAGTTATTGATTTTCTTTATGTTTTCATGATTTGGATGCTCATGTTCATGATGATAAATGTGAAATTGATTTCTATTCCATGATTTGAGGATAAATTCCATTTCGGTTGATTTGTATTGATAAAGATTTATGAAATCTCATGACTAAACCCTTGTATGATGAAATTGGGAGTGAACCATGATGATTACTTTCTATTCAATGATGTTTACATGTACTATGCCTACAATATATTTGATTAAATGCCTAGATGAAGGAAAATGCCTAACTAGCATGCTATCATGAAATCCCCTTTTATGTACAAGTTCATGCCTATTATATGTTTGATGAAATGCTTCAATAAATATATTATGGTAATTGTCATGTATTCAAGAATGTCAAGTCATGTCAGTTTCCTTCCATCGAGTCTTGGGGGTACTTGTACCCAAAACATTAGCTGTGTGCCTAGATCCATGTTATGTTTTCACGATACTCTCAGTCAAGCTATGACTCCTTAGACTTTAGAAAGTCTTATGACTCAGGAAATCTCCATGATCTCATGAACTTAGTCAGTTTTCAGATATCAATAGTATTCTGTCAGTCAACCAAATTTAGTAACTTAATCCATGCTCAGTTCTGTTCAGTTAATAATGTCCAGATTCTAATCGGATGGGAGTTGGAACTAGTAGTGAGTGAACCCAAGTATAGGGACACACACTATCAGATTAGGGTGTGATCCTTAAAAGTCATCCTTGCATTCCATAACTATCTAGCCAGCATAGGTTGAGACATCAACACTATCATATGAGGGTTGATGAGCTAAATAAGCACTGTCAGATAAGGGCCCCACCGTTCTCTTTTGGGAACACTATTAAATAAGGGTCACCCACAGCTTATCCTTACTAGTGGCGCAGTATTGACACCTTTCTAGTTGGGTTACAAATTGGACCCCAACTCAGCCATAGTGGAATATTAGGGGCCTGTCGGTTAAATACTACTTCCCACAGGTTCATGTCATAGAATCAGGACTGTTAGATATAGTTAATAACTATCAGTAAGAAGACATAGATAGTTCTTCAGATGTCAGGACTGTCAGATACAGTCAACTTAGATACAATACGGAACTCAGATAGTTCTATCAGATTCAGGACTGTCAGATACAGTTACTCATGTTATCAGTTATATTCAGATACAGTCATTCATGTTATCAGTTATATCAGTTATCAGTATTTCATATTATCAGTATTTAGTTGTTAGTATCCAGATTCAATAGTCATGTCATCACGGTACCAGTATCAGTTATTATGTCTTATGCATGCATTCTCACGCTCATGATAGTCAGTCAGGTATTGTTATTGTTCATACATATGAACCCCATAAATTTAACCTACCTCACATGCATAGTCGTACATTCAAAGTACTGACACATTCGCGTTATGGTGTCTTATACCATAGGTATAGAGACACAAGCTCCAGATCAGCAGTAGATTCTTATTTCATCAGTAAGAGTAGAAGTGAGTCCTCATCCTTTGAGGATATAATGATTATTTCTTCATTATCTAATTAGAGAGCCTATTAGACAGAGTTAGTTAGGGACATGTCCCATCAACTTTTTTTTCAGATTATTCAGACAGTGAGGCTTTCAGATTAGATATAGACTATTTTATTACAGACCTCAGTATTTCCAATTTTGTTTAGGGTATTATATTACCCCACACAGATGTTTTATTATTAAGTATTGAACCTTATGGCCTTTAAATTCATGTTTCCATATTATCATGATATACTATTCAGTGTACAGGTACAAATATCAGTCATGGGTTAGCTTATGGTCCTTCGGGGTCATGATCACCGTGTAGTATTCTGGTTCAACAGATTGAGGCATTACAAATTTGGTATCAGAGCCTAAGGTTCAATAGGGTCCTAGGAAGTCTGGAAGCCGCATCTAGTAGAGTCTTCTATATGGGAGTATTGCACGCCACATTTATGTGCAGGAGGCTATGAGATGTTTTAAGAACAGTTTCCCCTCTTTCAGTATTCATGTCGTGCAGTTAGAATAATCACGAGTCAGTCTCTCAATCTAATCCACGTCTTTTTTTAATTTCAGAAAATGCATCCCAAGAGAAGAAACCAGTCAACCCCTCAGCCCAAAGAACCTTTGGGCGATCATGTTTCTAATGTGGAGTTCAGGACCGCATTTACCACCCTTACTCAGTCAGTGAATGCCCATAATGAATGACCAGCTATCGTTTTGGCCAATATAGTGGCCAATTCAGCTTCTGCTAGGACTCGAGACTTCACCTGAATGAATCCCCCAGTCTTTTCAGGTCTAAGACAGATAAAGACCCATAAAAATTTCTAGATCGAGTTTAGAAGGCGATAGATATTATGAGGGTGACTACTGTTGAGAGTGCTGAGGTAGCTGGATATCAGTTGCAGGATGTGGATCACACTTAGTTCAAGCTGTGGAATTTAGAAAGGGCAGAAGATACAGGGTTATTTGAGTGGGAGAAGTTTGCTTTAGCTTTCCTTGATCGATTCTTTCCCCTAGAGCGTAGGTAAGCCAAGGTGTTAGAGTTCATCAACCTCAAGTAGGGAAATATGACAGTGAAAAAATATTCTCTCAAGTTTACTCAATTAGATAGATATGCCCATCATGTGGTTATAGATAGCATGGAAAGGATGAGTAAGTTCATCTCAGCGGTGAATGACAATGTGGTAAATGAGTGCAGATCTGCTATGCTAAACAGTGACATGACCTTAGCTAGACATATGACCCATGCTCAGCAGATGGAGATGAAAAAAAATTAAGATAAGGGAGAAATATAATAAGAGAGCATATACAAGTAGTTTTACTTCACTCAGCCTAATTTAGAAGGAGGAAACCGTTCTCAGTTTCATCTTAAGTCATCAGCTCCAGCTCCCTCTATAACCAATGCTCCAATTCCTAAGTTTAGATAGGGTAACAGAGAGGCAGTGTTAGCAGTGCTCGAACAAATTATCTTTGTCAAACTTGTGGTAAGAACCACAAGGGTATGTGCAGAGCTGGCAGTGATATCTATTTCAATTTTAGCAAGCCAGATCACAGATTCAGAGACTACCCTCAGTCAAGTTATTAGAGTCATCTTTGCTCTTCAGCTCAGTCCGGTTGCCCAAATCAGCAGGGTGCCACTTCCAGTGCTACTATTAGGAAACACCCAAATTGTCTCTATGCTCTTCAGACTTGACAAGATTAGGAAAATTCTCCTAATGTAGTTGTTGGTACATTACAGATCTTTCATGTGCATGTTTACTCTTTGCTTGATCCAAGAGCTTCTTTATCTTTTGTTACTCCTTATATAGAAGTTGATTTTGGAATCAGTCTCGAAATTCTAGTAGAGACCTTTTCAATCCCTACTCTAGTGGGTAAAACTATCTTAGCTCGGTGGGTATGTAGGAACTGGCTGGTTATGATATTTCAGAAAGTCACGTCAGCAGACTTAGTCGAATTAGAGATGACTGATTTTGATGTCATTCTCAGCATGGATTTGCTTTATTCCTGCTATGCTATAGTCGACTGTAGAAAAAAAAAGTCCAGTTTCAGTTCCTGAATAAACCCTTAATTGAGTGGAAGGGTAGTGTATCCACTTTCAGAGGTAAACTTATTTCCTAACTTCGGGCAAGGAAAATGATATCCAAGGGAGGTGTCTATCATCTTGTTCATGTTAAACATTACAGTTCTAAGAATCCTAGTATTGAATTAGTTCCAGTTGTAAGCGAATATTCAAATGTGTTTCCTGAAGATCTTCCAGTACTTCCTCCCAAAAGGGAAATAGACTCCGATATTGATCTTCTTCCAGACACTCAGCCTATCTCTATTCCGCCATATAGAATGGCACCAACAGAACTTAGAGAGTTAAAAGAATAGTTGAAGGATCTCTTAGATAAGGGATTCATTAGACCCAACGTTTCCCCATGGGGTGCACTAGTCTTATTCATGCGCAAGAAATATAGTTCCCTCAGAATATGTATAGCCTACTGTCAACTCAATAAAGTCATGGTCAAGAATATGTATACTTTTCCCATAATCGATGACTTGTTTGACCAACATCAGGGTACTATCTATTTCTCAAAGATAGACCTCAAATTCTGCTATCATCAGCTCAAATCCAGAGAATATGACATTCCAAAAATAGCTTTCCGTACTCGGTATGGTCACTTTAAATTTCTACTCCTGTCATTTGGTCTTACCAATGCCCCAGCTATTTTTATGGACTTGTTGAACGGTGTGTTCAAGAAGTACTTGGACACATTTTTCATAGTCTTCATAGATGATTTTCTGGTCTATTCCCACACTGAGCACGATCATGCAGACCATCTCAGAATAGTACTTTAGACTCTAATAAATCATCATCTATTTTCCAAATTCAGCAAGTGCAAATTTTAGCTAAGGTCAGTAGCATTCCTTGGCCATAATGTTTCTGGTGATGGCAGTAGAGTAGATCCTCAAAAGATGGAAGCAGTAAAAAACTAGTCTCACCCTATCTCTCCATCACATATCAGGAGTTTCTTGGGTCTGGCTGGCTGTTATAGATGGTTTGTTGAAGTATTTTCTTTGATTGAATCTCCTATGTCTATATTGACTCAGAAGAAGGTCAAATTTCACTAGTCAGATCCTTGCAAGAAGAGTTTTCAGGAGTTTAAGACTCAACTCACCTCAGCTCTAGTTCTAGCTCTTCCAGATGTTTAAGATAGGTTCGTGGATTATTTTAATGCATCCAGAGTGGGTTTAGGTTATGTCCTCATGCAGCATGGTAAGGTCATAGCGTACGCCTCCTCAAAGTTAAAGCCCCATGAGAAGAAATATCCTACTCATGACCTTGAATTAACAGCCGTAGTCTTCACCTTACACATTTTGAGGAATTAATTATACGGTGTTCATGTGGACGTCTTCACAGATCATAAGAGTCTTCAGTATGTCCTTTCTCAGAAAGATCTCAATCTTCATAAGAGAAGGTGGTTAGAGCTATTGAAATATTATGACATGAGTGTCCTCTATCATTCGGGCAAGGCCAACATTATGGCCGACACTCTCAGTAGACAATCTATGGGTAGTGTTTCTCATTTTGAGAATAGTAAAAAGAAGTTAGCTCAAGAAGTCCATCAGCTTACTAGACTAGGCGTTCGCTTAGTCGATTCCTTCCGAGGGTGGCATATGCGTTCAGAGTGGCTCAAAATCATCTCTAGTTTTTGAGGTAAAAGAAAAACAAGATAGAGAACCCAGCCTTGTAAAGTTGGAAGAGTAAGTAAAAAATAAAAAATAGAGGTTTTATTCCAAGGGGGAGATGGCGTCCTCCGTTGTCAGGGTCGTCTATGTGTTCCAAGTGTAGATGACTTAAGGCAGCGAATTCTTGCAAAAGAGCATGGTGTGCTTTACTCTATTCGTCCAGCGGCCATAAAGATGTATCAAGACTTGTGGGAGACCTATTGGTGGAGTGGGATGAAGAGAGATGTTGCAGAGTTTGTGGGTAAGTGCTCTATATGTCAGTAGGTTATGATAGAGCATCAGAAGCCTAGTGTTTCTATGCAAGAGTTCAGTATTCTTACTTGGAAGAAGGAAGCTGTAAACATGGGCTTATTGACGAGTTTGCCTCGAACTCATTGTCTGCATGATTCAGTCTTGGTCATTATAGATAGAATGACCAAATTAGATCACTTTCTTCCAGTTCATACCTCTTATTCTGCCAAGGATTATGCCAAGCTCTACATCAAGGAGCTGATCAGATTGCACGGTATTCTATTATCTATTATCTAAGACATAGGTACCCAATTCACCCTTCATTTTTGGAAAGCATTCAAAAAGGGTCTTGGTACCCAAGTTCATCTCAGTACGACCTTTAATCCCTAGACAGATGGTTAAGCAGAAAGGACTATTCAGACTCTAGAATATATGCTAATGCATCTGCAATTGATTTTAAGGATAGTTGGGATGACCATTTGCCTTTGATTGAGTTTGTATACGACAATAGCTATCATTCCAGTATTCAGATGGCTCTATTCGAAGCTCTCTATGGTAGGATATGTATATCTCTGATTGGTTGGTTCGAAGTTAGTGAGGCCTCAGTTATAGGGACTGACTTGGTATTTGATGCCTTAGAGAAAGCCCAGCTAATAAGAGAAAGACGTCGGGCTTCTTAGAGCCGACAAAATTCTTATGCATATTTTCATAGAAAGGATCTCGAGTTCAATATTGGTGATCATGTATACGTCAAGATCTCTCCAATGAAGGGAATGAAGAGATTCGGTAAGAAGGAAAAGCTTAGTCCCCGATATATCGATCCCTTAAAGATTCTCAGTCGTTTTGGCAAGGTAGCTTATGAGCTCGAATTGCCTTCATATCTAACCTCAGTTCATCTAGTCTTCTATGTCTGTTTACTCAAGAAGTGCATAAGTGACCCATCAGTCATAATCCCTATTCAGAGCATTGATGTTCAGAATAGCCTCTCTTATGAAGAGATTTTAGTTGAAATCCTACACTATCAGACTCATAGATTGAGGAACAAAGAAGTCCCTCTAGTTAAAGTTCTTTGGTGAAATAAGTCCGTCGATGGAGCTACTTGAGAAGCAGAAGCAGATATGCGTACCAAGTATCCTCATATCTTCCCCGCAAACTCAGATCAAGATCAAGGTAATAGTTCTCCTTAAGCTTACTCAGTTTCATGTTCAGTATTCATCACAAACGTGGTATTCAGTTTTATGTTCATGTTCTAGTATAAACTTGGTGTCAAACACCATTGCATATTCAGTCATGCATTCATGTACCAGCTCAGTTATGAAATCATGCATTCTCATTGTGAGAAACTTAGTTCTTTAAGAACACTCAGTTATGCATGCATGAATCAGTTATACATGCATCAGATACGCATATTTAGTTTTATATGTTAAGTTTTTTAGTCATGAGATCATAATCAAGTTATTCATTTTTAGTTCATGTTCAGCTTGTCGTTTTCCCCGCAGTCAGTCTCATTCGAGGATGAATGTTCTCAAGGGGCAGATATTGTAATACCCGTTCCTTTTCTTATCTTTAAAATCATCACCAGGATGTTTGAACTTTCTTTAAAATACGAATTTATTTTTGTACACATGGTATTTTTGTGATTTTCACTTTCCATCATGTGGGAAATTGATTAAGCTTTCTATCGATACCAATTTAATCAAAATCTGGTGTCAAATGAGAAAGTTATGTTCGAAAAAGAAAACACTAAAAAATCGCCCAGGTGCGATGGTAGAAGGCGACGGACCGTCAGACAATATCATCACATAGGGGTAGTGGACCAGCGTTCTGGAAATGTTCGACGGTGAGGTCCGACGGACCGTCGCCCATACAACGTAATGTCGCACCCCTATCGTTGTAAATTTTCAGTGATCCCCAATATTGTTCTAATCCAATGGCAATGTCCGACGTACCATCGACCATGCGGCATACCATCGCGACCCACCATCGGATAAATCATTCAGTGTTTCTAGGTCATATTAACAGGGGTATTTTGGTCATTTTCCATCCGTCTATATATACCCATTTATTCACTATTTCAGCCACTTTGGTCATTATTATTCCACAACAAAAAAATTAGGGTTTCTCTCTAAATTTAATCGCCAAGAACAAGATCCAATCTTTTTCAAGAACTAAAGGATTTCCAATTCTTCAAGTTCAAGAGCATTAAGAATTTTAACCCAGTTGTGCATAGTGTTCATTCATAGACCCCTTTCATCCATGAAGTCCAAGTATCCCTTTTCTAAAAATCAAGTTATGGATTTTCTTTATGTGTCCATGATTTGGCTGCTCATTTTCATAATGATAAATGTGAAATTGATTTCTATTCCATGATTTGAGAAAAAAATTTCATGTGGGTTGATTTGTATTGATAAAGATTTGTGAAATCTCATGACTAAACCCTTGTATGATGAAATTGGGAGTGAACTATGATGATTACTTGCTATTTAATAATTTTGACATGTAGTATGCCTACAATATGTTTGATTAAATGCCTAGATGAAGGAAAATGACTAACTAGCATGATATCATGAAATCCCGTTGTATGTACAAGTTCATGCCTGTTACATGTTTGATAAAATACTTTAATAAATATATTATGGTGATTATCATGTATTCAAGAATGTTAAGTCATGCAAGTTTCCTTCCATCGAGTCCTGGGGGAACTTGTACCCAAAACATTAGTTGTGTGCCTAGAGCCATGTCATGTTTTCACGATACTCTCATTCAAGCTGTGAATCCTTAGACTTCAGATTGTCTTATGACTAAGTAAATCTCCATGATCTCATGAAATCAGTCAATTTTTAGATATCAGTATTATTTCATCAGTCAACAGAATTCAGTAACTCAGTCCATACTCAGTTCAGTTTAGTTAATAATGTACAGATTCTAATCAGATAGGTGTAGAAATTAGCACTGAGTGAACCCAAGGATGGGGACAGAAACTATCAGATAAGGGTGTGATCTTTAGAAGTCATCCTTGTATTTCGAAACTATGTAGCCAGTATAGATTTAGACATCAACACTATTAGATGAGTGTTGATGAGGTGGATAAGCACTGTCTGATAAGGTCCCCACTGTTCTCTTTTAGGGACACTATCAAATAAGGGCCACCTACAACTTGTCCTTACTGGTGGCGCGGTATTGACACCCTTCAAATTGGGGTTACAAATTGGACCCCAACTCAGCCATAGTGGCATATTAGCGGGAAAATAGATTAAACACTATTTCCCATAGTTTTATGTTGCAGAATTGGGACTGTCATATGTAGTCAATCAATCTCAGTAAAAGAACTTAGATAGTTTTTCAGATTTCAGGACTGTCAGATATAGTCAACTCAGATACAGTACGAAACTCAGATAGTTCTATCAGATTTAGGACTGTCAGATACAGTCACTCATGTTATAAGTTATATTTAGATATAGTTATTCATGTTATCAGTCATATCAATTATCAGTATGTCATGTTATCAGTATTTAGTTGTCAGGATCAAGATTCAGTAGTCATGTTATCCCATTACCAGTATCAGTTATTATGTCTCAAGCATGCATTCTCATGCTTATGATAGTCAGCCAGTTAGTGTTATTGTTCATGCATATGAACCCCATGCATTTAACCTACCTCACATGCATACCAGTACATTCAAAGTACTGACACATTCATGCTATGGTTTCTTATACATAGGTATATAGACATGAGCTCCAGATTAGTAGTAGATTCTAGTTTCATCAGTCAGAGTAGAAGTGAGTCCACATCCTTTGAGGACACGATAATTATTTCTTTATTATCTCATTAGGCAGCCTATTATATGGAGTTAGTTGGGGACATGTCGCATCAACTCCTTATTCAGATTATTTCGACAGTAGAGGCTCTCAGACTTGATACAGACTATTTTGTTGCAGACCTCAGTATTTCCAATTTTGTTTTGGGTATTCTATTACACCACACAGATGTTTTATTATTCAGATTATGTTCAGTATCGAACCTTATGGCCTTTTAGTTCATGTTTCCGCATTATCACGTTATACTATTTACTGATAGGTGCAGATATTAGTCATGGATTAATTTACGGTCCTTTGGGGTTATGAGCATCATGTAGCATTCCGGTTTAGCAAATCGGGGCATTACAAGGAAACATCTTATTCTTTTTTGGAGGTCAAAATGATTTTTTACTCACTTCAAGTGATCGAATAATTATTGGAATACATAAAGAATGTAAATTTTCAATATAAAATTATTTCAAAATCATCTCAGTATAGGCAAATTGGTCGATGAAGACCCCATGTGCTAAATATTCAATTTGTAGGACAAGACAAAGTTGTCTTTTCAAAGTCTTCCATCTCAAATTCTTTCTTTAGATATTAAATTTCCTTTTGGACCACTTCTGAATTTTTAATGAGATTTATGTCATTAACGTAAAAAATAGTTTAACAAACTTTGATTTTGCTTTAATAATAAAAATACATGAAAAAATGACATTATTTATATTAACTTCATTTGTCAAGTACTTGATAAGAAAAAATACTGCATACACCCTAATTATCTTAGATTGTATAACGATCTTTGTAGTCCGATTGAGTAAATTTCTCAAGATTTTGAACTATATGCTTCATGCATCTTTAATTGTCTTTGAATTTTAATATAAGTTTCATTATCAAGTGAACCATAACGATACACTAAAATTAGATCCATTAGATGTATTTCAAGGCTTTCATGTATAGTTAAGTTGATGAGATATCAAAATGTTATTGCATTCTTAATAGGTATATATGTTTCTTTATATTTGACATGGGGTATTTGAGAGAATCCTTCTGCAACAAGCATGTTGTGTATCTTACAATTTCATTTATCTCATTTATTTTTTGTAGAAAGAACCATTTATGAACAATTGATTTTACACCATCAGAGTTTGGACTACAGGTCCAACAACCTTTTGTTTAGTGAGTTCAATTATGATTTAATTACATCTTGCCATTTTAGCCAATCACATCTTTGTCGATATTCTTTGATAGATAGAGGTTCAATTTCCTCAGTGTCTTGTGTAATATTTAGTGCAACATTATATGCAAAAATATTATCCATTGTAATTTTTAATAGACTCAAATTTATCCCATTACCAGTAAAACTCATCAAAAGTTCATTATTCAGTTGGATCTCGAGTTCAATGATTTCTTCAAGAATAGCAGAATTAATCATATCGTGAACTTCTTCATGAGATTCTTTTATCAGGTTACATTAATAATTTTTGTTCTTCTTTTGCTAGGATTTTTATCCTTCAAGCCCAATTGTCTGCCGCACTTTCAAGCGTGTTGAAATAACCTAGGTTTTGGCCCTTAGAAATTTCCTTAGCGTTGAGCTCACTGTCCTTGTAATGACTCATGATAAAAGTCATATAGTCTGAGTATGGTTCAGGTTACCTAACTTGCAAGATTTTCAGTGATGGTGATTGGGTTTCTATTGTGGTTATGGTTTAGTGGTACGGGTCGTTAGGTGTGGTGATGGGATTTTTGGACAATCCTACATCAAATTAGAAATATAGTAAATTTACTTGTCTTTGAGTATGAGTGGCTCAGTAAGATTTGTGAGGATAGGTTATGAGTCGTTGCGAGAAGTTGTATGTTTTCCAGTGTTAATCCCTTTGTATTTTGTCTTGGGTATGACTAAAACCATATGATTCGTATGGTCTGGTCATGAGTGGGGGATAAAGAGTCGTATGGTGGATAGTGTATGGGTGTCCAACTCACTGTATTGGTGATAACTCAATGGTACGATTCGTATGTTATGATCATGAGTCACGGGATCAACTCGTAACCACCTGTGCTATTTTTACAGTTTCAAGTTAGAGGTATTCTGGACATTTCTCCCTTTTAACCCCCTTTGTTACCACAATATAAGACACCTTTGGGGACTTCATTAAACTATTATTCCCAATCAAACACTTTTAAAAATCTCTCTCAAACTCTTAGTTCAAGCAAAGGCTAAAATTTCTTCAAGATAATAATTAAGGCTTTCAAGGGTGGTTTTTATTCGTCTTCCTTGGTGTCTAAGGCATTTTACTCTACCTCATTGTTATTTTACAAAGAGAATGTGTTTTAATGTATGATTTTCATGATATTGTTATGGTTTGAAGTAATGATTGGGTTTCTTGGATGTTCATGATGTTGACACCTAATTTTTCCCTCCACATTTGAAATTAGTTCTTGAATTTCTCAATTTTAAATAATTTACAAATATTTATTTTAAGTTATTTTGAAATAAATTTCAGCCCTACCTTTTGAATTTAGATAAAATTAATTTATTTAGTGTTTAATTATACATGATCATATAATTATCAGTTAACGAATATGCTTAAGAATATATTTAAAGTGAAAAGTTTAATTAAATTGCAAATATTCAACTTTTTCAAGATCAATGAAAATAAGAAATTGAAGACATAATTAGTTTTTTAATTTTTATTTATTTATTTATTATTATTATTAATGTTATTATTATTTTTATTGTTGGTATTTAAAAAAAGAAATAAAATAATTGTATTTTATTTTGAAATTATTGAATTTGAGAAACTTATCAAATTAATTAAAATTTAATTTTGTCTCAATTTTGTTCAATTAATTCAATTAATTCAATTGTGGCCATTTTTATAAAATGGTTATAGTTTTTAATTGTACTCCCTTGATTAACCTAATCTTCCCTTTTGACCCCAATTTCCCTTTTAAAAATTGACCTAATTCTAACCTAGCCAATTACACCATCCTAACCAACAATAACATCAACAACATCAGCCCACCATAACTCCATTCCAATATATCCTTCCCCATAAGACCGACCCAACATCAACTGACCCAGCGTAAACCCCTTTTCTTTCCCCTTAACAGCGTATAACCAAAAAAAAACAGCGTATAAGCAGCAACGACTTCAACATCAACAAAGCAACAACCGACACCAACATAGCTTTAAACAAACACTAATAATGGCAAAACCAATCCCAACAGCTCCAACCAAAAAATGCTAACAATGTTCAAACGACAAAAACCTTCAATGATAACAACAACGCAAACCCGATTCAATCGAAGTTCGACGTAAACCCATCAATAGTGTCCATCAACAGCTACGTGCAACAGTGAACAACTTCAACGTCAACACCAACAAAATTGTGGACCCTAGTCAACCTAGTAATTTTTGGTCAATTATTCATTTTCCCCTGCAGTACAACTATTTTTTGGCCAAAGTTTCATCAAATCTTCCTTTCTCAGTCCATGTTCCACCTTTTGGAAAGAAGCTAACAAATACACATCTCTATCTTTGCGTGTGAACTTTTCATACTGATTTTTTAGTCCAAATACCATTAATGGCTTTCGTCTCACAGCGGATGTAAAATTGGTAAGAAATAATTTCAAAATTTTGGGTTTGAAGTCCACTATTTTCAAATACAAAATTCTAATTCTTTTCCCTATAAATAGAGGTTGAAGAATAGAGGAAAAGGGGGATTTTTCCAAAAAAATTGAGGATTCGAGAGGTGCATGCTTCTAATCCTATGTAACCAAGAATTCTAGAAGAAACTGACTCAAAAATTCTATTTCGACAACAAATTAAACTCCAAAGAGTCAAAATTTAAACTCAAGTGGTGGAATTCCATCGGCAAGGTTTGTTGTCCCTTTTGCTGCTCCGAAAAAAGTTAAACACACCTTTTCTATTTTTATCTATTTTTTCTTCTTAATTTTTTTATGAGTAGTGATTTTATTGTTATGATAGTAATTGCGGGATTGTTCGTTGTAGAGGCTCTAAAGGCCATAGGATCTTCTGTGCGATGAAACTTGTGGTTATTTTTATGATTTGATCAGTTGTTTCAGATTAATATACCTCATTTTAGCTTTCCTTCAATTACACTTACCCTTTGATTGTCATGCTTTACTAGTGTTGAAGTATGATGAAATAGGAATACTTGAAGAATTATGTCTCTTTGCGAATCTAGATTTAAGTTTGATTTTATTTTGTATCCTAATGAATTTTAGATGTCTGTAGCCTCATTGGTGTAAATACGTTTGAATTCAAATATCTTAAATGATATCCCTTCAAGTTTTGTAACAAGTGATGTGTTTGATTCGTAGCCAAAATTAGAAAGTAAATGAAGATTACTGATGAATTTTTAAGCTGGTCTTATAGAAAGTAAATGAAGATTATTGATGAATTTTTAAGCTTGTCTTAATAATAGACGCTCAAATCTGGTTTGACTATATTAGTTCAATATTATGTTATCTCATCATGTGTTTGGTCCATGCTATAGATTTACTTTTCTAAACCTTGGCATATTCTTTTTGGTTTTCTACTTTGGGCAAATTATGAAATGATGAATGATTTCAGTTATAGCGTCTTCAAAAATCTATCATACTAGCTATTATGTTTATAGTTCCCAAACTGTGTTTGTTTGGTATTCTGTGTGTTTCAATTTGAAATTTGTGAATCGATTTCCTAGTTTATTAAGTTGGTAATAGACAGAAGTGTGCCTTACCTTTGCAACTGTTTGTTTACTTTCTGATAAGTTAGAGCAGATTACTAGGTATTTTCTTTCTTTAACATGATAATTTTATAGTTAGTTTCTTTATTTAAAGTATGATTTTCAAGATTTGTGGGCTGATCAGTTTTGTTTTCAACTTGTTTGAGATGTTACCACATAACTTGTTCTTTTCTTCCTTAATTTTACTAGTAAAATAAGATTGAATCCTATTTCAACTAGTTATGTATTTCTCTCCCATGATACATGCGTTCAATTTTAGTTTTAAAGGTTTGATTGAATGATTATGTCTGTGGTGAACATGTTATCAAGACATTTGGTTAATGATAATCGATTCTTTGAAGTATATTGTAATATTAGTTGATTGCTTGTTTATTTCACTTGTTTCTGATTGATGTGATACTCAATGAGTCCAATTGGACTCTGATGATAGGCGAATTTACACGCCTATATCAATATATTTTGCCCATATTTTAGCCTAGTTTTGAGAACAAATTATATATTTCATGCACTTTTAGTCCTTTTTCCTGTAAATGAGCTAACAAACATGATTAGTAAAGTTTCAGGTATAAATGATGCAAAATTCAGCATTTTATGGCTTACTTGACGCAAAAGAAAGCTCACGAAGAAAGGAAAAGGAGTGTACACGCCTAAGGACCAAAACTGCTGCATGAAAAATCTGTTCCGGGCTAAAACAGCATTTCTGAAGACTTTGGGGACTT
The DNA here is from genome assembly GCA_030864225.1 of Capsicum baccatum var. pendulum. Classification (NCBI taxonomy): domain Eukaryota; kingdom Viridiplantae; phylum Streptophyta; class Magnoliopsida; order Solanales; family Solanaceae; genus Capsicum; species Capsicum baccatum. The sequence goes on along the minus strand of CM061560.1, from coordinate 256,616,364 downwards.
ACAGACACATAGCTGGATTTGGACAATGATACATTAACCTAGTACAATTGGGTTATGTATTTCATTAGTTTATTTGGATTATGATAATGTTACATTAACCTAGTACATTTGGGTTAAGTATTCCATTAGCCTAGTAGGATTTGGTTATTTGTTTCATTAGCGTAGTAGGAGTAGGATATGAGTATTATAAATACCCTATCATGCTAGAGATTTCTATTCATTCCTCTCTTAACAATTCATCTTCTAATCTACTCTTCTAATCTTTTCATTAATTCTATTTTTCTTCTTCTATTCATCTATTCTTATTTACCGCAACAAGAGAATTGTTACTTTTGCCTTGGAATTCATGCCACACGCCTACCACCTAAGCTACACAAAAATTACTCAATCTTGTGGTATAACAACAATGTCAATCGTGATCTCCTTCGCATTCATGGGTAACTAAACTTCTTTGTTGGGGTTATGGAAGCCGAATGAGTTACTATCTATTGCTGTGAGTTTATGAGTTCGTGACACGTATGATGCTTATATCGTTATTCTCTTCATCTTAATGCAAATTCTTGTGGCTGCAGACGCATAGAATAACACCAGTATAACATTTAACTTTTTCGAAAGAAAGGTTATCTGTCTGGAAAAGAGATAATGTCAAGGTAGTAGGACACCCTTTCCTATTAAAAAGCTAGTGCCGTAACTGGACTAACGTCTTGGAGAATTCATACCGTTAGACACGCTTTAAGCTCGAAAGAGTTAAAGTGAAATAATCCTCGAATAGGTCGAAAGACGCCTGGATTTACCATCGAATACAATTCTCTATAAGCACATGCATGTCTGAATTCAACACACTCATAGCCAATAGAGACGTATAACTCAGAAGGTGGACATAACCCCAACGCTTCAATTCTCATTGTTTCACAACTTACGTAACAATCCTTTTCTTTTTACCTTGCTATTTTCAGTTTTTACTTTAATATTTGGTTACACATTACAATCGCCCTTTTTACGAGACTTGCACCAAAAGTCTAGTAACCGTTGCTTACCTATTGACCAAGCTATTCCCTGTGGGATCGATACCCAACCCAGGTTGGGTTCTATATTTGCTAACGACCGCTTTACATTCCTAAGAGAGCTGTAGATTGAGCGTTATCAAAAATTGGCGCCGTTGACGGGGAATACGAGTGTCAATCAAGTTTGTGATAATTACTAGACCCTTTGGTAGTTTTTTTTTTGTTTACTGCAGGTTTTTATTCAGTGCATGCCCCATACTAGAAGTTCTGGTCAACCGTTATTACCTATAAATCCTGAACCACAACGCATTGGAAGAATGGAAGCACAAGCAGAAATCGAAAGGATGGCTGCTCAACAGGAACAAGAAATATTGGTTGCCCTTTCCGCTGCCCAAGTACACCAACAAAACATTGATAACCCTGGGCGAGCAACAAATCCTGACGATGAGGATTTAGGTGATGACGAGTTACTAAACCCTAGGCGTGATGCTGAAATTATAACACCTGCCAACCGAAGAGATCGAGAAGCTCTGTTTAGGTATGATTGCCAACCTATGCAGCCAGCTTTCGACGATGATGATGATGATCTTGATGGTGCCGGAGCCACTGGGGCCATAATTCCACCACTATTAGCGCCCGGAGCCAAGTTCAACATCACAAGCACCATGATTCAGTTATTGCAACTCAAGGGATTATTTGGTGGACTAGCAGGCGATGATCCGAATATGCATCTCATCAACTTTATTTCTACATGCTAGTCGTTTGACAATCCTGGTGTTGGTCAGAATGCAATTCGATTACGTCTATTTTCATTGTCTCTGTCTGGGGAGGCAACATATGGTTGAATGGGCTGACTCCTGATTCTATTACAAATTAGAGGCAATTGAGAGACACTTTCCTAGAAAGATTCTTTCCGCCATCCAAGAGGGCGCAATTGAGAGATGAAATCAGCAACTTTCGTCAGCTTCCCACTGAAGCTCTTCATGAAACATGGGAGAGGTTCAAGACAAAGCTAGCGAGCTACCCAAACCATCACATGACCAATGTTCACCTAATGGAGATCTTGTATAGGGCCTTGAATTCAATAACTAAACCAGTGGTGGATAATGCAGCTGAAGGATCATTCATGGACCTCACCTTTGGTCAAGCAAGCAATATGCTAGATCGTATGACGAAACAAAGTAGATCTTGGCATACCAGGGATTCTGAGGTAGCAAGCCCCACTTTATCTATTGGCATGACTGCAGACCAAAGAAGAAGAGAAGAAGAACGTGATCAAGATATGGCGCATTTGAAAACACAAATGGATCTTTTTACAAAGCATTTATTATTAGGGAAGACCGAAAAAGTGAAAGCTATTGCGTCAAAAGGAAGAGACGAATCTGATTCGGAAGATGAGGCCAACTACTTGAACAATCAGGGGGGTTTCCGCGGGAATGCCCAAGGAAACCAAGGTCGGAACTATTATGATAAATCTGGAAACAAGGACCAAGGTAGTTGGAAGAACAAGAATGAAAAGAGTGGTTTGTACGTTTCCCCTGGTAGACGTGACACCACCACATCTAATTCTGGAAGTATGGAAGACATGATGGCTAAATTATTGAAAGAAGTGGAAACAACGAGCGTGGGAGTAACAGAGGTAATCAATGATTTGTCCTCCATGAAACAATTAGTTGATTCACATTCCACTTCTATCAAGCAAATAGAACAGCAATTGAGCCAACTTTCACTAGCACTCAATCAAAGAAAGGCCGGCACTTTACCTAGCGATACTGTGCCAAACCCAAGGAATGACGGGTCATGCATGGCCATCACTACCAGAAGTGGTAAGGTGCTGGAAACTTCAGCAAAAGGCAAGCAAGTGGTTGACGAAGTTGCGGACATGGATGACAACACAAAAGGAGAAGATGCCGCAGCACCCACTCCTGACGTCAAGGACGCCACATCCAGCACTGTGCAACCTGAAAAAGTGGAAAAACGGAAGCAAGAGGAGAAGAAAACCGTGGAAAGAACACTTCCATACCCACCACCACCTTTTCCCCAAAGATTAAAGAAGGTGGCGGATGATACAAAGTTCAGCAAATTCATGAATATGTTAAAGCAGCTAACCATTAATGTTCCATTGGTGGAGGCACTTGAACAAATGCCTGGATATGCAAAATTAATGAAGGACCTGTTGACAAAGAAGCGGGCATCAAGTTATGAGTTAGTGGATAATGTTCATCATTGTAGTGCAGTTGCTACCCGATCAATAGTTCAGAAGAAGGCCGACCCCGGAACTTTCACTATTCCTTGCACTATTGGATCGTTGGGTTTTGCCAAAGCATTGTGCGATCTAGGTGCTAGCATAAATTTGATGCCACTATCCATCTACAAGAAGTTGGGGCTAGGCGATCCGACACCAACCAATATGAGGCTCGTGATGGCTGATAGGTCGGTAAAAAGACCTGTGGGTATCTTGAATGATGTGTTGGTGAAGGTTTCTTCATTTATCTTTCCTGCAGACTTCGTTATTCTGGATTGTAAGGAGGATTTTGAAGTTCCCATAATCCTGGGACGTCCTTTCCTGGCAACCGGAAGCGTGCTTATTGACATGAAAGATAATGAGCTTTTGTTTCGAATTAATGACGAAGTAGTACGGTTTGATATATGTAAAGCCATGAAGCAGCCCAGCGATATGAATGAGTTATCTGTAGCTGATGTTCATCAAGAGGATATGAAAGCATTATCTATAGAGAAACAGCCTACTGTTGAGCCATTGTCTGCTGCGCCACTGAATGTTGAGCATGAGGATAATGAAGATTATGTAGAACTTATGGGTGATCTAACAGAAATAGAGTCTTATACTCCTAAGCAACCGGACTGTGATCTCAAGAATCAACCAACAGCGAAGACTTCCATTGACGAGCCACCAATGCTAGAATCGCAAGAGCTCCCCGATTATCTAAGGTATGTGTTCTTGGAAAGTAGAAATATACTTCCAGAGAATGCAGATGATTTAAGTGAACAACACGTAGAGGCTCTCATCTCTGCTCTGAAGAGATACAAGAGAGCTATGGGGTGGACTATTGATGATATAATTGGTAACTCTCCGGAGAAACATATGAGCCAGCTCGAAAAAGATCGCATGCCCACAAGTAAGCCTCATTGTCATCTAAATCCTTTCAGAAAATGATCCACCATTTACCTCAATGAAGTCTGAGTACTCGAGGTAACTATGTCGTGCCACGACAATAAATAAGGCGCTATATGGGAGGCAACCCATCGTTTATCATTTTTCATTTATTGTTTATCGTTTTGTCTTTCTTTCGTTCTAGTACTTGTTTTGTTTTTGATAAATGAAAATCCAAAAATAAGAGTCGTGCCACGACTAAAACTAAGGCGCTTGGTGGGAGGAAACCCATCATACTAATGGTTTTCATTGGTTTTGAGCAAATATAGGTGCGAGAAGTATTCAACGAAGAGATTCGTTTCACATGACGATTTGGACGTATTATATGGAAAAGGTGGTAAGTTAGGTATAAGGATGCATAAGGTTATGGATTGAGCATTGCTCATGCCAAAATAGGCATTGAGGAAGGCTAGGCCTAGGTAAAACTAGGCCACGAACAATGCAAAACCTATCCTATAGCCTAAGGTCTCGGAATCTAGTGTGCTATACACTATGCGCCGCCCATTCTTAAGTATGCTTTTGACTATGCGCCGCCTATGCTATGGCATTAGGTCTTAGGATCTCATATGCCATAGACTATGCGGTGCATATGTCTCAAAATGCCATAGACTATGCGGCGCATATGTCTCTAAATGCCATAGACTATGCGCCGCATATACCATGACTATGCCGAGCATTATGCGCCGCATATGTGGCATTTTTGTCTCCAAAACCGATTGTAAATGGGTCAAAACCCAACCCATTCTCTTCCTATATAAGGGGACTTAGTCTTGAAACATAACCACATTAGAAATTGACCCAAAAGCGCCGCACATCCATCCAAATCATCTCAAAATTTCTCTTTTTGCTCTTCCAATTCACAAGAACATCTCCAAAGGCTTCAATCACGTAAGTACTCTTTTGTTCTTCATCCATTTTTTGTAAGTACTACGTTGCTATGCCTATTATGAATTGCTATATCTTGAAGAAGCATTGGTGATATTCATGTGTTTGAATTGCTGATAGTGAGTGAACATATACGTTAGGATGATCTTAACTTGTTTCCAACTTGAATTTGATTTTGATGTATTGTCATACTCTTGCGGAATTGCTATAGTCATGAACATTGCATAATCTTGTCACTTGAATACTTATATGTTAGAATGTCCCGTTTAGCGGTATAAGACTTATAGTTTCCTACCGACATAGGAGTTTGTGATAGATACTATACCTTGATGTAATCCCTATGTAATAGTCTTGATATAATCTTACATGCAAGTATTGCCAAGAGTACAAGAAGTATGACTCACTGATTTTATTGTTGGAATAGAGCACCTAAAACGTATGTTGATAAAGTCTGAGTAATTGACCACTTTCACTTCACTAGTTGGTGCCAACAACCTAAGTGTGGGGTGGTACCTCCACTGCTTGTTTATAGATTGTATCCATTGAGATGATGCTAACATGACTCTATTGAGATCTCAGGTACAATGGCACCAAAAGGCAAGGCAAAGATAAGGCTACTACTTCACAAAAAGAGCAAGGAGAACCCTCCTCGATGCAAACACTTCGACTCACTCTTGGAATTAAGTGGGATACTTATGAGGAACTTCTAAGGATGACGACTCTGATGATGATTCCGATGCAAGGGGTATGACCCCAGACATAGAGAATGAGTTCGACTAACCAGGTTCTTCGTATTTACTTTCCACTGAGGGTAGTGTCCCGTTTAAGTGTGGGGTGGCGGTATTGCATGCTATGATTCTCTATTTGCATCTATGTTTGTTTACTTTGTTTTTGTTTGTGTTTCGTTTTTAAGTTTTTTTAGTAGTAAATTTTTTTTAAACGTAGCTTCGCATGAAATAATTCTAATAGGCAGCATGAGATTATAACAAGAGTATGTGCTACAATTATGACTGTTGAGACGTTTAGGCTCTAGTTGTGACTCATTATGTGATATTGTGTGGTTCAATTCCTTCACTAGTTGGGTCGAGAGTCTATATTACTTCCAATCAAGTCGACCATGTGCCTTGTGTGTGTGAGATAATAGTATATTCTATGTTTGTGGCTGATGCTGGAACTTGCCTGGTATGTACGCAAAGCGAAAATAAGGATTGTAAGTTTAGGAGATGATTTAGGCATTTATTTGGCAACCTACATATGTTTACCTTCGTTTTACCTACCCTTGGACATCATCCTAGTTAAACCCTTTTGAGCCTTTAGCCTATTTGTTTGACAACCTCGCGTGTAAGCCTAATCCATTTTTTTCAAGACCGTAATTTGATCCAAATTCCTAAGTGCTTTAAAGTGAAAAAGTCATGTGACAACAAAAGAGGAAATTGGGTAAGTATGATGCTTTAAATTGTAATGGTGCTTGAATGTCTTATGAAAAAAAAGAAAAGTGCTAGTATAAGAGGTATGTTGTGAAAAGAAAAAGGAAAAGAAAGCTGAAAAGTGAGTTATGCTTAAAATTGAAAAACAAAAGAGGAGAACAAGGGTGGTAGAATAAAAGAAAGAAGAAAGGTTGAAAGAAAAAAAAAATGTCAATGATACAATGTGATGTATTAAAGTGCTTAGGAACTTAGTCACTATTTCTGGCCAAAATAGTCCTACCCGTCCCTTAGCCTACATTACAACCATCAGAAGACCTATTTGATCCTAATCTTAGCATTATGACATTTAGTGGAGTATTACACTAAGGGCAAGCCTATGGTCATCAGTTGCTGCATACGAATTCTTTGTGAGAGCGAGAGCAAGGATATTTTGATACCCATGTTTGAAAAATATGCTATACTTGTGAGTGACTATGGGTAATATATTGTGAGACACACATGGTTGATGAGTTTTGGATAGTTGTGTATGATTCTTTGTGCCTTGAATTTTGAATATGAGTTAACCACCATCACGAGTCTATGCTAGAGGTTAAATGGTTTCTACTAATGAACGGAAAACTACTCTTTGTTGATAATTGTTGTGCTTGTCTTGACGAATGTTTTGTGATGTTGCTGTGAAACCCTAAGTTGATGTTTAGAGGGACATGATATTTTGTTCGAGGACGAACAAAGCTGCAAGTGTGGGGTGTTGATGATCGGCGAATTTACACGCCTATATCAATATATTTTGCCCATATTTTAGCCTAGTTTTGAGAACAAATTATATATTTCAAGCACTTTTAGTCCTTTTTCCTGTAAATGAGCTAACGAACATGATTAGTAAAGTTTCAGGTATAAATGATTCAAAATTCAGCATTTTATGGCTTACTTGACGCAAAAGAAAGCTCACGAAGAAAGGAAAAGGAGTGTACACGCCTAAGGACCAAAACTGCTGCATGGAAAATCTATCCCGGGCTAAAACAACATTTCTGAAGACTTTGGGGACTTACAGACACATAGCTGGATTTGGACAATGATACATTAACCTAGTACAATTGGGTTATGTATTTCATTAGTTTATTTGGATTATGATAATGTTACATTAACCTAGTACATTTGGGTTAAGTATTCCATTAGCCTAGTAGGATTTGGTTATTTGTTTCATTAGCGTAGTAGGAGTAGGATATGGGTATTATAAATACCCTATCATGCTAGAGATTTCTATTCATTCCTCTCTTAACAATTCATCTTCTAATCTACTCTTCTAATCTTTTCATTAATTCTATTTTTCTTCTTCTATTCATCTATTCTTGTTTACCGCAACAAGAGAATTGTTACTTTTGCCTTGGAATTCACGCCACACGCCTACCACCTAAGCTACACGAAAATTACTCAATCTTGTGGTATAACAACAATGTCAATCGTGATCTCCTTCGCATTCATGGGTAACTAAACTTCTCTGTTGGGGTTATGGAAGCCGAATGAGTTACTATCTATTGCTGTGAGTTTATGAGTTCGTGACACGTATGATGCTTATATCATTATTCTCTTCATCTTAATGCAAATTCGTGTGGCTGCAGACGCATAGAATAACGCCAGTATAACATTTAACTTGTTCGAAAAAAAGGTTATCTGTCTGGAAAAGAGATAATGTCAAGGTAGTAGGACACCCTTTCCTATTAAAAAGCTAGTGCCGTAACTGGACTAACCTCTTGGAGAATTCGTACCGTTAGACACGCTTTAAGCTCGAAAGAGTTAAAGTGAAATAATCCTCGAATAGGTCGAAAGACGCCTGGATTTACCATCGAATACAATTCTCTATAAGCACATGCATGTCTGAATTCAACACACTCATAGCCAATAGAGACGTATAACTCAGAAGGTGGACATAACCCCAACGCTTCAATTCTCATTGTTTCACAACTTACGTAACAATCCTTTTCTTTTTACCTTGCTATTTTCAGTTTTTACTTTAATATTTGGTTACACATTACAATCCCCCTTTTTACGAGACTTGCACCAAAAGTCTAGTAACCGTTGCTTACCTATTGACCAAGCTATTCCCTGTGGGATCGATACCCAACCCAGGTTGGGTTCTATATTTGCTAACGACCGCTTTACACTCTTAAGAGAGCTGTATATTGAGCGTTATCAGACTCCCACTCCTTTGCATTCCTTTACCTTCGAGTCAGGCCTCCTCTAAAGTTCAAAAATAGACTAAAGTCACGAAAAAAACAAGGTTGCATACAACGATATACATTAGATATATAGTGGAAAAAAAGGAGGTGAAGTTGGCATGCAGGTGGAGGAGTAAAATGCATGTATATATGACATATATATGATCGTGTATACACCAGATATACAAATACACAGGAAGAAAAGCAGTCTGATATACACATAGTATACACAACTGAAGAAAGGCTGAAAAGATGATAAAACAAGGCCCAAAGTTGGCCAGATTTGTAATGGGCCAAACAGGGCCCAAAATCTCAAAACTTCATTTTCTTTCTTGTACTTATACATGTTGATTGTAAATTTTACTAATTTTATTTTAATTAACCTAGATAAATCCCTAAAGTGTTGTCATTTTATTTCATCTTAGTTTTCTTTCACTTAATTCATAATTTCTTTACATAATTTTATATTGTCTAGAATGGATTAATTAGTTCCTTCAATTTTCTCCTTAAAACAAGTCTTTTAAAGATTAACGTTTTATTCCCAAAATGACATTTGTTTTGTTCATGCAACTAATATTTCATTAAGATTAAAGTAACTTTCTTCAAACGCAAGAAACTAAATTTTCTTATAAATTTTAACTTTTCATAATTAATAAGATACTTTTAATTGAATACTGTCTTAACTTTTTCCAAAGGTATTATCTATAAAATAATCAACTTATCTATATCGATTAATAATAAGAAAATAATTTCATAATCTTCTTCTTTTACGAAATCAAAATCCATTTTCCATTTAAGTTCGAAAAACTACAACTTAGCTTAATTCAAGTAGAATATTTCTCCCTAAACTAGATAAATATCTTTTTAAATGTTTAAATAAATAATTTTAATATTTTCTATAAAATCAAGTCTTTCCATAAATTATCTACTTTAATTAGTCAAGTTAGTTCTTTTTGGTAAATCATTTTAAATGGATGCTTTTAAGTGCCTTAAAAACTGTCTTAGGGCATTAATTCAACCCTTACCCAGTTTCTAGTTTTAGAGGTTTATTTATGTTTTTGAACCTTTGAATGCTTTTAAAGTCTGTTTTCTTGATTCTTCTATAAGTGGCAATTCTGTGAATTTTCTTAAAATTATTTTGATTTATTTTTCATATTTTGAAATAGTTTAAGAGGTCAAAATCATTTTCTTTCAAATGAAATCCAAAAAGGACCAAATATAGTCACACGATTGATACAACTTAAGAATTCTACTCTTACCAACAACTACCACAAGAAACAAAAGGTTACTTCAAACTTGATAAGATGGGAATGGCTAACTTCAGGAGAAGAAAATTGAAGAGGATCAAGCAATCGCCGTGATGAGATGTGTTCTTTGGTCCTTTCGTTTATATATAACTTTGGTATCATCTTCTCTACGTTATTCTATCTAGTTATAGCTTTCATGAAGTGGTCTAGTCTTGTTTTGTTTTTCTTCTTACTTTGTAAGGGGAGAGTCTAACTTATTTATGCATTCCTAGATTAGATTATATCGAGAGGAGTCCTCTCTTCTAAGTTCTTAGGTCTATGTTTCCTTTTTAGTATTGAGGATGAGTCGACCGGCCTTAGTAGGCTTGTTTACTTTGAACCGCCATAGGATCGGAGGTAAGGTTCATATTCCCTCCATGTACTTTATTTTGTTTTATTTTATTTATGATAATACTTGAGAGTGTGCAGCTATAACAACCCAATTTTCTGAACCGGAACACTACACGATGCTCATGACCCTGAAGGACCATAAGTCAACCCATGACTGATATCTGTATTTGTATACTGCATAAGATAACATAATAATGCGGAAACATGCACTGAAAGGCCATAAGGTTCAATCATGAACATAACTGAATAACGTAACATCTATTTTGGGCAAAAGAATACCCAAAATAAAAACTGGAACTACTGAAGTCTGAAACATGATAATCTGTATCTAGTCTGAAAGCCTCTACTGTCAGAATAATCTAAATAAAGAGTTTATGGGACATGTCCCAAACTAACCCCGTCTAATGAACTGACTAATAATAAAATAAGGTCATAATCATGTCCTCGAAGGATGAGGACTAACTTTTAATCTGACTGCTGAAATTAGGAATTTACTGTTGATCTGGAGCTCATGTCTCTGAACCCATGGTGTAACATAAAAAGAAAGCACCATAGCGCGAATGCGTCAGTACGATGAAATGTACTGAGTATACATGTGAGGTAGGCTATATATAAGGGTTCACATACATGACTAATGCTAACTAACTGTCTGACATAAACATGAGAATGCATACATAAATACATAACTATAACTGACAACATATTATCGTGATTACTGAATCTGAATACTGATAACCTGACATGACTGATAACTGATAACATGAGTGACTGTAACTGACAGTCCTAAATCTGATGGAACTATTTGAGTTCCGTACTGTTCTGAGTTGACTGTGTCTGACAGTCCTAAAATCTGTAGAACTATCTGAGTTTTATTACTGAGATTGATTGACTGTATCTGACAGTCCTGATTCTGTAACATGAAACTACAGAAAGTAGTATCTAACCCTCATATAACAGGTAACTCTAGCAAGAATGGTGGGAACTCTTACATAATAGGTTAAGCTACCTCATCTACCCTCATATAGTAGGCTATGATGTCTCAACCTATGCTGGCTACATAGTTCTGGAATGCAAGGATTGCTTCTAGGAATCACACCCTCATATAATGGGTGAGTTCCCATCCTTGGGTTCACTCAGTGCTAATTCCTACTCCCATCTGAATGGACACTGATCATGATTTAACTGAACTGAACTAAGCATGGACTAAGTTATTGAATTTTGGTAACTGACCGAATACTACTGATATCTGACAACTGACTAGTCATGAGATCAGGGAGATTATTCCTAAGTCATAAGACTATCTGAAGTCTAAGAATTCATAGCTTGACTGAGAGTATCGTGAAAACATGACATGGCTCTGGGCACACAACTAATATTTCGGGTACAAGTACCCCCAGGACTCGATAAAAGGAAACTGACATATCATGATTTACTTGAAGACTTACTAACATCATAATACATACTACGTTCATAGGAGCATTTCATCAAACATATAGTAGGCATAAACTTGTACATACATGGGGATTTCATGATATCATGCTAGTTAGACAATATTCTTTCATCTAGGCATTCAATTCTAATTTCGTCATTCAAGGATTTAAATCTTTGAGTTACATGAATCTATAACTACAGTAATTAAAACCACATAGAAATTATCAACAATCATGGAGAAGGATCCAATTTCACATTTATCATCATGAACATGAGCAACCAAATCATAAAAACATGAAGGAAATCCATAACTTGAGTTTTAGAAAAGGATTCTTAGACTTCATGGACGAAAGGGGTCCATGAAAGAACACTATGCATACCTGGGTTATGGTTTCTTGATGTTCTTGGTCTTGGAGTATGGAAAATCCCTTAATTCTTGAAGAAGATTTGATCTTGTTCTTGGAGATTAAATTTAGAGATAAGCCCTAATGGTATTTGTAAAATAATAATGGATAAAGTGGCTGAAATCGTGAATAAATGGGTTTATATAGATGGGTGCTAAATGACCAAAATACCCATGTTAAAATGACCTGGAAACATAAACGTAAGGTTCAACGGTGGCCTCTGATGGTCCGTCGGACTTACGATGGTTTGCTGGGCCATACCATCGGACCTGGGCAGAACCTGATACTACTAGACGTTTTTGATGGAGGCCTCCGACGGTTCATCGATCCACACCGTCGGTCAGGGACAGAAATTGATACCACTGGTTCTTTCTGACGGTGACCTTTGATGGTTCGTCGGACCTGTGATGATCCGTCGAGTCATGCCATCCAACATGAATAGAAATTGGATCTACTAGTTCACTGCGATGGTGGCCTCCGACGGTCCGTCGGACCTACGACGGACGGCCCATCGAGCCATACCATCGCACCTGGGTGAATTTCTTGCGTTCTATTTTTCGGACATAACTTTCTCATTTGACACCAAATTTTGATGAAATTGGTATCGATGGAAAGCTTAAATAATTTCCCACATGGTGGAAAGTGAAAATCATAAAAATACCATGTATAAATTATAAATTAATATTTAAAAGCAAGTTCAAACATCCTGGTGATGATTTCAAGCTAAGAAAAGGCACAGGTATTACAATATCTCCCCCTTGAGAATATTCATCCTCGAATGAGATTAATTGAGAGGGGAAACAATAAACTGAACATGAACTGAGCATGAATAACTGGACCACGATATCATGACTGACAAGCTAAATATAACATACTGAACATGCGGATCTGATGCATGTATAACTGATTCATGAATGCATAACTGAGCGTTCTTAAATACTAAGTTTCTCACAATGAGAATGCAAAATTTTATAATTGAGCTGGTAAATGAATGCATGAATTAATATGCAATGGTGATTGACGCCAAGTTTATACTGGGAACATGAATATGAAACTGGGTACTATGTTTGTGATGAATACTAAACATGAATTTGAGTAAGCTTAAGGCAAACTATTACCTTGAGCTTGATTGAGTTGGTGGGGAAGAGTTGCGGATACTTGGTACGACTTTCTGCTTCAACTTCCCAAGTAGCTCCCTCAATGGACTGATTTTGCCAAAGAACTTTACCTGGAGGGACTTCTTTGTTCCTCAATCTACGAGTCAGATAGTCTAGGATTTCAACTAGAATCTTTTCATAAGAGAGGTTGTTCTGAACATCGATGCTCTAAATAGGGACTACGACTGATGGGTCACCTATGAAATTCTTGAGAAAGGAGACATGTAAGACCAGATGAACTGAGGCTAGATTTGAAGACAATTCAAGCTCATAAGCTACCTTGCCAAAGTGACTGAGAATCTTGAAGGGATAGACATATCAGGGACTGAGCTTTTCCTTCCTACCGAATCTCTTTACTCCGTTCATGGGAGAGATATTAAGGTAGACATGATCAACAATCTTGAACTTGACATGTTTTATATAAACATTTGTATAAGAGTTCTGTCGGCTCTAAGCAGCCTAGAGTCTTTCTCTGATCAACTGGACTTTTTCTGAGGCGTCGAATACTAAGTCAAGACCTACAAATGAGGCCTCAATAACTTTAACCAACCGATTAGAGATCTATATCTCCTACCATACAGATCTTTGAATGGAGCCATCTGCATACTGGAATGATAGCTATTGTTGTATGCAAATTCAATCAAAGGAAAATGGTCATCCCAACTTCCTATGAAATCAAGTGCACACGCCCTTAGCATATCTTCTAGAGTCTAAATGGTCCTTTCTGCTTGACCATCTGTCAGAGGATGTTAGGCTGTACTAAGGTGGACTTGGGTACCAAGACCCTTTTGGATTGCTTTCCAAAAATGAGAAGTGAACTGGGTACCTCTGTCTAAGATAATAGACAATAGAATACCATGCAATTTGACCAGCTCCTCAATGTAGAGCTTGGTATAATCGTTGGCTGAATAAGAGGTATGAGCTAGAAGGAAATGAGCTAATTTAGTCATTCTGTATACAATGACCTAGACTGAATCATGTTACGACGAGTTCAAGACAAACCCATCACGAAGTCCATATTTACAACTTCCCACTTCCAAGTTGGAATACTGGACTCCTGCATAGGACCACTAGGCTTCTGATGCTCTATCTTAACCTGCTGACATATAAAGTACTTAGCCATAAATTTTGCAACATCTCTATTTATTCCACTCCACCATTAGACTTTCCACAAGTCGCGGTACATCTTCATGGCCCCTCGAAAAATAGAGTAGCGTGCACCATGCAATTCTGTAAGAATTTACTTCCTTAATTCATCTACACCTGGAACACATAGACGACCCTGACAACGGAGGACGTCATCTCCCCTTGGGAGAAAACCTCTATTTTTTGATTCTGAACTGATTCTTTCAACTTGACTAGGCTGGAATCTCTATCTTGCTTTTCCTTCACCTTATAAACTAGAGATGATTCTAAACTACTCTGAACACATATACCACCCTCTGAGGAATCGACTAAATGAACGCCTAGTCTGGCAACCTGATGGACTTCTTGAGCTTATTTTTTCTTACTATCCTCAACATGATAAACACTACCCATGGAAAGTCTACTGAGAGCGTTAGCCACTATGTTGGCCTTGCCCGGATGGTAAAGGACACTCATATCATAATCTTTCAAAAGCTCTAACCACCTTCTCTAATGAAGATTGAGATCTTTTTTAGAAAAGACATACTGAAGGATCTTATGGTCTGTGAAAACATCTACATTAACACCGTATAGATAATGCCTCCAAATCTTCAAGGAAAATACTACAGCTGCCAATTCAAGATCATGAGTAGGATAATTCTTCTCATGGGGCTTTAATTGTCTGGAGGTGTTTGCTATGACCTTGCCATGCTACATGAGGATGCAACCTAAACCCAATCTGGATGCATCACAATAAACTATGAACCCATATAAACCTTCTAAAAGAGCTAGAACTGGAGTTGAGGTGAGTCGAGTCTTCAACTCCTGAAAACTTTTCTCGCAAGGATCTGACGATTGAAACTTTACTTTCTTATGAGTAAATCTTGACATAGGAGATGCAATAGAAGAAAATCCTTCAACAAATCACCTTTAATATCCATCCAAACCCAAGAAACTCCTAATATCTGATGGAGAGAAAGTTTCTTAATCTTACCAGTTTTTTACCACTTCGGTCTTTTGAGGATATACTCTAATGCCATCACAAAAAAATATGACCAAGGAATAATACTGACGGTAGCAAAAATTCGCACATACTGAATTTGACAAACAACTGATGATCTTAGAGAGTCTGAATTACTATTCTGAGATGGTCTGCATGATCGCACTTAGTACGGGAATAGACCAGAATGTCATCTATGAAGACTATGATAAATATGTATAAGTACTGCTTGAACACTCAGTTCATCAAGTCCATGAAAGCTGCTGGGGCATTAGTGAGATCAAATAACTTGACCAGAACTTCGAAGTGACCATACTGAGTATGAAAAACTATTTTTTTGAATGTCACATTCTCTAACTCTGAGTTGATGATAGCCGGATCTGAGATTTGTCTTGGAGAAATAACTAGCACCCTGAAGTTGGTTAAACAAGTCATTGATTCTGGGAAGAGGATACTTGTTCTTGACAGTGACCTTATTAAGTTGACGATAATCTATACTCGTTCTAAGTAAATCATCTTTCTTGCGCATGAATAAGACTAGTGCGCTCCACTTGGAAATGCTGGGTTTGATGAATCCCTTATCTAAGAGATCCTTTAACTATTCTTTCAATTCTTTGAGTTCTGCTGGTGCCATTCTATATGGCGGGATAGAGATAGGTTGAGTGTTTGGAAGAAGATCAATACCGAAGTCTATTTCCCTATCGGGAGGAATTCCTGGAAGATCTTTAGTAAAGACATCTAAATATTCATTTATAACTGGAACTGAATCAAGACTAGGAGTATCAAAACTGGAATCTCTTATGTGAACTAGATGATAAACACATCCCTTAGACATTATTTTTCTTGCCCAAAGGTAGGAAACAAGCTGGCCCCTGGAAGCAAATACACTACCCTTCCACTCTAGAATGGGTTCATTAGAAACCAGAAACTAAACAATTCTATTTCTACAGTCGACTGTGGAATAGAAGGATTGAAGCCAATCCATGCTGAGAATGACATCAAAATCAGTTATCTCTAATTTGACTAAGTCTGCTGAAGTGACTTTTTGAAATATCATAATCGGGAAGTTCCTGTATACCCGTCGGGCTATGATGTTTTACCCATTGGGATAGAAAATGAAAAAGGGATCTGCTAGAATTTTGGGAATGATTTCAAAATCAACTGCTATGTATGGAGTGACAAAAGACAAAAAAGCTCCAAGATCTAGCAAAGCATAAACATGCACATAAAAGATCTGTAACGTACCAATAACTACATCAGGAGAATTTTCCTGACCCTGTCAAGTCTGAAGAGCATAGAGACAATTTGGGTGTTGTTCGCTAGTAGCACTGGAAGTAGCACCCTGCTGATTTGGAAGTCAGCATGGCGGATTTGCACTCATTAACCACACTATTATTTACTCCTGAAGTGAACTTACTCATCTAGGATCTATTGTCTGCAACCAGATGAGGGGCATATCTGGCTAATTTAGTAAACTTAAAAGAATACTCTTTCACTGTCATATTGCCCTGCCTGAGGTTGATGAATTCTAGACCTTTGGCTTCTTTAAGCTCTTGGGGAAAGAATCTGTCTAAGAAGGAAGTGACAAACTCCTTCCACTCTATAGGACCTGTATCATCTGACCTTTCTATCTCTAAGCTCTGATACCAAGTTTGTAACGCCCCAATTTGCTTAAATAGAATGCTACACGGTGCCATGACCCTGAATGACCACAAGCCAACCAATGACTGATATCTGTACCTATATACTACATAAGATAACATAATAATGCAGAAACATGCATTGAAAGGACATAAGGTTCAATCATGAACGTAACTAAATAACGTAACATCTCTGTGGGGTAATAGAGTACCCAAAACAAAAACTGGAACTACTGAAGTCTAAAACATGATCATCTGTATCTAGTCTGCATCTTGTCTGAAAGCCTCTACTGTCTGAATAATATAAATAAGGAGTTGATGGGACATGTCCCCAATAACCCCATCTAATGAACTGACTAATGAGAAAATTAGGTAATAATCATGTCCTCGAAGGATGAGGACTCAATTCTAATCTGATTGCTGAATGATGGAATGTACTAAGTATACATATAAGGTAGGCTATATTCACATACACACTAATACTAACTGACTATCTAACATGAATGTGAGAACGCATATATAAATACATAACTGTAACTGACAACATGATATTGTGATCACTGAATCTGAATATTGATAACATGACATAACTGATAACTAATATAACTGATAACATGAGTGACTGTAATGGACAATCCTGAATCTAATGGAACTATCTGAGTTTCGTACTATATCTAAGTTGACCATGTCTGACAGTCCTAAAATTTGAAGAACTATTTAAGTTCTATTACTGAGACTGATTGATTGTATCTGATAGTCCTGATTCTGTAACATGAAACTGTGGGAAGTAGTATCTAACCGACATGCCCCAAAGGTGCTATAATAGCTGAGCTGGGGTCAAATCTATGTCCTGATTAGAAGGGTGTCAATACCGCACCACTGGTAAGGACAATATGTGAGTAACCCTTATATAACGGGTAACTCTAGCGAGAATGGTGAGAACTCTCACATAACAGGTTAAGCCACCTTATCTACCCTCATATAGCAGGCTACGATGTCTCAACCTATGCTGGCTACATAGTTCTAGAATGCAAGGATTGCTTCTAGGAATCGCACACTCATATAATGGGTGAGTTACAATATTTGGGTTCACTTGGTGCTAATTCTTGCTCCTATCTGAATGGACACTGATCATGATTTAATTGAACTAAACTAAGAATGGACTGAGTTATTAAATTTTCATGACTGACGTAATACTATTGATATATGAAAACTGACTGGGTTAAGATATAATGCTACTTGATGTTTTCGACAGAGGCCTCTGATGGTCCGTTGGACCTTCGATGGTCCGTCGAGCTACACCGTTTGTCAGGGATAGAAATAGGTCCCACTGGTTCTTTCCGACGGTGATGTCCAACGGTCTGTTAAGTCATGCTGTCGGACATGAATAGAAATTAGATCTACTGGTTCACTACGACGGTGGCCTCCGATGGTCCATCGAACCTTCGATGGCCCGTTGAGCCATATCGTTGCACCTGGGTGAATTTCTTGCATTCGGTTTTTCGAACATAACTTTCTTATTTGACATCGTATTTTGATGAATTTAGTATCAATGCAAAGCTTAAAAAATTTCCTACACGGTGGAAAGTGAAAATCATAAAAATACCACATGTAAAAATATAAATTCATATTTCAAATCAATATCACACATCCTAGTGATGATTTCAAGAAAAGAAAAGGCACAGGTATTACAATATCTCCCCCTTCAGAACATTCGTCCTTGAATGAGACTAACTAACAGGGAAAAAATAAACTGAACATGAAATGAACATGAATAATTGGACCATGATCACATGACTGACATAACTGAGCTGGTATATGAATGCATTACTGAATATGCAATGGTGTTTGACACCAAGTTTATACTGGGAACATGAACATGAAACTGGGTACCACGTTTGTGATGAATACTGAACATGAAACTGAGTAAGCTTAAGCAGAACTGTTACCTTGATCTTGATCTGAGTTAGAGGGGAAGAAGTGAGGATACTTGGTACGTATGTCTGCTTCTATTTCCCAAGTAGCTCCCTCAATGGACTAATTTTGCCAAAACACTATAACTAGAGGGACTTCTTTGTTCCTCAATCTATGAGTCTGATAGACTAGGATTTCAATTAAAATCTCTTCATAGGAGAGGCTATTCTGAATATCGATGCTCTGAATAGGGACTACGACTAATGGGTCACCTATGCACTTCTTGAGCAAGGAGACATGAAAGACTGGATGAATTAAGGCTACATCTGAAGGCAATTAAAGCTCATAAGTTACCTTGCCAAAGCAACTGAGAATCTTGAAGGTACCGATATATCGGGGACTGAGCTTTCCCTTCTTGCCTAATATCTTCACTCCCTTTATGGGACAGATCTTAAGGTATACATCATCACCAATCTCAAAATTGAGGTCTTTTCTACAAATATCTACATAAGTCATTTGTTGGCTCTGTCCAGCTCGAAGTCTTTCTCTGATTAACTGGAATTTTTCTAAGCTGTCGAATACTAAGTCAGGACCTAAACTGAGGCCTCACTAACTTCAAACCAACTGATTGGAGATCTACATCTCCTACTATAGAGAGCTTTGAATGGAGCCAGCTGAATACTAGAATGATAGCTATTGATGTATGCAATTCAATCAAAGGTAAATGGTCATCCAAACTTCCCTTGAAATCAAGTGCTCACGCCCTTATAATATCTTCTAGAGTCTAAATGGTCCTTTCTGCTTGACCATATTTCTAAGGATGAAAGGCTGTACTAAGGTGGACTTAGGTACTAAGACCCTTTTGGAATGCTTTCCAAAAATAAGAGATAACTGGGTACCCTTTTGGAATGCTTTCAAAAAATAAGAGATAACTGGGTACCTCTGTCTAAGATAATAGACAATGAATCCCATGCAATATGACCAACTCCTTGATGTAGATCTTGGCTTAATCCTCAGTTGAATAAGAGGAACGAACTGGAAGGAAATGATCTAATTTGGTCATTCTATCTACAATAACCCAGACTGAATCATGCTGACGACGAGTTCAAGGCAAACCCGTCATGAAGTCCATGTTTACATCTTCCCACTTCCAAGTAGGAATACTGAACTCTTGCATAGGACCACTAGGATTCTGATGCTCTATCTTAACCTGCTGACATGTAGAGCACTTAGCCATAAATTCTACAATATCATCTTTATCCCACTCCACTAATAGATTTCACGCAAATCGCGATATATCTTCATGGCCCCTGGATAAATAGAGTAGCACATACCATGCACTTATGCAAGAATTTGTTGCCTTAAGTCATCTATACCTGGAACACATAGAAGACCCTGACAACGGAGGATGCCATCTCCTCCTTAGGAGAAAACCTCTATTTTCTGATTCTAAACTGATTCTTTCAACTTAACTAGGCTGGAATCCCTATCTTTCTTTTCCTTCACCTTGAAAACTAGGGATGATTCTGAACTACTCTAAGCTCATACACCACCCTCTGAGGAATCGACTAATCGAATGCCTAGTTTGGCAAGCTTATGGACTTATTAAGCTAACTTCTTCTTACTATCCTCAAAATGAGAAACACTACCCATGGATAGTCTACTAAGAGCATCGGCCACTACATTGGCCTTGCTCAGATGGGAAAGGACACTTATATCATAATCTTTCAAAATCTCTAACCACCTTCTCTAACACTGATTAAAATATTTTTGAGAAAAGACATACTGAAGGCTCTTATGGTCTGTGAAGACATCTACATGAACACCGTATAGATAATGCCTCCAAATCTTCAAGGAAAATACTATGACTTCTAATTCAAGATCATGAGTAGGATAATTCTTCTCTTGGGGATTTAACTATCTGGAGATGTAGGCTATGACCTTACCATTTTGCATGAGGACACAATCTAAAACCACTCTGGATGCATCACAATAAACTATGAACCCATCTAAACCTTCTAGAAGAGCTAGCACTTGAGCTGAGGTGAGTTGAGTCTTCAACTCTTGAAAACTCTTCTCGCAAGGATCTGACCACTGAAACTTGTTTTTATTCTGAGCAATCTGGACATAGGAGATGTAATAGAGGAAAATCCTTTAACAAACCGCCTGTAATAACCAGCAAAACCTAAGAAACTCCTAATATCTAATAGAGAGACAGGGTGAGGCCAGTTTTTTTACTGCTTTGGTCTTTTAAGGATCTAGTCTAATGGCATCATTGGAAAAAATATGACCAAGGAATGCTACTGACCTTAGACAAAATTTTCACATACTGAATTTGGGAGACAACTGATGATCTTGGTGATTCTGAAGTACTATTTTGAGATGGTTTGCATGATCGCGCTCAGTGCGGAAATAGACCAGAATGTCACCTATGAAGACTATGATGAACATGTCCATGTTCTACTTGAACACTTGGTTCATCAAGTTGATGAAAGCTGTTGGTGCATTGGTGAGACCAAATGACATGGCTAGAAATTTAAAGTGACCATAACGAGTAGGAAACACTATTTTTTGGGAATATCACATTCTCTAACTCTGAGCTAATGATAGTCGGATCTGAGGTCTATCTTAGAGAAATAACTGGTACCCTAAAGTTTGTCAAACAAGTCATCGATTCTATGAAGATGATACTTGTTCTTGACCATGACCTCATTGAGTTAACAGTAATATATACATATTCTAAGTGAACCATTTTTCTTGCGCATGAATGGGAATGGTGTGCCCCACGGGAAAACGCTATGTATGATGAATCACTTATCTAAGAGATCCTTTAACTATTCTTTCAGTTCTCTATGTTTTGTTTGTTCTATTCTGTATGGCAGGATAGAAATAGGATGTGTCTGGAAGGAGATCAATATCAAAGTCTATTTCCTGTTAGGTGAAATTCCTAGAAGATCTTAGGGAAAGACATCTGAAAATTTATTTACAACTAGAACTAAATCAAGACTAGTAGTCTCAAAATTGGAATCTCTAATGTGAACTAGATGATAAACACATCCCTTTGATATCATTTTCCTTACCCAAAGGTAGGATACAAGATAACCCCTAAAAGCGGATAAACTACCTTTCACTCTAGAACAGGTTTATTCGGAAACTGAAACTGAACTATTCTATTTCTATAGTCGACTGTGGCATAGTAGGAATAAATCTAATCCATGCCGAGAATGACATTATAATCAGTCATCTCTAATTCGACCAAGTCTGCTAAATTTTTGAATTATCATAACCGGGCATTTCCTATATACCCGCCGGACTATAATGGTTTTACCCACTAGGGTAGAGACTGAAAAGGCCTCTACAAGAATTTTGAGACTGGTTCCAAAATCAACTTCTATGTATGGAGTCACAAAAGACAAAAAAGCTCCTAGATCTAACAAAGCATAAAAATGTATATGAAAGATCTATAACATACTAGTAACTATATCAGGAGAATTTTCCTAATCCTATCGAGTCTGAAAAGCATAGAGATGATTTGGGTGTTGCCCGATAGTAGCACTGGAAGTGACACCCAACTGATTTGGGTGACTGGATTGAGCTGAGGAGCGATTCTATTGACCATGAGGACCTAGATAATGAAAGTATCTAACTCAGTGTCCTGGATTACCACAACTAAAACAAATGCCACTATCTGCTCTACACACACCCTGATGGTGCTTACCCCAAGTCTGGCAAAGAGAATAGATGCAGGCTCTACTAACATTGCACTGGGTCTTAGATCCTGACACTCTATCTCTATTACCCTCTTTGAACATAGGAACTAGAGCACTGGATGTAGAGGGAGCTGGAACTGATGACTTAGAATAAAACTAAGAACGGTTTCCTCCTTCTAATTTAGGCTGTGAAAAGTTAAAACTACTTATTTTTTCTGTCTTATTCTGCTTTTCCCTCGGCTTAATTGTCTGCTCCTCTATCTGCTGAGCATGGGTCATAATTCTAGCTAAGGTCATGTCACTGTTCAGCATGGCAGATCTGCACTCATTAACCATGCTTTTGTTCACTCCTAAAGCAAAATTACTCATCTTAGATCTACCTTCTGCAACCACATGAGGAGCATATCTGGCTAATAGAGTAAACTTAAAAGAATGCTCTTTCACTGTCATATTGCCCTGCCTGAGGTCGATGAATTCTAGCACCTTGAATTTTCAATACTTTTAGGGAAAGAATCTGTCTAAGAAGGCAGTGACAAAATCCTCCCACTCTATAGGACCTGCATCATCTGATCTTTTGGACTTCCACTGTTTGAATCAAGCATGAGCCACATCCTGCAACTGGTATGCATTTAGCTCAATACTATCAAAAGTAGTCACACCCATGATGTCTGTTAGTTTCTTGATCTGATCAATGAATTCCTGAGGTTCTTCATCTAGCTTAGACCCGAGTAAGGTTGGAGAATTCATTCGGGTGAAGTCCCAAATCCTCGCTACAGTTGAGTTGGCCAGAACGATAGCTGGTCATTCATTATGAGTAGCAACTGATTGAGAAATGCGGTCCTGAACTCCACATGGGAAACATGATCACCCAAAGGTTCTTCAAGCTGATGGGTTGACTGATTTCTTCTCTCAAGAGGCATATTCTGAAATAAAGAGAAGAAGCAGATTAGACTAAGAGACTAACTTGTGATTATGCTCACTGGCACAATATGAATTCTGAAAGAAGATAAACTGTTCCTAAAACACCTTATAGCCTCCTGCATATAAATGTGGCGCACAACACACCCATGTACAAGACTCTACTAGATGCGACATTTAGACTTTCTAGGACTCTATTGAACCTCTGGCTCTAATACCAAGTTTGTAATACCCCGATTTGCTGAACCAAAATGCTACATGATGCTCATGACCTTGAAGGAGCACAAGCTAACCCATGATTGATATTTGTACTTGTATACTGCATAAGATAACACAATAATGGGGAAATATGTACTGAAAGGCCATAAGGTTCAATCATGAACACAACAGAATAACGTAACATCTGTGTAGGGTAATAGAATACCTAAAACAAAAATTAGAACTAGTGAATTCTGAAACATGATAATCTGTATATAGTCTTCATCAAGTCTGAAAGCCTGTACTGTCAGAATAATCTAAATAAGGAGTTGATGGGATATGTCCCCAACTAAACTTGTCTAACGAACTGCCTAATGAGATAATAAGGTCATAATCATGTCTTTGAAAGATGAGGACTCACTTCTAATCTGACTGCAGAAATCTGGAATCTACTGCTAAGCTGGAGCTTGTGTCTCTGAACCGATGGTGTAACATAAAAAGAAAGCACCATAGCCAAATGCATCTGTACGATGAAATATACTGAGTATACATGTGAGGTTGGCTATATACAAGGATTCACATGCATGACTAATGCTATCTTACTGTCTATCATGAACGTGAGAATGCATACGTAAATACATAATTGTAACTGACAACATGATATCGTTATTAGTGAATCTAAATACAGATAACCTGATATGACTGATAACTGATATAACTAATAGCATGAGTGAATATAACTGTCAGTCCTGAATCTAGTAGAACTATCTAAGTTCCATACTGTATTTGAGTCGACTATGTCTAACAGTCCTGAAATATGAAGAACTATTTATATTCTATTATTGAAACTGATTGGCTGTATGTGAAAGTCCTGATTCTATAACATGAAACTGTGGTAATTAGTATCTAACCGACATGCCCCAAAGGTGCTATAATAGCTGAGCTGGGGTCCAATCTATGTCCTGATTGGAAAGGTATCAATATCGCGCTACTGGTAAGGACAACATTTGAGTAACCCTTATATAATGGTTAACTCTAGAGATAACGGTGAGAACCCTCACATAACAGGTTAAGACACCTTATCTACCCTCATATAGTAGGCTATGATGTCTCAACCTATGCTGGCTACATAGTTCTAGAATGCAAGGATTGCTTTTAGGAATCACACCCTCATATAATAGGTGAGTTCCAATCCTTGGGTTTACTCGGTGCTAATTCCTACTCCTATATGAATGGACACTGATCATGATTTAACTGAACTAAACTAAGCATGGACTGAGTTACTGAATTTTCATGACTGATATAATACTACTGATATCTGACATCTTACTGAGTCATGAGATCATGGAGATTTTTCTTGAGTCATAAGACTATATGAAGTCTAAGAATTCATAGCTTGACTGAGAGTATCGTGAAAACTTGATATGGCTCTAGGCACACAACTAATATTTCAGGTACAAGTACCCTAGGACTCGATAGAAGGAAACTGACATGGCATGATTTACTTAAAGACTTGACTAACATCATAATACATACTACATTCATAGGAGCATTTCATTAAAATGTAGTAGGCATAAACTTGTACATACATGGGGATTTCATGATATCATGCTAGTTAGACAATATTCTTTCATCCAGACATTTAATCAAACATATTGCAGGCATGATACATGTAAACATCGTTATTCAATACTAATTTTGTCATTCAAGGGTTTAAATCTTACGGTTACATGAATCTAAAACTATAGTAATTAAACCCACATAGAAATTATCAACAATCATGGTGTAGGATCTAATTTCACATTTATCAACATGAACATGAGCAGCCAAATCATGAAAACATAAAGAAAATCCATAACTTGAGTTTTAGAAAAGGATTCTTGGACTTAATGGACGAAAGGGGTCCATGAATAAAGACTATGCTTTCCTGGGTTATGCTTTTTTGATGTTCTTGATCTTGGAGTATGGAAAATCTCTTAATTCTTAACGAATATTAGATCTTGTTCATAGAGATTAAATTTAGAGAGAAACTCTAATTTTGTTTATGAAATAATAATGGATAAAGTGGCTGAAATCATGAATAAATGGGTTTATATAGACGGGTGATAAATTACCAAAATACCCCTATTAAAAAAACCTGGAAACACTGAACGTAAGGTTCGACGATGGCCTCCGATGATCCTTTGGACCTGCGATGCTCTGTCGGGACATGCCGTCAGACCTGGGCAAAATCTGATGCTACTGGACGTTTTCTACGAAGGACTCTGATGGTCCGTTGAAACATCGATGGTCCGTCAATCCACACTGTTGGTCAGGGACAAAAATTGGTCTCACTAGTTCTTTCCGACGGTGACATCCGATGGTCCGTCGGACCTGCGATGGTTCATCTAGTCATGTCGTCAGACATGAGCAAACACTAGATCTACTGGTTTGTTGTGATGGTGGCCTCCGATGGTCTGTTAGACCTGCGATGGCTCGTCGATCTATACTGTTGCACTTGGGCGAATTTCCTATCTTCTATTTTTCACACATAACTTTCTCATTTAACACCGAATTTTGATGAAATTAGTATTGATGGAAAGCTTAAACAATTTCCCACGTGGTGGAAAGTGAAAATCATAAAAATACCATGTGTAAAAATATAAATTCATATTTTAAAGCAAGTTCAAACATCCTGGTGATAATTTCAAGCTAAGAAAAGGTACGGGTATTACAACAGCTCAACCCCTGACCGCCGCTTGAGGTGATAGCCCAAAAAACTCTCTCTCTTCTGGTGATCCTTTAATAATAAAAAATCTTAAAATGATAAAACACATGATTGAAAAATGTTTCTTATGGTTTAATTATGTTTTCAAGCTTTTGATATGAGTTTGACAATATGGAATACATGTTAATGAAAAATAGATTTAGGGGTACTTTGGATTCCTTAAATTACTTAGTTATGGTGTTGAAACTTATTTTCCCTCAAACTTTTTGTTAAAATGCCAATGAGAATGATTTTGTCACATAGTTTAATTGCTCTTGATATCTTTACAATGCGTACAATGGAACCTGAATTGGTCTGGTTTATTTTAAATAGTTTGGAAGGGCATTGGAGGCCAAAATTTTTATTTAATTGGAAACTTTGGAGTCAACTTAGTTTAATGGCTTTGGGATAACATAAAATGATAGACTTGCAAGCTCTAATTTTTGTATGATGCACCAACGGGTAATGCCTAAATAAAAGAATTCTTGGTAAATTATTTGAAATATGTAAATGGTTTTAATATTGGCTTAAAGAGGGCTGAGTAGCAAAGCCATGGAAGATGGGGCTCCTGGGGGGATCAATACAGGAAACTCACGTTTGCTGATGTAAGGGTGTTCTTAGTGACCGTGTGTGTGATGACACAATTTATATTTTTGGGAGATATACTTGTCATCTCAGGTTTTTTTTCTCCAGTCGTACAGCTAACACGTACTGGGGCCCTTTCAGCAAGGGGAGATGAACCCATATAGCCCATAGTGGTTTTAGGATGGTCAAGTTACTCAATCTAGATAAATCTATTTTAAACTCGGTACCCTGTTCCATCATGATATATATATATATATATATATGTATGTAGGTATATGTATATGTGATTGCATATGGATATTTGATTTGGTTTTGGTCAAAGGCATTAATTTATCCTTATCCCTGAGTAATGCTAGCGTTTATGCCGCTAACTATCTTTGGGCATTGTATCCCCATGCGAGGATTGGCCATACTATTATTCCTTATGCTCAGTGACTTGGATTTGGGGACAACTTTGAGTCAGATAAAAGTAGTGAGCTTTTATACTCTGAAAGACTTTATTTCATGTTATGGACTTCTTTTCATTATTTTGTTTCTTAGATTTTGATTTTGGATATGGCCAAGGGTATGTACTGATAGGATGTTATCTGATTTTAGGTAGAGACTTTGTCAGAATACTATAGGCATGGGTGGTATTGGTATTAGTGTCAGCCTTATTATTCGTATTGGTATTAGGGTTTGTACCAATTGGATATTTGGTTAAGGTTTTTGGATTACGATTATAGACTTTATTTAATATTATTGAATTATTATTATTTTATCTTGTTATAAGTTTAGAATTCATCTGACATAGGGTGTAAGGAAATTATGGTTGGGTATTGGAGGTTGTCTCCAAACCTGGTTTGACTTAAGATCCCTGACATAATTAGTCCCGGTTCAGGTCTTGTCAGATTGGTATTAGAGCCCTAGGTTTATGGTCAATTGGTAGTCCACAAAGATGTGTGATGTATGAGCATATACTAAAATATTTGAGGCTTTTAACTCTAAATAATTGCAAGGTCTTGAGTAACTTTTGTCATTTTGATTAGTTTATGTTTGATTTTGTAGTTTAAGCTGATATGATAGAGAACCAACATAAAATGAAGCAAAGAAGTTGAAATTTGAAGAAATATGAAGACAAGTGTGGATGACGAAATTACCTGTGATAAACTATCAGGTTTGCCATCATCAGTAGACAGAGAAATGGCCTAAAGTAGAAGCTGTGACGATATTTTGTGATAAAACCGCCAAGGGTCTGATAAGTTATCAAGAATGTCGTTAGCCTAAAGCAGCCATGAAGAACTGAAGCAAAGACTTGACGCCATTTTATGATAGGCCGTCTTGTAGCTGATAGGTTATCAAGTTTGTCGTCAGCCTAAAGCAGGAAGAGCGAAAAGTGAAGAAGAAACTGACGACATTTGTGATAAGTCGTCAGTTTCCTGATAAGCTATCATAAATGTCGTCGGCTAATCCGAAGGATTTCTTATTTTCATTCTTTTGTTTCCTTATTTAGGGTAAACTATTTAAGGCTCTATTTTAGGGTTTTCTGATTATTCCACACAAGGAGTCCACACATTGAGTTTTTTACAACATATTTTGATATTTTCTCTCTTTACTTTTTGACTTTAACAACTCAACTATTTGGACAAATTATTATTAGTATTTTGGGATTTTCCTTTGTGATCTAATATGTGATTAACTAGTTATTATTCATCTCTGTAAGTTTATCTTTCAAATAATGAATTCAATTATGTGTTTCGTTCATTACATCATGAATGGCTAAACTCCATTAACCTGAATTATGGGATCTAGGGTTAGGTCTTGATAAGGTGCTAAGTGTTCAAGATTGGAAAGGTGGTAAGATTTTTTGATAATTATGAAGTTTTAATTAATGTCTGTTGGTTGCAAACAGTAGACACACTTGATTTGGTTTGCTTAAGAAGGAAATAAAAAATAGTAGGAAGTGAATTATCAATAGGGACTCGAAAATGCTTTGTTTAATAATCAGCACTTTAACAAGGTTGGTTAACCTGAGGTAAAATCTGGGCAGTGAAAAAAAATTGTCTAAGTTGTAGAGGATTAAGGAATTAAACGCTTAAGTGGGTCGAGAGACATTTAATCATAACATCGATAAAGATAGCTTGTTATCCAACCCACTCTAAGAATCTTGAATCACTTATAGCATCTGTCACGTACCGTAATCCCTAGTGAACATAATTCTGGTTATTTCATAAACTCTTCATTACAAATACTGAAATTAAAGTGACAAACAATTACTTGTTAAACCTCAACCCCCATTTTAGGAAACATTAAACTATCAGTGGATTAAATCGTAAATAACTTGAGTTCACACCTTATTCCCTGTGGGATTTGACCCCAACCTAGTTAGGTTTTATATTGACAACAATCTCTTACAACCATTCAAGAGTGTAATTTGAGCGTTATCAAAAATGGTGCCGTTGATGGGGAATATGGTTGTAAACTGGAGTTTCTTTGCGCTAATTGTCTGTTAGTTAAGTTTCTTAGATTTACGTTTATTTCTTGTTTTTATTTATTTGCAAGATTTTTGTAGTGTATGCCAAGCACCAGAATTTTCGTAGAACAAGTATTACCACCTAATCAAAAATCGCAATAAATAGGAAGAATGGCAGAATAGCAAGAGGCTGACAGACTGGTAGCCTTAGCTAGAGCTTAGGTGAATGTGCAAAATATCGGGCAACATGGACGACATTCTAACCCTGAGGACGAAGATTTGGGGGATGAGGATTTGTTGAATCCTAGTAACCCAAGGCATATAGAGCTGATAGTTGCACAAGTGCCACATAATGTTAACCAAAATCGTCCATTCCAAAGAAGACAAGAGTACCAGCCGGTCCAGTATAATCTAAATGATGATGATTAATGCATGGATAGGGCAGGTGCAACGAGTGCAATCATTTCGCCACCGTTGGAACCTGGATCCAAGTTTAACATTACGAGTACTATGATCCAACTCCTTAATCTGAAGGGGTTGTTTAGTGGTCTTCTTGGGGATGATCCGAACCTGTATTTGGTGAATTTTGTCACCATATGCAAATCTTTTGATAACCCAAGAGTGGGACAGAATGCTATCCGGTTGAGGTTATACCCATTGACTCTTTCTGGGGAGGCAACATTATGGCTGAATGAACTTACACCTGATTCCATCAACCACAGAAGGCAATTAAAAGAAGCATTCCTAGAATGGTTTCTCCCACCCCCTAGGAGGGTATATTTGAGGGAAGATATTAGCTACTTTAGACAGCTCCCTACTGAAGTTTTGCATGAGACTTGGGAGAGATTCAAGAAGTTAATACAGTGTTTGAACCACAATATGAAGGACTTACACTTGATGGAGACTTTGTACAGGGCCCTCAACTCTATAACAAAGCCAATTATAGATAATGCTAGTGGTGGTTCATTTGTTAATCTGTATTTTCAAGATGCCGCAGATATGCTAAATAGGATGACCAAACAGAGATTGGGCTTGGCATACCAGGGATTCTGTGGTAGAAAACCCCACTGTTTGTATTGGTATATCTGCTAAACAATGCAGGAGAGATGAGGAGCGGGATCAACACATGGCCTATCTAAGGACTCAGATAGACTTGCTCACCAAGCACTTATTATTAGGGAAGCCTAAGAAAGTGAAGGCTATGACATCTCGAGACCGAGTTGAGGTGAAACCTGAAGAAGAGACAAATTATATTAATAATCAGGGGGGTTTCCGAGGAAATAGCCAAAGGAATCAATGTCAGAACTTTTATTATAAGCCTGGTTATAAAGATAGGGAACAAGGAAATTAGAGGAATAATAATGATAGGAGCGGGCTATATGTTCTTTTTGAAAATCGTGAGGCTGCTTCAACATGTTCTTAAAAGATGTCCATGGAGGACATAATGACCAAGTTGTTGAAGAAAGTGGAGGCAACCAACTCTGGTGTAACCACCATGAATATCGATCTGACATCTATCAGTCAGTTGGTACACTTACACTCTATAATAATCAAATAGTTGGAGTAGTAGATGGGACAACTTTCTACTGCATTCAACTAGAGAAAGAGCGGAACTTTACCAAGAGATACAATTCAGAATCCGCAGAATGATGGCTTATGTATGGCGATTACCACTAGGAGTTGTAAAATATTTCTTGGCCCTTCTGTGGGAAAATCTGTAGAGGGTGAGGTAGTTGTTGATGAATTCAAAGAAAGTAATCCAGTAGAGTCTGAGAGGATGGATAGTTCTGTTGATGCTTCAGAGAAGGAAAATAAGAAGGAAAAGGAAGTGTTGTTAAAGACTGTCCCAAAACCTCCACCTCTTTTTCGTCAACGATTGAAGAAGAAGGTTGTTGATGCAAAATTCAGCAAATTCATGGCAATTCTCAAGTATTTTACAATAAATGTGCCTTTGGTTGAGGCACTTAAGCAAATTCCAGGATACACGAAGTTCATTAAAGACATTATGAAAAAGAAACGGAAGGTTATCCATGAGACGGAGGATAATCTTCTCCATTGTGGTGCTATCTGTACAAGGTCTTTAGGGCAGAAAAAGACAGATCTAGGAGCATTTACCATCCCGTGTACTATTGGTTCCCTGAAATTCACAAAAGAACTATGTGATCTAGGAGCCAGTATAAACCAAATGCCACTATATGTGTACAATAAACTGGGATTGGGGGATCCTACCCCAGAAAATATGCAGTTGGTGAAGACAGATAGGTCTGTGAAGCTACTTTTGGACATATTACATAATGTTGCAAATTTTATTCTGTTTGCTGATTTTGTAGTCCTAGATTGTGAGGTGAATTTTGAAGTACCCATTATCGTGGGTAGACCATTACTTGCAACTGGGAGAGTGCTAGTATACATGGAGTTGAACGAGCTAAAATTCAGGTTCAATGACAAAGAAGCATGCTTCAAAATACACTCATCCATGAATCAACAAAAAGAGATGAATGTTTTATCAATCATTGATGTATTCTATGATGATGGCAAAAAGGTATCAATAGGTTGTCTTGGTGAAGTCTGAGTAGTCAAGATAACCAAGTCGTGCCGCGACAGTAAATTAGGCGCTATTGGGAGGCAACACAAAATTTTTATATTCTAGTAAAGTATTTATTTTTGTAGTTAGGATTTAGTTCACAGAAGGTGGAAAACTGATGAAATCAGCAGAAAAGGTCCTGACGGCATTTCTAATAAGCCATCAAAACTGTGATAAGCTATTAGAATTGTCATCAGAGAGGCCAATGTTGAGTTAAAGTTCTGTTAATAATGATGACATCCGTGATAGGTTGTCACCATTGTGACAAGCCATCATAAGATGTCATCAGAAAGTAACTTAACAACAAAATCTGGGCCAATTATAAAGATCTGACTCGGGCCTAGTCGAACCTCTCCACCTTCCCACTTATTTTTATTTCCTTTTAAGTTATTTCCCTTCCATACATAGAGTATTTTATTCCCTTTTTCAAATTCTTTCCAAGTAAAACAAAAAGAAAATTTCCTTGTGTGTGGGTTTGCAATTAAAATCAAGAATTTCTTCCTACTTCCTCTTGTGCGTGTAATCACATTGAAGGCTCCCATTAGGTATGATATGAATTTAAATTTTCTTTTCAAGTGGTAAGTAATAGATTGATGACAACCCAACTTCCCAAGAGGATTGAACCAAGTTCAACTTGAAAAGGGGTTAAAAATTGCAACTAGGGTTTGTTTTGCAAGCCTAAGGCTTAAAATTCAGCTCACAAATCAAAACTCGAGTGGATTTTGAGAAATAATGGGACCAAAAATTGAGTTAAATTCAAAAGTGGGGTTCTGATAAGAGCTAATGAAATTCATGATAAGCTATCACAATAGTGATGAATTATCAGAAATGTCGTCAAAGGCTACTAAGAATAAAGTGGGTTCTGCTTAGAACTAACGACATTTGTGATGTCTTATCAGAAATGTCGTTAGAAGTTGATAAAGTATCATAGGTTTTGTCTAAGGCTCACGATAATTGTGATAAGCTATCATAATCATGACGGCTTATTAAGAAGTGTCGTCACACTTGGAACCTGGAGCATGAATAAGCCTTTTCAAAGGATGTGAAGCTTAAATGATTAATGTGTTTGTGTTTATGCTCTTGAGGATTGACTAATGGTTTTTATATTTCTATAGGAACCTTATAATGGTACCCAAAGGAAAGATCCCCATACGTACAAAGAAGGAACAACAGAAAAGTGTACGCTGGAGACTCATCGATGAGGAGTCTGATTTTTAAGAGGAAGAACATCTGCTCAGGAAGCGAAAGAAGAAGCAAAGCCCTAACAAGCCTCCAACACCCCTACTAGTTGAGGTGGAGGATAGTGAGGATACTGAAACAACAACAGCTTCTGAGCAGAAATCATTTTAACATTCTGAACATGAGCAACATAAGTCTGAACATGCTGAATCTGAAGAAGAATAACATGAAGGGTCTGAGGGGCCTGAGTCTGTGGGAATAGCATCTGAATCCCCTTCCATTGAGCAACAAAAAAATGAGGAGTCTCTAATTTGGGGAAAACTTATCAAATGTAAGAACCCTGAAGTTCGAGATAATGCTAGATGGCAAGTTACTAATGTAGAGGGCATTTTCACTACTGGATTCCATAGAACTAATAGAAGAAGGGATAAAAGGCCGATTCATGAATAAACTAGGATTATCAGCAAAGGTTTAAGTAGTTATCCTAAAGTGGAATAGAAGTTTTAAGAGTACGGCTTGGGATGGACTACAAAAAGGGGAAACACATTTTGCCCTGCACTAGTCTGAGAGTTTTACACAAACTACCAAGCTCAGTTGGAAAACATGTGTAGTCCAGGAGAAAGAGTTGTACACCATCCCCTGTTGGATAGAGTTCAGGTAAGGGGCGTAAGGGTTGATGTCTCAATCAGAACAATCAATAGGTTCTTGCATGGCCTTAACTTCACTCCTCAGGCAACTTTAGCATCAGTCTATGCTCGGATTAAGAATCAGGGAAAACAACATCTATGGTTGGCTAACATTATAGACGAAGGAGAACCAGAATGGGTGAGCAACCCAAACAATAGAATCTACAAGTCCTCTTTGACTCAAGAGGCAAAGCTTTGGTGGGGTGTAGTGCGTATCTGGATGATGACCACTAATGGAGAAAATATTCTGGGTGACCTCCAAGCTATCTTAGTAGCAAGTATGGTGCAGAAACGCCCCCTAAATTTTAGGGAAATCATTGCTGATGAGATGAAGATTAGAATGTTGAGAATCAACACTACTTATCCTTTCCCTAGTCTTATCACAGAGTTGTGCTGAGTTGCTAATGTGCAATATATTGTAAGGGTTAATGATGATATTATTTCCCAAAAGACTCACAATACCATATAGTATGATGAAAATTAGCCTGGACTGAAACTTGATAGAGGTGCAGAGGTAGTAGCAGGCCCTCCCGTTATAGATGCTGGTTCAGTACCTAATGTGGAAGTGCAAGATTCTGATACTGTGCAACCAATTTCTTCAGCACAGGAGGTTCAATTATGGAGAATGAACCCAACCCCTCTGCTCCTATAGCATCAACAGGATTTTCACTTCATTTGATCGATATCAAAAAAGTAGCTAAAAAAGCCAAGTGGTATGAGGCACAGCTATATGCCTTTGCCAAAATATTTTGCTGCTGCAGTAGACAAGAGAATCAAGGCTGTCCTTAAGGCTTTTGTGAATTTTCCTGAACGGGTTGCAGATTTGGAGAATTGATTTAATACACGGGCAAAAGAAATGTCAGGGGTTGATCTTGCTAAATTCAGAGAGGCTGATCTTGGGGTGTTACAGCAGCACCAATTTATGGTACCGACAGATCCAGATATGCATGAATCTGATAAAGAAATTCCAATGGTTGACCTCAGTGGAGATTCACTAAAGAAAAAGAAGAAGAAGAAGGAAGAAAAGAAGGGCAAATATAAGAGAGAAGATCCTGACAGCAAAAAAGAAAGAAAAGTGAAAAAGAAGGTGAAAAAGAAGGATAAAAAAGAGGAGTTGAAGAGAGAAAGAATAGAATCCCTAGCGGACAATAAGAGATAGGATGAGACTTCAAAAAACAAGGCTGCAGGTGCATCATCTAGCAGACCCCCATCCACTGCAAGGCCAGATGCTCCCGATGGAAAAAAGATAGTAGATTATGTAGTAGTAAGGTCATAAACCCATGACCCCCGAGCTTGAGTCACTCCAGGTATGCCCTAAACCCAGGGTTTATTTTATTTTTAATTTTAAGTTAAGGGTGTAGGGTAGGATGTTGTTGTAAAATATTTGGTAGATAATTATGAGTAATATAGGTACTTGAGGCAGTTAGCTTAGTTTGTGACTTTTGAGCACCTTACCATTTGTCTGAGTTTATAACTGTGTGAATTGCATTCATTTATGGCTGCGGCGCATATTTTTATCGCATTAGTCTGGAAACTTGATGATTTTTGCTTAACAAATTGCATGAATTGGATAAGTAGTGATGTGTGATATACTTGTGTGCCATGTGTGTGTGAGCTCTTACTCAGTTCCTGGTGTATGCCGAATCTAGAACTTGCCCTGTTAGTCCTGCCTAGGTTATAGGATAGGGGTTAGGAAAGGATCATAAGTTGTTTTAATTTTAGCCCACTTCAGCCAAAATATCCTTCCCTATGTTTTCTTTCTATGACACCTCTCACTTTCTCGTTTACATCACAATGAACCTATTTTGGCCCTAGTCCTCCTTAGATACTGTGCACCTTGACTTAGGCAAATAGCCTAAATTGAGGGTGGCTATCATAGGGGTGCATGATGCAAACTGAGTATGAACAGAGAAATAATAAGAGAAAAGAATAAAAAGTTGGGTGCAGTGAAAAAGGAATAAACAAAGAAAAAGCTGTAGAAAAGATGATAAAAAGATAATATGATGATTAAAAAAACCACATCCATCTTGAGCATGTGTGATCAATAAAAGAGAGGAAGAAAAGAAGTTGAAAAGTGAAACCCTAAGAGTTTAGTGTTATGTCAAGGAGGCATAGTCAGTCTAATATATCTATTAATATCATACCATCCCCTGGCCTACATTACAAGCTTGAGAAAAGCCCTATAGTAATTCTAACTGACCTGTCTGAAGACTTGGGTATTGACTATAAGGGAAAGCTTATGGCATTTGACATGGAGTGTTTGAAACTTCATTCTGAGAGTGAGTTTTGTGATTATCCCTATGTTTATATATGTGAATTCTGATATGAGTGAAAAAGGGATTTCTTTGTTATGAGGGAACACTGGGTACATTACTAGTCACTGACTTGTTCAGATAATGTGATCATGGTATGGAATGGTTGTTATTGCTGAATTTTTGCCATATCTTGATTCTTGTGAGTTGCATGGTTGTTATTCAAAACATCCACAATGTGTTTTAAATTGACTGACCTTGGAGATGGTGAATTTATTCTGAGCTCATATGAGTAGTTAGCTGTCAAAATTGTACTTTGTATTCTCTTAGTTATTTTTTGGTTTCTTGAGGACAAACAATTATTTTAAGTTGAGGGTGTTGATGTGTGAGCATATGCTAACACATTTGAGGCTTTTAACTCTAAATAATTTCATGGTCTTGATCAATATTTGTTATTTTTGATTAGTTTATGTTTCATTTTATAGTTTAAGCTGATATTATAGAGAACCAACATGAAATGAAGAAAATTAGTTGAAATTTGAAGAAATCTAAAGACAAGTGTGGCTGACGACATATGTGATAAGATCTCAGCCCTGTGATAATCTATCATGTTGGTCGTCATCAGTAGATAGAGAACTAGCCTAAAGTTAAAGCTGTGATGACATTTTGTGATAAGCTATGAAGGGTCTGATAAGTTATCAAGAAATTCATCAGCCTAAGGCAGCTATGAAGAACTGAAACAAAGCCTTGATACCATTTTATGATAGGTCATCATGTAGCTGATAGATTATCAAGTTTATCATCAGCCTAGAGAAGGAAGAGCCAAAACTAAAGAAGAAGCTGACGATATTTGTGATAAGTTGTTAGCTTCCTGATAAGCTATCACAAATGTCGTCGGATAAAGGATTTATAATTTTTATTAATTTGTTTCCTTATTTAGGGTAAACCATTTAAAGACTTTTTTAGGGTTTTCTAATTATTCCGCATAAGGAGGCGACAAATTGAGTTTTTGACAACATATTTTGATATTTTATCTCTTTACTTCTTAACTTTAACAACTCAACTATCTGGAGAGATTATTATCAGTATTTTAGGATTTTCCTTTGTGATCAAATCTGCACTTCACTAGTTATTATTCATCACTGTAAGTTTATCTTTCGAATTACAAATTCAATTATGTGTTTCGTTGATTACATTATGAGTGGATAAACTACAGTAACTTGAATTATGAGATCTAGGGTTAGGTCTTGGTAAGGTGCTAAGTGTTCAAGATTCGAAAGGTGGTAGGATTTTTTGATAATTCTAAAGTTTTAATTTGTATGTTGACTACAAACAATAGATACACCTGCTTTGGTTTGCTTGAGGAAGAAATAAAAAATAGTAGGAAGTGAATTATCAATAGGGACTTGAAAATACTTCGTTTAATAAATAGCACTGTAACAAGGTTGGTTTACCTGAAGTAAAATATGGGCAGTCAATAGAAATTCCCTAAGTTCGAGAGGATTAGGGAATTAAACAATTAAGCAGGTCGAGAGACATTTAAGAATAACATCGATAAAGATAGCTTGTTATCCTACCCATTGTTGTGTTTCATTTGTGTATCTATATGTTGGCACAGTTGGTTGCTTATCTAGCTGAAGGAGGTGCTTCTGTTAATCCATCTTCCGAGGCCATAGTAGTTGTCTAGTTTATGATGTTGAATCCTCTAACCTTTACTAGTGTTATGGTAGAGAAGGATCCTTAAGGTTTTCTAGATGAGATAGAAAATATCTTTCATGTTATGCATGGCACAAATATGGAGAGAGTGGAGTGTAATGCCTAACAGCTGAAAGATATGGCATACCAGTGGTAGGATGAATAGGATAAGTCAAGGGGGACAGTGCTGAGTCATCCCTGTTATAGAATTTTTATAATGCTTTCACTAATTGAATCTTTCCTCAAGAGTTGTGGGAAGAGAAGGCATAATCATTTGTTAATATTAAGTAAGGTAAGATATTACTCATGGAGTAAATGTTAAAGTTTCACCAATTATCATGGTATGCTTTGGAGTTGGTTTTTAGCATGAGGGATAGAATGAGAAAGTTTGCTTTCAGGTTGTCTTGAGATTTGATTTTGGAGAGTAAGGTTTCCTTATTGAACAAGGACATGGATGCAATCCCCCTTGTTTTCTTGCTAGAATTCTAACCATCGTTTATACGTGTCTAAGCTCTAATCCAAATAATTTCCATGTGAATATAAGTTTTACGAACATTATCATAGTCTAGGAAGTGTCTTAGAGGTGAAAAATATTCATAGCAATGACTTAGAACAAATTTGAGCAAAGATTTTTTGATTCGTCGAAAATTCGATATTTGATTCTACAAGGTTCAACTTCAAATGTGTATAACTCCTTATATACATAGAATTTTTCATCCCAAGACCCACCAAATTGTAGGTAATTGAATTAGCATTCCAACGATACCAATTCACTAAAATACGATACCCGAGCAAAAAGTTATAGCCATTTTTGTGACTGAGGCAGTAGCATCACGCGATTAGTATGCGACGCATGCCCTATCGCACACACCCAATTTCCAGTTGCTGTTTTCTTATTTTTAAGGGAAAAAAGGTCCTTTCCTTCATCCTAAGTCGTCCATAATAGAGAATTGAAGCCTTAGGGAGCATTATATGCCCCTTTGATCATAATTTCTCACAAAAACTCCCTTAAGAACAAACCCTATTCCCTATCCAAGAACTCTATCAAATTTTTTAAAGATAGTCAAGAATTCAAAGTTTCTAATCCAAGAAACGTAAAATTCAAGTCATCATCTTCAAGAATCAAGCTAAGAATTAAGTATCACATTCAAGAATCTCAAGAAACCATTTAAGATCATCTCCTAGGGTTTCAAAGTCGAGTTTTCTTCATCAAATCCAAACTGTTAATGTATGTGGGGTTTCAACAAGGACAATACTTTTGTCCTTGTACCCAAAATTTATTTTAGATTATATATTACTGAATTTTTGATTTTATTCCATGAAATTCTAGTTGGGGTTGATATCCATTGTTGTTACTTACAAGATTATAAGGTTTCCAATGATTTAGAAGAGGAATGGCATGACTAATTTCATATATTTATGCACATAATGTGATTTTTCAGATTTTTCCTAGTGAGTTTAAGCATTATATTGTGATTCTTGATTTCTATATTTTGACATTTTTGAAGTATTTTCAAGAAGTATATTGAGTCTGATGTTTTTCTATGATATTACATGAGTATGTTTATATTTTCATGCTTGTTGCTGAAATTTCCAGATTTTGAGTTGATTCATCAATATTTACACTATCAAGCATGAATCTTTTGGTGTTTTAACACGAGTTTGATAGATGGGTCACTAACCCCTATTTAAAGATTGTTATTTTGAGAATGTTGAAAGATTTTAAAGATGATTGTTGAGCAAGAGGTTTAAATATGATGTTGATGCTTTAAAACTTTATATTTTGAGCCTTAGTTAAGAGAGGAATCCACATTGATTGTGATTTAAAGAAAAGAGAAACATGATTTGGTCTTCATTATAGACCATTGAGTTATTTTGAGGTGTATTTCCTAAAAGTTTTGAGCTAAGTATGGGAGTAGTATTTAGCATCTAGTTGGGTATGATTCCAAGGTATCATACCCCAAGACCTATGTGTCCCCGTAGGATTGAGATTTATGGGCTTGAGGTCGTGGCAGTGATCACTAAAGTCAAGGTTCTATTCTGATGGAAATGGTAGAATAGCTCTGCCCAATGTGGGCAAGTCGTTGGAATCTATGCCAACTTACATGGTTTATGTCGGTTAGAAGAAACTTCCCAACCCAAGTCCTTGAGTCCCAAAGTTCTATAATCCCTAAGTTTTAAAAGAAGTCCCCTACTCTCCTCAAGATAAAGTATATATTTGAAAGCTACGGTTTTAAGATTCACAAATTTCTAAGTTTCAAAGTCCCTAAGTCTCAAGTTTCTAAAGTTTTCAAAGCTCCTAAGTCTTTAAGTTCCAAAACAAAAGAATGATAGAAAAGATTTTAGAAAACTAAGTGTGAAGGCTCACAAGTTTAATCAGATAATGCTTTATGGAAAGATATTAGATTTCAGATTTAAGAGCGAGTCCTTCCTACACTTAGATAGCATGATTTAAAGAAAAAGTATAAGTACAACTTTTAGAACTAAATGTTATGACTCACTAGATTTATAAAGCATGATTTGCTTCTCATGATTATTATATTTTAGTATTCCAGATGTTCTAGATTATGTGAGTTATTTACATTTAGCATGCATTATTTAATAAATTATGATGATGAGATAATGTTTTATTTATGCATTGCACCCCTATATACTCACTACATCCTCAAAGTACTGATCCACATATATATCTATGTGCTCCATTGTCTCATAATGTAGGTACAAGTTGTAGCACACATACCATGTTCAGTCAGTTACAGCTTCTAGTCAATAGGTTATGAGTCCTTTTGATCACGGGCTCGAGCCACTTATACAGTTTGAGCAATATTTTATTTTTTCTTTATTCAGCCGTATTGAGTTTGGATAATTGGAAGTTATGATCCGATTACCTATAGTCAATACTAGTAGAGGCTTCATAAACAGTCAGTAGAAGATGAAGTAATGGAACTCTAGTTTGTTTTGTAAAATCATAGATGTATCTTTTTAATATAGATTTGTATCGATCAATTTCAAAAAAGATATATGTTTCCATTGATTTTGTTCAGATTTATGTATCTTATTTAGTTGCTTCTGAGTTATGCCAATAGAAGGGTTCACTTGGGATAACTTGTGGTCCTAAGCACCGTGTGAAGTGTTGGGACAGATTTTTGGAGAATTACAAACTTGGTATCAAAGTATAGATTTCAAGAATCCTAGGGTGCCTATGAAGCTGTGTCTAGTAGAGTCTTACGAAATGGTAAGGAGACGTCTGTACTTGTCTTCGAGAGGCTACATGGCATTTAGGAAATGTCTCCATTCTTTCAAGTCTCAGATCATGCCATAGAAAGGTTCTCTAATAAAATTAAATAGCTTCTCATCCTATTCTATTCATACCATCTCTGCTTTATTTTCAAGGTAACAGAAATGGTCAATCTTAACTCTCCACAGATAGTTATGAGATTCTAAGAAGGATAGAGAGTATCCTATCAGCTCTTTTTAGTTCTAAATATTGAAGTGCTTTATTATGTTTGAAAAAAGTCAGATGTGCTTTCAGATTCCTTCTTAGAATCAATAATGATAATCTATACTTCTCTATCTATGTTTTATTCTTGAGATAACAAGATCGGTGTAATACCCCCAAAAATCCTAACCAATATTAACGCCATATTTCAAGCTCATGCATAGTACATCATGGTTCTTTTATAGTTTTATTAGTAATTTGGATGTGTGTTAAGTCTTCAAATAACTCCCAGTTATCCGACGGATTAAAACATTCCGTACCGATTGAATTCTTAGGAAGGATATTTCCATAGTCAACTTCAAATGAGAATATCTCTCTTTATACTATGATTTTTTGTGCTCATGACACAAAACAGATAGATAATTGAATTATCTTTCCAATGATACTAATTTTGCCAAAATCCGATATCGGAGCAAAAATTTATAACCATTTTACTCTAGCATGTCAGCCTAAAAACTGAGTGACAACCTTTCTGACGGCATATCACATTTCTGACGACTTGTCTGATGGCTTATCATATTTCTAACGACCTGTATGACGTCTTATCATATTTTTGATGACCTGTGTGATGGCTTATCACATTTCTCATGACTTATCAGCTAATGTCGTTAGCCATAGGCAGAAACCCATCAATTTCAGGTCCTAGGTGATGACCTAGGCTGACGGGCTATCACAAATCTGACGGCTTATCATCCTTGGTCGTCAGTTGATAATTTCAGCAACTGGGAAGTGATTTCATAGGAGTTATTTTGGTCTTTTCCCCTCACTTTAAACACGGTATTAAAGCCCTGAGAAGGCTATTATCCCATGATTTTCTCATTCTCCTCAAGAACAAGAACATTCTCTCCCAAAAGAGGTTAAACCAAGAAAAATTAAGAACAAGCCTAAGGATTTCTTTAAGAACCTTCAAGAAACATTAAATATCTTTCAAGATCAAGCTTTAAGGTATGCATAGTGTTCATTCATGGACTCCTTTCATCTATAAAGCCCAAGAATCCCTTTTCCAAGTTCAAGTTTATGGATTTCTTTATGAATTTCATGTTGCGTTTGTTTTGTTTATGATGAGAATGATCAATTGAATTCAAATCCATGTTGGGTGATAATTTCTATGTGGGTTTAAATATTATAGCTATATATTCATGCAACCTTATGACTAAACCCTTGAATTATGAAATTAGAGATGAATCATGATGTTTGTTTGTTGTATAATGTTTTCTACATGTACTATGCCTACAATATGTTTGATTAAATGTCTAGATGAAGGAAAAGTGCCTAACTAGCATGATTTCATGAAATCCCCATGTATGTACAAATATCACATGTTTGATGAAGTGCTTCAATATAGGAATTATGAATTGTGTTGATTGGTTATGTGTTCAAGTAAGCCATGCTATGCCAGTTTCTTTTCATCGAGTCCTGGGGGTACTTATACCTAACAATTTAGCTGTGTGCCTAGACCATGTAATGTTTTTACGATACTTTTAGTCAATCCATGGTCCATAGAACTCAGTCAGTCATGTGACTCAAGAAATCTTA
The DNA here is from genome assembly GCA_030864225.1 of Capsicum baccatum var. pendulum. Lineage (NCBI taxonomy): Eukaryota > Viridiplantae > Streptophyta > Magnoliopsida > Solanales > Solanaceae > Capsicum > Capsicum baccatum. The sequence goes on along the minus strand of CM061560.1, from coordinate 256,573,312 downwards.
AAAATCTTTGTAATCTCAGTAGTTCAGTAATCTTAGTGATTTCAGTATTCCCAGTAAATCTCAGTAACTACAGTACTCTCAGTCAGTCCCCATAATTCAGTATATTCCCTCAGTCAGTGGAACTTAATAAATTCAGTTTAGATCTGCTAGAAAATACCACTAGTATCAGTTCAGTTTAGACTCTTTCAGATGGGAGTAGGATTCAGCACCGAGAGAGCCTAGGGATGGGGACTCAACTGCTAGATAGTACTGAGATTCCTAGAAGCATTCCCTAAGTTCCAGAACTATGTATCCAATGTAGGTACGAGTTGTCACCCGTTAGATAGGAATAATATATTCAGGGATCACCCGTTATCATATTTAAATGTATAGGACTAGTCCTAGGGGTCACCCACTAGATTAGGACAGACTCCATAACTGTTGTCTTTACCAGTGGTGCGATACTAACACATTTCTAATTAGGGATACAGGCTGGAAACCAGTTAGCTTAGCATGGGGATTATTGGTTAAATGAATACATCTCACAGTTTCACTTACGAAATCAGGATTGTCAGATACAATCAGCTCAGTCTCAGTAAAAAAACTTAGATAGTTCCTCAGATTTTCGGACTGTATGTGTCTAATCCTTATCATTATAAATAGACTTCAAGATCACCCATAAGATAGGACTGATCTCAACTATGGTCATTCAGTATCAACATAATCAGATTCATAGATCACCCACTAGATAGGACTAATCTCAAATTTAGTCACTCAGATATAGGATGGACTTTAGCTAGTTCCATTAGATTCAAGAATGTCAGATACAGTCACCCAAGTTATTAGTTGTGTTTGTTATCAGACTTTATCAGTATTCAGGTTCAGGACTGTCAGATACAATCAACCAAACTAGTTCTTCATAATCAAAACTATTAGACACATTTATTTAAGTACCGAAACATAGTATTAGTCCATCAGTATTAAGTAATATAGTATCAGTCTTTTTGACTTATCAGTGACTCAGATGTCAATATAAGTATTCTTAGTAGTCAGAACTTAATATTCAGTCCTATCACAATGTTAGTTAAAGTTACGTATACATGCATATATTCTCACATTCATGTTAGTCAGTCAGTTTGTATTGTTCATGTATATGAACCTATTGCATTCATCCTACCTAACTTGCATACCAGTACATTTAATGTACTGACACATTTGCGCTATGGTATCTTATACCATAGGGTTAGAATCACGAGCTCTAAAGCATCAGTAGCATCCTGGTTCAACAGTGAGAGTCAGCTATGAGTATCCTTCGAGGACATGATAATTACAATACTATTGCAGTTTTTTTTATTTTAGTAGTTGGAGTTAGTTGCGAACATGTACCATCAACTCCTTATTCAGTTCAGTTTAGAGGCCTAATATTTTCAGACATTGTTTTATTTAGTTTGAACCTTATAGACTTTTAGTACATGTTTTCCACAATTATATAGTATATTATGCAGTGTTCAGGTACAGATATTAGTCATGGGTTAGCTTGTGGTCTTCCGGGGTTATGAGCACCGTGTAGTATTTCGGGTATCAAATTCGGGGAGTTACAAACTTGGTGTCAGAGCCCAAGGTTCAATAGTATTTTAGGTAGTATGAAAGCCGCATCTAGTAGAGTCTTGTACATGGGTGTGTAGTGAACCACACTTATATGCAGGAGGCTATGAGATGTTTTAGGAACAATTTCCCTTTATTAATGTCTTAGATAATGCTATAGAAAGTTCCTCTAAGAAATTTATGTAGATTCTCATCATGCTCTACTCATGTCAACTCCACCTTACTTTTAAGGTACCAGAAATAGTAAAGCTCAAGTCCTATAGATAGGTCTTTCTCAGATAGTCCCTGCAGTCAGTTATGGGATTGGTCACAGTCTCAAAGTATCCCATCAGCCCAGTTCTATCCCAAAGTTGTACAGATTTCATTCATGAACATGAGAACTCATTCTTGACCCCTAAATTTTCATGACATAACATCCTATTCTTTCGTTACGTAATGAATCTAGTATGGAGTAAGGGATACTCATAAGTTGACCCTTAAATTTCAATCTCAGCCATGGGCCGTATATTTAGGGGCTTATTTCAATTCACGAAATTTAGTTTATGTGTTATGTCTCAGTTCTAGTGATGTTCTCAGGCTCCCGTTCATGCATACTTCTAACATTATCATGGGGTCATCAGTACTTTTTAGTTTAAATAATAGTTCCTCTTGAACTTATTTAGTTCCATGTTCAAATTACCAAAATAGACTTGGTATGTAACTCATGCTCAGATCCCCATTACAGACTTGGTACTAAGTACCCTTGCTTATTCAGCCATGCATTCATATATCAATTCAGGCATGTAATTATGCATCAGACATTCATTCTCACTACGAGAAACTTAGTTCATCAGAATATTCACTCATGTATTCATGAGTAAATTATCCATGCATCAGATATGCATGAATTCAACTTATCAGTCATGTATCGGATATGCATGTTCAATATGTTATATTCAGCTCCTTAGTCATATTAGTCACGAAACCATGTTTCAGTAGTGTATGTTTGGTATGTACTTCAGTTGATCTTTTCTTTCATCTAAGTCAGTCTCATTCGAGGATGAATGTCCCCAAGGGGGAGATATTGTAATACCCAAAAAACTCCAAACCAATATTACCGTCATGCTTCAAGCTCATTCATGATACATCATGGTTATTTTATAGTTTTATGAGTAATTTATATGTACATTAAGGCTTCAAATAACTCCCAGCTATCCGACGAATCAAAATATTCCCGACCGATTGAATTCTTGGGAAGGATATTGCCATAGTCAATTTCAAATGAGCATTTATCTCTTAGTATTATGAATTTTTGTTCTTATAACCCACCATTATATAGATAATTCAATTATATTTTGAATGATACCAATTTTTCCAAAATTCGATATCGGAGCAAAAAATTATACCCATTTTACTCCAGCATGTCAGCCTGGAAACTGAGTGACGACCTGTGTGATGGCTTATCACATTTCTAATGACCTGACTGACGGCTTATCATATTTATAACAACCTATCTGATGGCTTATCACATTTTTTATGACCTATCTGATGGCTTATCATATTTCTGATGACTTATCAGCTAATGTCGTCAGCCTTAGGCAGAAACCCATCAATTTTAGGTCCTAGGTGACGACATGGGCTGACAGGCTATCACATATCTGACGACTTATCAACGTTGGTCGTCAGCTGAAAATTTCAGCAATTGGGAAGTGATTTTGTAGGGGTATTTTGGTCTTTTCATTCACTATAAACACGGTATTAAAGCCCTGCGAAGGCTATTATCCCATTATTTTCTCATTCTCCTCAAGAATAGGAATACTCTCCCAAAAGGGGTTAAACCGTAGTCAAGAAAAATCAAGAACAAGCCTAAAGATTTTTTCAAGAACCTTCAAGAAACATTATATCTCTTTCAAGATCAAGATTTAAGGTAATGCATAGTGTTCATTCATGGACTCCTTTCATCCATGAAGCCCAAGAATCCCTTTTCCAAGTTCAAGTTTATGGATTTCTTTATGAATTTCATGTTGCGTTTGTTTTGTTTATGATGAGAATGATCAATTGAATTCAAATCCATGTTGGGTGATAATTTCTATGTGGGTTTAATTATTATAGCTATAGATTCATGCAACCTTATGACTAAACCCATGAATGATGAAATTAGAGATGAATCATGATGTTTGTTTGTTGTATAATGTTGGCTACATGTACTATGCCTACAATATGTTTGGTTAAATGCCTAGATGAAGGAAAAGTGCCTAACTAGCATGATATCATGAAATCTCCATGTATTTTTAAGCTTATGCAAATCACATGTTTGATGAAGTGCTTCAATATAGGAATTATGAATTGTGTTGATTGGTTATGTGTTCAAGTAAGCCATGCTATGTCAGTTTCTTTTCATCGAGTCCTGGGGGTACTTGTATCTAAAAATTTAGATGTATGCCTAGAGCCATGTCATGTTTTCACGATACTTTTAGTCAAGCCATGGTCCATAGAACTCAGTCAGTCATGTGACTCAAGAAATCTTAAAAATCTTTGTAATCTCAGTAGTATAGTAATCTTAGTGATTTTAGTATTCCCAGTAAATCTCAGTAAATACAGTACTCTCAGTAAGTACTCAGAACTCAATATATTCCGTCAGTCAACGAAACTTATTAAATTCAGCTTAGCTCCGCCATACAATACCACTAGTATCAGTTCAGTTCAGTTAATCAGTTCATCTCAGTTAATCAGTTTAGAGTCTTTCAGATGGGAGTAGGATTCAGCACCGAGCGAGCCTAGGGACGGGGACTCACGTGCTATATAGGACTGAGATTCCTAGAAGCAATCCCTAAGTTCCATAACTACCTAACCAGCATAGGTAAGAGATGTCACCAATTAGATAGGACTGACATAGTCAGGGATCACCCATTAGCACATTTAAATATATAGGATTGGTCCCAGGGGTCACCCGCTAGATTAGGACTGACTTCACAACAGTTATATTTACTTGTGGCATAGTACTGTCACCTTTCCAACTAGGGTTATAGGTTGGACCCTAGTTAGCTTAGCAAGGGAAATGCCGGTCAGATAAATACATTCCACAATTTCAATTACGAAATCAGGACTATCAGATAAAGTCAACTCCGTCTCTGTAAAAGAAATCAGATAGTTCCTTAGATTTTAGGACTATCAGATATAGTCAATCCTTATCATTATAAATATACTTCGGGATCATCCATTAGATAGGACTGATCTCAACTATGGTAAATCTGCATCAACATAATTAGATTCTGAGATCACCTACTAGATATGACTGACCTTAGATTTAGTTACTCAGATATAGTATAGAATTCAGCTAGTTCCATTAGATTCAGGACGGTCAGATACAGTCACCCATGTTATTAGTTATGTCAGTTATCCAAACTCATCAGTATTCAGCTTCAGACTAGTAGATACAGTCAACCAGATTAGTTTTTCATAATCAGAACTATTAGACACAATTATTCATGTACCGGTAACATAGTATCAGTCCCTCATTAGTATTTGTCACTCATCAGTGAATCAGATGTTAATATCAGTAAGCTTAATAGTCAGAACTCAGTATTTAGTCCTATCATGATGTTAGTTAAAGTTACGTATGCATGCATGAATTCTTACATTCATGTTAGTCAGTAAGTTAATATTGTTCATGCATATAAACCTATTGCATTTATCCCACCTCACTTGAATACTAGCATATTCAAAGTACTGGCGCATTTGCGCTATGGCGTATTATACCATGGGTTTAGAAGCATGAGCTCCAGAGCATAGTAGCCTCTTGTTTCAGCAGTTAGAGTCAGATGTGAGTCTTCTTTCTTCGAGGACATGATGAGTACATTACTATTGTAGTTTTTAGTTTATCTCATTAGTTGAAGTTAGTTGGGAACATGTCCCATCAACTCCTTATTCAGTTCAGTTTAGAGGCATTAAGACTATAGCATGTCAGATAGTTATTTTAGATTTGTTTTGGTATTGTTATACCATTTTCAAACATTATTTTATCAAATATTTTATTCTGTTTGAACCTTATGTCCTTTTAGTACATGTTTTTTTCAATTATAGAGTATATTATGCAGTGTTCAGGTACAGATATCAGTCATGGGTTAGCTTGTGGTCCTTTGGGGTCATGAGCACCGTGTAGCATTTTGGGTATTAGATTTAGGGCGTTATAAACTGCTGATTCCAATTTCCTACCATGATAATTCTCTCAGGCTTGCTAGCAAGAATTTTAAAAAGTCGCACAAAGCGGCTTGAGAGGAGCCTTCTTGTAATACCCCGCTAATTTTTCTGAGTCGTTAAAGCTCTTTTAAGCTTGCCAAGAGGTGCTTAGCATTTAAAAATTTGGCTAAGGGCTGAAACTTTTTCATTCGATAAGCCTTCAAAACTTTGATGAATTATTTTCTGACCTTCCTGACCACCAATTTTTGAATTTTAAGTTGCGTTACGATAGGGGAAGGTCATAGTATATTTCGGGTAAGTTTCAGAATTTTTTGGATAGCACAAGGGCATGCCTGGATTTATGAAATAGTAGCTCAGGGAAAACTCAAGGCTCCACCCTGGTTATAGGATTGCTCAAGCCAAGGCGCCGCCCAGGCTATAGCCCTGGGCCAAAAATCAGCCTTCAACTTCGTCCTTTGAAGGGTAAAATTTTAATCTTCCAACCCTTTATATACCCCTTTAACAAGAAATTAAGCAAATTTACATCAAAATATTGTTGGTTTCTCTCAAAATTTTTCAAGAACAACCATTAGGGTTTATAGTCCAAGACTCAAGCTCAAGAATTCCTCCGTCAAGTCTCTCCTAATCAAGAAACTAACGTATGCAAATATTGATTCTCGGGTTTCTTTCACCCAAATAGTTTAAGAATCTCTTTTCTTAATTCAAGATTTTAGATTTATGAGTTTTTCATGATTTATGTGAATTGAGATTGAAGTTCATGTGATTGTTTAGTTTTAAATCATGTTATGATTATAAAGTTTCAATCTTTGACCCTATTATGTAGTAATTATGTGATGTTAATGATAATGCCCCTTCAAGTTGTATGTTGATGGATTGTTCATGAGAATTAGGTGTAGAAATTATGATATGACCAAAGAATGCTCCCCATGTGTTTGATAAAATGCTTGTGTGAATGAAATTGGGTCATTGTAGCATGTTGATTAGAAACCCCTAAATTTAGTATAAGCCATGTATGCCAAATGTTTGTTGAAAGACCATAGTTAATGAATTATAGTATGTTGAGTGCATTCCTATCCTTGTGAATTTAGTGTTGAATAATTGTTACATGTTAGCATGAAATCCCCAATTATGTACACTTGATCGTATGTTATTTGTTTATTGTAAGACCTTGTGGGATGAGTTATGAAGTATTAGCATGCATTCCCTATGTAAATATATTTTAGTATTTCCAAGTGCCTGAAGAGATGTCTTATTAAGTGTATGGTGAATCTGTTGCTATGATTTTGATGCTGGTCATGAATTCAAGGAGTCATGTCTGGTTAGTTTCCTTCTATCGAGTACTGGGGATACTTATACCGAAAAAATATAGCTATGTGCCTAGAGACTAGTCAGTCTCAAGATAATCTCAGTCATTTCTATGATTAGTAGAATTCAGAAAGTTACAAAACGTAAAGAAATTCAGTAATCTCAGTATTGGTGTAATTCAGGATTAGTATCAATTTAACCCAACTTAGTATTCAGTTACGATTCCATAGTATTCAGTAATATTCAGTATTCAGTTTAGACTTTAGTAAAGATCAGTAAGATAACAAGAACACAGTAGCATTTAGTCAGATAGTAGACTCCAAACAACATTCTGTCAGATAACGGAACCAAGCAAACTCAATAAGATTAGTCAAGTAGTATGATCAATAATAAAATTAGCTCAGTCTAAGTTCAGTTAAGAATCCGTTCAAAGTCTTTCATTTTGGAGTAGAATTTATCACCAAGAAAACCTAGGGATGGGGGCTCACCCATTAGAGAGAATTGAGATCCCTAGGAGCAATCCCTAAGTTCTAGATCGACAAAGCCAGTGTAGGTACAAGATGTCACCCGCTAGATAGGACCGACATACTCAGGGATCACCCGTTTGGCACATTTAAATGTTTAAGAATGATCCCAAGGGTCATCTATTAGACAAGATTGACTCCACAAGAAGTTGTTTGTACCCGTGGCACGGTACTGACACCGTTCCAATTGGGGTTATAGCTTGGAATCCAACTTAGCTAGAAAGGGAATGTCAGTTAGATGACTACTTCCTACAATCTCAGTTTCAGAATCAGTCTTAGTAAAAGAACTGAGCTCAGTAGTACAAATTCAGGAATGTTAGATACAGTCAACCCTTAACATATTAAGCAGATTCATAGATCACCCACTAGATCAATCATATTATCAGTATGATCAGAGATCACCCTCTAGATAGGACTGATCTCAAATATAGTTAATCATTAGCATGAGATTCAAAGATCACTCACTAGATAGGACTAATCTCAGATTTCAGTCGAGCATTCCTATTATAATTATTTTCAGAGATCACTCACTAGAGAGGACTGATCTCATATTCAATACTCATCTATCAATATCGGAAGATTTAGATATCCAGTATCTCAGTATTAGTAGTGAGTTCGGACGTCAGCAAATGAGTATTCGAGTCTCAATTTCAAAGTCAAGATGATTTAAGGTATGGTTTGTGCATTCATGCATATGTACTCATTCAATACTCTCATGTTATTTAGTTGAGTAATTGTTCATGCATAAGCACTTGGATTTAGCCTTACCTCATCTTGCGTACTCAATATATTTAATAGTACTGATGCATATGTGCTATGGTGTTTTACTTTATGCCATAGGTTCAGAAGCACGAGATCCAGAGAACCCATAGTAGACCAGATCTAGCTAGCAGTAGTAGAACTAGCAGTGATTCTTCATTATTCGAGGACGGTTCTTGTTTTATTTTGTTACTAGTTTCAGTATTTCAGTAGTTGTAGTTAGTTGGGGACATGTCCCATCAACTCAATAGTTCAGGCAGTTTAGAGTCTTTCAAACTATAGTATTTTTTTAGACAGATGTATTAGTATTCAGTTTTAAGCATTGTGTATTTTTAGATGTTTTAATCTTATGGCAAGTTTTTCTAGTCTTTTGCATTTATTTTAGTATATTATGCAGTGCTCAATTAAAGGTACTAGAAGAGGGTTAGCTTATGGTCCTTCGGGATCATGAGCACTGTATGGCATTCCGATTATAGAAAATTGGGGAGTTACAAAATTGGTATCAGAGTCTGAGGTTCAACAGTGTCCTTGGGAGTCTGAAAGCTCTATCTAGAAGAGTCTTGTGCATGGGTGTATTGCGTGCCAGATTTATGTACAGTAGGCTATAAGATGTCTTTAGGAATAGTTTTTGTTCTTTCAATATTTATGTCGTGCGAATATCCATATGTTCCAGTTAATTCTCATTCTAATCCTTTTCTCTTTCGTTTTCAGAATATGCCTCCCAAGAAGTGAACTGGAAATTAGACAGACCCTCAGCCCGTAGATCCTGAGAATGAGAATGTATGTAACACCCCAAAACCAGGTCCCGAGATTCCACACGGTGCTTAAGGCTACAAGTAACCCCAAGCTAAGCCTTTGAGCCTGCTACTTCATATACTTACTTACTTAGAGATAGAATGCATGAATCTTAACATATCAATATCGAATGATAAGAACATATTAATGAAATGCTTGGTCTTGCACAATTAGAAACTCAAAGAAAAACTCAAAATACTGATAATCTGAAAACTAGTCTAAATCCAAACTAGATAGCCATTGGGATAGATCTCCAACTGGCTCATACTCAAGTGATAGGGAATAAACATCAAATAAATAAACTGAAAGTCTAAGAATAAACAGTCCCCAAAATATAAGGACTCACCACTGTTGATATGTAGATAGCCGTGCTCGAAAGGGGTAGCTGGAGAGGCTGAGATTGAGCACCTGAATGTACATTGCGAGAATATATAGCATACAGACAAAACATGTGGGTCAGTACTTTGGGAATGTACTGAGCATAAGGGTGAGTGTGAACTTAAAATAATCAATATCATAAGCATTTATAAATAAAAGTTGCATGGTGTAAAACATCCTTATCTTAAAATAATTATGTTACACAAGACTCATAATCATCATGCTTTTTCTTAAAATCTAAAAATATCACGACACTAGAAATTAGTAGCACCATAGCTTCCAAAACACTTATGCTTTCAAAACCTTGTGACTTTAAGACAAAAACTTTTTCGAAACTTGAAACACTTTGGGACTTAGAGTACTTTAGAAACTTACGGAGTTTATCTTAACCGGCATAAACCATGTCAGCTACATGGAGCCTAATGTCTTACCCACGTTGGGGAGAGTTGTTCTATACTTACCATCGAATAGAACCTTAACTTTAGTGATCACTGTCTTAACCCTCTTGGGGTATATCAAGAACCTATGAGGGCACATAGTTCTGGGGCATGAGAACTCGAAATAAAGCCCAACTCGGTGCTAAATACTACTCCATTACTTAGCTCAGAACTTTAGAGGATCCACCATAAAACATATCAATAATATGAGATTGGAGCCAAAATGCATCCCTTTTTGCTTCACACTCAAGAATGTGGATTTCTATATTAATTCATAATCAAAACTCACTTCTAAAATTTCTTTAATAGTCATCAATATCTCATTCTCAAAACTCATGCTTTAACCATAAGGTACAATTCACAAACAATAAGACTTGGAATTCTCAAAAGATGATATAGACATAGGATTATGTAATTTATACCATAAATTGACAATTTATATCATTTATATGTATAATAATATGACAACTCAAAACTTGGACAGTGCATAGTCTCATAAACTCAAAAGATAATAACATGATAGAAAATTTTCCACGAATTTATGCAATACTTAAAGAAAATATACAACTTTAGGGCACAAGAACGAAAGGGTGTTCATGTTCATAACCACATACCTTAAAAATTTGATCTTTAGATGAGTTTTCGAATCTCGGAATTCTAATCACGAACTATGGGGTGTCTCTTGTAGCCCTCTCAACGGGGATTTCAAATCTAAAAGAATTATTGAATTCTCATGGTTGAATATCTAGTTAATTGGGTCTTTGGTTTGAAACCCTAATGAGAGTTCTTGAGAGAAGTGGATGAAAATAACAATAAAGTGATATTTCGGGCTCTTGATTTCCTGTTTAAGAGGTAAAGGGGTTTAAAAATACCATTTCTACCCTTAATGAAACAGACAGAAATTGCTGAATTTCCCAAGTACGTGTAGCAGAGCATGCGTTGCATGCTCTATAGAATGGTCCAAGGATGAGATGCACTATGCGATGCATGCAAATCACAAGGAGCTACTATTTTGGAAACCAAATGCGCTCTAAACGATGTCCAAAAATTCTGAAACTCACCTGTGATGTCCTATAGTCATATCCCATCGCAATGCAATAAATTTTTTAAGAAATAAAGGTCAATAAAGTTGTGAAATAAATCAACGAAGATTGAGGGCTCAAAATAAACTAAGTGTTGGAACACTTAGTAAAATTCTAAGTCTTAAGCTCTTCTTGACTTTGCTTCAGGGTTCTAACGATAACAAAACTTTACGGGGTCTTACAATATCTCCCCCATGGAATCATTCGTCCTTGAATGTCACTAGATGAATCAATGTCATAGAGAAAAGAATGGATACACATCAGAAACATTTGGCTAGAATTGGTTAACTTTAGGCTAGGCTTTCGGATATTTCAAAGAATGCTTAAACTCTAAAAAAAATAACTATAAAGCTGCAACTTGATTAAAAGGGGACTGAATTAAGAGAGATTGATAACTTTGGATTGATCAAGATTTGTGGGGAAGAGGTGCGGGTACTTGATTTGCATATCAGCCTAAGCTTCCAATGTAGAACCCTCAACAGATTGGTTCCGCCACAACACTTTGACCAAGGGAACTTCTTTTTTCCTTAGTCTTCGAACTTGATGATCTAGAATCTCAATAGGAACCTCATCAAACGAAAGACTATATTGAACCTTAGGGATTTCTAATGGATCTACAACAACACAATCACCAATGTGTTTCCTAAGCATGGAAACATGAAAAAAAGGATGAACAACTAACAACTCTGCAGGTAACTCCACTTCATAAGCTACTCTCCCAATGCGATTTAGGATTCTATAAGGACCAACAGAACGGGGACTAAGCTTTTCCTTTTTCCCAAACCTCTTCACTCCTTTCATGGGTGAAATTTTTAGATACACCCAATCATCTACTTCAAACTCCAAGTCTCTACGCCTTACATGAACATATGACTTTTGGTGACTCTGAGCGGTTTTCAACCTTTCTCTAATCAACTTTACCTTCTCCATTGCTTCAAACACTACATTAGGACTAGCTAGAGTATCCTCACCTACCTCAAAAAAACCTATGGGTGATCTATATCTTCTACCACACAAATCCTGAAATGATGCTATCTGAATGCTAGCATGATAACTATTTTTATACACAAACTCAATTAGTGGAAATTTCTCATCCCAACTTCCTTTGAAATCGAGAGCACACGCTCTCAACATATCTTCCAAAGTATGGATGGTTTCTCAGCCTGACCATCAGTTTGTGGGTGAAATGTGGAACTCAGATTAACTTGGGTGCCCAAACCCCTCTGAAAAGCCTTCCAGAACTGAGATGTAAACTGAGTACCCGTATCCGAAATGATAGACAAGGAAACTCTATGCATCCTGACTAACTCCCAAATATACAGTCTAGCATAGTCCTCAGCTGAATAGGATGTAAGCATGGGCAAGAAATGCGCTGACTTAGTCAGTCTATTAATAATAACCCATATAGAATCGTAATGGCATCAAGAAAGAGGTAAACCAGTCACAAAATCCATATTAATCTCTTCCCACTTCTAAGTAGGAATTCTGAACTCTTGCATCATACCACCAGGTCTTTGGTGTCCATCCTTAACTTGCTGACATGTTGCACACTTTGCCACAAACATAGCTATATGTTTCTTCATAACACACCACCAATAGATTTCCCGTAAGTCGTGGTACATTTTAGTAGCACCAGGATAAATAGAATACCACACACGATGCGTTTCAGCCATAACTCTATGCATTAGATCATCAACATCAGGAATACACTTTCTCCCCTATAATCTTAACACACCATATACCCCTTGGGAGAAAATCTCTACCCTTTGGTCCTTGACTGACTACTTCAGTCTGACCATAGTATCATCTAAGTCCTGCTTTTCCTTTACTTCCGAAACTAAGAATGATTCGGAACTACTCTGAATTAAATACTCCCATTAGCAGAATCAAGCATTCTAACACCCAACGTAGCTAAATGGTGCACATCATGAGCCAACTCTTTCTTACATTCCTCAACATGCGAAACATTACCCATGGACATCCTGCTAAGGGCATCTGCCACTACATTGGCCTTGCTCGGATGATACAACACTCCTATATCATAGTCTTTTAATAGTTCTAACCACCTCCTCTGCCTAAGATTCAACTCCTTCTAAGTCAACACATACAATAGGCTTTTATGATTAGTAAGAATATCAACATGCACACCGTATAAATAATGTCTCAAGATTTTTAAATAAAACACTACAGCAGCAAACTCTAAGTCATGGGTTGGGTAATTCTTCTCATGAGGTTTAAAATTCCAAGAACCATAGGCTATAACTTTCCCCCTTTGTATCAACACACAACCCAAGACCACTCTCGAGGCATCACAATATACCACAGAACCATCTACACAATCAGGCAAAGTCAACACAGGGCCAAAAGTGAGTCGAGTCTTCAACTCCTGAAAACTCTTCTCAAAGAAATATGACCAGAGAAACTTTACCTTCTTTTGGGTCAACCGAGTCATGGGTGACGTAATAGAAGAGAACCCTTCAATGAAACAATGGTAATAGCCTGCTAAACTTAAGAAACTCTTAATATTATACGGATAGATATGCCTTGGCCAATTTCTTACAGCCTCTGTCTTTTGAGGATCAACTCTAATACCTTTGGCTGAAATAATATGACCCAAAAATGCTACAGACCTTTGCCAAAACTCACACTTACTGAAGTTGGCAAACAACTTATGATCTATAAGAGTTTGCAAGATAACTCTAAAATGATCTACATGATCACCCTCACTTTGGGAATACACAGAAATATCATCGATAAACACAATAATGAGCATATCAAGATGTGTCTTGAATACTCTATTCATCAGGTCTATGAAAGATGCTGGGGCGTTAGTTTGCCCAAAAGACATGACAAGAAACTCAAAATGACCATAGCGGGTTTGTAAGGCTATTTTTCATACATGACACTCCCTTACTTTAAGTTAGTGATAGCCGGATCTAAGGTCTATCATGGAAAAATAACTCGCACCTTGAAACTGATCATATAAATCATCAATTCTCGAAAAGGGATGCTTGTTTTTAATAGTGACTTGTTAAGATGACGATAGTCAATGAACAGAAGCAAAGAACCATCTTTCTTTCATACAAAAAAGATAGATGCGCCCCAAGGAGATACACCGGGCCTTATGAAACCTTTGTCTAGGAGATCTTTGATTTGTTGTTTCAACTGCTTAAGCTCAACGGGTGCCATATGATAGGGAGGAATAGAAATAGGCTAATTGTTGGGAAGAAAATCAATGCCAAATTCTATCTCTTCTATCAAGAGGTACCCTTGGGAGATCTTCCAGAAATACATCAGGAAACTCATTAACAGTGTTGACTATTTGGATTCTTGGAGTTTTATACTTAGTGTCCTTAACTCTAACTAAGTGATAAAAACAGCTTTTGGATATAAGCTTTTTGGCTTTGAGATAAGAAATAAAATGGCTCTTGGGAGGTACCAAACTCCCTAACCACTCAAAAACAGGTTCATCAGGAAACTGAAACTTGACTACATGAGTAGGACAACCTATAGACGCATAGCAAGAGTAAAGCCATTCCATACCTAGAATAATATCAAATTCAACTATCTCTAACTCTATTAAATCAGCAAGTGTGACTCTATAATAGACTATAATGGGATAATTTTTGTATACTTGTATGGAAATAACAGGCTTCCCTACTGGAGTTGAAACTAGAATAGGCTCAGGAATACTTTCGAGAATCTTATCAAACTTTACAGCAACAAGTGGGGTCACATAAGAAAAACTTGACCCGGGTCTAATAACATATACACATCAAAATAAAATACACGAAGCATACTAGTAATAACGTCGGGAGAGTCCTCTTGCTCAATAAGGGAAGGCAGGGCATAGAATATATTCTGGTACTGACCACTAGCAGTGCTAGAAGAAGTGCCCTATGGAGGAGCCAAATGGGCTTTGGGAGCAAGTGCCTAGTGTCCTAGGTCTGGGGTTGGGTATCTTTACTTTCTTGCATGGCATGTGGGAACTCTCTAAGCCTGTGGTCTGTCTTTCCACACCTAAAACAACCATGCTATTCAGCCAAACACTCACCCGGATGGGTTCTTCCACACTTATCACAAGGTGGGAATTTAGACCTATTGCTCATACTCTACTGATACCTGGACATAGAAGACCTGTCCCCTTGTTTCTACTTGTCTCTGGGTGCAGGAGCACTTGAAGACAAAGGTGCTGGCATGGAAGAACAACTTTGGAACTGAGGGCGATTCCCTCCTTGGGTTCTAGCCCGACTATACTCATGCTGCTCTAACCTGTCCCTCTTATTGCCTTTTATTCTATGTCTTTCCTTAATCTAATCTGCTTCTATTTTATGAGCGTATATCATCAATCTAGACAGGACCATATCCATGTTCAACATAGCAATCCTACATTCTTTCAGCACTAACCCAGAAACGTCTATCACGAACTTACTTATGCTAGAGCGGGTGTCAAAAATCAAATTAGGGGCATATTTGTCTAGCTGGTTGAACTTTAAGAAGTACTCCTTAACAGTCATGGAGACCTGCCTCAAGTTCATAAATTCTTCTATCTTCGCCTCACTCAATTTTATTGGAAAGAACTTATCCAAGAATACATCTTGGGATATCTGCCATGTAACAAGAGCATCATTGTCTCCTCTATTTTTTTTCCAAGAAATAACCCAGTCATATGCGATGTCCTTCAACTTGTAAGATGCTAAATTGACACTCTCTTTCTCAGACGCATGTATTACCAGTGTGATCTTCCTTATCTCCTCAAAATAAAATTGCGGGTCTTCTCCTATCTTAGACCCGTAAAACTCGATTGGACTCATCCGTATGAAGTCATGGATTCTTACAGCAGCTAAGTCGCCGCCCTATTGCTGTGGAGCTGTGGTTGGGTTGGCCTGGATATTTGCAGTGATAGCTTGGGTTAGCGCCTGGAAGGCTGTCCTAAATTTGGCATGGGATACATTTTCATTCAGAGGATCAACGGGCTGAGTTTGCTGGTCATTGTTATTTCAACGAGCTCGATGAGGAGGCATTTTCCAAAACAAGAGGGCACGAATTAATAGATGAGAGGGAAAACTTTAAGCATGATGGACTTGAAAGAAAGAAATAACTTTTTCCTAAACCATTTTGTAGCCTCTTACTCATAGATGTGGAGCACTACACATCGATGATCAAGAATTTACTTAACACGGTTTGTCAGACTCTCTAGGACTCCTTAAACCTTAGGCGCAGATACAAATTTTTTAACGCCCCAAAACCGGGTCGGTCCCGAGATGCCACACTATGCTTGAGGATATAAGTAACCCTAAGCTAACCCTTTGAGCCTGCTACTTCATATACTTACTGAGAGATGGAATGCATGAATCTTAACATATCAATATCGAATGATAAGAACATATTAATGAAATGCTTGGTCTTGAACAATCATAAACTCAAATAAAACCTCAAAATACTAATAATCCAACAACTAGTCTGACAAACCTCTACTACTCCAAATTATAAAACCATTGGGACAGGTCCTGAACTGACTCATACTCAACTAATAAGGAATAAACATTAACTAAATAAACTTAAAGTCTGAGAATAAATGGTCCCAAAAACATGAGGACTCACAACTGCTGATATGTTGATAGGAGTGCTCGAAAGGGGTCACTGGTGAGGCTGAGACTGAGCACCTGAACGTACATTATGAGAATATATACCATACAGACAAAACATATAGGTAAGTACTTTGGGAATGTACTGAGCATATGGGGGAGTGTATAATTAAAATAATCAATATCATAAGCCTTTATAGATAAAAGTTGCATGGTGTAAAAATATACTTACATAGCTTAAAATAATTATGTAACATAAGACTCATCATCAGCATGTATTTTCTTGAAGTGTCAAGATATCACGACACTTGAAATTAGTAGGACCATAGCTTTTAAAAAACTTATGCTTTCCAAACCTTGTGAATTAAAGACTAAAACTTCTTGGAAACTTGAAAGACTTTGGGACTTAGAGTACTTTAGGAACTTATGGAGTTTCTCTTAAACGACATAAACCATGTGAGCTATATGGATTCCAACGTCTTACCCACATTGGGGAGATCTGTTCTTTCCTTGCTATCAGATAGAACCTTAACTTTAGTGATCACTGTCTTAACCCTCTTGGGGTATATTAAGAACTTACGGGGGCATTTTGTTTTGGGGCATGAGACCTCAGAATAAAGACCAACTCGGTGCTAAATACTACTCCCTTACTTAGCTCAGAACTTTAGAAAATCCACCTTAAAACATTTCAATAATATGAGATGGAAGCCAAAATGCATCCCCTTTTGCTTCAAACACAAGAATGTGGATTTCTATCTTAATTCATAGTCAAAACTCACTTCTAAAATTACTTAAATAGTCATCAATATCTCATTCTCAAAACTCATTCCTTAACCATAAGGTTCAATTCACAAACAATAAGACTTGAAATTCTCGAAACATAATATAGACATAGGATTATGTAACTTAAACCATAAATTGAAAATTTATAACATTAATATGTATAATAATATGACAACTCAAAACATGGACAATGCATATTCTCATAAACTCAAAAGATAATAGCAAGATAGAATTTTTTCCACGAAATTACGAAATACTTTAAGAAAATATATAACTTTTGGGCACAAGAACGAAAGGGTGTTATTGTTCATAACCACATACCTTAAAACTTTGAGCTTTATATGAATTTTTGAATCTCGAAATGCTAATCACAAACTATTGGGTGTGTTTTGTATCCCTCTCAATGGGGATTTCAAATACGAAAGAATTATTGAATTTTCACGGTAGAATCTCTAGATATTTTGGTTTTTGTGTTGAAACCCTAATGAGAGTTCTTGAGAGAAGTGGATAAAAATATCAATAAAGTGGTATTTCGGGCTATTGATTTCGTGTTTAAGAGGAAAAGGGGTTGAAAAATACCATTTCTACCCTTAATGAAACAGACAGAAATTGTTGAATTTCCTAGGTACACACAACAGAGCATGCATCGCATGCTCTATCCCACTAGACTGGAGCATGCGTCGCATGCTCTATTGCATTGTCCAAGGATGCGATGCACTATGTGAAACATATAAAGCGCATGGTGCTACTA
This sequence comes from Capsicum baccatum var. pendulum, assembly GCA_030864225.1. Classification (NCBI taxonomy): domain Eukaryota; kingdom Viridiplantae; phylum Streptophyta; class Magnoliopsida; order Solanales; family Solanaceae; genus Capsicum; species Capsicum baccatum. The sequence goes on along the minus strand of CM061560.1, from coordinate 256,555,147 downwards.
TTTTGAAATAGAAACGCGTCCTAAACAATATCCAAAAATTTTGCAACTCATCCGAGATGTCCTATAGTCATGCCCCATCGCAATGCAACAATAATTTTAATAAATGAATGTCGATAAAGTTGTGAAATAAATTGACAAAGATTGAGGGTTCAAAATAAACTAAGTTTTGTAAAACTTAGTAAAATTCTAAGTCTTAAGCTGTTCTTCAATTTGCTTCAAGGTTCTAACGATAACAAAAATTTAAGGGCTGTTATAGTTATCACTTGCCGAGTTCTGGGAAGCTTTCTAGGCACTAGCCCACGCTGTGACAACTATTTTTCAAGGCAACCATCAGGATGAAGCCCCACCTCGGTAAGGGGGTGATATAGCCATAGCCAGAATCAGAGACTTCATAAAAATAAACCAGCCAAAATTCTTTGGGTCAGTAGCAGGTGAGGACCGATAACTCTATCTAGAGAAGGAGAAGAAGATCACCCAGATTATGCATATGTCTGATGAGGAGAGTGTGGAATTAACATCTTATAGGTTGAAGGATATTTTTCATGATTGGGTTGTAGTGTGGAAGAAGAGTAGAAGAGAGGATGCAACTCCCATGACTTGGCAAGTATTTTAGGATGTCCTTCTAGAAAAGTTCCCCTTAGAGATGAGAGACGCTAAGGTAGAGAAGTTTATGAACCTAAGGGAATGATCCATGATAGTGAAAGAGTATTTCCTAAAGTTCAACCAGTTAGCTAAGTATTCTCTTGACTTTATAGCTTACCCTAGAGCAAGCATGAATAAGTTTGTGACTGGTGTATTTGGGTTTGTCTTGAAGAAGTATAAAACTGCCATGCTTAATAGAGACATGGACCTTGCTAGGTTAATTATTCATTCCTAATAGATTGATTTATATAAGATGAAGGATAGAGAGAGGTTAAATATGAGATCCACAATAGGTAATCATAACTTTTCTAAGCCAGGGGCTCAAGGTGGTAACCGTTCTCAGTATAGTCAGAAGTTTCCTGTCCCAGCTCCTTCTTCAGCTTATGTACCTACACCAAACTTTAGGGATATCAGTCATGATGGTGTGCCAGGCTCCAAATCCCAGAGTAGCTCTAGTGGTGTTCGTACCTATCCGCTTTATAGAAAATATGGCAAAAATTACCTAGATGCTTGTAGAGCCTGTATTAATGTGTACTTTTGGTATGGTAAGCCCAGACACAGGATGCAAGAGTGTAAAATGCTTGCTCAGAGGCATAAATATTTGCGTTAGTAGGGCACCAAGAGTGGTCAGCGTCAGAATAGACTTCATTTACTCCAGACCTTTCATGATCCGAAAAGTTTCCTTGACCCAGATTCAGGTACGTTATAAGTCTTTCATGTTCATGATATGCATTGTTAGATCTCTTGCTCTTATTTGATCTTGTGTTTTAGCATGAGTTAGTTAGTAAAGTCAGCAAGTCAGTTTAGCAATCAAGCAGTCAGATTTGTATTTTTTGTTTTCTTATCCTTGCATCTATTCATGCTCTTTGAAATCTCAGGGAATGTAACTATTCTAAGGTCGAACCTCCTAGTAGCTGCGAGTTTAGTTAGTTCATACATTATGCATTAATTTTAGATCTTAGATGATTAATCAGGATCCAGTTCATAGATTCCCTGTGCATCGCTCTAATATACCAGTGAAGTAAGTATTCTTAGAGGGACATAGTGTCCCAAAGAGGGGGGAGGGGGGAGATACCCCATAATTTTCCCCATGCTTTCATGTCTTTAAAACCCATTCAGTTACATGTTCAAATATTGATCATAAAGTAGTACTAGTTATCATTGCATATTCATTCAAGTATTTGAGAGTCAGTTAAATCAAGTATACATGCATTTGACATGCATGTTCAGTAGAAGAAGCTTAGCTTATTAGTAATTTCAGTCGTGATATTATGAGTCAGCTAATCATGCATCAGATATGCATGTTTAGTAGCAAAAGTTTAGCACATCAGTGTGTTCAGTTATGCATTCATGAGGAAAACTCAACCCCATACCCATGCATCAGACATCCATGTTTGTTATTAAAATTTAGCTTATGAGTAGCTTCAGTTGTATATTTCATGCATCAGATATGCATGCCCAGTATAAGAACTCAGTGTATCAGTAGTTACTGTCATATAGTCAAGTTTCAGATGTTCATTCCCACAAGTAAGTTCAGTTGATTAGTACTATTAGCTTAAGAAGCAGCATTCAAGGACGAATATTTCCAAGGAGGAGATAATGTAAGACCCCACAAAATTTTCTGAGTCGTTAAAGCTCTTTTAAGCTTGCCAAGAGAAGCTTAGCACTCAAAAATTTGGCTAAGTGTTCAAACTTTTCAATTCCATAATCCTTTGAAACTTTGAAAAATTATTTCGTGACCTTCCCGACCTCTGATTTTTTATTTTCAAGTTGCGTTGCAATGGGGCAAGGTCATAGTACATTTCAGGTATGTTTTTTTAATTTTTTGGATAGCTCAAGTGCATGTTTGAATTTAAAAAATAGTAGCTTAGGGTGATCTCAAGGCGCCACCTACCTTTCAAAACTGCAAAAGACAAAGCACCACCCTGGTCTTAGCATTGCTATAGCCTTAGGCCAAAATCAGCCTTCAGCTCCGTCCTTTGAAGGGTAAAATTGTAATCTTCCAACCCTTTATATACCCCTTTAACATGAAATTCAACACATTTACACAAAAATATTGTTGGTTTCACTCAAAATTCTTCAATAACAACCATTAGGGTTTGTTTTCCAAGACTCAAGCTCAAGAATTCCTCCGTCAAGTCTCTCGAAATCAAGAAACTAAGGTATACAAATGTTGATTCTTGGGTTAATTTAACCCAATAAGTTCAAGAATCTCTTTTCTAAATTCAACATTATAGATCTATGAGTTTTTCATGATTTATGTGAATTGAGATTGAAGTTTATGTGATTGTTGAGTTTTAAATCATGTTATGATTATAAAATTGCAAGCTTTGACCCTATTATTTAGTAATTATGTGATGTTCATGATAAAGCCTCTTCAAGTTGTATGTTGATTGACTGTTCATGAGAATTAGGTATAGAAATTGTGATATGACCAAAGCATGCTCCCCATGTGTTTCATAAAAAGCTTGCATGAAGAAATTCGTTATAGCATGTTATTAGAAACCCCCAAATTTAGTATAAGCCTTGAATGGTAAGTGTTTTTTGAAAGACCATAGTGAATGAATTATAGTATGTTGAGTGAATTCCTATCCTTGTGCATTCCTAGTAGAATGAATTGTTATATGTTATCACAAAGTCCCAAATTATGTACACTTGAATGCATGTTATGTGTTTATTGTAAGACCTTGTGGGATTAGTTATAAAGTATTGGGATGCATTCCCTATGTAAATACATTTTAGTATTTCCAAGTTCTTGAAGAGATGTCTTATTGAGTGTATGGTGAATCTATTGCTATTATGTTGATGTTGGTCAAGAATTCAAGGAGTCATGTATTTTTAGTTTCCTTCTATCAAGTCTTGGGGTACTTGTACCTGGAAAATATAGCTGTGTGCCTAGAGCCGAGTCAGTCTTAAGATAATCTCAGTCGTGCTATGATAAGTAGAATTCAGATAGTTACACAATGTAAAGAAGTTCAGTAATCTCAGTATTGGTGCAATTCAGTCTTAGTATTAATTTAACCAAACTTAGTATTCTGTTATGATTCTATATATTCAATAGTATTCAGTAGTCAGTTCAGACTTTAGTAAAGCTTAGTAAGCTAATCAGAACTTAGTAGCATTCAGTCAAATAGAGAATCTAAGCAGCATTCCGTCAGATAATGGAACCAAGCAAATTCAGTCAGATAAGTCAAGTAGTATAATCAACAATAGATTCAGCTTAGTCTAAGTTCAGTTACGAATCAATTTAGAGTCTTTCAGTTAGGAGTAGGATTTAGCACCGATCAAGCCTAGGGATGGGGGCTTATCAGTTAGAGAGGACTGAGATCCTTAGAAGCAGTTCCTAAGTTCCAGAACTATGTAGTCATTGTAGGTACGAGATGTTACCCGCTAGATAGTACTGGCATACTCAGGGATCACCCGTTATCATATTTAAATGTATAGGACTAACTCAGGGGTAACCCGTTAGATAGGAATAACTCCACAAGAAGTTATTTTTACCCGTGGCATGGTATTGACACCCTTCCAACTGGGGTTATATATTGGACCCCAACTTAGCTAGAAGGGGCATGTCGGTTAGATGATTACTTCCCAAAGTCTCAATTTTACAATCAATCTCAGTAAAAGAACTAAGCTAGATATAGTAGTACAAATTCAGAACTATTAGATATAGTTAACCCTTAACATATCAAGTAGATTCAAAGATATCCCGCTAGACAGGACTGATCACAAAGTTAGTCAATTAATCTTATTATCAGTATGAGCAGAGATCACCTATTAGATAGGACTGATCTCAAATAAAGTTAATCATTATCATGAGATTCAAAGATCACCCGCTACATAGGACTAATTTCTGATTTTAGTCTAGCATATCTATTATCATTACTTTCAGAGATTATTAACTAGAGAGGACTAATATCAACTTCAATACTCAGTTATCAATATTAGAAGATTTGGATATCTAGTTTCTCAGTATTCGTAGAGAGTTCGGACGTCAGCAAGGAACTATCCGAGTCTCAATATTTAGAGTCATAATGATTTTAGTTATGGTTTATGCATTCATGCATACGTCCTCATTCAGTACTCTCATGTTATTCAGTTGAGTAATTGTTCATATTAAAGCCTTTGTATTTAGCCTTACCTTATCTTGCATACTCAGTACATTTAATCGTACTGACAAATTTGCACTATGGTGTTTTACTTTATGCCATTGGTTTAGAGGCACAAGATCCATAGAATCCATAGTAGGCTAGATCCAGTCAGTAGCAGTAGACCTAACAGTGAATCCTTATCATTCGGGGATGTTTTTTTATTTTATTTTGTTACTTGTTTCAGTAGTTGAAGTTAGTTGGGGATATGTCCAATCAATTCCATAGTTTAGACAGTTTAGAGGCTTTTAGACTACAGTATTTTTCAGATGGATGTATTAGTATTCAATTTTCAGCATTGTGTTTTTTTAGATATTTGAAACTTATGGAACGTTTTCTCCAGTCTTCTGTATTTATTTTAGAATATTATGCAGTTCTCAGTTATAGGTACCAGTAGAGGGTTATCTTGTTGCTTTGGGATCATGAACACCGTGTGGCATTCTGGTTATACAAAATTGGGGCGTTATACTTTTGGTGTGTATAAGTCCCTCAAGTTTAAAGTTATGGACTTATTCTTATGATTCATTCATTAAGATAGAGTAATATATGTATCTTTAGATCATTGAATATCATGTATCAAGTTTCTATCTCTTGTAATATGTAATCTTGTTATCATTGTATTTTTGAAAAATTAGTGTCTAGTGAAACTGTGTGGGCTTTTTCGATTCACTAGCGTAGTTGCTTTTTTAGTCATCTCATTTATTGTTCAAAATACAAAATCAAAGTCTAGTAAAGCTGTGTGGGGCTCTTTTGTTTAACTAGCATTGTTGCTTTGTTATTCATCTTATTTTCATGTTTAAAACACAAAACCAAAGTCTAGTGAAGCCGAGTGAGGCCTATTTAGATTCACTAGCAACTTGTTATTTTTTGTGTTAGTTAGAAGTGTAGTGACAAGAAAGATGGTAAGGACAATTTTTTTAATATATATATATGTATAGCTATATTTTTCCACATGATTAGGCTAGTAATGAAGTGATATGTCCTTGTTTGTTAGTTAGTGAAAGGTAGAGAAGGAGTTTTTAGTTAAGGAGAATTGTTGTTTGTTGAAAGTATGAAAAGTCATCGATGATAATTTTTGTGTTTGAAAAGTATAGGTTGTTGATGAAAGTACTTGGTGGTTGAGTGTTGTTCCCTTGAGGTTACAGAAAGGAGGTTAGCTAAAATTTATAGAGCTTTGAAATCAATTTAGGTGTGAAGATGAGTAAATTGTAATGATGCAAAGAAGGAGGATGTGTTAACTAATTGTGAATAAGATAGGCCATATGATTATGATCAATTGACATTGTTATGGGGTTCTAGCATACTAGTGTTTCTTAATGTTGTGTTCTATAGTTTTTAAGTGGGAATTGTGTGTGAGATTGGGTTGTAAATCATGTTTAGCACTAGACATTAATTTTGAACAGTTGATGGTCATGAAGGTGGATGTGATGATTTCTTAGTTAATGATGCTAGTTGTATGGGAGTGATCTAATAGACTTGAATAGTGTTTGCAAGTGCTTAAATTTACATGATGCATAGTTAAGCATGATGTTGTTTGTTTGATGTAGAAGTATGTCCAAGGTAATATGGGGCTGCATTATTTTCAAGGATTATTGAATGTTGTGTTACTAGTAGTACCTTTGAGTTACCAGGTGGAGAAAGACTAGTTTGATAATATATGATGTTCTTGATAACTAAGATAAGGAGTTATGATTAAAGATGTTGAGCCTTTTAAGTATGATTTTTATTCTCATGGTTTTGAAAAATATAAGTATAGAAGTGTGATCTTGGTATGCTATGATTATGTGATTAAATATGTAGATATGTTTGCAAATAACAGTGTAAGTCTTTGATGATGATTATTGAAGCTAGAAAGTTAAGGATGGCATATGAATGAGTTGTTTAAAATTCAGTGATTTAGTTTATTTCAGTTGTGCATGATAGCGTATAGCCTCAGAGTCCTCAGTATTTTCATCTTAATTAGCCATATTAGAGGACGAATGTTTCCAAGGGGGAGATAATGTAATACCCTTTGTCTTCATGCTAGAATTCTAACCATCATTCCTATGCATCTAAGCTCTAATCCAAATGATTTCCATGTGAATATAAGTTTCATGATCATTATCATAGCCTATGAAGTGGTTTAGAGGTTAAAAATGTTCATAGCAATGACTTAGAACAAAGTTGAGCTAAGATATTTTGATTCGTCTAAAATTTGATATTGGATTCTACAAGAGGATATTTCAAATGTGTATAACTCATTATATATATTGAATTTTTCATCCCAAGACCCACCAAATTGTTGATAATTGAATTAAATTTGCACAAATACCAATTTTGCAAAAATCTAATATCCGAGCAAGAAGTTATGGCCATTTTTGTGACTGAGCCAGTAGCATCGTGCAACTAGTGTGCGACACACGACCTATAGCATGCACCCAATTTTCAGGTTCTATTTTCATATTTTTAAGGGAAAAAAGGTCCTTTCTTTCACCCTAACTCGTCCATAACAGAGAATTGAAGCCTTAAGGAGCAGTATATGCCCCTTTAATCATAATTTTTCTCCAAGCCTCCCTCAAGAACAAACCCTAATCCCCATCCAAGAACTCCATCAAATTTCTTAAACATTTTCAAGAATTCAAAGTTTCAAATCCAAGAAACGTAAAATTCAAGCCATCATCTTAAAGAATCAAGCCAAGAATTAAGTATCACATTCAAGAATCTCAAGAAAGCATTTAAGATCATCTCCTTAGGTTTCAAAGTCGACTTTTCTTCATCAAATCCAAACTATTAAGGATTTAGGGTTTCAAAGAGGATAATCTTTTCGTCCTTGTGCCCAAAATTTATTTTAGATTTTAAATTACTAAATTTTTGATTTTTTTCCATGAAATTCTAGTTGGGGTTTATGCCCATTGTTGTTACTTACAAGATTATAAGGTTTCCAAGGATTTTGAAGTGGAATTGCATGACTAATTTCATATATTTATGCATGTAATATGATTTTCCAGATTTTCCCAAGTGAGTTTAAACATTATATTGTGATTTCTGATTTCTATATTTTGACATTGTTGAAGTATTTTCAAGAAGTATATTGAGTATGACGTTTTTCTATGATATTACATTAGTATGTTTATATTTTCATGTTTGTTGCTGAAATTTTCAGATTTTGAGTTGATTCATCAATGTTTACACTATCAAGCATGAAATTTTTGGTGTTTTAACACGAGTTTGATATATGGGTCATTAACCCCTATTTAAAGATTGTTATTTTGAGAATGTTGAAAGCTTTTAAAGATTATTATTGAGCAAGAGGTTTAAATATGATGTTGATGCTTTAAAGCTTTATATTTTGAGCCAAAGTTAAGAGAGGAATCCACATTGATTGTTATTTAAAGCAAAGAGAAACATGATTTGGTCTTCATTATAGACCCTACAGTTATTTTGAGATGGATTTTCTAAAAGTTTTGAGATAAATATGGGAGTAGTATTTAGCATCTATTTGGGTATGATTCCAAAGTCTCATATCCCAAGACCTACCTGCCTCCATAGGATTGAGATTTATAGGCCCGAGGCTGAGACAATGATCACTAAATTCAAGGTTCTATTCAGATGGCAAGGGTATAACAACTCTCCCCAATGTGGGCAAGACGTTGGACTCCGTGTTAGCTTACATGGTTTATGTTGGTTAGAAGAAACTCCTAAGCCCAAGACCTTGAGTCCCAAAGTTCAATAATCCCTAAGTTTTAAAAGAAGTCTCCTACTTTTCTCAAGATAAAATAATATTTTGAAAGCTATGGTTTAAGATTCATAAAGTTCTAAGTTTCAAAGTCCCTAATTCTCAAGTTTCTATAGTTTTCAAAGCTCCTAAGTCTTTATGTTCCAAAAGAAAACAATGAAGAAAAGCTTTTAGAAACTAACAAGTTTAATTAGAATATGCTTTACAGAAAGATATTAGATTTCAGATTTAAGATTTAAGAGTGAGTCCTTCCTACACTTAGATAGCATTATTTAAAGAAAAGTATAAGTACGTCTTTTATAACTAAATGTTATGACTCACTAGATTTATAAATCATGATTTACTTCTCATGATTATTATATTTTAGTATTGCAGATATTCCATCTTATGTGAGTCATTTACATTTAGCATGCATTATTTAATAAATTATGATAATGAGATAATATTTTATTTATGCATTGCACCCCCATATCATCAGTACATCCTCAAATTACTGATCCACATATATGTCTATGTGCTATATTGTCTCATAATATAGGTATAAGTTGTAGCATACATTGCATGTTTAGTTAGTTGCAGCTTCTAGCCAATAGGTGATGAGTCTTTTTGATTCACGGGCTCGAGTCAGTTATACAGTTTGAGCAATATTTTATTTTTTCTTTATTCAGTAATATAAAGTTAGGATAGTTGGGAGTCATAACCCGGCTACCTATAGTCAATACTAGTAGAGGCTTCATATACAGTCAGTAGAAGATGATCTAATTGAACTCCAGTTTGTTTTGTAAAATCAGAGATGTATCTTTTTGATATATATTTCTATCGATCAAGTTCAAAAAAGATTTATGTGGCCACTGATTTTGTTTAGATTTATGTATCTTATTTAATTGCTTATGATTTATTCCAACAGAACGGTTAAGCTTGGGATCACTTATGGTTCTAAGCATCGTGTGACATCTCGGGATAGATTTTTAGGGTGTTACAACGGATATCTCTAGGTGGGTTATGTACATGCAGTAGGTAGATAAAGAGAAGAAGAAGTAGGTTGAGATAGGAGAAGGTAGAAAAGGATGTTCATATTTTCTAAGTAGGGTGGTGGACAATAGAAGAGTGGAAAGGATGGTGAAAAGTATCCTAAGAAGAAGTGGAACAATTCTCAGTCTTACTCGTTGGCTAGTGCTCCATGCCCAAGGCCATCGAGTGATACAAATTTTAGTAGTAGTGAAAAATTTAGGGCATAGGGTGCCCAATCTAAGGCTAATTAGGGCCCAGTCAGCTCCATAATATCCTTTCTAAAGATTTTGTGCCTGAGTGCATCCAAGTTACTGTGAAGAAGGAAAATACAAATGCTTCAACTATGGTCAGCTAACGCATATGATTAAGAAATGTCTAGTAGCCAAGGTTGGTTTTTGGTAAATAAGGTTCCTGTTGCCTCTTCTTTAGCTCTGACACCAAAGGATGAACTATCTAGTTTTGGCACTGGTCAAAACCTTTTCTATGATTTCACTACCCTCCAAGAGTTTGGGGCATCACCTGATGTTGTGACTAGTATGTTGAAACATTTTCTTGGGATGTGTATTTTTTATTTTATATGGGGTCCACTTTGTCTTATGTGACCTCATTTATGGCTGTGCATTTTGTTTTTGGTCCTGAGTGTGTTTCAGACTTTTTTCTCTTTCTACCTCGGGGTGACTCTGAGGTGGCTAAATGAGTCTATAGGGGTTTTTTGGTATCTATGGGTGGTCAGGAGGTTTTGGTGGATCTGTTTGAATAACATATTGTTGATGTGATATCATATTGGGGTTGGATTTGTTGCACTCATTCTGTGGTTCTCTAGACTATCAAACCCATACAATTGTCTTTAAATTCCCTAATGAGCTAGTTGTTTAGTAGACGGGTGGTTCCCTAGCCCCCTAGGGGAAGTTCATATAGTAACTTATAGCTCGGAGATTAATCTTTCAAGGAAGTCTCTATCATCAAGTCTGGGTTAAAGATTCTAACTCAGAGGATCCTTCTTTGTATTTCATCTTAGTGGTGAATGAATTCCCTAAGGTCTTCCCTGATGACCTTCTGGATGTTTCTCTCTATTGTGAGATTGATTTTGGGATGGACCTTGTTTGATACACTCATACTATTTCTATTCTCTTATATAGAATGGCTCCATATGAGTTGAAGTAGCTTAACGAGAAACTAAATGATCTTTTAGACAAAGGTTTCATCTTTCCTAGTATGTCTCTATGGGGTGCACTTGGGTTATTCATGCGTAAGAAGAATGATTCTCGTTAGATGTGCATTTACTAAAAGTAGTTGAATAAGGTGACGGTAAATAATAAGTATCCTTTCCAAAGTATAGATGATTTGTTTGATCAACTACAAGGTTCTAAATTTTTATCAAAGATCGACCTATGATTCAGATATTATTAATTAAAGATTAGGGATGTGGATATCCGTAAGACAGCCTTTATGTACTCGAGATAGGAATTTTGAGTTTCTGGTCATGTTATTTGGGTTGATCAATGCCTCGACGACCTTTATGGACTTTATGAATAGAGTCTTCTATCAGTTTTTTGATTTGTTCATCATTCTATTCATAAATGATACTTTGGTGTTCTATAAGAGCGAGGTAAATCATGCTAATCACCTCAACATTGTATTACAGACCCTAAAAAGAAATAGTTGTCTGCCAAAAGTGTTAAAATGTGAATTCTGGTTGAATGCAGTCACTTTTATAGGTCATGTCATTTTTAGTAAAGGTATCATAGTGGATCCACATAAATTTATAGTGTTGAAGAGGAGTCCGAGACCCACTACTCCAACTAATATTTTGAGCTTATAGGGTTTAGCAAGGTTCTATAGAAGATTTATGGAAAGTTTCTTTTCTATAGATAGCCCATTGACTAAGCTAACTCAGAAGAAGGTAAATTTTTTTTTGTTTTATTGCTTCTAAGGGTAGTTTTGATAAGCTAAAAATTAAGCTAACTTTAGCTCTAGTATTGACCTTGCTCAAGGGAATGAATGGATTTGTGGTCTATTGTGATATGTCCCATATGTGTATTGGTTGGATTTTAATTCAACATGGTAAGGTGATAGCTTGCGCCTCTAGACAGTTAAAGGTGCATGAGAAGAATTATCCAACTCTTGACTTTGAGCTATTGGTTGTGGTGTTCGCATTGAAAATTTGGCATCACTATTTGTATAAGGTGCATGTTGATATTTTTTTAGACCATAAAATCCTGCAATATGTGTTTACTTAGAAAGAGCAGAACCTCAAGCAAGGAAGATGGCTTGAGCTGCTCAAGGATTATGACTTGAGTCTTTACTACCACTTAAGTAAAGATGACATAGGTTTTACGCTTTTTGTAGGTCGTCCATGTAGAGTCTAGATCATGTGGAAAAGTATAAGTGAGAGTTAGTGAAGGATATTCATCATTTGCTTAACCTTAAAGTTGGTCTTTCAGAATCTTAGGCTCTTGGTGTATTTGTATAGGAGGTGGCACTGTCATCTCTTTGTGTCGAGATAAAAGATACTCAAGTGTTTGATCTTGTATTGATGAGTACCAAGGGTGATGTAGGTAGGAATAAGTTGATGAACTTCGAGATTTGTGGTGATGGTACCTTGCTATACCAAGAAAGGTTCTGTGTTCCCAATATAGATAATTTACAAGAGAGGATCATAGCTGAGGTACATGAGTCAAACGATGCTATTCATCTTTGTTAAACAAAATAATATCATGAACATAAGGAGATGTATTGATGGAAAAATATAAAGTAGGATATGGCTAGTTTTGGGTCAATGTTCAAGGTGTGCCTACAAGTTAAAGTTGAGCACATGAGGCCCAATGAATTATATCAAGAATTTGAGCCGCCTTTATGGATATGGGAAGTGATCAACATGGATTTTGTTATCGGTATTCCTCGATCTCAGAATCAGTTTAATTTTGTTTGGGTGGTCATCATGGATAGGATGACAAAGTCTACTTATTTCTTATCTATCCAACTTTTTTGAAGAGAATTATGTAAGGTTGTACCTCCAAGATATTGTGAAGTTGCATAGGGTGACTATTTCTTTCATCTCATATCACGATACATAGTTTTCTTCTCACTTTTGGCGATTATTTCAAAAAGGTTAGGTGACCAAGGTGAGTCATAGATTGCATTTCACCCGCAGTTGGATAAGAAAGAAAAAGAACTATTCAGACATTAGAAAATATGCTTTGGGCTTGCATTTCTGACTATGGTTGTAGTTGGGTTGAGCATTTGCCTCGTATAGATTTTTCCTATAATAATAGCTACCACTATAGCATTGGAATGACTCCTGTTGAGATGTTGTATGGTAGGAGGTGTAGATCTCCTATTGGGTGGTCGAGGATAGTGAGGCTGAGATAGTTTGCCCACATTTGGTTCACCAAGAGATAAAGAAGGTGAAAGTAATTTGGAATAGACTTAAAGATGACAAAAGTTGGCAAAAGTCTTATGCGGATGTGAGGCAAAGAGTGTTGGAGTTTTTGGTTGGGGATATGGTTTTCTTGAAGTATATCCCATGAAAAGAGTGATGCAACTTGAGAAGAAGGGGAAGCTTAGTTCTCGGTGTGTTGGTCTATACTTAGTTTTGAGAAGGGTTGGTAATGTTGAGTATGAGTTGGGGTTTCCTTCTAGTTTGAGATTTTTATTCACCTGGTATTCCATGTTTCTAGGTTGATAAAGTGTATAGGTGATCTGCTGCAAATTGTTCCTATCAAGGATATTGGTATTTTGGATTCCCTATTTTATGAGGAGATCTAGATTGAGATCTTGTATCAAAAGTTTTGTTGTTTGCGGACAAGGGATGTGGCCTCTATAAAGGTTCTATAGAGGCACCACAAGGTCAAAGAGGCTACTTGGAAAGCTGAAGAGGACATGAACTCTACATATCCTTTAAGACCCCGCAAAATCATACGTCAAATTCAGCCCGTAAAGCTCACTAAGAGATCCCAACACATAGAAAATTTAGCTAAGCGTTTAAGGACTTAGTCATATTGTAAGCCTCCAAACTCCGGGAAATTATTTCATAACCTTCCTGACCTCTATTTTTTGATTTTCAAGTTGCATTACGATGGGGCAAGTTAGTAGTACATTCCGGGTGAGATTTAGAATTTTTTAAATATCGTAAGGTCATGTTTGGTTGCCCAAAACAGTAGCTAAAGGCTATAGTTGGGTGCCGCCTAGGTTGCACCGCCGCTCTAAGTAGGGCACTGCCCTGGGTTCTTCGGAGGACTAAGAAGGGTGTCGCGCTGGTAATTCCTGTTGGGCCAAACATTTGGAAATTCAGCCTCGAACTTTGAGGGGAAAAATGGTACTTTTCCTATCCCTATATAATCCCATAAACACATAATTCATCCATTTTGAAGTCAAAATATACTTCTTTCTCTCAAAAAATCTCAAGAACAAGTTAGCATTTTCAATTGCGAATTCAAATTCTAGAAAATCATAATCAAACTTCATAGAATCAACAACTAAGGTATGCATAGTGTTCATTCATGGATTCCTTTCATCGATGAAGCTCAAGAATCCTTTTCTAAAAGTTGAATGATAAATTCCATATTATGAGTTGGATTATGTTCATGGATTTATTGTTGAATGATTTCCAAGATTGAATTTTATTTTGTTTTCGTAAAATTATGCTAGTATGTGGGTTGAAATTATGAAATTTGGGTTGAATTGTGGAATCATGTTGTACTAATTTATAAACCATGCCTATGTCCTAAATGGTGCATGCAAGGTGTTTGAAAAATGCCTAAGAGGATAGAAATTATGCAAGTTAGTTCAATTATGACCTAAATGTTAAATGCATGTTATTGTCTTATGTTCAAAGTGACTTCCATGTTATTCTTATGTATTGTAATTGTTGGTGGATTGCTCATGTATAAGCCTTATAAAATTATGCCATGTTTACATGCAATCCTATTCATGTACCAAACTATGATAATTATGTGTTTCATGAAATCCCTAAATTTATTGTAGTATGAATTATTGATGTTGGTCATGTATTCAAGAAGTGTCATGCTTTGTCAGTTTCCTTCTATAGAGTCCTAGGGGTACTTGTGCCCAAAAATTTAGCTATGTGTCTAGAGCCAGTGTCATGTTTTCAAGATACTTTTAGTCAAGATATGTTTAGTAGAATTCATTCAGTCTCATGACTCAGAAAAACTAAGTAATCTCAGTAATCCAAGTAATCTCAGAAATATCAGTAATTCAGTAATATGAGTAGTATTCTGTCAATCAATGAAACTCAATGAACTCAATCTGGTTTAGTTTAGTTAATCTTGTTTAGTGTCTATTTAGATAGGAGTAGGATTTAGTAATGAGTGAATCCAAGGATGAGGTCACACACTCATAGTTGAGGGTGTGATCCTTAGAAGCAATCTTTGTATTCCAAAACTATGTTCCCATCATAGGTTGAGATATCAACACTGATAGATGTGGGTTAATGAGGTGGATTAACACTATCAGATGAGGGTCCTATCATTATATTTTGGGGACACTGTCAGATGAGCGTCACCCACAGCTTGTCCTTACTAGTGGCACGGTATTGACACCCTTCCAATTGGAGTTACAAATTAGACCCCAAGTTAGCTATAATAGCGTATTTGGGGGCATGTCGATTAGATGACTAATTCCCACAGTCTTAGTCTCAGTTTTAGAATCAGTAAAAGAACTCAAATAGTTTTTTAGAATTACGATTGTCAGATACAGTCACTTAATATAGTACGAAACTCAGCTAGTTCCATCAAAACCTATATTGTTAGGCACAGTCACTCAGTATCAGTTACACCAGTTATATAAGTTATATTATTTATTAGTAACTCATGTTGTCAGTATTCAGACTCAGTAGTCAGTATCAGCATGAATTCAGTTACAGTTTCTCATTCATGTATGTATTCTCACGTTCATGTTATACAGTCATATAGTATATGTTCATGCATATGAACCCTATTATATTCGGCCTACCTCACTTGCTTACCAGTAAATTTAATCATACTAAAACATTTGTGCTATGGTATTTTCATATGATAGGTTCAGAACCCAGAGTTTCATGTGATGGCAGATAGCTGGGCAAGATGAGTAAGTTTGTTTCAGGGGTGAATGATAGTATGGTCAATGAGTGCAGATCTACCATGCTTATTAGTGAGATGGACATAGCCAGGATTATGATCCACACTCAACAAATAAAAGAGCAGAAGATTAAGATAAGAGAGAAGCAGAGTAAGAGAGGAATGACAAGTAGTTTCAACTTTGCTCAGCCTAAGTCTAAGGATAGAAATCATTCTTAGTTCTGAGCTAAGTCATCCATTCCAATTCGTTCCTCAGCCAGTGCTCCAATGCTGAAATTTAGAGACGGTATAGCAATAGGACACTAGGCTCTAAGTTTCAGGGCAGTGTTAGCCGGGCCCAAACCAATCCCTTTTGTCAGACTTGTGGTAAGAGTCATAAGGGTATTTGTAGAGCTAGCAGTGATGTGTGTTTCGTATGTGGCAAACGAGGCCATAGAGTCAGAGATTCTCCTCAGTCAGGTTATCAGGGTCATTATAACTATTTCTTATCTCAGTTCGATCACCCAAATTAGTAGAGTGCAACCTTATAATGCCCCAAAAATCTATCCCAAGACGTCACACGGTGCTTGGAACCACCAGTGATCCTAAGATAACCCATGAGTTGGAATACTCTTAAGAAAATGAATTATAACATAATAAATAGCTGTTCTACATTACGAAAACGTAATCATACAGAAAATCGATAATAGATATAATACTGTTAAAGCTTTACAATATGATATATCGTAAGGATAAAACTGAAATTAAATGGCTGACTCTAACTAATATATATGAAGCCTCTACTGTACTGACTAAAGATAGCTGGGATATGCCTCCAACTGCCACTAATCAATACATATAAAAGTAAATAAACTGTATATGAACTAAAACTATCTGGAGTTCCCAAAGTAGTTGAACTCATCATCTGCTGGCTAAAATCAGCAACTGTATGATCGTAATGCATAGGCTATAAATAGTGCCTATATTGTCCGGAAATTAAGCCACAAAGACGTATATATAGATCAGTACTTCTAGAATGTATTGAGTATGTAGGGGTGAATGCAATAAGTAAAACTAATTTTATATGTAATCTTAAAACATGCATGCTAAGTGTAAGTAGACTCACCAATAAGCTGGAATAAACTAAAAGTTGAAAACATCTTAAAACATGAGTAATAAACATGATCTGATAAGCTGGTGAATCTCTACACATAGTTTCTGTAAAACTTACTTTCATGATATAAGTATAACTAAAGCTGGGATATGATAACACGTAGATACTTTATGTATAATGGGTTGTAAAACTCAATTGTACTTCATCTGAATAGTTGAATTAAAATTGTAGAGTAGTATGCATATAAGAAAGGGACTGACTGAGTAACATAAGATAGATGAGCATGAATTCATGAAAACTATATTATTTGAGAATGCAAGACCAAGTTTATAACATGATTATTAAATAGTCTGTAAGTTGAGGAACAAAAATACTAATAGTTGAATAACTGATAACTGTATACTATGGTCAAGCAAACCTTGGAACTAAACTGAGTTACTGAGGCTGTAAGCAGTATTGTACTGAGTCTCATACTAGAATTGAATACTGGGTTTTGATTACTGATTTATTGATATATAACGTTACTGATACTGTAATAATGGTAGCTGAGTCTACTAATACTATATTACTAAGAATTGATAAATATGTGACTGTGCCTGACAGTCCTGAAATATGAAGAACTATCTAAGTTCTTTTCTGAGCTAAGTGACTGTATCTAACAATCCAAAATTTGAAGAACTATCTGAGTTCTTTACTAAGTTGAGTGACTGTATCTGACAGTGTTGAATCTGAAGCTGAAACATTGGGAAGTAGTCATATAACTGACATGCCTCGTATAAGATAACTGAGTTGGCGTCTAATATGTAAACCCAATTGGAAGCATTTCAATACCCACCATTGGTAAGGACAAGATGTGAGTGACCCCCATTTGGCAGGTACTTAAATGAGAACAGTGGGAACCCTGAACTAATAGGTTAATCCACCTTATCTACCCTCAACTAACAGGTTATAATGTCTCAACCTACCCTGGCTATGTAGTTCTGGCAGGTGAGTTCCTATCCTTGGGTTCTCTCGGTGCTAGTTTCTACTTCTATCTGAATGGACACTGAACATAATTAACTGAACTGAATTGAATAGATTCATGAAGTTCTGTTGACTGATGGAATACTACTGAGATTACTGAGTTACTGAGCTTTCCTGAGTCACATGACTGACTGAGTATTATGGATCATGGCTTGACTGAGGATCTCATGAAAACGTAATACTGGCTCTAGGTACACAACTATATTTTTCAGGTATAAATACCCCCAGGACTCAATATCATGAAACTTACAAGACTTGACACTTCTTGAACACATGACCAATGCCAACAATTAGCAATACAATATGTTGGGGATTTCGTGAAGCACATAGTTATTATAATAGCATTACAATAGTCAATTGTCAACAATGCTTTCATTTAGACATTTTGTCAAACATTTGGAGGTTATGGATTTGTACATGAAAGAAAAGACATGGTAACATATCATTATTACCCTATTCAATTCATATGGGCATTCTATCAAGTACATAGAGACTAACACTTGGACACGGGAATATCTTAAAAACATGGGAGCATAGCATGCTTACATAACTAAAATCATGATTTGAGGATTTACATGGAGTTCACGTGAAATAGGATATGGGTTTTCATCAAAACATGTAAAATTCTTAACTTGAGCATAAGAAAGTCTTAATTATGAAGGAATAATAGAGTTACATGGCAAAATCCATGACTTGAGGATTCATCTTGAAACTAGTTAAATCATGATATGTAAGCCTTTTTTCGACAATCATTCTTGTAGGCATTTCATCAAACACTTGTAATTCATGGTTTAGGCTAAGCATGGGAATAGTTAAAAATTGTAGTAATGGTATGCTTTCACCACAAAAATAATCAATTTGGGTTTAAATTTAGCGAACAATAACATTAAAACATGTAAGGTTCAATATCACCAGCAATTTCATGGAAACATGATTTAAGCTAGAGATTTATGAAAATTTATAAGCAAAATTTATGGGAACATATAAAGTTTATAAATTAAACTTGAAATTTGAGTTTTGAGCTCCATGGGTGAAAGAGGACCCATGGATGAACTCCCACATACCTCTATTTCTTGAATTGTGAAGAAAGCTTGAATTATGAAACCATTAGTGATGAATTTGTGAAAGAAACTTCATTCTTGATTTTTTTCTTGAAGGTTTATTGAACTGGGAAACTCTAACCCTTGGATTATTGAAGAAATATTAAATTTAAAACTTAAATCCTTGAGTTCTTGATATAAAATTTGTACATTGTTCATGGTTGAAAAAGAAGAGGGTTTTACATGAGTTTTGATGATGAAAAGTGGGCAAATAATGCCCTTTGGGGGTGTTATAAATCATCCATTGGAAGTTTGGGGTCAAGAGAAAAGGACCAAAGTGTCCTTGAACCTTAATAATATAAAGCTATGTAGGAAATGCTCTCGTTTCACAACCCCTCATTGGGTTAAATAGCCCTCGCGTCGCGAGGCTATCGCGACTCCTCACTGCCTCACACGAAAAATGGCATAACTTTTTGGTCGTGTATCCAATTTTTGGGAAATTGGTATAGTTGGAAAGATAATTAAATTATATACAATTTTGTGGGTTTAGGATTAAAATTTACATGTATATAAAGAGTTATACGTGTTTGAAGTATACCCTTGTTGAATTGAATATCAAATTTTGGGAGAATCAAAAGATCTTAGCTCAACTTGGATCTAAGTGATTTCTATGAATAATTTTAACCTCAAAAGAAAATAAAACTTGAGGATAAAGATTTTGAAAATTTTAATTACAAGGTAATCACTTGGATTATAGCTTATACACTTAAGAACGATGGTTCATATACTAGCCCGAAAATGTAGGGTATTACACACCTCCAGTGCTACTAGTGGGCAATGCCCAAATGGATTCTATGCTCTTCAGTCCTAACAGCATCAAGAAAATTCTCCTAATATGGTTATTGGTATATTATAGATTTATCATTTGCATATTTATGCTTTTCAAGATCCAAAAGCTTCTTTGTCTTTTTTACTTCTTATACAGTAGTTGATTTCAGAGTCTGTCCCAAAATTCTAGTAGGGCCCTTCTTAGTTTCTACCCAAGTGAGTAAAACTATCATAGCTCGATAGATATACAGGAACTATCCGGTTATGATATCTCAAAAAGTCACTTCAGGAGACTTAATCAAATTAGAGATGACTGATTACGATGTCATTCTCGACATATATTGGCTTTATTCCATCTATGTCACAGTTGATTAAAAAATAGAATTTTCCAATTTTAGTTTTTGAATAAACCTGTCCTTGAGAGGAGTGGTAGTACTTCAAATTTTAGTATTCAACTTGTTTCATACCTTTGTGCAAGGAAAATGATATGTAAGGGATATGTCTATCATCTTGTTCAAGTTAAGGATACTAGTTCTGAAACTCTCAATTTTGAATCTTTCCCAGTAGTGAATGAAAATTCAAATGTCTTTCCCGAAGATCTTCAAAGAATTCCTCCCAAAAGGGAAATAGACTTCGGCATTAACCTTCTTCCAAACACTTAGCCCGTATCTATTCCGCCATATAGAATTGCACTGGAAGAAATCAAAGAATTGAAAGAGCAGTTGAAGGATCTCTTCAATAAGGTATTCATTAGACCCAGTGTATCCCCATGGGGTGCACTAGTCTTATTTATGTGCGAGCAAAAATTTTCTCTTAGAAGGTGCATAGACTACCATCAGCTCAATAAAGTCACATTTACGAACAAGTATCCACTACCTAGAATGGATGAATTGTTCAACCAACTTTAGGGTGCCAATTACTTTTAGGTTAGGTTATCATAAGCTCAGAGTTAGAGAATATAACATTCCAAAGATAGATTCCAGGACTTGATCTGGTCACTTCAAATTCTTAGTCATTTCCTTTGGTCTTACCAATGCCCCAACGGTTTTCGTGGACTTGATGAACAGTATGTTCAAGCAGTACTTGGACATGTTCATCATAGTCTTCTTAGATGACATACTTGTCTACTCCCGCAGTGAAAGTGATCATTTAGACCATTTTAGAATAGTATAATAGACTCTCAGAAATCATCTGTTGTTCACCAAATTCAGTAAGTGCGTGTTTTGGTTAAGGTCAGTATCATTTCTTGGTCATATCATTTTCGGTGATGGCATTAGATTTGATCCTCAAAAAACTGAAGCAGTAAGAAACTGGCCTTGCCTTGTCTCTCCATCAGATATTAGGAGTTTCTTAAGTTTGGCTGGCTATTACAGATGGTTTGTTGAGGGATTTTATTCTATTGCATCCCCTATGTCCATATTGACTCAGAAGAAAGTCAAGTTTCTGTGGTCAGATCCTTGTCAGAAAAGTTTTTAGTAGTTGAAGCCTCGACTCAACTCAGCTCTAGTTCTAGCATTACCAGATAGTCCAGATAGATTCGTAGTGTACTGTGATGCATCCAAAGTAGGTTTGGGTTATTTTTTCATGAAGCATGGTAAGGTCATAACCTACACCTCCAGATAAATAAAACCCCATGAGAAGAGTTATCCTACTCATTATCTTGAGTTAGCAGCCATAGTATTCGCCTTAAAGATTTGGAGGCATTACTTGTAGGATGTTCATGTAGATGTGTTTACAGATCATAAGAGCCTTCAGTGTGTCTTCTCTCCAAAATACCTTAACCTCCATCAGAGAAGGTGGTTAGATCTCTTGAAAGATTATGACATTAGCATCCTTTATCATCCAGGAAAGGCCAATGTAGTGGCCGACGCTCTCAGTAGACTATATATAGGTAGTTTTGCTAATGTTGAGGACAACCTAGGGTTCCAACCCAAAAGTTCAAGAACTCATGAACTCCTCCGCAAATTCTTTCCAAATCAAGAAATTAAGGTATGCTAGTGTTGATTCTTGGGATCCTTCCACCCAAGTAGTTCAAGAACCCTTTTTAAGATTCTTAATTTTATGTTTTATGAGATTTCATGATGCATGTGAATTGAGGTTGAAGTTTATGTTGATATTGTGTTTTAATTTATGTTTTGATTATGAAGATTCAAGCTTTTCTCTTAGTATGTGTTAATTATGTGATGTTCATGATAAAAGTCCTTCAAGAAGAATGTTGAATTATGTAATCATGTTAATTATGTGTATTGGATGTTGTATGAACAAAGTATGCCTTCCACGTGTTTGATAATTTGCTTGTGTGAAGGAAATAGGGCTATTATAGAATGTTAGCTATAAACCCCCAATTTGGTATAAGCCATGCATGCCAAAGTGTTTGTTAAAAGCTTTAGAGAATGAATTATGGCATGTTAGAATGAAATCCTCAAATATGTACACTTGAATGCATATTATATATCTAATGTAAGATCTTGTGGGACAATTTATGAAATGTTGGTGTGTATTCCTTATGTAAATGCATGTGAGTATTTCCAAGTGTTTGAAGAGATATTTTATTGTGTGTATGGTGAATCTAATGCCATGATGTTGATGTTGCTCATTAATTCAGGAAGTCATGTCTTATCAGTTTCCTTCTATTGAGTCCTGGGGATACTTGTACCTGAAAAATATGGCTGTGTGCCCAGAGCTGAATCAGTCTCAAGATAATCTCAGTTGTGCTATGATCAATAGAAATCAGTCAGTTATAGAATTCAGAACTCTCTGACAGTTATAGAACCTAAGAAATCTCAGTAATCTAAGAATCATAAGCATTCTAGCTTTAGTTCAGTACTTAGCTCAGATCTTAGTAGTATTCCAGAATTTAGTTCCGAACCTCAGTAGCATTCAAGTGATCAATTCAAAACTCAATATCATTCAGTAAGATAATAGATTTAGTAGTATTTCGTCAGCCTTCAGAATTAAATGAACTCATCTAAACTTAGTTACTCAGTATGATTAATAACAGGTTTAGCTTAGTCTTAGTACAAATCTAAGAATCAAGTCAGTGTCTTTCAGTTGGGAGTAGGATTTTTAACAAAGCGAGGGCAGGGATGGCAACTTCCTCGTTATTTAGGCAGAGTCATTAGAAGAAATATCTATACCTCCAAAACTACATAGCCAGCGTAGGATATGGAAACTTCCTTGTTATTTAGGCAGAGTCATTAGAAGAAATATCTATACCTCCAAAACTACATAGCCAGCATAGGATAAGGAGTCGCCCATCATATTAGGCTTGACTACCTCCCAAAAGTCACCCATCATATTAGGCTTGGTTCTAACCTGGTGTCACCCGTATTATTAGGCATAGCATCCTAGGTTCAGAGAGAAGTGTATTTACACATGGGACGGTTCTGAGAACCTTCCAACTGGGGTTACAGGTTGGACCCCAAAGAAGCTAGAAAGGGCATGTCGGTTAGATGAATACTTCCCACAGTCTTAGTTTCATATTCAGTATCAGAAATAGAATTTAGTTGAGGAGTCACTTGTAATATTAGGATTCATTACTTCTCAAAGGTCATCCCGTTATATAGGCTTGATCCCAAATTCAGACCATCATATTCATTATCAGTAAACGCAGAGGTCACCCATTATATAGTCTTGATCTTAGATATAATAAATCAGTATCAGTATCAGTAAGATTAGACATCAATCTCAACAGACTCAGTCATTCAGTCTCTCAGTATTAGTAAACTCAAACATCAGTACTAGTAGACTTGTCATTAGTAAGTTAGTATTCAGAAACTAGCATTCAGAGTTTGTGTTCAGTGTTACTGCGATTCTAGTTTTTCTTTGTGTACTAATGCATATGTCCTTATTCAGCACTCTCATGTTATTCAATTAAGTTATGTTCATGTATACGCCCTTGTATTTAGCCTTAACTCATCTTGCATACTAAGTACATTTCCACGTACTGATGCATTTTTTCTATGGTATTTTTACGTGACGCCATAGGTTAAGAAGCACTAGCATCAGAGTACCCTTAGCAGTCCAGATCCAATCAGTAATAGTAAATGTAGCAGTGAGTCCTTTTCATTTGAGGATGATCCATATTTTTGCTATTTCATTAGATTAAGATTATTTTTAGTAGATGGAGTTAGTTGGGGACATACCCCATCAATTTTACAGTCGAGATAGTTAGAGGCTTTTTCAGACAAATGAATTAGTATGGAGTTTTCAATTTTGAGTATTTTAGATGTTTTGAACCCTATGGAAAGTTTTTGCTAGCTTTCTGCATTTATTATATTATATTATGTAGTGCTTAGGTACTGATATGAGCTCCGTGTGGCAATCCAATTCCAAGAAAATTAGGGTATTACCAACTTGATATTAGAGCCTAAGGTTCAATAGTGTCATAGGAAGTCTAAAAAGACATATCTAGTAGAGTCTTATGCATGGGTGTTGCACACCACATTTATGTACAAGAGGCTATAAGATGTTTTTAGGAACAATTTCCCTTCTTTTATGTCTTAGATTGTGCTATATAAATGTTCTTTAAGAAATTTATATGGATTCTCATCATGTTCAAGGTACCAGAAATAGTGAGGCCTAGAGTCCTGTAGATAGAGCTTTCTCAGACAGTCCCCGCAGATAGTTTTGGGATAGGGTTATCTAAAGTTGGGTAGAGTATGTTTCATGGGGTTAGTTGTATAAAAGGTGAATCAGTAGGCTTGAAACCACGTATGCAAGAGTTTAAGTTTAGTGATCTGGAGTTATATGTGTTGTTAGTGGAGGCATAGTGGTAATTCTCATGGTGTATAGAAAACATAAGTTTAAGAGGCTAACATTTGAAGGCTAGGATGAGAGTAGTATGTTTATTAAAGATTTGTGGGTATTCACATTATGCTTTAGAGACTAAGCTTGAATCTTTGAAGGATTTAAGTTTATGGACTTTAGACTAAGTATGAGGGTGTGGATGCAAGTTAAAAGATGTGATATTAGCAGCCCATGATATTAGCGGATGTGATGTTGATGCATATGTGGCTAGATATATTTTAGAGATTTCAGTAGGTTTGAACAATGCATGAAAGAATTTAAGTTTGATGATTGCAGAGACTAAAGAAAGTCAAGAGTTGTATCTCAGGAGATAGTATGATCAGTTTAGAGTTTAGTAAGGTGTTCACAGACTTATGATGGTGGTTTAGAGCTAAGGTTAAGAGTATATTTGAAAGAGTTCAGGAGAAGTACTTCAGTTAAATATAAGTTTTCAGCATTAAGTGGATAGTAAAGCCAGCAAGTCAGTTTAGCAGTCAGCCAGTCTGATTTATATAGTTTATTTTCTCATCTTCTCATCTAATCATGCTATCAGAAATCTCAGGAATGTAACTATTCCAAGATAGAATATCCTAGTATTAGCAAGTTCAGTTTAGTTCATGCATCATGAATTCATTTCAGACTCCCAAGGTTCAGTTATAATCTAGTTCACAGATGGCCAGCGCATCACCTTAGTATATCAGTGAAGTAAGCATTCTTTGATGGACATAGTATCCTAAGGGGTAGATATCCTATAACTACCCACAGTTTTCAATTCCTTAAAACCATTTAGTTTCATGCTCAGATTCTTATTATAAACTTTGCATCAGTTATTATTGCATAATCAGTCATACTTTCAAGAGTCAGTCAAGTCATATGCTCATGCATTAGATATGCGTGTTCAGTGGAAAAGTTCATCTTATCAGTGTATTCAGGGATGCGTTTATGAAAGTAAGTCAGTCTAATACCCATGCATCATATATGCATGTTCATTATGAGAATTCAGGTTATTAATAATTTCATTTGGGTATTCTATGTATTAGCTATGCATATTCAGTAGAACATTCAGTATATTAATAGTTCCCATTGTATAGTTAGTTTTCAGATGTTCACATATCTTTAGTAAGTTTAGTCTATCAAAATTCTCAACTTAGTCAGCCTTATTCGAGGATAAATGATCCCAAGGAGGAGATAATGTAATGCCTCGTAACTTTTACAAATCATTAGAGCGTTTAAAGTATGCCAAGAGAAGCTTAGCACTCATAAAATTTAGCTAAGTGTTGGAACTTCTTCATTCCATTATCCTTAAAAGCTTTAACGAATTATATTTATGACCTTACCGACCTCTAATTTTTTATTTTCAAGTTGTGTTGTGATGGGGAAAATCAATAGTACATTTTGGGTGAGTTTTGTATTTTTGAAAATCCATTTAGGGCATGCTTGCATTTTGAAACAGTAAGGTCATGCAATTAGCATGCATCGCATGGTCCATCTTACTGGGATTAGCATACGACAGAGCATGCAGCACATGCTCCAGTGAAGAGGAGTAGAGCATGTGATGCATGGTCCATAGCACGCTGCTAAAATTTTCAGCTTTTATCCCCGTTTTCCAATGATAAATGGGTCATTTTTCTACCCCTATGTAAGTCCTTGAACACGTAATTCAGCCTCATTCAACCCAAATTATACGGTTTTCTCTCAATTTTCTCTCAAGAACAACCTAGGATTTCAACCCAAACGTTCAAGAAGTCAAGCACTCCTCTGTCAATTCTCTCCAAATAAAGAAACTAAGGTATGCAAGTATTGATTCTTAGGATCCTTCCACCGAAGAAGTTCAAGAACCCTTTTTATTATTCTAAAGTTTATGTTTTATGAGATTTCATGATGCATGTGAATTGAGGTTGAAGTTTATGTTGATATTGAGTTTTAATTCATGTTTATAAAGATTCAAGCTTTGATCTTAGTATGTGTTGATTATGTGATGTTCATGATAAAAGTCCTTCAAGAAGCATTTTGAATTATGTAATCATGTTAATTATGTTTATTGGATGTTGTATGACCAAAGTATGCCTTCCACGTGTTTGATAATCTGCTTGTGTTAAGGAAATAGGGCTATTATAGCATGTTAACTACAAACCCCCAATTTGGTATAAGCCATGCATGCCAAAGTGTTTGTTAAAAGCTTTAGATAATTACTTGTGGCATGTTAGCATGAAATCCTTAAATATGTACACTCAAATGCATGTTATGTGTCTAATGTAAGATCTTGTGGGATGATTTATGAAATGTTTGTGTGCATTCCCTATGTAAATGCATGTGAGTATTTCTAAGTGTCTGAAGAGATGTTTTATTATGTTTATGGTGAATCTAATCCTATGATGTTGATGTTGGTGATGATTTCAAGAAGTCATGTCTGGTCTGTTTCCTTCTATCGAGTCCTAGGGGTACTTGTACCCAAAAAATATAGCTGTATGCCTAGAGTCAAAGAATTCTTAAGATAATCTGAGTCGTGGTATGATCAATAGAACTCGGTCAGTTATAAAATTCAGAACTCTCTGACAGTAATAGAATTTAAGAAATCTCAGTAATCTAAGAATCCTAAGCATTCTAGCTTCAGTTCAGTACTCAACTCAGATTTTAGTAGTATTCAAGAATTTAGTTCCGGACCTCAGTAGCATTTAACTAATAAATTCAAAACATAGTATCATTAAGTCAGATAATAGATTTAGTAGTATTACATTAGCCTTTAGAAGCAACTAAACTCATCTAAACTAAGTTACTCAGTTTGATCAATAACAGGTTTGGTTCAGTCTAAGTATAGTTCTACGAATCAAGTAAGTGTCTTTCAGTTGGGAGTAGGACTTAGCATCGAGTGTGGGCAGGGAGGGAGACTTCCCTGTTATTTAGGCAGATTCATTAGTAGCAATCCCTATACCTACAGAACTACGTAGCCAGTGCATGACGAGGAGTGACCCATCATATTAGGCTTGACTACCTCCCCGAAGTCACCCGTCATATTAGGCTTTGATCCAACTAGGTGTTAGCCATCATATTAGGCATGGCATCTTGGGTTCATAGAGAAGTGTCTTTACCCATGGCACAGTACTGATAGCCTTCCAACTGGGGTTACAGGTTGGACCCCAAAGAAGCTAGAAGGGGCATGTCGATTAGATGAATACTTCCAATAGTCTCTGTTTTAGATTCAGTCTCAGAAATAGAATTTAGTTAAGGAGTCACCCGTTATATTAGGATTGGCAACCTCTTAGATGTCACTCGTTATATAGACTTGATCTCAAATTTAGACAATCATATTCATTATCAGTAAACTCAGAGGTCACCCATCATATAGGCTGATCTCATATTCAATTTATCAAGTATCAGACATTATTATCAGTAAACTTAGAGGTCACCCATTATATAGGCTTGATATCAGATATAATAAATCAGTATTAGTATCAGCTAGATTAGACATCAATCTCAATAGACTCAGTCATTCAGTCTCTCAGTATTAGTAAACTCAGACATCAGTACTAGTAAACTAGTCATCAGTAAGTCAGTATTAAGAAACCAACATTCGGAGCTCATAATTAGTGTTATTGCGATTCCAATTTTGGTTTGTGCACTCATGCATATGTCCTCATTCTGTTCTGTCATGTTATTAAGTTAAGTTATGTTCATGCATAAGCTCTTGCATTTAGGCTTACCTCATCTTGCATACTCAGTACATTCCCATGTACTGACGCATTTGTGCTATGGTGTTTTTACTTGACACCATAGGTTCAGAAGCACTAGCCCCATAGTACTCTCAGTAGTCCAGATCCAGTCAGCAGTAGTAAACATAACATTGAGTCCTCTTCATTCTACGATAATCCATATTTTTACTATTTCATTAGATTAAGATTATTTTCAATAAATGGATTCAGTTGGGTACATGTCCCATCAACTCCGCAGTCCAGACAGTTAGAGTTTTTTTTCAATGAGATATATTAGTATTCAGTTTTTAGTTTTGAGTATTTTAGACATTTTGAACCTTATGGAAAGTTTTTCCAATCTTTTTGCATTTATTATATTATATTATGGAGTTCTCATGTACAAATATCAGCAAAGAGTTAGCTTGTGGTCCTTTAGGGTCATGAGCACCGTGTAGCATTTTGATTTTGCAAAATCAGAGTGTTATAGTATTTCTATCTCTTACTTTAAAAAGTTTACTTTGGGGACAAAGTAGATTTTTAAGTGTGGGGTCGGGAAATTTCCAAATTTTGGCTCAATTTAAAATTGTTTAGATTAGGAATATGTGACATATTTTTGTTGGTGCTATTTTTGATTACATGATGCGAGTGGGTTTGTTTGGAAAAACATGTCGAATTGTGTGAATTGCAATTTTTGAAACTCGTTGTTTCATATTTATGACCTTGTACTTCTAGCATAAAATTGAATTAATATGGTTGGGAGTCTATGATGAACTTATTGAGTTGAACATGTGGCATGTGCGTGTAAGGTATTTTGTATATTCCTTATTGCAAATGATGTATAGAACTTTCCTGGTGTGTGTGTGAAGCGAAATAAAGAATGTGAGTTTAGGAGATAATATAGGCATTTCGTTGATGACCTTTTTTATACCTTCTATTTGTCCTACCCTTATGAATTTTCCTAGTTAAACCGCATTGATCTTTTAACTTATTTTCTTTAGTAGCCTCATAAGTAGCCTCATAAGTGCTTTAATGAAAATTTGAATTAGTAAGGAGCTGGAGAAATTGAAGAAGAAAAAGGTGAAATTGATGTCCCAAAGAAATGGTTATTGGTGTTTACAATTGATCTGTGGTGGATGGTTTTGATACAAATTATGTTAGATATATTGCCATGATGGAAAAGAATGATAAAAATAATTTATATGGTAGTAAACTATACGCCCACCGTGTGCTTATGTAAATTCTTAAAAGAGATGGGGAAAAATAAAAGAGATGGTAGACAAAAATAGTGTAAATTTTGTTGTTGGAGATTTGTTTTAAATGTTTAACATAGTGTATTAAAGTTCTTAGAGATGTTAGTCACTATTCTTGGACAAAATAGTTCCTACCCATCCTTTCGCCTACATTACAACCCAGAAAAGTCCTAATTGATCCTAATCTTTACATTCTACTAGTATTAGAGAGTTACACTAAGGAAAAGCCTATGGTTCAATGTGTGTATCTTGTGAATTTTTTGTGAGAGTGAGCATAATTTGATTCTTGTGCCCATTGTTATAAATTTCATTATTGTGAGTGTTTATGGGTAATTCTCTTGTTGTGAGGGGAACATGTTTGATGAATATGGGTAATTTGTAATATGTTTTTAACTGAATAATAGGCATGAATTTTCCAACAAGGTGAGTAAATTCTTGAGGCGAGGATGTTTTGGGAGTAGGACTCTTGAGCTTTCAATTGTGTATAACATGCTTAGTGTAGAAGCTTGCATTCCATATAGTCATTTTAGCACTAGCTTAAATGTCTTCCATGTAGTAGCAGTGTGTAGTATTTTCAGCCCATGATGCTTAAAGTTAAGAATTTGTCGAGGATTAACAAGGCTTTAAGTGTTGAGTTGTGAAAGTGAAATTAGCCTATGCTTAGATCGTGTTTTAAGTTCACCGTCTTTGATGTTGTGTTGTTTTGAGATATAAATTGTATTGTTTAATGATTTATGATGCTTGTTTAATGGATCATGATGATTTACTAAAGATATACAAGCTTCAAATCAAGTGGAAACACTTAAAATGGCTCAAAATGGCTCAATGAAAGCACAATACCCAACTCTATGCATATTTTGGCACCTGAAATGTTATGGGCGAGTGTGAAGTGATATGGGTGCGTGGTAAGTTCCAAAACATTTAAAAGGGACCAAAAATAGTGGGTACATGTGATATACATGCGTTGCATGCTTCATTCCGGAGCTATATAGCTTGCGACGCATGCTGTATTTCAATGGTCCAATGCCTTGGAATAAATTATGAAGCCAACTTCTAGTGAGCGCATGAGATATTTATGCGTCACATGCTCCATTCCATTGCAGAATTGCATGCGACGCACGCTCCACTCCACCCCTGGCCATCACTACAAAAAGAAAATATTAACACAATTTTAGGGGTCTTAGACATTTGGGGGAAGCTTGAAGTAGCGGAAAACCACAAAAATCCTCCATTTTAGGGTTCTTAACCATTGTTTTGTACTTATTCAATTCATTAGTAAATCTTGGTATGTTTAATTACTTGTATGTTTTATTGAATTCAATTTTTAGAAGCTAAACACCCCTATTCTGGGGTTGAGGCCAAGAACATTAATACTCTTTAATATTCTTTATTGTAGTGTAATTTTGGATTATTATATGGGATATTCTTAATTTCTTGAGCTTAATATTTTAATGATTAGCTACCATTAGAATAAATCTATTTTTCTATGTAAATCCAGGAGGAGAATCATAGGATAGAATGAAGAAATTAAGGAACAAGGTTCTTACTATTTTTTGAAATAAGGAGTTTGAACTAGCATCTAGGATAGAGATATACCTAAAAGATATTCTTCTTTCAGTCAGTCTCATTCAGAGACAAATATTCCCAAGGGGGAGATATTATAAGACCCCACAAAATCATGTGTTAAATTCAGCCCGTAAAAATCCATGAGAGATCCCAACACTTAGAAAATTTAGCTTAGTGTTTAAGGACTTAGTCTCATTTTAAGCCTCTGAACTTCAGGGATTTATTTTATTACCTTCTAGACCTCTGTCTTTTTATTTTATAGTTGCGTTACGATAGGGCAAGTCAGTAGTACAGTTCAGGTGAATTTTAGAATTTTTGGAATATCATAAGGGCATGTTTGCTTGCCCAAACTAGTACCTAAAGGCTATAGCAGGGCGCCGCCAAGGGTGCACCACCACTCACAGCAGGGCGCCACCTTGGGTTCATCGGGTGTCTAAGTAGGGCACTGCACTAGTAATCCCTGTTGGTCCAAACTTTCAGCACTTCAGCCTCGAACTTTGAGGGGCAAACTGATCATTTTCGTATCACTATATAATCCCATAAACACGTAATTCAGCCATTTTGAAGCCAAAATATACTCTTTTCTCGTAAAACTCTCAAAGGCAAGTTAGGGTTTTCAATTGGGGATTAAAATTCAAGGAAATTTTACCGTCATACTTCGTACAATCAAGAACTAATATATGCATAGTGTTCATTCATGTATTCCTTTCATTCATGAAGCTCAAGAATCCTTTTCTAAAAGTTGTATGATAAATTCCATGTTATGAGTTGGATTATGTTCATGTTGTTATTGTTGTATGATTTCCAAGATGGAATTTTTATTATGTTTTCATGAAATTATGCTAGTATGTAGGTTGAAATTATGAAATTTGGGTTGAATTGTTGAATTATGTTGTACAAATTGATAAACCATGCCTACGCCCAAAATGGTGCATGCAAGGTGTTTGATAAAATGTCTAAGAGGATAGGGATTATGCATGTTAGTTCAATTATGACCTAAATGGTAAATGCATGTTGTTCTCTTATGTTCAAAGTGACTTCCATGTTATTCGTATGTATTGAAATTGTTTTTGGATTGCTATTGAATTAGGATTATGAAACTATGCCATGTTTACATGCAATCCTATTCATGTACCAAATTATGATAACCATGTGTTTCATAAAATCACCAAATTTATTTCTGTATGGATTATTGTCAGTTACCTTATCTCGAGTTCTGGGTTTACTTGTACCTAAAAAACTTAGTCATATTTTCAAGATACTTTCAGTCAAGCCATGTTCAGTAAAATTTAGTCTGTCTCATGACTCATGAAAATTTAGTAATCTCAGTAATCCCAGTAATTCCAGAAATCTCACTCATTCAGTAAGCTCAGTAGTATTCTGTAAGTTAATGGAACTCAATGAACTCAGTCCAGTTCACCTCAATTAATCATGATTTGTGTCTATTCAGTAGGAGTAGGATTTAGCACCGAGTGAACTCAAGGATGAGGGCACACATTGACAGTCGAGAGTGTGATCCTAAGAAACAATCCTTGTGTTCCAGAACTATGTAGCCAACATAGGTTAATACATCAACACGCAGGATTTAGCACCAAGTAAACCCAAGGATGAGGGCACACGTTGACAGTCGAGAGTGTGATCCTTAGAAGCAATCCTTGTGTTCCAGAGCTATGTAGCCAACATAGGTTAAGAAATCAACACCGACAGATGAGGGTTGATGAGGTAGATTAAAACTGCCAGATGAGGGTCCAACCATTCTCTTTTGGGGACATTGTCAGATGAGGGTCACCCACAGCTTGCCCTTACTAGTGGCGCAGTATTGACACCCTTCCAATTTGGGTTACAGATTGGACACTAATTTAGTTATAATATCACATTCAGGGCATGTTGGGTAGATGACTATTTAACATAGTCTCAGTCTCAGTAAAAGAACTCAGATAGCTCTTCATATTCAGGGCTTTCAGATATAGTCACTCAATATTCTGTGAAAGTCAGCTAGTTCCATCAGAAGTTAGACTGTTTAGGCACAGTCACTCAGTATAAGTTATACCAGTTATATCAGTTATACTAGTTATATCAGCTATCAGTAACATATGTTGTCAGCATTCAGAGTCACTAGTCTGTATTATCACGAATTCAATTATAGTTACTCATTCATGCATGTATTATCACATTCATACTATACAGTCAAAAAGTATATGTTCATACATATGAACCCTATTGCATTCAATCTACCTCACTTTCATACCAGTATATTAAATCATACTGACTCATTTGCGCTATCCTATTTTTATACCATAGGTTCTGAAGCTCGAGCTCCAGAGCATCTGTAGTATTCTAGTTTCAGTAGTCAGAGTCAGCAGTGAGTCCTCATCATTAAAGAATGTTATTATTTGATTATTTAATTACTTTTAGTATTTTAGGGTTAGTTAGGGATATATCCCATCAACTCCATAGTTTTCAGACAGATTGGAGGCTTTTAGACTACAATATGCCCAGACAGTTTATTTTAGTTTTGGTTATTTCAATACCCCATTAAGCTATTGTTTTGCCATATATTATTCAGTGCTCAATTATAGATATCAGTCATGTGCTAGCTTATGGTCCTTCGGGATCATGTCACCGTGTAGCATTCTGGGTATCCATTCCTATTTATCGCTCAGGAAATTCATGTGTAAGGTATGTGTTGTTCTTAACATCTTTGTTTTCTAACTTAGTTATAGGTAAGAGTAGAGGTGTATGGAGTCCAAATCCTACTTATATTACCTTTTACCATCATTTGAGCACGAATAATCCAAGTAGGGGAGAATTGAAACACCTTAGGTTTGGCCTCTTGGAAATTTCCTAATCTCTGAGCTCACTTTCCTTGTAAAAACTCATGATACGAGTCGTATGGTATGAATATGGGTCAAGTGACCCAACTCATAAGGTTTCATATATTGTTGGCTGGGTTTCTGTTATGGTTACAATTTTGTTGTATGGGTTGTTAGGGATGGGTAGTTAGGACAATCCTTTATCATATTAGAAACTTACAAACTTGACTTGGCTCTGGTTACGAGTGACTCACTAAGAGCTATGAGGATAGGTTATGAGTTGTTATGAGAAGTCATATGTTGTCTAATGTCAATCCCTTTGGATTCTATCTTGTGTATGACTAAGACTATACTATTCATATGGTCTGGTCACAAGTCGGGACCAGAGAGTTATATAGTGAAAGTGTATGGGAGTCTAACTGAATGTATTGGTGTTGACTCAATGGTATGAGTTGTATATTGTGGTAACATGTCACAGTATCGACGAGCAACCACCTGCTGTATTTTTAAAATTTTATGTTGTGGAAATTTTTGACATTTCCCCCTTTTAACCCCCATTTATACCACAACATATAACACCTTTGGGGACTTGATTAACCTATTTTTACCAATCAAACACTCTTAAAACTCTCTCACAAATTCTTGGTTGAAGCAAATTCTTGGTTCATCTGACGTAGGGTGTAGGGTGGTTATCGTTAGATACAGGGGTTGGTCTACGGTCCTCGTTGGAGTTGAGATGCTCTACATGACTAGGCCTTGTGACATAACCAAAACTAGGGCCTTGTCATAATGGGCATCCCAAATCTAACTAGGACTGGGGACCACCCCAATTACGCAACGTAACTACCTTATGCATACATTGATGAGATGAATTCTGAGCATATAACAAGATAATGTATTGGACATGTACTGACTTTAGGATAAGTCTACTCCTAGACTAACCTGATCATGTCATCTCATCCACCAACCGTACCAACCAAAACGATACCAAACCAAGGGCCCTAAACGAAGCCATAACAAAAGGAGTTCCATGATAAATAAATATAATTAAATAATAAATGGAACTGTAATAAATCAAATTTGGTCCAACGATGTTATCCCCAATTCCTATGCCAATACTAAGGATGACACCACTACCGACACCACCTATTACAACCTATAGTAGTTCCACAAAACCTCTAACCAAATGATTAACATTATCCAGTTGGGACATTCCCCTAAGCATAGACAAAACCAATATCCATAAATAAACCAATGTATGTAAAAATCTCTATAACATGAAATAGAGTCTTTCGGAATATAGAAGCTCATCACGTAAATCCAAATAGCCGACCCCAAAGTCCGATTGCTAAGCAGGAGGAGTAGAACAACTGATTCCTGTGTTGCGTGGGGATATATATATATATATATATATATAAATATATATATATAACCATGCCGAGAAAGGGGACTGGGTTTAGCTTGCATTAAAACTATTATCCTGGGTATGTTAAGCTTAGCCATCCTAAACTACCCACGGGCTATATGAGTCTAGTGTAACCCCTTGAACGGGCTTCGATGCGTGTCGCCATACAAACTGGAGATACCATAAGAGTAGGGGATTCAAGATTAGCCTTCTCTCTCCATCATACATATGTGTAATATACTTTAGAAGATTCTGATGTAACTTATAAGTATCATAAATAGTCACCATAACCAAGCCCTTATGTCGGCAAGCATCAACTTCTACTGTCGTACATTGGACTCCCATCTTTACTGCTAGCTATCACACCCTGACTTTATTGCCTAATTAAAACCATTCCATCCAACTAAAGCATTATTATTGATTGAGTCTATATATAGTGGTATCGTCGTAATGACTATAACTTACAAGAATTGTCCTTAACCAAACCTTAACAGGTTAAGGGATTGCCATGTATCAAGAATTGTTTTATTATTATAATTACTTGGGAATCTATTATACCCCATAAGGATATTCAATTAAAACAATGACCATTACTTTTTAAACCATTTATACCATTAATGTTCCATTACAAAATCATACTATGAAAAAGTTCTATTGAAAATCCAATAATATAGTACAAGCATCCTGAAAGGCATTTGTATTACCTCAAATTTTTCTATAAGTCAAATCTAGTCTCCAAAAGAGTTATGATGACTTACTAAGTGATTAATGTTTAAATAAGATAGAATTTCCCTAATTTCAACTTTCTATCATGTGGTAAATTGAATTATCTTTCCAACGATACCAATTTCTTCCAAATATGGTATAAAAATAAAAAGTTATGAAGGTTTTACATAGAATAGTCAAAAATGCCCAGAAGCGATGGTCAGGCTGATATACCATCGAACTAGCGATAGACCATCGCCTAAGCCATTGTGACTAAGGCAATGAACCCATCTTCTATCCAATTGGGACGGTCATGACCAACGGACCATTGAACTAGTGACGAACCATCGCCCAAACCATCGCAGAAGAGGTAGAAAGTTCAGGTTCTTGCCAAGTACAATAGGATGGACTGGCTGACCTTCGAGCTAGTGACGGACCATCGCCCAAGCCGTCGCCACTTCCGATTAGCGATTTTAAGAAAATTTTAAAAGGGTATTTGGGTCTTTTCCCACCCTTTTTTACCCCCAATTTAACCAAACCTGAGCTCATAACTTCATTATTAATCTACAACACCAAATTAGGGTTTCTCTAAAAGATCAACCCCAAAGAACAAGAAACCCTTGGTGTTTAATTCCAAGTAAAGAATTCAAGTTTTCCTCTACCAATCTTCAAGAAATCATCCACCCAGGTATGTCAAGTGCTCATTCATGGGTTCCTTTTACTTATAAAGCTCAAGAATCCCCTTTCAAGTGCAAAGATTATGTGTTTATGACTGATCATGACTTAGTTGAGTTGAAATTCATGAATCATGTGATTGATTGGGTTTTGTTTTATGTTTTGGATAACAAATTACCTAATTAAATTCTAGTTTGTGATGATTTATATAATATTTGTAATAAACCTCTTCAATTTTTTAGTTGTTTGATGTAATCATGATGAGTAATAGTATTGATGAATGTCTAACAAATTTATGCTCCCCATGTGTTTGATAAAATGCCTATGTGAAGGAATTAGTACCATTGTATCATGATTTTGTGAAATCCCAATTTATGTACAAGATAATGCATGCCATGTGTTTGATGAAATGTCTTAGTGAGTGAATTATGAGCTTGTAGTTATTGTGGAACTTTCAATTTTATGCCATGATTTTCTTTTCATGCTATCGAATCCTGGGGGTACTTGTACCCGATAATTTAACTACGTGCCTAGAGCCAGAGACATTTTTTCAATATACTCTTTGTCAAGCCATGTTCATTAGAATTCAGTCAATCATGCGACTAAGGATAATCTCAGTAATATTAGTAATATTAGTCAGTTATCAGATCTTAGTAATATTCCACCAGTCAACGGAACTCAATAAACTCAGTCCAATTCAGTTTAGTTAATCATGTCCAATTTCTATTTAGAGGGGAGTAGGATTTAGCATCGAGTGAACCCAAGGATGGGAAAATACACTGTCAGCAAAGGGTGTGATTCTTAGAATCAATCCTTGCATTCTAGAAC
Source organism: Capsicum baccatum var. pendulum (assembly GCA_030864225.1). Taxonomy (NCBI): domain Eukaryota; kingdom Viridiplantae; phylum Streptophyta; class Magnoliopsida; order Solanales; family Solanaceae; genus Capsicum; species Capsicum baccatum. The sequence continues at coordinate 256,517,851 of CM061560.1, read as the reverse complement.
TATATAGACAAAATAGGTTGAGATATTAATACTGTCAGTTGAGGGTTGATGAGGTTGACTAACACTGTTAGATGAAGGTCTTAACGTTTTCTTTTGGGGACACTGTCAGATAAGGGTGACCCGTAGTTTATCCTTACTAGTGGCACGGTATTGACACATTTCCAATTGAGGTTACAGATTGGACCCCAACTCAGCTATATGAGATTATTATAGGCATGTCGGTTAGATTACTAGTTACCATAGTTACAGTTTCAGTTTCTATTTTAGAAATAGAACTCAGATAGTTATGCATAACCTAGAACTATCAGATACAGTCGCCCAGTTCAATATGGAACTTAGCTAGTTCTATCAAAAATAAGACTATCAGACATAGTCATTAAGATAATAGTATATCAGTTATACAAAACTCATGTTATCAGTATTCAGATTCAGTATTGTAATGATCTCAGTTACAATTCACGTATTCATGTATGTATTCTCACTTGCATACCAGTACATTCAATTGTACTGATGTATTTACGCTATGGTGTTGTTATACAATAGGTTCAGAAGAATGAGCTCCAGAGCATTAGTAGTATTCTAGTTTAAGCTGTTAGAGTCTGTTGTGAGTACTCATCATTCGAGGATGTTATTATTTGATTATTTCATTCTTTTAGTACTTATTTTATTTTAGTAGTTTGAGTTTGTTTGGGACATGTCCCATCAACTCCTTATTTAGTTAGTTTTAGAGGCTTTCAGACTACAGTATGTTCAGACAGTTTATTTTAGTTTTGGTTATTTCTATACCCCATGAAGATATTAGTTTATTACTTATGTTATAGTTTTGAACCTTACGGCCTTATAACCTATATTCCACATATTGTTAGTATATTATTCAAAGCTCAGTTACAGATATCAGTCATCTGTTAGCTTGTGGTACTTTGGGGTCATGAGCACTATGTAGCATTTTGGGTATATGATTCAGGGTGTTACAAACTTAGTATCAGATCTAGGTTCGATAGTATCCTAGGAAGTCTTAAAAGTTGCATCTAGTAGAGTGTTGTGCATGGGTGTATTGTGTGCCACATTTATGTATAGGAGGCTATAAGATGTTTTAGGAATAGTTTCCCTTCTTTCAGTATTGATGACATGCTAGTAAGCATCAGCTTAAGCTTTACTCTAAGTCTAATCTATTTCTCCTTTTCATTTATAGAACATGCTTCCCAAAAGAAGAAACGGGGATCAGTTAACCCCTCAGCTTGTCTAAGAAGATTCCTTATATGAATATATCTCTCATGCTGAGTTCAGAGCTGTATTCACTACTCTTGCTAATTCAATTGCTACCCATAATGAATGACCAACTATCATTCCGACCAAATCAGTGGCCAATTCAGCTGCAGCTGAGATTCGGGACTTCACCCGAATAAATCCTCCAAAACATTTTTGGGTCTAAGTTAGATGAGGAACCTCAGAAATTCCTTGATTAGGTTTAGAAGGTTACATATAACATGGGGGTTACTGCTAGTGAGAGTGTTGAGCTAGCTGTATATCAGTTGCAAAATATGGTTCACACTTAGTTTAAGTAGTGGAAAAGAAAGAGGGCTAGAGATGTAGGGCCCACGGAATGGGAGGAGTTTGCCACTGTATTTCTTGATTGATTCTTTCCCGTAGAGATGAAGGAAGATAAGGTGTTAAAATTTATCAACCTCAGGCAGGGAAACATGATAGTGAAAGAGTATTCTCTAAAGTTTACTCAACTAGATAGATACGCTCCTCATGTAATGACAAAAAACAGGGCTAAGATAAGTAAGTTTTTTTCTGGGGTGAATGATAGTGTGGTAAATAAGTGCAGATTTGCGATGTTGATTAGTGAGATGGACATAGGTAGGATTTTGATACATTCTTACCAGATATAAAAACAAAAGATTAAGATGAGATACAAGCAGAATAAGAGAGCAAGGACATGTAGGTTTCAACTTTTATCAACCTAAGTTAGAAGGTGGAAATCGTTCTTAGGTTGACCCAAAGTCATCTTTTCTAGCTCCTTCCTCAGCTAGTGCTCCAGTGCCAAAATTCAGAGATGGCAGCAGAGATATGGCGCCAGGATCTAATTCTTAGGGCAGTGTTAGTAGTACCTGAACCTATCCTCTTTTTTAGATATGTGGCAAGCACTATTAGTGTACTTGCAAAGCTGTTAGTGATGCGTGTTTTGGATGTGGCAAACCAATACACAAATTCGGAGGTTGTCCCAAGTCAGGTTTTTAGGGTTAGCATAACTGTTCATCAGCTCAGTCTAGTCACCCAAATCAGTAGGGTGCCATCTACACTGCTACTAGTGGGCAACACCTAAACAGACTCTATGCCCTTCAGTCCCGATAGGATCAGAAAAATTCTCCTGATGTGGTTTCTAGTACGTTATATATCTTTCAATTGTATGTTTACGCTTTGCTAGATCCAGGTGCTTCTTTTTATTTTTTACTCCTTACATAGAAGTTGATTTTGCCGTTAGTCCCAAAATTCTAGAAGAGCCCTTCTCATTTTCTACCGCAGTGGGTAAAACTATTATATCCCGATGGGTATACAGAAACTGTCCGATTAGGATATCTCAGAATGTTACTTCAACAGACTTAGTCGAATTATAGATGACTTATTTTGATGTCATTCTCGACATTGTAACACACTGAAATCTCATCCCCAAACTTCACATGGTGCTTAAGGTTATAAATAGCCCTAAGCAAACCCTTGGATCCTTCTACTAAGTCAAAATACTTATTTCAAGATAATGATAGTAAAATGATGTAACCTATCATATCATGTCTAGCTAAAAAATGGATGAGTACAGTAAGAGTAAAAAAATTCTACAAGTCTAAAGCTTCTTCTAATCTAGTCTGACAAAGCCTCTACTACGAATGAAATTTGGAGAGTCATTGCAACAGATCCCCAACTGACTCATACTCAATGAAATAAAATAAAACAACTACTAATAGTGCTGAATATCTGATATAGGCCCTCAAAACATAACGATCACCACTGTAGGAATGTAGGCCAAGGCACTTGGGAATCACTGACAAGGCTGGGATTGAGCACCTAAACCTACATATTATAAGATAATGCTGCACATAGACATGTATGGGGATCAGTACTTTAAGTATGTACTGAGTATGCGGGGGTGTATGCATTTATATAAAATAATACAATAAGTCTTTACAGAAAACATGCATGCTAATGTAGATGACTCACATAGCTTGAATAAACTCTGATAAATCATGAATAAAAAACATGTATGTAAATAACATGAGTCATTACACTTTATTCTAAATCTAGATTCTTTCTTTGTTCTCAAACTTGTAAACTAGAAGAGATCTTAAAACATCAACTTTCAGGAGGTATACTTCAATCTTTGGAAACTTCAGAGGTCTTAGGATCATAGTTTTCACAATACATACACTTTCAAACTCATACTTTTATAATAAGAAGAATAAAAACATCCTTAAAACTCAAAGACTTAAGACTTTTAAAAAAACTTTAAGACATGTGACATATGAAAACATAGGAGATTCTTCTAACCAACATAAACCATGTACAATCTATAACATGAATTATCAATTAAAGACCATAAATATAAAAATAATCATGCAATTCCAGACTTGTCAAGTGTATAATTATGCAAACTCAAAATATATCAAACTAGACATGATTTCAACTTGAAAATCTGAAAATTCATTGAGAAAAGTAAGACTTTTGGTCACAAGAACAAATGAGTGTTCTTGTTTAACCCCACATACCTTGAATTTGGAGCTTTGAAAAACTCTTATCTTTAGAGTGCTATTTGTGAAATATTAGGTGCATATTGTAGCCCTGGCAATGGGGAATTCAAATATGGAAAAATTATTGAAAACCCATGGTGGAATCTTGGGATATTTTGATCTTTAGGTTGAAACCCTAATGCAAGTTCTTGAGTGATTTTGATGAAAACTAATCGATTTTTGTGCATTTGGGGATAAGTCTCGTGTTAAGGAGGATAAGATATTGGAAAATACCAATTTTACCCTTACTGAGATGTAATTGGGGGCTAAAAATTGTACCAGGCGAAATAGCGAAGATGTCGCCCTTCCTAGTCCGTTAGACTTGGAAAAGCATCACCCTGCTTAGTTCACCAAACTTGTAGGGTGCTGCCTCGCCTGGTTCTGCGCGATACCTAGGGCGACGCGGGCCTATCGCCCTGAGCTACTATTTATGATACTAAAACATGCCTTTAAGCTTGTCTAAAGATTTCAAAACTCATCCGAGACGTACTCTCGACTTGCCCCATCATAATGCAATAAAGAAATCATGAAACGAAGGTCGGGAAGGTTGCAAAATAATTCATCAAAGTTCAATGGCTCAAAAATAAACTAAGTATAAACGTTCTTGTGACTTGTTTTGAAAGCTTTAACAATGAGGAAACTTTGCGGGTCTTACAATATCTCCCTCTTGGGAATATTCATCCTCGAATGTCACTAGAATTATAGAGGAAACTAAGTATGTATAGCTGAAAAAACATGTTAAACTGACTTTATATCATTCGAGACTCTTGAATAATTCAGAGAATGCATAAAATTATAATAAGAATAGATTTATAGCAACAACTTTGATTAGAAAACGTGCTGAATTAAGAAAGAATATGTAATGCCCTGTAAAAATTTATGCAATGCGTTGTCTCATATTAGCATGTGCATGAAATAAGAAACTTGGAAATATTCTAAGTGTCAAAAGGGCTTAGTTACATTTTGAGCTTTCAATCTTCGGGATTCTTATTTTAGACCTTACCGACTTTTGATTTTTAATTTTTAAGTTGCGTTACGATCGTGCAAGCTCATAGTACATCTCGAACAAGTTTTGAAATTTTTTTGAGTAGTGTAAGGGCATGTTTGGTTGCCCAAACCAGTAGCTCAACGTGATTAAAGGGCGCCGCACAGGGTTCTCCCCCGAGCTAGGCAAGGCGCTACCCTGGTCTCACCCAGGGTCAAGGCGAGGCGCCACCCAGGTAAATGCCTTGGACCAAAGCAAAAAAAAAAACTGCACTTCATCTCCATATTCTAAGGGGTGATATAGTAATTTGCCAACACTTATATATATCTATAACACGGGATTGAGCCTTATTTCACCCAAAATATATGGTTTTCTCTCAATTTTCTTTAAGAACATCTATAAGTCTTTCAAACAAAAACCAAAGTAGTTCAAGATTCAACCCTAGGTTTTCGAAATTGATCGCATATTTGGAATCCCTAAATCGTGGGCTTCAATTAGCACCAAATGTCTTTCTAAAATAGAGGTACGTGGAGCTATCCTAAAAATCTCATGGGCTTAAAATTCATGTTTTAATAATGGAGGTTTTGAAATTATGAATATAAATCACTTATACTCTAATCTCAGTGGAAACCAAGGTTTGACGGTTGGTGTAAATATTATATTATAGGGTATTCCACCTAGCTCAACTATATTTCATTGTTGTTGAAAAACTATTGCATTATGCCTATGTGTTTTCAGATGATTTGATATGAAACTACTTTATAATAGCTCTCACTTATATTTTGTAAAAATATTGTATTTTGTTTTGGATTACTCTACGTACCAGTACTTTTATATTGACCCCCTTCCCTCCCAGGTTTGGAGGCACAACCTAGGGGTCCAGATAATCAGTAGATTCTTCAGGAAGATTTGCAGACTACTCGGTGAGCCTTGTATATTCCAGAGCTGTTTATTTATCATTTAGCTATTTTAGGGTCTACTGGGGGGCCTTGTCCCAGTTTTTTAGACAGTTGTTTGTTTCAGTCATGTAGTAGAGATTTCGCAGATGGTTTTTTTATTAGATGTTGATAGAGGTTGTGGGACATTACTTCCCATTTTTGTTTTCATGTGATTCATGACCATGTTTTTGTAATATTATGTATCTTCTGCATTTCTGTTATCATATGAATTATGTGCATGATTAATAGATAGATAGGGGTGTTTCGGGCCTTGATAGTTTGGTATACCCATCATGGTCAGGGTTCCGGTTCGGGTTATGACAAACTTAGTATCAAAGCATGGTTCATTGTCCCAGGGTGTCTGCAAAATTGCGTTGGGTAGAGTCTTTTTTATGGGTGTGTAGCACGTCATACTTATAAGTAGGAGGCTATTAGGCGTTTAGGAATATATCTCTTTCTTCATGTTCTATTTCATGCAAAAGAGTCAAAATATTCCTCTTTCAAACTTTAATTTGTGCTATGGTGTAGCCAATATGAAAGTAAAAGCCATCCAAAATTCTTTCATTACTCTACTGTTCTCAGACATATCCTATTATTGTGGTGATTCAAGTGCAAAAAGTTTAGAATCTACATGATATAGTCCTTTCCGATTGAGTCATATAAGATTTTAAAAACTGTGCAAGGACTTGAGATGAGTCCATTTTCTTCAAAGTGTATTGATGCGAGTGTGAACCTTGATATTGATGAAATCATGCTTTTCAGCCTGCGGTATTGAGTGTATTCAGTCCCTTTCCAAAAAAATATATTATGCTGCGGATGTTGTGCTTCAAGGGGAATGATGTGTAACAGAATATTTGAACTGTATTTCGACCCGAATAATAGTATGAGTCAAAGTGTTGTTGAAAAAATAAAGTCTAGTGAAGCCATGTGGGGCTCTTACAATTCACTAGTATAGTTGCCTTGTCATTCATCTCATTTTCTTATTCAAAATACAAAATAAAAGTCTAGTGAAGCCGTGTAAGGCCTATTTTGATTCACTAGTATCTTGGTGTCCAACTTGTTGTTCTTGTGTTGGTTTAATATATGTGTATCTAAGTCTGTTTGCATGAGATAGAGTTAGTAAATAGGTGATTCATCCTTTTATGTCAGTTTAGTAGAAGGTAAAGAAAGAGTTGTTAGTCGGGGTGATTTGTCGGTTGCTTGAACTATGAAAATGGCTTTACTAGCAAGTAAGTTATTATTGTACACTCATGGTTGTTGTGGAAATTGAAGGTAGTCTAAATGTATGATTTAGTAAGTAAGTATGAGGTGAGAAATTCGTATAAGTAGAAAAGATTGTATGGGGTTATAATATAAGATTAAGGTTGATTATGTCTATTATGTAACTTTACCCCTTGACCTTCTTTTCGTTGGTAGTTGTAGACTAGTACAACTTGTGAGAAGGTATCTAGTTGATTTTGAGGTGTTTAATATGAATGAGTAAATTTTATAGACAATCATATTATGTTGCACTCATCATTGGTGGTAGATGATTGATGCTAAACTATAGGCTTGAATTTCAGTGTTGAATGTGGTGGTAAAAATAGTGGCATGAGATCGATGATGCATGTTTTGAGGGATTAAATTAGTAGGCTTGATGTGTTGAAATAGTACGTGCTAAGGGATTATGATAAGGAAAACTGTAAGGTCAAAATCAATTATTGTTGTTATAAAGTTCTCGTGTACTGGTGTTTCTTGATGTTTATTTCATCATTTTCAAGTGAGAAACATGTGTAAGGTTGGGTTGCAAACTTTTGTTTAGCACTAGACAATAAGTTTAACAGTTGAAGTCCATGAAGGTGGATGAGATGAATGCTTGGGTATTGATACCAGGTTTATAGAAGTGATCTAATAGGCTTGATTTAATTGATTTGTAATGAAGTATGGTGTTGTATATATTACGTAGAAGTATGCCAAGATGATATGAGGTTACAGTATTTTTCTAAGGTTATTACATGATTTGTGTGGCTAGTGGTACCGTTGAGTTTCTAGGTGGAAAAAAACTAGTTACATGGCATATGGTGTTCTAGATTGCCAAGTTAAGGAGCTTTGATTAATAGTGTTTAGCCTATTATGTGATCTTGATTCTCATGGTAGAGAGATATAAGCTTGGAGTAGCAATATTGGTATGCGATGACGAAAGTTGTATTGTTCGTCAAAGGCTCGGTGATATCCATGTTAAGCGTTAGAAGCTAGGTTTGAGCCTTCTTTCGAAGATTCAAAGTTAGTAATTATGCTAGTATTATACTATGACTTTTGGGGCTATAGAAAGATAGAGTGCACCTAAGAAAGTAGTATTAGCAGGGGCTCTTCCACTTCTAGGTGTAGTCATTCGGGTTAATTTATATTAATTGTGTGTATTGCTATATTCTAGACCCCATAGTACAGTGAGTGTAGTTCAGTTTAGAGTCTAGTAATAAGGGATCTATGGAACTTAATATGATGGCTTGAAACCTAGGGGGAGATGATAGAATGAATAACCAAGTCAGGCTCTCATATTCTAGTAGTGATGTCATGATGAAATAGAACGGAAAAAAGTGAGGGTGAGACTCAACCCATTCCTATATCATTATTTTTTAGTGATCCTAACACATACTCAAGACTTACATATTAGTTCGATAATCATAGTTCATGATCATTCTTGTGATAGAGAATCATGTACTCTTCCAGTTCTAAAATGAATAGTTCCAGTTCATTCAGTAGTTGGAAATACATTCCATATGTTACGAACTCCAAATTGAGGTCATGCAGCTCATGAAACTTATATTTATGCCTGATAGTATGCTCAGTCTCCATAACTTATGGTTTTGGCCAAATGATTGGTAAGAATCAGCTTGTAGCCATGAATATCCTAAATTCAGAGTGCTTTGATAAATCTTGTATGTTGATTTGCTATTCCTTAGGCCTCAATAAAGTGTTAAGTTTCATATAATATCCTTCTATGCTTCAAGATCTTATATTCTAACCTTTTTGTGACTCCTTCTTTTGTGATGATGGTTATGATGAGTAAATATTTTCCTGTTGATAAAAATCATTGCATGCTCATTTAGATAAGGTCATAAGTGTGAAGTAAGATTGGGGCCAAATCTTTGATATAAGTGATGGTTAGTGGGAATTTGTGTGTGTATGTTCTGGGGGTAGCACGTGGGGGTTATATTGATGGTAGTTTAGAGAATATGTGTAGTATGTCTTTATGGGTGGTGCCTTGAATTTCACATGTGGTTATAAAATAGGCTTGAATGACATATTGGGATGGTAGTGGAGGAATGCAATATGCGCTAGTGAATTCATAGTAATAGTTCAGAGTTAGTCATTGAAGTGGTGCAGAATGATATGCTTAGGGTATGATCTTTTAAGAGATATAAACGGTTGAATCTTATGGTGTAGACTGGTATAGTGGAATGACATGTAGTGTTTTGTGAGTTGGAGTTAGTCCTGATCACGGTGAAGAGGATTTAAGTTACTATAGACATTAGTGGAAAGATTTATAAATACCAATACGATAAGTTGAATCGAATGAATATGGTATCGATTGGAAATAGTATAGTTAAGGGAGTATTCGAGGGGTGTGCCAATCTTGATAGTAATGAGTCGCATTGACTAAGGCCTGGAAATTCTATCCTAATTTATAAGTTATATGTCTATATTCCAGGCTGTAGAGTAATGTTCATGTTGAAATCCTATAGTTGGATGTCGTGTGTGACTCATGCCCAAGACATTTTGCTACCTAATGCTACTAGGACTTCGTTAGGATGAGTGTTGATATGATACTCCAGATTTAGTATAAGTTTCCAGTATAGTTCAGTCTATGTGGCCAGCAAATCAGTTTAGCAGTCAGATTCCCATGACTTGTTTTCTTTTCTTTTCATTTAATCATGCTACCCAAAATCTCAGATATGTTACTATTCTAAGATAGAGTATACTAGTAGTTGCGAATATAGAACAACTCATGAGTCATGTACTAGATTCAGATTCCATATGTGCAGTTGTGATTCAATTTTTATGTGCCCGTGCATCGCCTTAATTTTTTTCGAGTATCTTAGTGAATTGAGCATTCATAGAAGGACGTTGTGTCACAAAGGGGAGATACCCCATTAAGTTGCATGCATAGATTATTCTTACAAGTTTCGCACCAGTTATTATTGCGTATTCGTCCATATGTTCATACTTCAGTTCAGTCAGATATGCATGCATTAGAAATGCATGTTCAATAGAATAAGTTCAGATTATCAGGTATTCAGTCCCGTGCTCATGGTAATGACTCAGTCGCGTATTCCATGCAGCAGATATGCATGTCCGATATAAGAATTCTGAATATTAGTAGTTCCAGTCATACAATCATGTTTCAAATCAGTGTATCCTTCTTAGAGGACGCATCATGCCTGCATTATTCCATACCTTTAATGCTTCAACAAGTTCCTACCCATCATTCGAGGACGAATGATCCCAAGGGGGAGATAATGTAACGCCCCGTAAAAATTTATGCAATGCGTTGTCTCTTATTAGCATATGCATGGAATAAGAAACTTGAAAATATTCTAAGTGTCAAAAGGGCTTAGTTACATTTTGAGCTTTCAATCTTTGGGATTATTATTTTTGACATTACCGAATTTCGATTTTCAATTTTTAAGTTGCGTTACGATCGGGCAAGCTCATAGTACATCTCAGACAAGTTTCAAAATTTTTTCGAGTAGCGTAAGGGCATGTTTGGTTGCCCGAACCAGTAGCTCAACATTATTAAAGGGCGCCGCCCAGGGTTCTCCCCCGGGCTAGGCATGGCGCCGCCTTGGTCTCAGCTAGGGTCAAGGCGAGGCGTTGCCCAGGTAAACGTCCTGGACAAAAAAAAAACTGCACTTGAACTCTGTCTTCTAAGGGGCAAAACAGTAATTTTCCAACCCCTATATATATATCAATAACATGGGATTGAGCCTCATTTCACCCAAAATATGTGGTTTTCTCTCAAGTTTCTTCAAGAACATCTATAAGGGTTTCAAACTAAAAACCCAAGTAGTTCGTGATTCAACCATAGGTTTTCGAAATTGATCGCATATTTGGAATCCCCAAATCGTGGGCTTCAATACGCACCTAATGTCTTTCTAAAATAGAGGTACGTGGGGCTATCCTAAAAATATCATGGGCTTAAAATTCATGTTTTAATAATGGGGATTTTGAAATTATGAATATAAATCATGTTTTAAACGTTTCTATGCTATTGATTTGGTCTTTAGGCCTATTCCCGAAGTGATTTGATATATTATATATCTATATGCATGTGTTTCAAAAAGATGTTAACTTGAGACCATGAATTATATGAAATCCCTCTCTTGATATTATTTTGTTTTATATTTTCATATGATGTGAATTTGTTTGAAATCATCTTCACGAGCATGACATGAAATGTTTTGAAAATTCTTATGATTGGATATGATTTTCGACTAGCAAGGAGAGGGTTGTTTTTTTTGATACATGTTGAATATAATGGTTGAAGGAAAAGAATGACATGATATTGATGACTTGCAAGTCGGGTATGACGATACCGTACAGAATATGATATGTGATTAAATTAAATAAAGTTGAATGCATTGATTTTTTCATGAGATAGGTGGATGTCCGAAGAAGGCGTTTGAGTATAATGGCTCATTGCTACAAATCGTGTTTGCCGATAAGGGAAATTGGTACCCTGATTTGTGATCTTGTGTACCTGATATATATAATCCTACCTTGGAACTATGGTTAGGAGCCCTGCTTTGTGATCTTGTGCACGACCATACTTCATTGGGTCTAGACACCCTGCTGTGTGATCTTGCTTGTCTTCCCCTCACTTATTCTCTAATCTCGGCGGAAAGCAAGGTTTGACAGTTGGTGTAATTATGATATTGTAGGATATTCCACCTAGCTCAGCTGTATTGCATTGTTGTTGAAAAACTATTACATTATGCCCATGTGTTTTCAAATGATTTTATACGAAACTACTTTATAATGGCTCTCAATTGTATTTTGTAAAAATATTGTATTTTGTTTTTGATTACTTTGTGTACCAGTACTTTTGTATTCACCCCCTTCCCTCCCAGATTCGGAGGCATAACCTAGGGGTCCAGATAATCAGTAGATTGTTCAGGTAGATTTGCAGAGTCACTAGGTGAGCCTTCTCTATTCTAGAAGGTCTGATGTCTGGAAGTTTATTTTTCATTTAGTAGTTTTGGGGTCTACTGGGGGCCTTGTCCTAGTTTTTTAGATAGTTGTTTGTTTCAGTCATGTAGTAGAGATTTAGCAGACGGTTATATTTAGATGTTGATAGAGGTTGTGGGACATTACTTCCCATTTTTGTTTTTGTATGATTCATGACCATGTTTCCGTAATATTGTGCATCTTCCGCATTTTTGTTATCATATGAATTATGTGCACGATTAACCGACAGATAGGGGTGTTTAGGGCCTTCATGGTTTTGAATACCCGTCATGGCTAGGGCCCCAGTTCGGGTCGTGACAGAATGGTACCTTTGGCTTGATCTGAACTGGCGGAGAAAATGTGTGGGTACTTGGCTCGCATGTTTGCTTCTGCTTCCCATGTAGCGCCCTCACCTGAATGGTTTTTCCATAACACTTTGACCAAGTGAAATTCCTTGTTCTTTAGTCTACAAACTTTACGGTCTAGAATATCAACCAAAATCTCTTCAAATGAAAGACTAGTCTGAATATCAGCGCTCCCTAAAGGATCTACTATAATAGAATCACCAATGAACTTCCTAAGCTTGGAAACATGAAAGACAAGATGAACAGGTGACAACTCTGCCGGAAACTCAACTTCATAGGCTACTTTCCCAACACGGCTCAAAATTTTATAAGTACCAACATACCGGGGACTAAGCTTCCTCTTTTTCCCAAACCTTTTCACGCCCTTTATGGGCTTAATTTTTTGATACACAAAATCATCAACTTCAAACTCGAGGTCTCTTCTTCTTACATCGGCATATGACTTCTGACGACTCTAAGTGGTTTTCAATCTCTCTCTAATTAACTTGAACTTCTCCATTGTCTCAAATACTACATCTAGTGCTGTAAAAGCAACTTCACCCACTTAGAACCAACCTATAGGTGATCTATATCTTCTGCTATACAAGGCCTCAAATAGTGTTATATGGATGCTAGAGTGATACCTATTATTATATGCAAACTCAATTAGTGGCAAATGCTTATCCCAACTACCTTTTAAATAAAGAGCATATGCTCTCAACATATCCTCCAAAGTATGGATGGTTCTCTTGGCCTAACTATCCATCTGCGAATGAAAAATGGAACTCAAATTCTCTTGGGTACCAAGACCCCTCTGAAATGCTCTCCAAAACTGCGAAGTGACCTCAGTACCACTATCTGAAATAATAGACACAGGAACTCTATGCAACCTGACTAACTCCCAAACATACAATCTAGCATAATCCTTAGCTGTGTAAGATTTATGCACAGGTAAGAAATGTACTGACTTAGTCAGCCTTTCTATAACAGCCTAAATAGAATCATAATCTGTAAAAGAGGTAAACCAGTCATAAAATACATATTCATCTCTTCCCACTTCCAAGTGGGTATACTAAACTCTTTCATTACACTACCAGGTCTTTGGTTCTCTACCTTAAACTGTTGGCATATTGCAGACTTTGCCATAAACACTTCAATATCCTTCATCATACCACTCCATCAATAGATTTCCCATAAGTTGCGGTACATCTTGGTTGCACTGGGATAAATAGAATATCACGCGCCATACGTTTATTCCATAATTCTCTATCTCAGATAATCATCAGCAGGAACACATAATCTACCCTACAATCTCAACACACCATCTCCCCCTTGGGAGAAAAACTCTACCTTTTGGTCCTTGACTGACTCCTTCAATCTGACCAAACTAGTATATAAGTCTTGCTTCTCCTTCAATTTCAAAACTAAAGAGGATTTGGAACTGCTCTGCACTAAAATATTCCCTTCTGCAGATCAAGCCATCTAAAACCAAGCCTAGTCACACAATGCACTTCATGAGCTAATTCTGTCTTATCTTCCTCTACATGAGAAACGCTACCCATAAACAACCTTCTAAGGGCATCTTCCACTATATTTGCCTTTCCCGAATGATACAACATGCTCATATCATAATATTTTAGCAACCCTAACCACCTTCTATATCAAAGATTCAACTCCCTTTAGATAAACACGTACTGTAGGATTTTGTGATTAGTAAACAAATCAACATGTGCACCATACAGATAATGTCTCCAGATTTTCAAAGAAAATGACATAGCAGCTAATACAAGATCATGGGTAAGGTAATTCTTTTCATGAGGTTTCAACTATATAGAGGCATAATTTATAACCTTACCTCTCTGCATCAACACACAACCCAAGCCAACTATATAGGCATCACAATACACTACAAAACTATCCCTACCATCACACAAAGTCACCATAGGAGCTGAAGTGAGCCGAGTCTTCAACTCCTAAAAACTCTTCTCATAGGAATCTGACCACAGGTAGTTAACTTTCTTTTAGGTCAACCGAGTTATGGGAGATGCAATAGAATAGAAACCTTCAACAAAACAACAGTAATAGCCAGCTAGACCAAAGAAACTCCTAATATCAGACAGAGATATAGGTCTAGGACAATTTCCTATAGATTTTGTCTTTTGGGGATCACCTCTAATGTCTTCGGCTAAAATAATATTACCTAAAAAAACTACGGACCTTAGCCAAAACTCATACTTGCTAAATTTGGTGAACAACTGATGATCTCTAAGAGCTTACAAGGCAATCCTAAGATGATATGCATGGTCATCCTCACTTCGGGAAGAGAAAATAATATTGTCTATAAACACTATAACAAACATGTCAAGATATTATTTGAACACTAGATTCATAAGGTCCATGAAAGCTGTTAGAGCATTGGTTAGCCCGAAAGAAATGACAAGAAACTAAAAGTGATAATAAAGGGTTTAGATGTCTTTCTTCGAGATGTCAAACTCCCTTAATCTAAGTTGGTAATATCCGGATCTAAGGTCTATCTTGGAGAAGTAACTTACATCTTGGAGTTGATAGGGCATGTTCACTTCTTCTACGAGGTAAACTCATCACAAAGTCCATGTTCACTTCTTCCCACTTCCAAGTAGGAATACTAAACTCCTGCATGGACCCACTAAGCTTCTGATACTCTATCTTAGCTTGATGACATCTAGAGCACTTAGCCTCTGCAATATCTCTCTTCATTCCACTTCACCAATAGATCTCCCACAAGTCGCAGTACATCGTAGTTGCCCCTGGATAAATAGAATAGTGCATGCCATGCAATTCTACAAGAATTTGTTGCCTCAAGTCATCTACCCTTTGAACATACAGACAACTTTTACAACGCAAAATATCATCTTCCCCTTGGGAGAAAACCTCTACTTTCTGATCTTTGACTGATTCTCTTAACTTAGTAAGATTGGGTTCTCTATCCTAAAATTAATCATCAATTTTAGGAAGAAGGCACTTGTTCTTAACTGTGACCTTATTAAGCTGATGATAGTCAATATACATACAAAAAGAACCATCTTTCTTCTGTATGAATAGAACATGTGTACCCTAAGGAAAGACATTGAGCCTATGAAACCTTTATCCAAAATATTTTTGATTTGCTCTTTCAACTCCTTAAGCTCAGTAGGTTCCATACGGTAAGGCAGAATAGATATGGGTTGTGTATCAGGAAGAAGGTCAATCCCAAACTCTATCTCTCTATCAGGAGGTACCCCTAGGAGATCTTTCAAAAAAACATCAGGAAACTCATTTACAATATTGACATACTGAATAGTAGGAGTCTCAGATTGCTATCTTTAATTCAAACTTAATGATATATACAACCTTTGGATATGATCTTTCTGGAATTAAGATAGGAAATAAAATAACTTTTTGGAGACACGAAATTTCTGAACCAATCAAAGACTAGCTCATCAGGAAACTAAAACTTAACCACCTGGGTATGGCAGTCTATTGATGCATAACAAGAATGAATCTAGTCCTTACCCAGAATAACATCAAAGTAAACATCTCCAACACTACCAAATTAGAAAGTATGACTCTATGAAGAACAGTAATGGGACACTTCTTATACACTAGATTAGTAACAATAAATTCACCTATTTAGTAGAAACTAGAAAAGACTTAAGAATCCTTTTGGGACTCATTTTAAAGAGCACCATAATGAGTGGGGTCATATCAGAAAATCTTTACCTAGGGTCCAACAATACATAAACATCAAAATGAAAGACACGGAGCATACCAGTCACAATATTGAGAGAGTCCTCCTGCTCTTGGAGGGAAGATAATGTATAGAACTTGTTCTGGCATTGACCGCCAATAGTACTGGATGAAGCGCCCTCATAAGGATCTAGATAGGCAACAACAACTGGTGCAATAGTGTCCCGTGTATGAGGTCAGGCATCTCTATTCCCTTGCCTTGCATGCAGGAAATATCTAAGTCTTTTGCCTATTTTTGTCAATGAAAACAGCCCCATTGCCCTACTAAAAACTCTTCTAGATGGGTCCACCATACTTAGGACAAGGAGGATATGTAGTCCTATCACTCACACTATTCTGAGACCTAGACATAGAAGGCTTGTTCCCTTTCTCTTTCCTATTTATAGGCGCGGGAGAACTAGTTGATAAAGCCACAGGCAACGATGATCGACTCTGAAACTGCGAATGATTTCCCCCATGGGACCTAGTTTAACCATAATCTTGTTATTCGAATCTAGCTCTTTTATTTCCCCTTACTCTATCTCTGTCTCTTATCTTGTCTGCTTTTATCTACTGTGCATATATCATTAGCATAGAATGGTCCATATCCCTGTTAAGCATAGCAGTCCTACATTCTTTCAGCACCAAACCAGATATGCCTATCATAAACTTGCTCATACTAGTGCGGTGTCATCAATAAAGTAATGAACATATTTGGCTAACTGAGTAAACTTAAGGCAGTACTCCTTAACTATCATGGAGACCTGTCTCAAGTTCATAAACTCCTCTATTTTGCCTCCTTCATCTCTAACGAAAAGAACTTATCCAAGAATGAGTCTAGGAAACCTGCAAGTTCGTAGGAGCATCATCTCCCCCTCTATTTTTTCTCCATGCAACAACTCAGTCATAGGCAATGTCTTTCAACTTGTAAGATGCCAACTCAAAACTCTCTTCCTCAATCACATGCATGACTTAAGTAATATTTCTCACCTTCTTAAGATATAATTGCGGGTCTTCACTTGCCTTACACCCATAAAACTCTGGTGGATCATCCATAAGAAATAACAAATCTTGCCAGCATCTAAATCACCTCCCTACTACCATAGAGCTATGGCCTAATTATTGTCCTCAACGTTCATAGTGACTTCATGGGCTAACACCTGAAAGGCCGCCTAAAACTCAGCATACGATATAGTCTCATTCAAGGGATCAACGGGTGGAGGTTTATCATTATTATTTCTGCGGTCTCATTGAGAAAGTAGTGTCACTTTTATAGCAGAGAGCATAAATAAATAGCAGAGAAAGACAACTTTAATCATGATATAATTTGAAAGAAAGATATGACTTCTTCCTAAAATATCTTGTAGCCTCATGCTCATAGATGTGGTATGCTACACACCGGTGATCAAGACTCTACTTAACACTGCTTGTCAGACTCCCTAGGAATTCTTAATCCTTAGGATCTGATACCAAGTTCATAACGTCCCAAAATCTCATCCCGAAATGTCACACGGTGCTTAAGTCTACAAGTAACCATAAGCTAACCCTTTGAGCCTACTACTAAGTCTAAATAATTATTTCAAGATAATGAGAGCAAAATGATGAGAAATATCATATAATGTCTAGATGAAAAATGGATGAGTACTGTAAAAGCAACAAAATACTGCATGTTTAAACTTTCTGCCAATGTAGTCTAACAAAGCCTCTACTACTCATGAAATCAGGAGAACCATTAGGACAGATCCCCAACTGACTCATACTTAGTGAAATAAAATAAAATCACTACTAATAGAGCTGAATATTTGTATAATAGGCCCTCGAACCATGAGTACTCACCACTACAGTAATATAGACAAAGGCACTTGGGAATCACTGATAAGGCTGGGACTGAGCACCTAAACCTACATTATAAGACAATTTAGCACCTAGACGTGTATGGGGGTTAGTACTTTGAGCATGTACTGAGTATTTGTATGTATTTACATAAAAAAATAACATAAATCTTTATAGAAAACATGCATGCTAATGTAGATGACTCATATAGCTTGAATAAACTCTCAGAAATCATGAATAAGAAATATGTATATAAATCATGTGTTTCATTATACTTTATTCTAAATCCGGATTCTTTCTTTGTTCTTAAACTTGTAAACTAGATGAGATCTTAAAACATCAACTTTCAAGGCGTACACTTTAATCTTTGAAAATTTGAGAGGTCTTAGGATCATAGTTTTCACAATACATATACTGTTAAACTCATACTTTTATATTAAGAATAATAAGAACTTCCTTAAAACTCAAAAAATTTAAGACTTTTAAAAGAACCTTTAAGACCTTGACACATGGAAACTTAGGAACTTCTAACCGACATAAACCTTGTGAGCTACATGGAGTACATCATCTTTCCCACATTAGGGATAGCTATTCTATCCTTTCCATCGGAGTAGAACCTTTGCTTTTTAATAATCACGAGCTTAACCCACTTGGGCTGAAGCATAAACCTATGAGGGTATGTAGTTCTTGGGCATAAGACCTTGGAATTAATACCAACTTAGTGCTAAATACTAATCCGTGACTTATCTCAGAATTTGTAAGAAAATCCACCTTAAACAGTTCAAAAGTATGTAATGGAAGCCAACTATGCTTCCCTTTAACTTAAATCAAGATGGTGTGGATTTCTTTCTTAGCTTAGGATCAAAAATCAACCTTTTTATTGAAATTTTAGAAGACTTATCATCAATAACTTTAAAGCTTCAATAGTATGGGAAATATACTTACACTCCTTGAAAAAATTTGGAAAAATAGTAATAATTTCTTCTTAAAGAATCACAACTTCACAATCAAGCTCAATTCATGACAATGATCTTTGAAATTCTTTGAAATTATCAAATCAATATTAGAATGTACAATATATAACATGAATTATTAATTCAATATCATTAATATTCAAAATAATCATGCAATTCAAGACTTGTCAAGTGTATAATTACACAAACTCAAAATATAGCAAACTAGACATGATTTCAACTTGAAAAATAAAAAAATTCATCAAGAAAACTAAAACTTTAGGAACAAGAATGAAAAAGTGTTCTTGTTATAGCCCTCACAATGGGGAATCCGAATAAGAAAAAATTATCGAAAACCCACAGTGGAATCACGTGATATTTTGATCTTAGGGTTGAAACCCTAATGTAAGTTCATGAGTAATTTTGATATGAACATTTATGGATTTTGGTGTATTTGGGGATATATCCCGTGTTAAAGAGGAGAAAGGATTGGAAAATACCAATATTATCCTTACTGATATGGAATTAGGGGCTGAAAATTGTACCAGGCAGAATTTCCAAGACGTCGTCCTGCCTAGTCTGTCGGACTTGGCAAGGCATCGCCCATCTTAATCCGCTGAACTTCCAGGGCTTGGTACCTCCTGGTGCAGGGAGATACCTAGGACGACGTGGGTCTATGGCCCTAAGCTACTATTTTTGATACCCAAACACTCCTTTAAGCTTGTCTAAAAATTCTGAAACTCACCCTGGATGTATTCTTGACTCTTCCTATCGTAATGCAACAAAAATATCAAGAAATTGAGGTTGCGAAGGTTGTAAAATAATTAATCAAATTTCAAGGGCTCAAAAATAAATAAAGTATTAAATACTTAGCTAAAATTTCTAAGTGTAAAACTTTTTTTGACTTACTTTGAAAGCTTTAACGACGAGGAAACTTTGCGGGGTCTTACAGTCAAGGATTGGCTTCATTCCTTCTATGCCACAGTCGACTGTATAAATAAAATTCTCCAGATTCAGTTCTTGAATGAACCTATCCTAGAGTGGAGAGGTAGTATTTTAGTGTTCAGAGGTCAGCTTGTTTCTTACCTACGGGCAAGAAAAATGATATCTAAGGGATGTCTCTATCACCTTGTTCGAGTTAAGGATTCGAGTTCTGAAACTCCCAATCTTGAATCAGTTCCAATAGTGAATGAATATTTAGATGTTTTTCTTAAAGATCTTCTAGGAATTCCTCCCAAAAGGAAAATAGATTTCGACATTAATCTTCTTCTAAAATATCAGCCTATATCTATTCTGCCATATAGAATGGCATAAGCAGAACTTAGAGAATCGAAAGAACAGTTGAAGGATCTCTTATATAAGGGATTAATTAGACCTAGTATTTCCCCATGGGGTGCACTAGTCTTATTAGTGTGAAAGAAAGACAGTTCTCTCAAAATATGCATATACTACCATCAACTCAATAAGGTCCCAGTCAAGAGCAAGTATGCACTTTCTAGAATTTGTGACTTGTTTGACCAACTTTAGGATGCCAACTATTTCTCTAATATAGACTTCGGATCTGGATTTCATCATCTTAGAGTCAAAGAATGTGACATCTTAAAGACAACGTCTCGTACTCGATATGGTCCATTTTAATTCTTAGTTATGTCATTTGGGCTTACAAATGCCCCAGTATCTTTCATGTATTTTATTAACTATGTATTCAAGAAGTACTTGGACATGTTCATCATAGTCTTCATAGATTACATTCATGTGTATTCTCGTATTGAGCATGATCATGATGATCATAGACTCTCAGTAGACTGTCTATGAGTAGTGTTGCTCATGTTAAGGACAGTAAGAAGAAGTTAGCCTAGGATGTCCATCAACTTGCCAGATAAGGTGTCCACTTATTAGATTCAGCAGAAGGCAATATATGGGTTCAGAGAAGTTAAATCATCTCTAGTTTCCAAAGTAAAGGTAAAGTAGGATAGAGAACCCAATCTTATTAAGTTAAGAGAATTAGTCAAAGATCAGAAAGTAGAGGTTTTCTCCCAAGGGGAAGATGATATTTTGCATTGTAAAAGTTGTCTGTATGTTCAAAGGGTAGATGACTTGAGGCAACAAATTCTTGTAGAAGTGCATGGCGTGCACTACTTTATTTATCCAGGGGCAACTACGATGTACTGCGACTTGTGGGAGATCTATTGGTGAAGTGGAATGAAGAGAGATAATGCAGAGGCTAAGTGCTCTAGATGTCATCAAGCTAAGATAGAGTATCAGAAGCTTAGCAGGTCCATGCAGGAGTTTAGTATTCCTACTTGGAAGTAGGAAGAAGTGAACATGGACTTTGTGATGAGTTTACCTCGTAGAAGAAGTGAACATGCCCTATCAGAAGCTAGTTTGGGTTATTGTAGATAGGGTGATTAAATAAGATCATTTCCTTCCTATTCATACCTCTTATTTAAATAAGGCTTACACCAAACTCTATATCTGGAAGTTGGTCATATTACACGGTGTTCCATTGTCCATTGGCTTAGATAGAGGTACTCAGTTCACCTCTTATTTTAGGAAATCATTCTAAAAGGGTCTTGTTACCCGAGTTCATCTCAGTACAACCTTTCATCCCCAGATTGATAGCCAAGTAGAAATGACCATTCAAACTTCAGTAGACGTGCTAAGGAAATATGTAATTGATTTCAAGGGCAGTTGGGATGACCACTTGCCTTTGATTGAGTTTGCATACAATAATAGCTATCATTCCAGCATTAAGATGGCTCTATTTGAAGCTTTCTATAATAGGTGATGTAGATATCTAGTCGGTTGGTTTGAAGGCAAAGCTCAGTCATATATTTGTCCCTTCAAAATTCTATGTTGTTTCAATAAAGTAGCTTATGAGCTCAAATTGCTCTCAGATCTAGCTTTAGTTCATCCAGTGTTTCCTGTCTCTTTGCTCAAGAAGTGCATAGGCAACCCAACAGTTGTAGTCCCTATTGAGGGCATAGATATTAAGAACAATCTCTCTTATGAAGAAATTCTAGTTGAAATCCTTGACAAACAGATTCGTAGACTATAGAACAAAGAAGTCCTTTTAGTCAAAGATGTTTGGCGGATTTAGTTTGTTGAGGGAGATACTTGGGAAGTAGAAGCAAATATCCAGACCAAGTATCCTCACCTTTTCTCCATAAACTCAAACTCAACCTAAGGTAATATCTTTCCTTAAGCCTACTCAGTTTTCATGTTCAGTTTTATTATCAACTTGGTATTTAGTTTCAAGCTCAGAATTCCATTTTAAACTTTGTACTAAGTACCATTGCATGTTCAGCCATGAATTCATATATCAGTTCAGTCATATAATCATGCATCAGATATGCATTATCATTGTGAGAAACTTAGTTCATCAGAACACTCAGTCATGCATTCATGAATCAGTTACTCATGCATCAGATATGTATGTTCAGTATAATATATTCAGATTATCAGTCAAGACAATCAAAAAATCTATTTTAGTTGTTAATGTTCAACATGTACTTTATTCTATCGTTTTACCCACCTCAGTCAGTTCCATTTGAGGATGAATGTTCCCAAGGGGTAGATATTGTAATACCTCAAATTTTTCTTTAAGTCAAATATAGTCTCTAGAAGAGTTAGTGATGAATTCTAATTGATTAATATTTAAATCAGATAGAATTTCCCTAATTTTAACTGTTAATCATGTGGGAAACTGAATTATATTCCCAATTATACCAATTTTGTCAAGATATAGTACCATAATAAAAAGTTATGGGTGTTTTACAGAGAACTGTCACAACTATCCAGAAACAATGGTCAGGACAATGGACCATCGAACTAGCGATGGGGTTTCGCCTAAGCTATCATGACTAAGGTAGTGAACCCATCTTCTTGCAACTGCAACGGTTAGGACTGACAAACCATTGAGCTAGCAATGGACCGTCGCCCAAACTATCCTAGATAAGGTAGAAAGCTTAGGTTCTGGCCAAGTACAATGGGATGGATCAATGGACCGTCGAGCCAGTGACAGACCGTCAACCAAGCTGTCGCTATTTCTGATCAGCGATTTTAAGCCATTTTAAAAATGGTATTTGGGTATTTTTCACCCAATTTAACCCCTAATTATACCAAAGTAGAGCTCATAAACTTATTTTTAATCTACAATACCAAATTGGGGTTTCTCTCAATGATCAACCCCTAAGAAAAAGAAACCCTAGGTGTTTAATTCCAAGTCAAAAATTCAAGTTTTACTATACTAATCTTTTAGATAGCCTTGTGTATTCAGTAACAAAAGCCCCAAATTACGTCTTTAGATGAAACCCTAGCCTTTCTTTACCCAGAGAGTGTTTAAGAGAGTTTCTAAATGTTGAATGAATATAATAATAGGGTAAATGACCTTCCAAGTGAGTTAGAAGTTGTGGGGACTTATTAGTTAAGTGGGTAATGTCTAGATTATCCCCAACTTAAACTATTTAAAATTTTGTTAGAGGAATACAACAATCCGTACCTATCATACCCTATAATATGAGTGCTACCCACCACTCATACCCTAGGCATCACCCTTAGACTCAACACTATTCGACATATGAATAACTCAAAACCAAATCGTATCGAAGTATATAACTAGTACCCTTGACCTATGCCCCTAGCAGAATAGAATCAAAGGATGATTTAGACACTGGCCACCATAGAAGTCCATGGTATTTTTCGTACCCTGTCTTATGGATCATGGTGATCCACTCCTACTCAGATCTACGTTAAGCTACTAAGTCTTATATTAAGAGAAGGAAAAACCCAAACCAAATGACCCGTATACATTCATAAGACTCATACTACCCATGATATACCCATTCTAGAAACCAATCCAACCCACCAACCAATACTGATTAGCATACGACCAACCAACATAAACTATACCCATGCATGGGACTGGTACCCCTTAGTTATATCTTGTCCAAAAACCAAAAATCTAGGAAATTTTCTAAGACTTAAAAACCCAAGGTGTTTCAACTTGGTTCAGGACGTGTCACGTATTTGGGATTTACAAGTTACGACACTAGTAGATGATCCTTTGTGACTTCATTTCTAACACGAACATTTACTGCAAAGATATGTGACTTTGTTATTCTTTTTCAAACCAATAATTATATCTGACACTTGATTTTCTATTTTCACAGAATTTATCTTTTGAGTTCAATTTCATCAAATTTATATTTGGAAATTGAGTAGTAAATAAATATCCCATCAATGGTTCAATGTAGGAAATTATGATGGGTAAATCAAACCCAACATATATTCCTAATATGAGAACATTTATCTTGGAGCATATGAGGAGGGACTATCATATATGGATGATATCTTAAAGCCCTAAGGAAGACATGGAACAATGAATACACAAGGCCATGGACAATCAAGATGTTGTGTGGGTGATCAAGAAGGTCCATTGAAGGTTACTTGTAAAATAATTATTTTTGGGCTATTTTTTTTAGTAGGCTATTGTTGTAAAGGAAATAAATGTAAATAGTTGCCTTATCAATTTTCACACTTTAAATTTTGATAGTTTGGGAAGGATATTACTCCTGAAGAGTGTTTTATCATGTAATCTATTTAGTCTTGTTTAGTACAACAAAATATAGGTTATTGATGGGTGGACATCCATTGTTTATTTAAATCTCTTTTACTTAATTTTTATATTGAGTCACTCATTTGTTGATTAAATTTTTTTCTCAATCTTTAGTTAATTAAGTTCTCTTGTCCACTAATCAAGTTTCTTTAATTAAGACCTTCTTTATTCTCTTCTCATTTCTTTATTTCAAAACTATTCTTTAGTTATGTTGCTTGAATTCTTATTTCAATATCAATTTTAGTCACTCGGTTGATGTCACTGTCATCTTGATATTAGAGCTTAGTCTAGAGATTCATACCTAACAATTTCAATCCTAGGTTCATAAATTTAAATATCTAAAAAAGATATGAGAAATACAAAACTCACAATTTTTGCTAAACCCAGAGCTGAATTGAGTCTTTGATTGAGGTTCTAACTAGATTTTTATTTCTCTAGTATTTAGGGGTCTAAACACAATATTTGGTTTGATTTGGAGTTGTTTAAAATTTTTTCCATTATTGAGCTTGAAAAAATTTGAGAAAGGTGAAATGGGTTTACTGATTGAGGCAAAATTAGGGGTTCAATTATATTGGGTATGTTTTTCTAGTCAATTGGAGATTAGATATATAACTGGAAGGCAAACAAAGTAAAAAGTCATAAGTTCTAATTTTGTAGTTCATCATGCTTATGCTGTTCTTCATGGTTGGAAGAAATTGTAAGTAAGTTTAATTTTTGGGAGAAATTTTATCTCAATCAAAGGAGTTCATCATGCTCATGCTCATGCTGTTCTTCATGCCGTTCTTCATGGTTTGAAAGGAGTTCATGTTCAAAATTTTATTAAAATTAGAGTTAAATTAAGTGACTTATGAATATTGGAAGTTCAATAACGTTCTTCATGAAATTCTTAAATTTTTAAGGAAAAATATTTAGTTTGATTCAAAAAGAAAGGAAAGAAAAAGTGTAGAAGGTGTTTGTACGACCAAACAAGTATACAAACGAATAAAAAAAAGTAAAATAAATTCAGGGAGCAATTAGTTGCCTACAACTGGTAGGTCCCATGTGTGTTATCTCCATATCAATATCAAGTTAGTAGCCTATCCAATCGAGAAATGATTTCTGTCCTAGCCATGTCCAAATATGGCTTCTTTGTCCACCTAAGCAACTTCCATCTCTCTAACTTGATTAGTGAGCTCATGAGCTACATGGTCAAGTAGCTTCTTCCCTAACCTCCACCTCTAACCCCTTTTATTGAGCTCCAACATCTCTAAATTAGCTCCACCATTGTGAAAACAGTTAGTTTTCAGCTATTTTCAAGTTTTCTCCACTTTTTGGGGCATATTCTCCATGTATTTCAACCCAACATCTTCTCAAATAATTTTTTAACATATTCTCAAATAATTTTTTCAAGTCCAAATCTTTGTAAATTTAGTTTAGTTTAATTGATTACCTTTTTTCACTTTCATAACTTGATTTTATTTAGTAGATTACCTTACAAAATATTATCAAGTTCTTTGAGTTATATTTTTCTTCTTGTTCTTTTCTTTGTGTGCTTTTATAGTTTGTATCATTATTCATTCCTTGATTTATGTCCTTTAATTTTAGTTGATTCATCCATTCTTCTTAAAATAAAATTTCATTTTTCCACAAATAATAAGCGACCTTATGAATTGATTGGACAAAAGTAGTTCTCTATCCAATTCGGGAAGACACTTTAGGTGAGTTGAGAGTTTATACATACAAAAGGCATGAGGAATTTTTATACTAACTTATTTGTTGATTTTTAGGTAGGAGTAAAATATCAATAGGCCATGAAATTAAAGTAAACTCAATATTTCAGGGAATGCCTATTCTGAAAATATGAGTTATTGCGACAAAAATGATCATGGACTTCAATCGGTAGTCTTTTTTCCTCAACACATCCTAGAAAAGAAGTTACAAGGGATCCATTCCCAAATGTAGAAGTCTACCAATTCACTCCTTATGCAACAAAGAGAAGCTAGAGTTGAAAGGAGATCCAAATCCTTTAGAGGGGATCCTTGGAACTTATCTGAACTCTAATAAATTTGAGAGGAAATTGATTGAGTGGAGCAAGAGTATGATATTTAAAAACTCTAGAGTGTAAAAAGGAAAGGTTGTGTGATATGAGAGGGTAGTCTCAACCTTGTACTAACTTTTGTAACCTCTCTTCCTTTTCTAGTTGCCCTAATTCTTCTATAGGTATCCTTGGAAATAATCCTAATGAGGAACCTCGAGTAATGTAGATTTTTTAAGTTCTAAAAACTTTTGAAAAAATAAAATGTGCTCAAATATTGAAAAGAAGGGTGAATACAATCCTTTTTATGAGATACGAGGCAATAAGTCTAAACCTTACAATTAATCAAATGTTGATCCTTGTATGGATAGTATCCAATTAAGGGTAAGTGATATAATATTTTTTTTTTAGTTTAATGATTCTTTTACCCATATTGATAATGTATTTGTTGAGAGTTTTCATCTACTAGTTGATCCTATTGGTCACCAAATTAACTTTTTTTGTAAGATCAATTCATGGCACTTGTTCCTCAAATGGTAGTATATTGTCATGTGATTCTTTTCCTTGTTTTGATAATGTGCATAATAAGAATAATGATACTCTAGTTTATTCTGTTGATGAATGAATTGATTCTACTAGTAAAATTAATTTGTGTCCACCTAGTGCTGATACATGTTCTTTGAATGATAGTTTTTATCAAACAATATTATTGATGATCAACATGATTGTAATGAAGAACCACTAAATAAGGAGTGTTATGATGAACATAAGGAACCATAATTTACTAATGGCATTGATTTTAATGATCCTCCAGGATATTTTCTTTGTTTCTTCTTATTTTTTGCATTTAATGCCTTCCAAAAACTGCTATTGGCCATTTACGAGTTGTTGGGAATATCAATTTTATTTTTGATCAATTCATTTGTGTTTTAAGTGCATTTTACTAATTTAGAGCTTCTGAAGGTAAGAGATTGTGACACCTTAGGTTCTTGTGATTTAGACCCTCCAAGGGTTAGGTAATTAATTAGCCAAGTTTCTATAACAATTTCAACATTGCAGTGGTAACGACCTAGGTAATGATTTGTGATTATAAGTAACACGCACTTTGAAAGACTCATTATAACAAAAGTTATCTTTACCAAGTTTAGGTACCCTGACAAAAAATCCAGGGTATATGACTCGTTAAGTGATGTAATGAGTTGTTAGGAAGGACTCATTGTTAGAACAGTGCGGTCGCCTTTATTTTCATCCTTGATGACAAGTCTTCTTCACGACTTGTGATGATAGATAATTAGACATGATTAGTAACTAGTGGTTATAACACTGGGGTATTGGGATTTTGATCCCTAGGTAAAAACTCTAGGTAATGGCTTGTAGTCAGAACTCACGAGTAATTACAAAACCCAAGATAACTTGTCTTACTTTTTCCTGCATATTTTAATTGAGGACTTTTTGGTCTTTTCCTCCCTCCACACATTTCCCACGACTTAAAAATACTTAAATAACCCCCTTTGCCTTGGATATCAAGATAAAAAAACTCACTTTTCTCATTTTTAACTCCCAAGGCAAGAGACATAAGGGTACCATAAGGGATTCAATAATTAGGCTCTAAAATTTGGATTTCTTTAAATTTATTTGGTATTTCAGGCATGTCTGCCATCCCTAAACTTGTATTTTTCATTATGGCACATTGATTCAATAATCATGTATTAAAGTTATTGGGTTTGAACTTGGTTTGAGGGATTTGGATTGATTTTTAATTGAATGGTTTTCCTCATGTTTTAAATGCTTATTTCATGCTTTCATTGGTGTTTTTTGAAATGATTGGGTGCATGGTTATAATAATTGGAATGGGGAACATGGATTTCCTGAAATTGATGGAGTTTTTAATTAGTAAATGGCATTAACGTCAACCTACCTTTATGATTTAGTTTTTTAATATGAAAATTACATAATTTAACTTACCTTTGAAACTCTACAATGAATTAATAGGTTAAATAGATACTGGAATGGTTTTGGTGGAATGGTTTGAATTTTAATTTGAACTTGGGAGTCTAATGGTTAATTGGATTGGTTTTGACATAGTTATATAAGTTTACAAACATATTGGTATGATGATACCATGTTGATAAATGTATTAATATATTACTCTTGGGTTGATATTTGGGTATATGGGCAAATTATTTTAATATAAGTTTAAAAAAATTGTGTAGCTCACTGTGAAGGTAGAGGTCTCGGGTGGACTAACACTTGAAACTACATTTATAGGATTTGGGGTTTTTATGACCGTGTGCATAGTACATACATTATATTTTAGGATGGCTTTCTTGCTTGCATATTTAGCCTTTACTTGGTTTCCTTGATTCATGTGACTAACACACATTAAGGTCCTTTCAACAGGGGATCTAAAACCACATAGCCATCGGTGCTTTAAGTATGGAGCGAGCTACATAGTTAACATTAATGGGTTTAAGATCTTATGTAGATGACCCTTTACCCCATCCCAAAATCCTATGTACATATATATATTAACATGTGCAAGCGGTTCTAAGTGATTTTGGAGATGGCATTATTTTATCAGTTTTCCTAAGATACATGCCAATGGTTATTCTACTGACCATCTCTAGATGCTACATTATTTCATGATGTAGGATCCTAGAGATTTTTTGTTTCTTCTATGCAGCATTAGGTGATGTGGCTTTTTTTGAGTTTCTATTAAGTTGTAAGCCTCTATTTTTCAGAAAGCTCTGTCATTTAATTGGGTTTCCTTTCATATAGTCGACATTTTTTGTCATAGTCAGGGGCATGTCCTGTCTTAGTTTAGTATTCTAGTTTTGGAGGATTTTGTGGAAAAAGTGTGGGTTGTATGATTGTTTTGAATCTTAGTTTCCATTTTATTTATCGATTTATCTTATCATAATATTTGCTGGATTTTGCTGTATTCTTTTACTATGCTTTAGATATTAGTCCAAGAGAGTGGTCTCTAAATCACGGTGGGATTGAGATAACCGTCATGGCTAGACCTTAGTTTAGTTGTGAAAATATTGATATCCATTCAATGTTCTCAGTCTTTGGGTATCCACAAATCTATGTCGAGTAGAGTCCTTTTTATGAGTATGTCGCATGCAGTACTTATAAGGGAGAGGGTACAAGACATTTAATAATATTTTTTTCTTGGGTTTTATTTAGAGATGTAGAGTCTAGCTATATTTAAATCCCTCTAAATCTTGTGTTACTCTTATTTCAAATCATGCCTCCCCAAATATTTAATGATCGTAGAAACTCGGCTGGAAACTCTATCCCACCTTAGGAAAATATGGAGGGAACTCACATTGTTTATGGATGACAAACTCTGTCTAGGGTTTTTCTCCTAATTATGCTACTCCATGTGGGCTCTACTATTCCTTATTAGTCCTTTTTAAGATTTCTTAGATAGTGATACTTATGCTCAGTTACCTTAGGGAGATACCTCTAATGAAAAGTTCCATCAGTCTATTCATATACTTACCAAACTGGTGGCATCCTAGTCTTATTTGTCTGATCATGTTGGTTCTACTTCTTATTTATCTGAGGTCACTCAGGTTGGCTAGCTTATAAGGCTTCATCCCAAAGCTTTACAGGCTCTACGATTAAGGATAATCCTCAAGGGTTTAGTAATCAGATGGAGAAGTTTTTTAGGGTGATGCATGCCACTGATTCTGATGGTGTAGAGTTAGAGGCATAAAAATTAAAAGATATAGCTTATCAATGGTTTGAGGAATGGCAAACATTAAGGGAAGATGATGTTGATCCAATAATGTGGGCTGAGTTTTCAGGTGCCTTCTTTGATCATTATTTCATTAGGAGTTGATGAAAGATAAGGAAGAAGAATTTGGGAACTTAAAGTAGTGCAACATGAGTGTGAAGAAGTATGCTATGAAGTTACAGTACCTGTACCATTATGCTCTGAAGTTGGTGGCTAATATGAGATCTAAATTAAAAAAAAAGCCTCTAGTTTATTCCATAACTTAGTATTAGAGTGTAAGGTTGCGATTTTGAATAATGTTACGGACATCTCTAGGCTGGTGGTTTATATGTAGTTGGTAGAGGATGAAAATAGTGGGAAGAGATAGTCGACAGTGGACTAAAGAAGAATTAGGGAAGTTCTCACTCAAAAACTTGTGCTCCTTACCCTAAATCTTTAAGGGATAACCATTTTCAGTCTATTGGTGGTCCTAAGGCACATGGTGCCTAATATCGAGTTAGTAGAGCTCAGTCAGACAAACCGTATCCTTATTGTCATTTTTGTAGATAGATTCACCGTGGTTATTGTGAGAAGGAGAGGAACTTGTGTTTCAATTGTGGTTAGGCTGATCATATGCATCAAAGTTATCCCCTTGCTTAGTGTGCCACTGGATTTAATAAGGTTGCATTTGCCACTTTTTGGGCTCATGTAGCTAAGGTTTCCACTTTAGGTACCAACATTAGCTAAAATCATATCTATGCATTTGGTACTTTGTATGAATCTAAGGCATCTCTTAGCGTTATCACGCTTATGTTATAGCTCTTCTTTCATGATATTTATAGTTTGATCAATTGGGGTTCTACCCTAACTTATATGACCTCTTATATGACAGTAGTCTTTGTTTTTGGTCCTACAAATATTTTTGACCTCCTTTTTGTGTCTACTCCAGTGGGAGATGCTATCATATCAAGGAAATTCTATCGGGTTGTGTGGTGTCCATCTTTCGTTAGGAGACGTTGGTGGATCTATTAGAATTTTATATGGTGGATTTTGACATTTCGTGGGTTTAGATTAGCTCCATTCATACTATGCTTCTCTAGATTGTAGGACCTGAAAGGTCAGTGTCCATGTTCCAAATGAATCGGTATTGAATTGGAGGGGAGTTCCTTTTTTCCCAAAGGCAGGTTTATTTCATATCTTAGAGCTCAGAAATTGATTTTCGAGAAGTTTTTGTATCATGTTGTTTTGATCAAGAATTCTAGATCTGAAAGTCTTTCTTTGCATTCTGTCACGGAGGTTAATGAATTTCCTAAAGTTATTCTTGATAATTTCCTTGGAATTCATCTCGATAAGGAGATAGACTTTAGGAGTTATGTTCTATCGGATACCCATCCCATATCCATTACACCTTATAGAATGTATATGGATAAGCTAATAAAGAGAAATAAGTAGTTAAATGATATTCTTGATAAGGGATTCATCCTTTATAGTGTTTCCCCATGGGGTGCTCCCATGCTTTTTATGCAAAAGAAAGATGGGTCAATTCGGATGTGTATAGATTATTGTTAGCTGAATATTGTTATAGTGAAAAATAAGTGCCCTCTTCATAAAATTGATTTTCTTTTTGACCAGCTTAAGGTTGCTAGGTGTTTCTCTAAAGTCGATCATTGTTTGGGATATAGTTTGTTGAGAATCAGGGAGGTTGAAATTCCCATAATTTCTTTCCAAACCTAGTATGGCCATTATGAGTTTTTGGTTATGTAATTGGTTTGATTGGATATTATAGGAGGTTTGTGGAGAGTTTATATTCTATAGATTGTTTCATAAGGTAGTTGACTCAAAAAGTTTTTGTGGTTTGATGCTTGTGGTGGTAGTTTTGATAATTTGAAGGATTAGTTGAATTCCATGCCTATTTTAACCCTACTCGAGGGTATTGGGACGTTTCCTGTATATTGTGATACTTCCCGTGTGGGTCTAGGTGTGTGTTTATTTAGCATGGTAAGCTTGTATCCTATGCTTCTAGTCAAGTTAAGGTTATGAGAGGAATTATCTGACTCATGATCGAGGGTTAGCGATGGTGGTTTTTTCTTTGAATAATTTGTGTCATTATTCGTATGGAGTTGACATGAGCTGAACCAGGGCATCCCAACTCCAACCAGGACCGGGGACCGCCCCCTATTACCCAACCCAACACCCTCACACAACCATTGAAGGACTGAATTTTAAGCATAAAACAAGATAGCGTAAATACGTTCATAAGGACTCTGGGATAAGGTCACAATCATAATTGACCCAACCAAGTTCAATCATCCTAAACCAACCATCAAACTATACCAAACCAAAGGCCATAAACCAGGCCAATACCAAATGCGTTACATAAGCACATATTTATAAACAATCCCAAAATAAATTGGATGGAAAAGTGAGAAAATATGTCGAATAAAGGCAGCCCACGAGCTTATTCCAATGCAAAGTTCGACACCAATGCTGATCTTACCTATACAAATCTTTCGTAGTACCATAAAGCCTCTAACCCAAAAAGTAAAATATCCGGTTGGGACATGCCCCCAACAACCAGAGATATCCATAACATGAAATGAAGCCTTACAAAAAGATGGAAGCTCACCACTTTATTCCACATGCTGGTCCCTAGTCCATCATTAGTAGGAGGAGTTGAACAACTGATTCTAGTGTATCATAGGTAAACAACTGCCACTATATGGGTTAGGGAGAACTAGCATGAACTCAAGATAAATATAAAATTATTTAATTCCTGAAAATCAAGTAAAAACAATCCATAATGCACAAAACCATACATATACATACATATAACCATGTCAGGAAAGCGAATCCACTTTACCATGCATTTGAAAACCTTTACTTGCATGTGTAGATTTGACATCCTAAACTACCCATGGGCTATATGGGTTCAGTTGCCCATGCTGAAAGGGCCCTAGTGTGTGAAGCCACACGGGCAGATAATAAAACTGGGATGACTACTACATTCCCCAATACAAAGTGTAACACATGCAGACATTCTCAAGTACCAAACCTCATGTTGGCAAACATGAGTTTCCGTCTTTGGTCCCACTAATACCTTAAGCTTCCATGGATTGGCTACACATACCCATTTATTTATCAATTAACACTATTAAAAAGAAACAAACTAATCTATTAACCAAGGCTATTAATAGTGGTATCATCATACCAACCTGTAACAACTCGAAATTGCCTCCCGGGACGTCACAGGTGCATAGGGTCACAAGTGACCCCAAGCTAACCCTTCTATTGGTACAACTCATAAGCAATGGAATAAAATGCATAAATCTGAAAGAATAAGGCAAAAGATAACTCAAATATGAATTTACTCAACATAAAACTGAAGTCACAAGGTTACAACTCTGCTTTTACAATAAAACTGAAACTCAATACATCAACTTCCACTGACTATTTATAAAGCCTCTACTAGTACAGACTATGGGTAGTTGGGTCATGAATCCCAACTGCCCCAACTCAATACAACTGAATAAGAAAAATACAACACTTTTCTATTGTATCACTGACTCGTGGCCCGGAATCAAAGGGACCCATCACCTGATGACTGAAAGATGTGAACTGATGGAATATGGTACATGTGCTACAAAATGTACCTACATTATGGGACAATGTAGCACATAGACATATATGTGGATCAGTACTTTGAGTTGTGAGTATATGGGGGTGAATGCATATGTATAAAACAGTATCAATCTAGTTCAATCAAATCATGCATGAAATATGGGATGACTCACATGGCTTGAAAAAGTATAAAATGTCAAGCTCATAAATCATTTGGGATGAAGAATGAAACATAAATCTCGTGATTCATCATACTTTAACTTGAAATCACAAGTCACTTATTATTCTCAATACTCAAAAGCAAAAGGAACTTTAAACAATTCTTTCAACTCATTCATATGCCTCATGGTGAGTAAAACTCCTTTAATGCTCAACATCTCATAACTCTTTTAAACTCAAATACTTGGAATACGGAATCATAAAACTGTGAAACACACAAGTAGGCATTTCGTCCACTTTAGGAAAATATCTCATTTCAAGATTTAGGAAAATCATTTAATCTCAATGGAAAGATACTCTAGTTTAGGGAAATAACTTATCTCAAAAGCTTCATAGAAAATACTATTTCAAGGGAGAATACTTTCATTTAGAGGAACAACTCATATAAAGGAAAAACTTTCGTTAGGGGACCATTTTGCAACTTTTCCATTAGGAAAATAGATAATAGGAAAGGAAAATACATTAGTTTTAAAGGAAGTACTAACTTGAAGTTTAAAGGGCAACGGAGGTTCTCGTAACCGACATAAATCATGCGAGTTATATGGAGTCCAACGTTTTGTCCTCCTAGGGAGGAGACCCCACGTTGGGGTGGAGAGTCATACTTTTTCCTGGGAGTATAACCTAGGTCTAATGATCATTAAACAAAACTCGGCCTTGGGACCAATCATAATCATAATAAACTCGGTCTCAGGCACAATTTACGGTGGCACATACTTTTGGGGTAAGAAACCGTAGTGATTTACTCATTCGATGCTTACTCCCATTAGATTATTTACTCTCATCTCATAAAAATCCACTTTTAGAATAATCTCATGGTTCACCACGAACCCAATAATCAAATCGATAATCTCATACAATGAAGTGGATCTCAAAGCTCTCGGTCCATTAGGTCAATTCATTTTTCAATCATCTCAAAGTAATCAAAACATGGGTACCTATAGCAGAAGAGTTCATAAATTCACAAGTATCAAATAGGGTTTACTAACCCATAGTTCAATTTCAAGTTAAAGGTTATAAAAAGCATAATATATAGCATATAGATTCACAAATCATGTGGAAATTCGGTAATTTCAGCAATTTATGTCAAAATCTCAATACTTTCATATATTTCAATATCTCAAACATCACAACGATTAGCTTCTGAAGGATTAAAATCATGCAATTTATACCCAGCTGTAATTTCATAAGAAAATATGCAAAAATCATGTCATTTGTCTCTCAATTCATGGAAACATCAAAATAACGCATTCAATAATAATGGGTGAAAAACCATAATTCAAATTCATGTAAAACCTCATAGATTTTTGGAAAATCATGATATAAATAAGCATTTTGGCACAAGGGTGAAAGGGTTACCCTTGTTCAAAACCCCACATACCTTGAATTAGAAGCTTTGCATGAACTCTCGCTTCTTGAACTCTATTTGTACTCTTGAAGGAGGATTTTTGAGGCCCTTGACTTGGGTACCTTGAATCTTGACTCAATTTAGAAAATCCATGACGGATTCTTTAGATTCTTGGAAGAGGTTTTGGATACTTAGGGTTTTTGTTGAGTGAAAACTTGAGAAAAAATTCATAGAATTCTTGTAAATAACTTTGACTTGGGGTTTGTACGGTTTATGAGGCTTGGAAAAAGTCCAAAGTGCCCTTTTTAACATCTGTACGAAGCTGGAAAAATTGAATGGGGGACCCGATTTTATGGCCCACCACGACGTGCCACTTATCGCGATTGCTCAATGGATATCGACAAATGGTAATCAGGGAGTAACCGCGATGCGGAGCCATCGATTTGTCACACTGGTTGGGACCTTGAACTTTAGCGCGATGCATCACAATCGCGCAAGGCCACTGGAAATTGGCTATTAAGAAATTGGTGTCCTCTGTGACGCGCCACTATTGTGGAGTTCCACTGGAATTCGATGATTGTCAAATACACCCTCTCCACGACGCGCCAAGCACCCAAATGATGTTGTTTTACGACTAATACTTAAATTAGCCATAACTTCTTACCCGGGTATCGAATTTGGGTGAAATTGGTATCATTGGAAAGATAATTCAATTCTCTACATGACAAAAAGTCAAATTTAAGAAAATTCTATATGGTTTAAACACCAATCACTTGGGAAGTCAATTCTCAATCTTTTAGGTACCGAATTACACTTCACTTAACACGCTTTAAGGCTTCAAGCTATGAGGGAATTTTACCGGTTGTTACAATATCTCCCCCATGGAAACATTCATCCTCGAATGTCGCTAGGAAGGCTAGGAATACAGAGAGAACTGAGGACGCATAGCTTAAATACTTGTCACACTGAATGTATACCTTTCTAGACCCAGTACACTTGATGAACATCTACCCATGATAGGAATAACTATGAGGCTGAATCTCAGATTAGAGAGGAACCGAACGAATAAAAGGTTTTATCTTCGTCTGAATCTAGGCTAACTTTCCTTAGTCTTATAATGAAGAGTTAACTCACACTGAATTCAGGGATTGCGATTATCGACTGACTAACTCTGGGATCAACCTCTCTAATGGATGATCCCTGAACCTGGCACCAATGATAAGAAATGATTACATCTGAGACCAAACTATGTAGCAGGGTATTTCTATATCTGCTGAAGAGGACAATCAACTGAACTTGATATTGAGATCAAGCCCACCTGATGGGTGATCTATGGGGTTGACAACATCGATAATGAATAACCGAATCTCCCGATATAGGTAACTGAGTCTTGAGGTTGAGATCAGTCCTCTCAAGCGAGTGATCTCGGGAACTGACGGTAATGATGTTGATTAGCTAAGTCTAATATATGAGTAGCTGAATTCGCTTGGTTCCGTTATCTGACAAAATATTATTGAATCTTGTTATCTTAATGAAAGACACGAAGATCTGAACAGAGTACTCGCGTACTACTGAGGCTTTCACTGAACACTTGTATACTACTAGATCCGACCCAAGTATAAAAATGAGGTTAGTGTGATAATAGTACTGAGATTACTCAAGTCCTGCAACAGTCTGAGAGTTCTGAGTTCTATAACTCACTGGGTTCTGAGAATCATGGCTCAACTATTATAGTCGCAAAAACTGACACGGGCTCTAGAAAACAGCTAAATTGTCGGGTACATATACCCCCCAGGACTCGACAATAGAAAGTAAATCATAACCATTCATCAATAATCAAGACCATAGACATTCATTCGCCATCACAATCACTAAAGCATCACTTCACATATTTAGGAATTATAAGCACGTGATAACATAGGGGGACATGTTATTGGCTCATATGCCTTTCAACAAGGTCTTGTCTCAAATACTTAGCACGTATTTAAGTCTTGGTATGTATCAAAGAGAAAATAATTGGAGAATTCCACACTACCATTTCACCATTTATTCACTAAGGCTTTCCAACAACATCTTGGCATGCTTTGGCTTACGCACAATTGGTGATTCCTAGTCAACATGCCATAATGGCTCTAATTCCTTCACATAATCATTTTATCAAACATATGGGGAGCATGCTCTGCTTATTCAACCATTTCTACACTTATTTGACATGAACGCATCATCTAACAAGCAACTTGAAGAGGTGTATCATGAACATCACATGAATTTCATATGAATTACAACTCAATCGTAGCATGAACATCAATTTCAACTCACATGTATCATGAAAACTCATAAACATAAGAATATTTGAATTTCAGAAAAAGAGTCCTCAAATTTCTTGGATGAAAGGGGCCCGAGAGTCAATATCTTCATACGTCTATCTTCCTCAACATGACTTATTTACTATCTTCTATCGGCATAACTATTCACCTTCTCTATTGCGAATTAAGGAGGAGGTCGCTGAAAAGTTAGAACATGTGGACTTGAAGCATGAAGGGAAAAGACACATAATTTGGCACTTAACTGAGGCTTGGGCCATCTAATATCATGGATTTATCAACACGGTCTAATCCCAAGGACATACATGATATAAATCTGGACTTCCCAAATCACTAAACGTATTGCTGAACTACTAAAGTCACGAGTTGCATGACCTGAAATTGGAGTTCAAAACTTATGGGATGTGATTGTGACTGCCAAATGCATCAGAACTCTTCGTTTTAGGAATTATTGGAGTAAATGATTCTCTATCATATGAATGAACATGAATTAAGATCATGGAATTGAAATGTAAAACATGAGCAGGTACTGGGACAACAGAAAACACTAAAATGAGATTGGGATAAAGCATCAATCTTTCTCAAAGCCATCCCACAGCTCACTGGTACATCTACTAGCATCTTAAGGTTGATCTGATTACAGATTATATCATCTCCCCCTTAGACTAAATCCATCAATCCAGGGTGGTGAATGACCACATAAGCTCTAATCCAACTGTAACCGCTTTACCCCTGAGTCGGGGATATAATAATGAACCTAAACAAAAGAACTTCACCCAATTGAGTACACTTCGAAGTGCAAAACAACAACAAAAACAGCCACAACAAAACTAGAATATAACCCCATAAGTGGGGGTCTGGGGAGGGTAGATGGTACGCAGTCCATACCACTACCCCTGTAGTGGTAAAGAGGCTTTTTTCATATAGACCTCCAGCTCACGATAAAAAGGAGGTATACAAAAGCATCGAAAGCATAGGAAATCATAACATATCATAGGTACAACATCCACAACAAATTGTACATTATCAAACCGATGGAACAAAAGTCCACCTAATTACTGACTATGACTCTTCCACACCCTTAGCCCTCTATCCGAATGCCTTTCCTCCAAGTGTTCCTATTTTGAGTCATGTCCTCGTTCAGCTGCTACTGCTCTATATCTCGATTAACTACTTCACTCTTCAAAGAGAAACACTATTTCATAACACCACTTCCTGAGACACACATCATCCTTCTATAGCCCCAATAGTCATCATTCACTACTTAACACCTAGAACGGGTATCTCCAAATCCTTGACGGACCACACCACTTTGGTTATAGCCTACCCCTATATCGCCTAGACTTATTTTTCTAAACCATAAGAATAAAAATCACACACAATACCTTCATTCATAGATCCTCAATTTATCTATCAAGGATATCATTCATCTTCTCACTAGTCCCATCTAGCAACTCAACGTTACTACTAACTAGACCACATGTAATAAGCCTCAAAAAATGAGGTAGCCCCATAGTACCTTGGGAATACTTCTACATCATTCATACAAAACCTAACTTAACTACGGATCAACAACTTAAGATCTTGCACACACACTGTTCAAGCCTATGGATCACTTCTCTATAACTAGTACCATTAAACAGGAAATCATCGCCTCCACTTTCATGACTACCCTTGTTTAAACTTAGTGTCTAGCGCTACTTTCACTCGGGAGCTATAAAATAAAACATTTATGCTAATTGAAAATTGACATGTCCACCCGCACTTTATAATCAACAATAATCGATCGTAATCACATGGACTATCTTATTTCCAATTCATCAACACATCCTCCTTCTACATAACATTACTACCTACCTATTTCAACAGGCCAACTTTGCTCATAGCTCAATAAGTTTCGACTAAACTCCATCTTACAAATCTCAGGGACGCCTTAATCAATAACACCTATCCACTAAGTACTTTCATCAATAACCCATACTTCTCAACACAAAAATTATCATGATCAACTCTTTTCATACTTCAAACAAACAATATTTCCCCTTAGCAAAAGACTTTTTTTCCACCTCTCAATAACAAACAAGTAAGGACATAACACCTCATTACTAGACAAAATGTGTGCAATAATATTCAGTTATACGTATAAATATATAAATTCAAAAAATGGACCTTACCACTTTTCTTATCGCCACAACTCTAAACCCTCAGTTTCAACCAATCACAAAAACAATAGGATGCACAACAAGTTGCTAGTGAATCGAAATGGGCCTCACACGGCTTCACTAAACTTGATTTTTCTTTTCAAAAACACAATGATTACAAGGTTACATATTGCAAGAGATTGAAACTTGACATATAATATTCGATGATCCGTGAATACATATATCAATCTCTCTCACTTGGATGACTTCATAAGAGTGATCCAATAACGTCAAACATGAGGAACTCATGATACACCAGAAGGCTCTTATTGAGTTGTTTGAGAGACTTCCAAAGCTTTTTACTAGCCTATTTGAGAAAATTATCTCGAAAGGAACTGAAACTTACCAATCATGATATCTCAAGGATAATTCATGGGTGAGGAAACATAGCTTCACATTATGGATTTTGTGGAGAAATCTGAAAGTACCCCCCAACTTGGGCTTAGTGCTCGACTTTAATGAATTATGAACAAAGCCTCTCAATCATCAGAGCTCAAAAGCACTGTTGGGATAATTTCTAGCTCAATTACCACCCCCAATATTATCTATAAAGATTCAAGCTGGACTATTTCTTATACCTTGGAAATAAAGTGGTGATGGCCTGAATAGAGGAAGTTGAGGATCCACGTAAGCGCAAAGGGAATCTCCCTATAGCACGATCTCAGACTCGAAAGAATGGATATATTTTCTAAATGCCTTGTAGCCTCTCGAAGAAAAGTACAGACGTCTCCGTACTGTTCCTCAAAACTCTACTAAATATGGCTTCATAGACACCCTAGGACAGTTGAACTTTGTGCTCTAATACCAAGTGTGTAACAACCAAAAATTGCCTCCTGGGACGTCACATAGTTCCTAGGGTCTTAAATGACCCAATCTAACCCTTCTATTGGTAGAACTCATATGCAATAGAACAAAATGCCTAAATCTGAATGAATAAGGAGAAAGATAACTAAAATATGAATTTTATCTGTACAAAACTAAAGTCACAAGGTTACAACTCTTCTTTTACAATAAAACTGAAACTCAACACATCAACTTCCACTGACTATCTATGAAGCCTCTACTAGTATTGACTATGGGTATCTGGGTTGTGACTCCCAACCACCCTAACTCAATACGATTGAATAAGGGAAATACAACATTTTTCTACTATATCAATGACTCATGACTCTAACACAAAGGGACCCATCACCTGATGACTGAAAGCTGCAAATTAACAGAATGTGGTATATGTTCTACAATCTGTACCTACATTATGAGACAATCTAGCACATAGTCATATATGTGGATTAGTACTTTGAGGATGTACTGATTATATGGGGGTGAATGCATATGTATAAAATAGTATCAGTATTCTTCAATAAAATCATGCATGCAATATAAGATGACTCACATGGCTTAAACAAGTATAAAATGTGATGCTCATAAAATATGTGGAATGAAGCATGTAACACAAATCACATGATTCATCATAGTTTAACTTGAAATCACAAGTCTCTTTTTATTCTCAATACTCAAAAGCCAAAGGAACTTTAAACAATGCTTTCAAGTCATTCATATGCCTCATGGAGAGTAAAACATCTTTAATGCTCAAGATCTCATAACTCTTTAAAACTCCAATTCTTGAAATTCGGAATCATAAAACTGTGAAACATACTAGTAGGCATTTAATCCACTTTAGGAAAATATCTCATTTCGACTCTTAGGAAAATCATTTAATCTCAATGGTAAATTAATCCAGTTTAGGGCAATAACTTATCTCAAAGCTTCATAGAAAATACCATTTCAAGGGAGAATAATTTCGTTTAGAGGAATAACTCATATCAAGGAAATACTTTAGTTAGGGGACCATTTTGCAACTTTACCATTCAGAAATTATTTCATAGGAAAGGAAAATACTTTAGTTTTCAAGGAAGTACTAATCTCGGAGTTTAAAAGGCAAGGGAGGTTCTTGTAACTGACATAAACCATGCGAGCTACATGGCATCCAACATTTTGTCCTCCAAAAGAGGAGACCCCACGTTGGGGAGGAGCGGCATACTCTTTCCAGGGAGTATAACCTAGGTCTTGTGATCACTAAATAAAACATGGCATCGGGCCCAATCATAATCATCATAAACTCAGCCTCAGGCCCAACCTATGCTGGCACGTCGTTTTAGGGTAAGAAACTGTAGTGACTTACCCGTCCGATGCTAAATAATACTCCATTTAGATTATCTACACTCATCTCATAAAAATCCATTTTAATAATAATCCCATGGTGCACCACGAACCCAATAATAAAATTGATAATCTCATATAGTGACGAGGATTTAAAAGCTCTTGGTCTATTAGGTCAATTCATTTCACAATCATCTTAAAGTACTCAAAACATGAGTGCTTATATCACAAGAGTTTATAAATTCACAAGTCTCAAATAGGGCTTACTGACCCATAGTTCAATTTCAAGTTAAAGCTCATCAAAAGCATAATATATAGCATATAGATTCATAAATCATCTGGAAATTCAAGAATTTCAGCAATTTATCTCAAAATCTCAATATTGTCATATATTCCAATATCTCAAACATCACAAAGATTAGCTTCTCAAGGATTAAAACCATGGGATTTATACCTAGCTGTAATTTCTCAAGAAAACATGAAAAAATTATTTTATTTGACTCTCAATTTATGGAAACATCAAGATAATGCATTCAATAATAATGAGTGAAAACCCTTAATTCAAATTCATGTAAAACCTCATAGATTGAAGGAAAATCATGATGTAAATAAGCCTTTTGTGCATAAGGGTGAAAGGGTTACCCTTGTTTAAAACCCCACATAACTTGAATTAGAAGCTTTGGATGAACTCTCGCTTTTGAAACTCTATTCATACTATTAAATGAGGGTTCTCGAGGCCCTTGACTTGGGAACCTTGAATCTTGACTCAATTTAGAAAATCCATAGTGGATTCTTGAGATTCTTGGAAGAGGTTTTGGATACTTAGGGTTTTTGTTGAGAGAAAACTTGAGAAAAACATCATAGAATGCTTGTAAATGACTTTGATTTGGGGTTTGAACGATTTAAGAGGCTTGGAAAAAGTCCAAAGTGCCCTTTTTAACATCTATACAAAGCTAGAAAAATTTAACTGGGAAACTGATTTTATAGGCCACTGCGATGCGCCACATATCCCGATGGTTCACTGGAAATCGACAAATGGTAATCTAGGAGTCACTGCGATGCAGAGCCATCGCGTTGTCCTACTGGTTGGGACCTGGAACTTCAGTGTGACGCATCACAATCGTACTAGTCCACTGAAAATTGACTATTGAGAAATTGGGGTCCTCCGCGATGTGCCACTATCTCGGAGTTCCACTGGAATTTGACGATTATCAAATAGAACCTCTCAGCGATGCGCCAAGCACTAAAATGATGTTGTTTTATGACTACAACTTAAATAAGCCATAACTTCTTACTGAGGTATCAGATTTGGGCGAAATTGGTATCGTAGGAAAGAAAATTTAATACTCTACATGACAAAATGTCAAATTTAAGAAAATTCTATATGGTTTAAACGTCAATCACTTCGGAAGTCACTTCTCAATCTTTTAGGGCCAGAATTACTCTTTCCTTGATACGATGGCTTCAAGGTATGAGGGAATTTTGTGAGGTCTTACACAACCATACTTGCAAGTACTATCAATAGCCAAACTATTTAGTTTAAGGGGGACTTCCAAGTGCCCTTCCAATTACAATATTAAATCTCTTGTGCGATTACCATGTTCCCCACCAGCATAACCAATTAGCCTTTAGCCTTTCCAAACCATTTAAACCCGTTAGAGTTCCTTTTCCAAGTTTAAGGCAAGCAAGCATTCCATTAAAAATGATCAATGTAATGAACATATCCTTATAAGCATTGAATAAAACACATTGGGGTATAATATAACAAAAACCAATTCCAATTACCAGAAGAACATTTCCATGAAACCAAGTATCCAAAATCACCATTAAAACATGCAAAAGAATAATTAAAACCATGGGAAACCATACCTAAACATTTGTAATGAAAACTCCCGAATCATATTTGTAAACCAAAGTCATACAATATTGAAATCATGAAATCAATTGTATAAAAGACATGCCATTAGATATAATATACATTAAGGGAGGAGAACATCCTTAAACCAAGATGATGATGGAATGAAATCACCAAGACAATCCCCAAATCAACTCCCTAGTTTCCTTTTCCCTAAAGCTTTTGAGAGAATTATGAAGTGTTTAGGAAGAGTTTCTAAGTGTTAATGAATACAATAATAGGGTAAATAGGATTCCATATAAGTTAGAAATCGGGGGACCTAATTAGGTTAAGTAGGGAAATATCTATAATACACCCATTTAAGTGTCACAAAAATCTTTCAACGAGATACGATTGACCCCCACGAGTCGTACCCTTCAATATGATTGGAATCCCCTAGTCATATCCCAACCCTCAGCCCTGAGACCAAATACTGCATAGTATACAACTTATTCAACCAAGTCATAACTACAAAATATGATCCATACCTTCCATGCATATCCCTAGCAGAATGAAATGCCAAGAGCATTGAACATTGTCCATCATATGAGTCCTAGGTATTATTCATACCCTAGTTTACGGCTAACGTTGAGCTACTCATACCTAGACCAAAAATATGGAACCAAATTTAAGATTAAGTTAAGGAACCAAATGACACGTATCCATCAACGCGACTCATACCCCTAAGTCATACCAATTACAATGACCAAAATCCATCCCACCAACTGACACTGGACAACAAACAACTAGACCAAACTATTCGTACCCCATCATATAGATCATATCCTCAGTCATATTGGGTCTAGAGACTAGAATTCTAGAAAATTTTCCAAGTGTAAAAACCTAGATTATTTCAGTCTCCCTCACTAGGAACATTCATCACCAAATGACGAAAAAGGTAGGGGTAACCACACACAAAGTCATTTTCATTATCAAACATCCTCTTAACCTCTAACTAAGTTAGAAAACAAAGATACAAAATGTATTCTAACCTATAACTAAGTTATAAAACAAAGAGTATAATAAAAACCATATATCTTCTATATGATTC
Source organism: Capsicum baccatum var. pendulum (assembly GCA_030864225.1). Taxonomy (NCBI): domain Eukaryota; kingdom Viridiplantae; phylum Streptophyta; class Magnoliopsida; order Solanales; family Solanaceae; genus Capsicum; species Capsicum baccatum. The sequence goes on along the minus strand of CM061560.1, from coordinate 256,472,895 downwards.
CCAGGAGCAGAAAACACGAGAGGATACTTGGACTTCATGTCTTCTTTCACTTCCTAATTAGCCTCTTCCACCTTGTGGTTCTTCCATAGAACCTGAATCGAGGCCACATACTTGGACCACAATAGATGAACCTTCCAATTCAAGATCTAACCTATGATTTCCTCATAAGACAACAAATCAAAGATACCGAACCCTTCTATATGAACAATCGAAGAAGGATAGCTAATGCACTTTGAAAAAAAGTTAGACACATGCCTCTTTATGCTATTCTACCAATAGATATCCTTAAGATCATGATACATCTTTATTGAACCAGGGTGAACCATATTGAACAACTCATTTTCCTTAGGCAAAATCTATTATTGCAAACTTTCAACATCAGGAACACACAATCTCCTTTGGTAACTTAAAGTATTGTCACCACATATCTCAAATGCAATTACTTTCTAGCCACAAACATCACTCTTGATTTTCATCAAGATAGGATTTACCACTTTCTTCTCTTTGATGTATGCACGAAGAGATGATCAAAAAAATTCTTGCGCCATCACACCACCATTCTCAGAGTCTAAAAGGCGAACTCCAAGATTAGCCAAGTGGCGAATATCCTTCACCAATTATCATTTTCCTTTCTCCACATGAGCCAAAATCCCCATGGACAACCTTTTAAAAGCATCCACAACCACGTTATCCTTACCTAATTGGTAACGAAGACTTATAACATAGTCCTTGAGAAGCTCATCTATCTTTTTTGCTTGAGATTAACCTCTTTCTGAGTGAACACATACTGTAAACTCTAATGATCAGAAAAGATATCCATGTGGACACCATATATATAATGCTGCCAGATTTTCAGTGCAAACATAGCCACAAACATCTCCAAATCATGAGTAGGATAACTCATCTCATGCACCTTTAACTGCTTGGAAGAAAAGGCAATCACCTTCCTATGCTTCATCAAAACAAGCATGATGAATTGAAGATTTAGGGGAAGGCCAGACTTTTTTTCACCTTGAAATGAGCTTAATCGGTGGAGAGGAAGACAAAAAATGGATTAGGAAACCCTAGGGGAGATTATATATGTCTTAAGCAATTAGGTTTGGGCTGGGTCTTTTTTCAGAATTTGTATAGGCCCAATTTATCATTTTTCAATTTATGATAAGTTGGTCCATCAATGTAGTAAAAATTAATTTTCTTTTTTTTTGGTATTAGTAAAATACTACAATTAAATTAAAAAAAAAGCATCACAATAAACCACGAACCCATCATTGCCTTATAACAAAGTCAGAATTGGAGCCAAAGTTAATTTATCCCTCAACTTCTCAAAACTACCCTTACAAGCATCCGTCTAAGAGAATTTGGCCTTCTTTTGAGTTAACTTAGTCAAAAGGGCATCTATTGATAAAAATCTTTCCACAAACCTCCTATAATACAAGGCTAAACCCAAGAAGCTCCGAATATCGAATGGAGTAGTAGGCCTAGGCCACCTCTTAACCATAATGACCCTTTTGTGGATCTACCAAAATCTATTCGCTAGAAATAATATGATCCACGAAAGTCATAACGCTCAAACAAAACTCACCCTTAGATAACTTGGCATACAACTATTTTTCCATTAAGGTCTGCAGCACCATATAGATAGGGTTAGCATGATCAACCTCCCTTCTCGAATAAGCCAGAATGTATTCAATAAATATAATAACAAATAGATCCTATTACTTCCTGAACACCCTGCTCATCAAGTCTATAAATGATGCCAGGGCATTAGTCAACCAAAATAACATTACCAAAAACTCCAAGTGCCTATTCCTAGAATGAAAAGACTTATTAGGGATATCCATCTCCCTAATCTTTTGCTGAAGATACCTAAATTGAAGATCTATCTTACAGAAGAACTTGGCACGTTGCAGTTGGTAAAATGCAACTACTTGTAGAAAATGCATATTAGAAGGGACCTCTTTTTTTACGCACAAACAACATATGTGCACCCCATGGTTGAAACACTAGGAAAAATAAATCACTTATCAAGAAGATCCTTAAGCTACTCCTTGAGTTCCCTCAACTCATCAAGAGCCATTCTATATGGAGGAATAGAAATTAGAAGAGTGTTTGAAACTAGATCAATACCAAACTCTATTTCGCTATTAGGGGACACACTATGGAGATTATCCTGAAACTCACTAACCACCAAAATTGATTGCTAGGAAGGACCTTCCAATATAGAATCTTTAACCGAGAACAGGTGATAAATAAACCCCTTAGAGATTAATCAATGAGTTCTAATATAAAAAATAAATCTCCCCTAGGATCTAAAGAAGAACTCTCCCATTCTATAATTGGCTTACCAAAGAACCTAAAGATAACCTTACGAGTCTGACAATCTAAGGATGCATAACAAGAGTGAAACCATTCCATAACCATAATTATATCAAAATCCACCATACTTAACTAAAACAGATCTACAAGAGTCTTATTGCACTAATAGATTTCACACACCTCATAAACTCTTTTAGTAATAATTGAGTCTCCAATTCGGGTAGAATAGAAGAGGGATACGAAATAACTTTCGAATCAAAACCAAAAGATACAGCCACTTACGGAGTCATATAAGAAAGAGTGGACCCTAGATAAAGAAAACAATATATGTTATGAGAGAGAAATTGTAATGTACCAGTAACAACGTCAGGCGGTGCCTTAGATTTTTGTTGGGATGCCAAAGCATTCAACCTATTTCCACTACCACTAGAACAAGGAATAGTAAATAAAGTTAATGCCATATTACCTGGTGTAAGAGTAGAATATAATGCCTATGACTCTTCCTTGCTCCCGTAGTAACCTTATTAGTTAGACAATCCCTAAGCTGATGGCCTGCTTGGCCACACATGAAGCATCTGCTCCTTTCTTTATCCTAATAACTCGAATAAGGACGACTAAAGAACTGACAATAAGGGTATGAAAAAATTAACCTACCTTTGCTAGCCTAAGTTTGGGGACCTTGTGCTCAAAAATTGTCACCACCTTGATGATGCCTATATCCTGAGTGCTATGGGTAGGGAGAACTAGCAGAAAAGAGGGAACCCAAACTCCCCAACTTTTTTCCATCCCCTACTTATAGCATATGGAAAGTTAACCTAGAGATTTCTATATCTTAATTAGTAGGGCAGTGTTGATTTCTAAGATTAAATCCCATTTGAACCCAAAAGCAAACTTCCTTATTATAGTTCTCATATCAACCACCAAATTAGAAGCATACCCTTACAACTGAAGGAACTTCAAGGTATATTCCTTTACAGACATCTTCCCCTTCCTGAGATTCACAAACTTCTCCATCTTTGTTTCCCTCAACTTTTGAGAAAAGAATTAAACTAAGAAGTCCTCAGAAAAAGTATCCCATATTACTTCCTCTTCCACATCACCCCTATCCATATCCCACTCCTCATACCACTAGTATGTAATATCTTTGAGTTAATAAGATGCAAAGTTTACCCCCTCCATATTAGTAGCTTTCATCACCCAAAATTTCTTCTTAATTTCATCTAAGAAGCCTTATTGCTCCTCCTCCACATTCACAAATATAAAAGTAAAAGGAATAATCTTCTTAAACTAGCCAACCTTCATAGCCTCAGCATGCAAAACACTATTTGTAGCCTGCTCAGCCTCAACATCGACCATCTTAGCAACAACATAGATAAACTCATGAAATTTTGCATTTATCAAGTTGCCACGAGGGGTCTAAGAAGGATTAGAAGGAATATAAGGAACTTCAGAACAATCAAGAATAGGACCTTGAGATTGAAGACAAACTTCAGATATAGGTCGTACCTCTTTAAAATTATCCTTGATGGGACAAAAGAATTTCTATGTGCTCTAGATCTAGAAGGCATAATCTGAAAGATGAATAAATAAGGATTAGAGAGGATTTAAGAACTAAGACTCTAAGATTGAAAACAAAATACCAATAAAGTAATTCATTCTTAAATGCCTTGAAGCCTCTCCCTTATGAGTGTGGCATGCTATACACACCCCTAAAAGAGACTCTACTCAGCATGGCTTTGTGGACTACTAATTGACCATGAACCTAGAGCTCCGATATTAATTTGACATGACTCAAATCAGGGCCTTGTCATAATGGGTCTCCCAAGTCCAACCATGATCGGGGACCGCCCCCAATTACCCAACCCAACCCCCACACACGACCCTTGTTGAGCTAAATTTCAAGTATCTAACGAGATAGCATAAATAATCTCATGAGACTATGGTATAGGGTCACTATCGTGACAAACATAACTGAGTCTAAGCATCGCAAACCAACCATCCCAACATACCAAACCACAAGCTATAAAACTCGACACAACCAAATGAGTTCCATTAGCATATTTTTATAAGTAATCCCAAAATAAATAGGATGGAATTGTGAGAAATTATGTCTAATGATGATAGCCCACCAGCTTATTCCTATGCCAAGGTTGACACCAATATTGATTCCGCTCATACTAACCTATAGTAGTACCATAAACCCTCTAACTAAAAAGAGTAAAATATCTGGTTAGGGCAAGACCCTAACCATGGCCAAAACCAATTTCCAAAATAAAATCCAAGTATTCAAAAACATTCATAACATGAAATGGAGTATTCCAAAAAGATAAAATCTAACCACTTTAGTCCAAATGTCGATCCTGAGTCAATCACTATATAGGAGGAGTCTAACGATTGATTCTTTCATTGTATGGGTATACACTAGCAAATAGACGGGTTAGTGAGAAATCACTAGCATGAAATCAAAAAAAGGATAAAAAATTCCATTCATAAAAACCAAGAAAAAACCATCCATAATGCATAAAACCATACATATACATATATATAACAACTCAAAGAAAGGGAAACGGGTTTAGCATGCATTTGAAAACCTTTACCTGGCTATGTAGCTTTTCCATCCTAATCCACTCATGGTCTATATGGGTTCATCTCCCCTCGCTGAAAGGACCCTACTGCATGAAGCCACAAGATAAGAGGAAACTACCTGGGATAACTTGCACATCCCCTAATATAAAGTGTAACACATGCACACAGTCTCTAGGACCAAACCTCATGTTGGCAACTATGAGTTTGTAGCATTTGTCCCCTTGGGACCTCCGGCTTTTCTACACATACCCCTTTACTTACAAATTAAAATAATTACCAAGTAACCAAACAATCCATTAACCATTTATTAATCAAGGTCATTAATAGTGGTTACATCATACTAACCATACTTGAAAGTACTATCCATGAAAAAATAATATAGATTAAAGGAACTTCCAAGTGCCCTTCCAATTACCATATTAAACCACTTGGGGGATTACTATGTGCCCCACAAGCATAGCTAATGAACCTTTGTCATTTTAAAACCATTTAAGCCATTTAGAGTTCCTTTGCCAAGTTTAAAATATGCAAGAGCTCCATTAAAAGTTATCAATGTAATGAATATAATTTTATAAGCATTTTATCAAACAAATATGGTCAATAATATACCCAAGAAAAATTCCAATTTCCATTAAACCATTCCTATGCAATAAAGTATCTATAAGCACCATTAAAACATGCAAAAGCATAATAAAAACCATGGGAAACCATACCAAATAATTTGTACTCAAAAACCCTAAATTATATCTGAAAAAAAAAAATCATAAAACAATGAAATCATGAACATGCCTTAAACTAAGATGATGATGAAAAGAAATGACCAAGGCAAGCCCCAAATTAATCCACCTATTGAAACCACAGGTTTCTTTTTGCAAAATCTCTTGAGAGAATTATTAAGTATTTAGGAAGAGTTTCTAAGTGTTAATGAATATAATAATAGGGTAAATAGCCTTCCAAGTAGTTTATAAGTTGTGGGACATTGTTAGGTTAAGTATTAAAATGTCCAGAATACCCCTACATAAGTAGCATAAAAAACCTATCAGAGGGATACGACTAACCCTCATGAGTTGTTCCCTCTAATATGATTGGCATCCACAAGTCGAATCCAAAGCCTCAGCCCTTGGACTAAATACTATCTAGTATACGGCTTACTAACCAAGTCGTAACTATATCATACGATCCATCCCTTCAATCCATATCCCTAACAAAATGATAAACCAAGAGGATTGAATATTATCCAAAATACGAGTCCTAGGTATGATTTGTACCACTACAACATCAACAAGATTACATTCAAACCCACAACATGGAAATGAAAATTCACGTTTTTAAAAGAAATTTCTTAAAATCCAAGGGTGGAAAAGACCCTTGGATGAACTATTTACATATCTTGATTTCTAAATTCATGAATATTGCGGTGAGTTCTTGAGTCTTGATTCTAGAGATTGATGAAGCTAGGCTTTATTCTTCACAGAGTTCTTCTGAAAATAGATGTATCTAGGCTATAGGGGATAAAATCAAGTATTTAAGACGTTTTTACTGTGAGCCAAAAGACATAATTTCCCTCAAATACACGGATCTGGAAACTAAAATTTTAGAAGAATACTATGGACCATGTGTCATATGCTCTAGTCCACTGGACTAGAGCATGCATCGCATTGTCTATCGCCTGCTCACAGGTGTGCACTGGAGTGTGCAACACATGCTAATCACACGGTGCTACTAGTTTTGCACATCCAAACATTCCCTAAGCGTATTTCAAAAATTCTTAAACTCACCTGAGATGTACCATCATGTATAAATTTAAAAATAAAATTTTCAAGGTTTGGAAGGTCATGAAATAAATCCTCAAAGTTCGAAGGCTTTAAAAGGAGACTATGTCTTAACACTTAGCTAAAATTTTCTAAGTGTAAGATCCCTTATCAAGTTCTAAAGGGCTGAATTACACTTGGGATTTTGAGAGATCTTACATTAACCATCGTAAAACTTACGGGCTATATGGGTCTAGTGTAACCTGTTGAATGGACAACAATGAGTATAGCAGCATAAATTAGAGATACCATAGGAGTAGGGGATTCTCTGTACCCTTCACACTCAATGATACATACATACAAGTACTTAGAGGATTCCCATTTACCTCATGAGTATCATATATGGTCTCCATGAACAATTCTTATGTAAAAAAACATGAGTTTTCACTGTTCATCCATTAGACTTCCACCTTCATAGTTAGCTATAATACCCTTCCATTATTTCTTAATTAAAACTATTACCATCCAACCAAACCATTATTACATTAATATTATCCAAGGCTATAACTAGTGGTAATGTCATACCGACTATAGCTTGCAAGCAATATCTATAGTCAAACCTTAAATTATTAAAGGATTCTCATGTACCCATAGATTACATTATCATGTCAAATTGGGGAAGTCCCATGTACCTACAAGTGCTTCATTATTATGATTACTTGGGGAATTCCCTTATACCCCACAAGGATGTTCAATTAAGCCATAAACATTACCACCAATACCTTAATAATTAACCATTCAAGACCATTTAAACCAGATTACCATTTAGGGTTCTATTACCAAGTTATACAATAAAATAGTTCCATTGAAAGTCCAACAATATAGTAAAAGCATTCTCATAGGTATTTTATCAAACATGTCGGGGGCATAGTGTTTCCAAAGATAAGATCAAATACCAATATACCATTCCATGCAACCAAATATCCAAACCCTATTAAATCATATAAATCTATAATTAAAATATGGGAAAACCGTAAAAAGTATTTATAACCAATACCCCAAAACATAATTCCAAACCCAAAACCATAGAATAATTATGGTAGGAAAACAATTCAAAAATTATGCCTTTAATTGGAGATAAAATTCATGGAGGAGCACATGCCTTAGATTAAGAAGATTATGTAGAGGAATCACTCGTACAAGCCCCAAATTGATCCTATTGATGAAACCCTAGCATTCCTTTACCCAAGATACTTTGAGAGAATTTAAGAGTGTTTAAGAGATTTTGAGAGAATACAAATAGGTTAATGATGTCCCAAAATATATTTAAGTTATGGGGCCTTAATAGGATAAGTGGGGAAATGTCTAAATTACCCCCACTTAAACTGCTCAAAATTCCTATAAGATGGTATGACCAGCTCATACCAGTCGTACCTTACCATCTGAGTGTTACCCATTACCTGTACCCTAAGCCTCCTCTTGGACACCAATACTGTTCAGTATGCGACTATTCAATCCACACCGTACCTAACCATTTAATTAGTACCATGAAATCGTACCCTAGGTAGAATAGAATCACCTAGGACAAACTTTAAGGAAACATAGGATTGACACGTAACCACTAGTACCCTATCATATGACTTCATGATCTAATCGTACCTTGGACAAAAACTAATCCAACCCTCCAACCAACACTAGTTAACATACAACAAATATTATACCAATTGTACCCAATCAGACGACTAGGGGGTACTAGTCATATGATATCCAGAAACCAAAAATCTAGAGAGTTTTTGATGGTTAAAAAACCCAGGGTGTTATTGTCTCCCCAACTAGGATCATTCATCGTCAAATGATGGATAGGGTAAGCACAAGTATAAGTCATTGCATTATCAAATATCAGGCAATCCTTAAACAACTTTAGAAAACAAAGATGCAAGGATCTATTCTAACTTTAAGCTAAGTTATAAAACAAAGATTTATGGAAAACAAATGCAGATACTTGGACTTCATGTCCTCTTCCACTTCCATTTAGACTATTTCACATAGTGGTTCCACCATAGAACCTTAACTGTGGCCATATCCTTGGTTTGTAATCGACTAACTTGTTGATCTAATATCTCAATTGGGATTTTCTCATAAGAAAGAGAATATGAGACACCCAATCCTTATAAAGGAACAACAAAAGAAGGATCACTAATACACTTTCTTAATATAAAGACATGAAACACTAAATGAATGATATTCAAATTAGAAGGAAACTCCAATTATAATAAATATTAGAAACCCTTTGTAAAACTATATAAGGACCAACAAACCAGGGATTGACCTTCCCCTTCTTACAAAAATGCATTACTCGCTTCATGGGAGACACTTTATGAACACCTTATCCCCAACATAAAACTCCAAGTCCCTATGCCTTACATTCGCGTAGGACTTTTGCCAACTTTGGCAAGCCTTAAGACTATCCTGAATTACCTTCACCTTCTTTATAACCTAAAAAAACAAATCCAGGCCAAACATAACTGCCTCAATAAGATCAAACCACCTAATAGGAGATGTACACCTCCTACTATATAATGCCTCAAAAGAGGCCGTCCCAATTCTAGAATGGTAGCTATTATTCTAAGAAAACTCTACAAAAGGTAGATGCTCAATTGAATTACCACCATATTCAATCACACATGTAATTAGCATGTCCTCCAATGAGCGAATTATCCTTTTTCCTTGCCTATTCATCTTTAGATGAAAAATAGTACTCAGACTAACCTCAGTACCCAACCCTTTATGAAAAGACCACAAGAAGTGAGATGAAAACTACATACCATAATAAAGGAAAATCAAAATAGGTACCCTATACAGTTTTATAATCTCATAAAGATACAACCACATATAATCCTTAGCGAAAAAGGTATTCCTCTTTGGCAACAAGAGAGACGACTTACAAAAAAATTAGTTTCCACATTAGTTTCGAGACAAAGGAAGACCTATAAAAAATCCACATTGATCACCTCCAATTTTCATATGGGTAAATCAAATTCTTGATAAAAACCCTCCAGGGCTCATGTGCTCAACTTTAACTTGTTGGTACACTATGAATGTTGCCACAAAATTAGACAAATCCTTCTTCATACCATTCCAATAATATATCTTTTTGAGATCACGATACATCTTTATTTGAACTAGGATGAACAACAACGTGATTCATGTGCCTCAGCTAAAATCCTTTGTCACAAACCATCAACTTTGGGAACACATAAACTCCCTTGGTACCGTAAAGTACCATCACCACTAATATAAAATACCATCACCTTTTGCCCACCTAAATAACTTTTGATTTTCATCAAGACAGTATCTACATTTGCTTCTTATTGATATTTTCACCAAGAGATGACCAAATAACTTCCTGTACCATCACCACGCCCTTCTCGGAGTCCAGAAGACAAACTCTAAGATTAGCCAAAGTAATGAGTATCCTTTACCAAATGCCACCTCTCCTTACCCATATAAGCTAAAATCCCTACTACTATGAGCATCAACAGCCATGTTAGCTTTAGCTAGGTGGTAGTGAACTTTAATATCACAATCCTTGACAAATTCAAGCCACCTCCTATGAGATTAAGCTCTTTCTGAGTGAACACAAACTACAGACTCATATGATCAAAAACGATATCCAGTTGCACTCCATACAAATAATGACACTAGATTTTCAATGCAAGAAACCACTGCTAAAATCAGCAAATCATAAGTAGGACAATTTCTTTTATGTACCTTCAACTCCCTAGAGGCATAGGCAATTAACTTTCCATAATACATTAAAACATAGCTAAGCTCCACTCGGGATGCATCACAATAAAACACAAACATCTCTGTAGCTTCATGCAAAGTCAAAATTAGTGTCAAAGTTAGATTGCCTTTTAGGTCCTCAAAACATCCCTCACAAGTATCCGACTAAGAGAACTTTGCCTTTTTCTACATCAATTTAGTCAATAGGGAAGCTGTCATTGAAAAACTTTCTACGAACTATCTATAGTACCCATCCAAACCTAAGAAGCTCCAGATGTCGATTGGAGTCATGGATCTAAGAAACTTCTTAACCACCGCAACCTTTTGTAGATCTACCATGATTCCCTTGATTGAAACAATATGACCCAAGAAAGTTATAGCATTTAGCCAAAATTAACATTTTGAGAATATGGAATATAATTATTTCTTCTTCAAGTTCTGCAGCACAACTGATAATGCTCAACTTACACCTCAAATTAGTGTAAGACGGTCGTCGTCAATATATTTATCCAACTTCAGAGTTGGGGTCAAATCAACAGGGAACAATGTAAGTGGTGATTAAACTATTTCAAAACTATAGCTATAAGTTAAATTCAAACAAATAATAAGAAAAGAAAAAATGGGGATTTTTATCAATCAAACAAAATACTAATGTTTCAACTTATTTTAGAACTCAAAACTTATATTTCAATATTTCGAATCAATGATATAGAGTAACTAGGGTTGTTATCACTATGACTATTAATCTAAATTTAATATAAACTGTTCATGATTCTTGTGATAGGTGGGAACAACAGATTATCCCTACCGATGATACTATCTGACTTATCTCTCGACCTTACCAGATAATTTATTATCTAATTCTCTCAAACTTAGATAACATATCTATTTCCAACCAGATGATATCTCAGGTAGATCGATCCAGTTATGACATCAATCATTAAACAGAAGGTTGGTAGCTTCTAAGTTCCTGTTGATAATTCACGACCTCTAGTCTATTTCTCCGTTAGAAGAAAATAAAACCTAAGGCATAACCTAATATTTGCAACCAATAGATTCAAGTTAAAAACAACAAAATTTCAAGATGTTCCCACAATCACTCAAACCCTAATCAAACTATTAAATCAATGAAATAATAATGATAGATCCCACAACCCTAGTTGTGGGTTTTAGTTGCTCATAAAATAAAATGAGATAAGAAAGATTGAATTCATAAATTAAAGCAAGTGAACTTACAAAAGGTGAAATTCAAAGTTGTTTCTCCTTCAAGTACAATAAGAATTTCCCACAACTAAATCAAAGGATGGAAAATTGAATTTCTAAGTTAAGAGACTAAAGAAAAGTAAAGTCTTCTTTGGAATAAGTTCCAGACGTTCCTAGATGTCCATGATGCTCAAACCTGATGACCTCCGTGATAACCTATCCCAAACCTGATAGCTTATCACGACATGTCATCAGGAAATCTTCAGAAACTTTTCAAAACTAAATTTCTTGAACATTTTCACCAAAATCATCCGTCTTGTTGTAGATTTCATGTATTTCCATGTATATTGGTTTTCCTAGAAAATCATAAAGAAATATCATAAGAAACACCAGTAGTTACTTAAGAACTTACAATTATTTCATGTAAAAAAGTTTTAAATGTGCTACAAAAATCTAGCACATCAACACCCTCAACTTAAAATAATTGCTTGTCCTCAAGCAACTACATAACACCATACTACGATGCTTAACCAAGAGATACATAAGGTACCTATGACAGTTGATTATTAAGTTTAGCTCAAAACGCATTACCTTCTCCATTTTCAATCACCTTAAATCCTACTATGCATATCAATGAAGATCCACAATGTAACCCAAAGGAATCAAGATAGGGAATCAATTCAGCAACAAAAACTATGCATGTACTAATATTATACTATCCAAAGTTAACAGGTAGCAATGTAACCAATGTACCCATACAACAAAGAAGTCCCTCCTCAGTCATATATGAACTTAAGCATGTCAATGTAGGAACGGTCAAGAGACACTAACTCTCAGAAAGAAATTCCAATCAATGCATGTAAAATAACATATGCTTTCCCTTATTTTCACCACCAAGGTTTCCAAACAGGTAAGCTAGGATCACTATAGGTCTTTTCTTCAACTTGTAACGTAGCCTAATGGCTGGTATGCTATTCAATGGCATTTAGAGTGACTAAGCCTCCTTGGCACTACCTTAACTTTTGGGGTTCACTTATTAACCTTTTTTTTCTCTATTTCTGGATTGCACATTATTCAGGATGGATGTATCTTTTCTTTTACATTCTTTTTCTGTTCTTATTCTTTTTCCACACCACCCAACTTTTTATTCCTTTTCACTTATTCTTTTCCTTTTATTCTACCTTTCTTCATACCCAATTTACATCATGCACCCCTATGATAGCCACCCTCAACTTAGGTTGTTTACGTAAGTCAAGGTTCACAGTGTCGAAGGAGGACCAGGGCTAAAATAGGTTCATTATGATCTAAATGGGAAGGTGATAGGTGTCATAGAAAGAAATGGTTAATTCAGGTTCAAAACGGGGATCAAGTGATAGCATTCACATAGGGAAGGTCATTTTGGGCTAAATGTGACTCAAATTCAAAAACGGCCTATGATCCTTTCCTAACCTCTATCTTTCAACAAAAGTAAGACAAACCGGTCAAGTTCTGGATTTAACACAAAATGGGAATTTGGTAGTATCTCACACACACATGGCACAAAGGTACATCATAAGCTATTACCCATTCGGTTCATGCAATTGTTAGCAGTGATTATCATGTCCCTAGAACTAATGCCATAAAAAGATTCACAATAGTCACATATAGATGCATATCACACAGTAATAGAATACACCATTGGAGAGGTATTTTTGAAAATCAGTAAAACAACTGCCCTAGATACTTATTTTTCTCTTTGTTAACCATACCACATAAATAAAAACACAATACGCCTAAACATGATGACTTTACTAGGAACAGGACTCTGGGGAAAAGAGGCACGACAACAAAAACCCTTAGAGGACATCATACCCACAAGTAGTCATGCAATGTTCCCAACACATTAATCCAAAACAAGATAGTTAGAAACATACCTGTGGCACCATTGGCACGAATATCTTATGTCAATCACACAATACAAATACAAACAGCAAAATACCTTGGGTTTTCTCCCAAGAAGCGCCTAATTTAGTGTTGCAGCACAACCTAACTCAGCTTTTTCCTCCATCCTGAGGATATAAACTTCACCCCCAACTTAGAGTCCATCTTCTTGCCTCGCTCATAGGCAGGTGGTATAAAGATTATGAAGATGAGAAATTGATGATGCATGGTAAACAACTCAAGTTTAAAATGAGGTGTGTTTTTGTGTTGCTTATCAAGTGTAAAATAAAGAATATAGGATTCTTGTTCCTAGTCTTCATATTCTTCCACTATTTTAGATGATTCCACAGAGAAGATATCATCTAAACATAATGTGGAAAAATGCTTCGAATGTGGCCCAACAAATCCTAATTCAAAATTTACACTATCCTCTAGACACTCACTTTTATTCATCTTTACTACATTTTTACTTTGAATTGGGCTAGAGTCTTCATAAGAGATTCATTTGGCTTCTTCTTTTTTTTCAAGCACCATTTCCTCAATCTTGGCATCATCCCTCATGGTTGGCTCGGTTGGTTGGGAAATCTCCAAGGGTTGATCAACATCGAGCTCATCATCAGTAAAGGAATCTTGCTCTTCATCGTCATACTCTTTCGTTATTTTAAATGATTCCACAGACAAGATATCATCTAAACATAATGTAGAAAAGTGTTTTGGATGATTGACATCAATATCCATCTTTTTTATTCTTTCTCCTCCCTCATTAAATTCCCTAATGTCTTGACATATGTCACATATGGTATCATTTGTTGTGTCGATACGATCCAACATTAGTTAAAGCATAGCTTCAATGTCACTCTTTCTAGTGCTGTGATCTTCCTTTTCTTGACCATAAGACCTGTCATACTTATAGGAAGAACTAGAACTTGGGTTAGCACAACAGGGGGAGGGGGCATTTGGGTAATCACTCCAATGTCCATCTTGACCACTACATAAAGAATAATTATACTCTCGGTAGGATGGAGATGGTGCACAAATCTCTCTCCGGGGAGTATATTTACAATCTTGCCAAAAGTGAGGTCCATCACCATATGGACATGGATCATAAAGATACGATTTCCAACCACCAAGCTCATGTCCATTCCAAAACGCCATAGTAATAAGTAAACTAAAATAAAGATCTACCTAACACAAGAAATAAAAGAAAACTAAAAACAAATATTTACAAGTTTGAATTCAAGAAAGTAGGCTAAAATTCCAAACCAACTCAATACGCCAAATTGTTCCCCGGCAATGGCGCCATTTTTGATAACGCTTAACTTACACCTCAAATTAGTGTAAGACGATCGTCGTCAATATATTTACCTAATTTTGGAGTCGGGGTCGAGTCCATAGGGAACAATGTGAGTGGCGAGTAAACTAGTTCGAAGGTATACTTACAAGTTAAATTCAAACAAATAATAAGAAAAGACAAAATAGGGGTTTTTACCAATCAAATAAAATACTAATGTTTCAACTTATTTTAGAACTCAAAACTGAGATTTCAATATTTTGAATCAATGATATAGAGAAACTAGGGTTGTGATCACTATGACTATTAATCTCCATTGAATAATAAATGTTCATGATTCTTGTGATAGGTGGGAACAGTAGATTATCCCTACCGATGATACTATCTGACTTATCTCTCGACCTCACTGGATAATTTATTATATAATTCTCTCAAACTTAGATAACATATCTATTTCCAATCGGATGTTATCTCCGGTAGATTGGTCCAGTTACGGCATCAATCATTAAATAGAAGGTTGGTAGCTTCTGAGTCCCTGTTGATAATTCACGACCTCTAGTCTATTTCTCCATTAAAAGAAAATAAAACCTAAGGCATAACCTAATGTTTGTAACTAATAGATTTAAGTTAAAAACAATAGAATTTCAAGATGTTCCCACAATCACTCAAACCCTAATCCAACTATTAAATCAATGAAATAATAATCATAGATCCCACAACCCTAGTTGTGGGTTTTAGTTGCTCATAAAATAGAAAGAGATAACAAATATTGAATTCATAACTTAAAGCAAGTGAATGTACAAAAGATGAAATTTAAAGTTGTTTCTCCTTCAAGTAGAATAAGAATTTCCCACAACTAAATCAAAGGATGAAAAATTGAATTTCTAAGTTAAGAGACTAAAGAAAAGTAAATTATTTTTTGGAATAAGTTCCAGAAGTTCGTAGATGTCCAAGATGCTCAATGACATACTAAAAGTTGTTATTTATACCCGTACTCTTAAGAAAATATTTGAAATAAAAATTTCAGAATTTTTGCTTTTTGTGACGCTATTTGTGATAGGCTGTCACAAATCTGACGCCCTCCGTGATAGCCTATCACAACTTGATGCCCTCCGTGATAGCCTATCACAACCTAACGCCCTCTCTGATAGCCTATCACAACCTAACACCCTCTGTGATAGCCTGTCACAAACCTGACGGCTTATCACGACATGTCGCCAAAAAATCTTCAATTTGCTTGTTTTCTGCCTAAACCTGACGACCTCCTTGATAGCCTATCACAAACCTGATAGCTTATCACGACATGTCGTCAGAAAATCTTTAGAAACTTTTCAAAACTAAATTTCTTGCATCTTTTCACCAAAATCATCCTTCTTGATATAGATTTCATGTATTTCCATGCATCTTGGTTTTCCTACAAAATCATAAGAAATATCATCAAAAACGCCAGTAGTTACTTAAGAACCTACAATTATTTCGAGTTAAAAAGTCTTAAATGTGCTACAAAAATCTATCACATCAACAACACGAAGGTGATTGTCATGATCGACCTCGCTTTTAAAGTACACCACAATTTTATTAATAAACACAATGACAAACAGTTCCAAGAACTGATAGAATTCCCTATTCATTAGATCCATAAATATCATGAAGGCATTGGTCAAACCAATGAATATAAATAAGAACTTGAAGTTCCCATACTAAGTACGAAAAGCTATCTTTGAGATATCCACCATCCTAATGTTAAGATGATGATACAAGATCGAAGATCTATCTAAGAAAGGAATTTAGCAACTTACAACTGGTCAAAATAAGTCAACAATTCTGGGAAGAGAATACTTGTTCTTAACTCTTAACTTATTCTACTACTAATAGTCAATGCACATATGAAGGAACCCATCCTTCTTACTCATGAATAATACAAGTGTACCCCATGGGGATACACTATGATGAATAAAATCATTGTCCATAAGATCCATGAGTTGTTGTTCGAGTTCTATTAACTCAGACGTAGCCATTCTATAAGGAGGAATAGATAATGGACAAGTGTTTGAAACCAAATCAATTCAAAACTCAATCTCCCTATCTAGAGGAACACTAGGAAGATCATTCAAAAAGACCTCAGGAAACTCAATTACCACCGGAACTGACTGTAAAGAAGGACATTTCGAGTTTGAATCTTTAACTCAAACCAAATTGTAGAGACACCCTTTGGAAATTAATACCAATGTTGTAAAATATGAAATAAACCTCCCTTTAGGAGATAGGGAACCACCCTCCTACTTAATAACTGGTTCACTTGGGAACTTACAGACAACCTTATGGGACTGACAATCAAATGATCCATAACAGTAGTCTAACCAATCAATCCACAGATTCACATCAGAATCCACTATATCTAGTTCAAACAAATCCATCAAAGTCTACTTACTATCAACATATACCATACATCCCTTCTAGTCTCTTTCAACAATCACAGAGTCACCTACCTGGGTAAAAATAGTAAAAGATCTAAAATAACATCAGGATAAAAACCAAAAATCACATCCATAAAAGAGGTCACATATGAGAGTGCAGACCCTAAATCAAGTAAAAAGTACATGTCAGAAGAGAAGAATTATAATATACTATTCACGATATTAGGTGACACCTCAAACTCATATCAGGATGCAAGAAAATAAATTAATTCTTGCCAATACTGGTATAATAAGTAGTGACAGGTGCATAAGCCGCACCCCTTAGAGAATAAGCAAAAGATAAAGAAATTAGAGCTTTGTTTGCCCACAAAAGCACCCTTACCGAACAGATAATTTCAAAGCATGTGGCCTGGCAGACCATATTTGAAACATTTTACCCTCCCCTCATCACAAAAACCCTTATGTAACCGACCATAAAATTGACAAAGAGGACATGATGAGGCTATTTAAGCCCCATTTTCCTGAGATTGGACACCCTCTTCCCTGAAGTTATCGCCACCCTGCTGATGCCTATTAATCGACTGCTTTGGGTAAGAGAACTATCTATAGAGAAAGAACTAGAAGTCCCCTACTTATTTATAACCACTTACCGCTATCTCAAACACCTTAATGCTGAGCATCACCCTTCTTAGAGAAACTAATTCTAGATCATACCTAGACAACTAGTGAAATTTCAAGACATATTCCATAACCGACATTTTCCTTTATTTTAGATTCACATATTCCTCTACCTTTGCTTTCCTCAACTCTTATGTAAAGAATTGGTCCAAAAAAGCATTAGAGAAAGTGTCCTGCAAAGATGACTCTTCCAAATCACATTTCTTTCTATCCCACTCCTTTTACTATTTGTATGCCATATCCTTAAGATGGTAGGTAGAAAAATTCACCCCTTTAACATTTTTGGCCCACACACCCAAAATATTTCTCTATGTAATCCAATAAACCTTGAGGATCCTTCACTACCTTCACACTAGTAAAATTAGTGGGAATTATCCTAATGAACTGGCCAACCTATGTGGCCTCCAAAGATGGAACACTAGATGCACACTGATTAGTATGGGAAGAAACTAACAAAGCAATCATGTAGATCGACTAACAAAATACTACATTCATCATAGTATCTTAAGGAGCATGAAAAAGACTGGAAGGAAATGGTGAATCTCCAGAAAATTTAGGGAAGAGAACCCTTTACCAAGTATGGGTCCTAGATGTAGGGCGTATCCCATCAATATGATCCCCAAATAGGAAAAAAGTGTGTCCTTTTGTCTATGACAGTCGAGGAATGATGTGAAAAGACAACAAAAAGGGATTAGAAAATATTCCATAACTTAGACTCGAAACATAAAAATAGAATACGAAGAAAGAGAAACATTCCTAAATGCCTTGTAGCCTCTCTCTTATAAGTGTGGCGTGCTACACATCCTTAACAAAGAGTCTACTCGACATGACTTTGTGCACTCTAAATTGACCATGGACCTAAAGCTCTGATTCCAACTTGACACAACCCTAACTAGGGCCATGTCATAATGGGCACCCCAAGTCCAACCAGGACAGGGGACTACCCCTATTACCCAATAAAAACACCAAATACACACCTTAAGTCATCTGAATTTCGAGCATATCGCAAAATAACGTATTTGTATAATTATAGACTCTGGGATAGGGCTATTTCCTAGACCAACTCAACCAAGTCAATCCGTCCACCAACCAACCAACAAACCAAACAACTAAACCAATATAATAACCCAATATATATATATATATATATATATATATATATATATATATATAATCTAAAACAAAATGTAACAGTCATAAATTAAATTTGGCCAAATGGAGTCAGCCCCAATACTAAGGCTGACACTATTAATGACACTTCCTACACCAAATCATAACAGTTCCACAAAGCCCCTAACCAAAAGAAAACAATATTTGATTGGGATACTCTCCCAACTATAGCCAAAACTAATATCCATGAAATAACCAAAGTATGTAAAAATATCCATGATATGAAATGAAGCCTTCCAAAAGTTAGAAGCTCATTACTTCAATCCAATAGCTGATCTATCTGATTACTAATTAGGCAAAGTAGAATGGTCAATTCCTATATCGTCTGAGAATACAACATCCCAAAGATGGATTAGTGGGTGAATGCTAGCATAAAATAAGGATAAGGATGAAATAAATCAAACCATTAAAACCAAGTAAACCAACTATATACATACAAACCACACATATATATAACCATGATGAGAAAACCAATCGGGCTTAGCATGCTATTAAAACCATTTATCTATGTATTTGAAGGTTAACCATTCAAAAACTAGACAGGGGATATATAGGTCCAGTGTAACCCCCTGAATGGCCTCGATGCTTGTATCCAAATGCATAAAAGATACCATAGAAGTATGGAATTCTAGAGTACCCTTCTCTCTCCATGATACATATATACAAGTGTACTTAAAAGATTCTCATGGATCTCATAAGTATCACAAATGGTGGCTATGACCAATCATCATGTTAGTAAATATGAGTTTCTAGTGTTCTTCGATTGGACTGCTAGTTTCACAATAAGCTATCAAACCCTGCCATTATTGCCCAACTAAACCCATTACCATCCAAACAAACTATTATTCCATTATTATTAATCAAGTCTATAAGTATTGGTCACATTATACCTACTATACCTTGCATGAAATGTCTTTATCCAAACCTTAAGAGATTAAGGGATGCCCATATACTCATAGATTACATTATAAAGTTAACTTGGATGAGTCCCATGTACCCCATAAGTGATCTTCTAATATGATTACTTAAGGGATTCCTTTGTACCCCACAAGGATGTTCAATTGAACCATAACCATTACCACCAAGACCATGCCATTTAACCATTCCAAATGATTTAAAGCAACTATACCATTTAAGGTTCCAATACCAAGTTTTACCATGGAATAGATCAATTAAAAGTCCAACAATATAGTAAAAGCATTATTATAAGCATGTTATCCGACATATTAGGGGCATAGTAAAGCCAAGAAGAAATACCAATTAACTATTCATGTAAAAACAAATGTCCTAACCATAATTAAAATATGTAAGCCCATGATTAAAATATGGGAAAACCATAACCAAGCATTTATAACTAAACCCCCAACACATAATTTAAAACCCTAAACCATAAAAAAATTATGCCATTAAAAAAATTCATAAATCATGCCTTTAGTTGGAACTAACAATTAGGGAGGAGTACATCCCTTAGATTAAGAAGATGACACAGAGGAATTACCCTAGAATCCCCAAATTTATCCTATTGATGAAAACCATAACCTTCCTTTGCCCAACAACCTTTGAGAGAATTATAGAGTGCTTTATAGAGTTTGAGTAATTGTAAATAGGTTAAATAGTGTCCCAAAAGAGATTTAAGTCATGGGGCCATAATTGGTTAAGTGGGAAATGTCCAATTCATGTAGATGTTATGACTATCCTATACCAGTCGACCACCCCATACCAGTCTTACCTTACCATATAGTGGTACCCACCACCCATACCATAGGCCTCCTCTTGGACTCCAATAGTTTTTAGCATATAACTACCCAAGCCAAACCGTAACCAACCATGTAATTTGTACTATGAAATCATACCATAGGTAGAATGAAATCACCAAGGACAAACTTTAAGGAAACATACGATTGATACCCTAACACTAGTACCCTATTATATGAATGGTATGATCTAATCGTACCTTGGATAGAAACTAATCCAGCCCACCAATCAATACTGGTCAATATATGACCCAAATTATACCAAATGTACGCTATCATATGACTAGTACCCCCTAGTCATATGATGTCTAGAAACCTGAAACCTAGGGAATTTTCTAAGATTAAAAAACCCAGGGTGTTATAATAGTCCTGAATGAAATGCTTATAACTTCTACATTTGTGACACACTTTAGCATTTATTCCTCTATTTTATAATTGACCATTAACTTTTATGGCTATAAAAATCCTATTTTACAAATAGGCAACAACAGTGTCTTCATCATCAACTAGATTGTATTTAGAAGCCTTTAATACTTGGGATTTTTCTTATTTTCCTTCCTTCTTCTCCAACTCTTTCACCTTCTTGAGCTTATGAGTCTTTATATTTAAAATGAGTTCATCCATAGTGAGGGTCTTTAGGTTCCTTACTTTAGTTTTGGAATCAACTTTGCTTTCCTAAGACTTATTAAGAACACCAAGAATTTTTCTCACTTATTTGTAGAAGGGAATCACTTCACCTACGCAACGATGCTCATTTTTGATAGAATGGAACCTTGTATGCATTTTTTGGATGTTTGCACATTATTTATGGTAAAGGTCTCATATTGAATAGTCAGTATGTCTATATTTGAATACTTCACATCAGTAGTACCTTTAAAAGAAGTCCTTAAGCAATTCCATATTTATTTTACATTTTCACAGGCAGAAATCCTATTATATTATCCAGCCCTATAGCATAAACCAATAATTTCATGGCCAGATAATCTTTATTAATTTTCTTTCTATCATCACCATTGAATTCCCTTCTTCTTTTGACAACCATTCCCGTAACATCTCTTTCTTTGACTTCTCTTATAGGTACATTAGGATCATCATGTCTTATGTCAATTGGTTCACTGTCTTTAACCATATTGAAGTCAAATATTATAACACCCTAATTTTCTGAACCGAAATGCTACACGGTGCTCATGAACCTGAAGGACTACAAGCTAACCCATGACTGATATCTGTACCTGTAAATTGCATAATATCTCATAAAATATATGAAAACATGAACTGTAAGGCCATAAGGTTCAATAATAATACATATTTGAAAAATGTGGTATAACAATACCAAAAAAGAACATAAATACTGAAGTCTAAATATCTAGTCTGACATCTAGTCCGAAAGCCTCTAACTGAACTAAATAAGGAGTTTATGGGACATGTCCCCAACTAACTCTAACTACTGAAATAAACTAAAAACTGAAATAGAAATGAAATCATCGTGTCCTTGAAGGATGAGAACTCACGTCAAACTCTGACTGCTGATCTTAGAATCTACTGCTGATTTGGAGATCATGGCTCTGAACCTATGGTGTAAGATAAGAGAAAGGACCATAGTGGAAATGTGTCAGTACGTTTGAATGTACTAAGTATATGAGTGAGGTAGTCTAAATGCAAAGGTTATATGCATAGACAATACTGGCTGATATGAACATGAGAGTACATACATGCATACGTAACTGTAACTGAACTCGTGGAGATATGGACTAGTGAGTCTAAATACTAACAACATGAATGTACTAATAATGAGATTCTAAAAGACTGAGTTTACTGATATTGATATGTAAATCACTAATAAGTGATGGATCTAATACTATATTGCTGAATACTAAGAGACTGCTATTGCATTACTGATAATGAATAATTGTTTCTGATAGTTTGAATTATGGAGAACTAGTCTGATTGATTCTATCTGATAGTCCTGAAGCTGAGTACTGATAGCATAAGTTCTGATAACTATTGTGATTGATAACATAAGTGAATATATCTGACAGTCCATAAATCTGAAGGAATCTATCTGAGTTCCATTCTATTTTTGAGTTGACTGTATCTAACAGCCCTGATATACTAAAATCTGAAGAGCTATCTGAGTTCTTTGCAGAGACTGGGTATCTATAGCTGACAGTCCTAAAATCTGTAACTGAAACTGTAGGAAGTAGTTATCTAACCGACATGCCCCAAATACGCTATAATAGCTAAGCTGAGGTCCAATCTCTGCCCCCAACTGGAGGGGTGTCAATACCGCATCACTGGTAAGGATAACTATGAGAACCCTATACTGGTAGGTACTCAACGAGAATGGTGGGAACCCTAAATTGATGGGTTAAGCCACCTCATCAACCCTAATCTAATGGGTTAAGATGTCTCAACCTATGCTGGCTATATATTTTTAGAATACAAGGATGACTACTAAGAATCATACCCTAAACTGGCGGGTGAGTTCCCATCCTTAGGTTTACTTGGTGCTAACTTCTACTCCCATCTTAAGGACACTGAACTAAATAACTAAGCTGAACTAAATAACTGAACTGAACTGATTAGCTGAACTGATACAGATTTACTGGACTGATACTAGTGGTATTGTTTAGTAGAGCTAAACTAAGTTTACTAGATTCCAATGACTGACAGAATGTACTGAGTTCTAAGGACTTGTTGAGAGTACAGAAGTTACTGAGATTGAATATGAATACTGAGGTTGCTGAGCTTATTGAGCACTGAGATTACTGGACTACTAAGATTACTGAGAATTTTGAGTTTCCTAAGTCACATGACTGACTGAATTCTATAGATCATGGCTTGACTGAGAGTATCGTGAAAACATGACATGGCTCTAGGCACACAACTATATTTTTTTGGGTACAAGTACCCCCATGACTTGATGGAAGGAAACTAACACAACTTGAATTTATTAAGTACACGACCATCAATAAAAATCCATAATACATGAGTGGCAGATTTCATGAAGTACATGGTCATCATAATTTCTATCATGAATAGGAATGCTTATAATCAAGTCATAAATCTCATATTCTAATATCATGGGCATTCCGAGACATACACTATTCATAGCAATGGCATGGAAACCATTCAAGCATAAGGAAACGACAACATGCAATATTTAGTTCATATTTTAATGATTTGGGGATATTATACTTCATGTATTTATTCAACATCTCAAACATGATAGAGAAAGCATGGATATATTTTGAGTATATAATTTATATCTCCATTATCATACATGCTTTATACCACAACAATAACAACACATAATTTGCATGGAAATTCATATTGGAGTGTATGACTAACATGAAGTTGTTATTTAGATATCATGAAATCATGTAAATATGAAGTTCTAACATACTAGGCATTTTATCAAACAGCTTGCATGCATTCTTTAAGGCATAGGTGGATTTCATACTTGCATTCTATCAATCCATCCAAAGATCATGTTTTTCAATTAACAACATAAATTTCATGAGATATATAGTAACACTACTATTATATATCAAAACAAACAAGAATCAACATGGGTATGATCATATCACCACAATCTATCAATCTTTTATATTTTAAAGATTGATTCTTGAACTCCACAAACGAAAGGAATTCGTGGATGAACACTACGCATACCTTGGAAGGGAGGTTCTTGATGATTGACGGAGGAATTTCCTTGAAATTGGATCTTCAAGCTTAATTATGCAACCCTAGTTGTTTTTCTCTTTTAGTGCTCTTGGATGATGAGCTTTGAGATGTTAATAGGGTTGTAATGTGTTTAGAAGCTATATATTTTGTAGGGTTAAGTTTAGGGACGTGTAAGCAGTGTTAAAAGACTTAATTACCCTTAAATTAACTCAAAACAGAGTGTTTTTTGGCACTTGGAATTGACTTAGGCGGCGCCTAACCAATCGCCTAAGTTTGGTCGGGCGGCGCCTGACCAATCGCGTATCCTTACTGTCTCTAACAAAAATGGGCATAACTTTTCGCTCAGGTATTGGATTAAGGTGAAATTGGTATATTTGGAAAGATAATTCAATTCTATACAATTTCATAGGTCTAAATCATCAAAAAAACCACATTAAAATCGAGCTATAGTCATTCAAAGATGACCCTTACAAAATCGAACACTAAAACTTGATGGATTCAAAATCTCTTAGCTTGTATTACCATAAGTGACTCATATGAACATGCTTAATGCATCATAAGCTATATTATTTCTAGGATACTCATTGTAAGTCATGAACTAAAATTATACTCACAGGATAGGAGGTTTCATACGTAGGAAAAATGGTTCATCTCTTAGCTTAGAAACGTACGAGGTATTACAAATATCTTGGTTATCCATGACCTATAATACTTCCACTGAATCTTGGTGGTCTAGTGGTAGATTGCCGTTATTCTAGATTAGGCGGAACAGTATTCTAACCAAGACATTAAAGTTATGAACATTTTAGAGTGACCACACCCTGCTACTAATTGATAGAATCCTTAGAGTTGCACCACATAGTGAGAGACCAGGTTCCTCAAAGTCAATAGTAGGGAAAATATAAAAAAATAACCAGGGAGTAAGAGGCAGTGTAGAATGAGTAAAACATGAGATTTTTATGTGGAAATTGAGGAAGTGAAAAACCACATCTTGCCCTCATAATAATCAAAGATATCCACTATTATCAACCTTCTAATTACAGTCTAGATTTTGGCATATCTCTAGGCTCCTTTTGCTAGTATAAACTATGCTACTAGATAATCTTGGAAACTTTATGAAGGACCCTCTATCCTAATTAACTATACTCTATATCATCACATAGGCAACTCTACCTATGTAGTTCTCTAATTACAAGAAAACACTACTCTTATAACTTGAGTAGTTTAATTACAAATCAGTATTGACTAGAGAATAATCACTCACTTTTTTAGCATACTACAAAGATAAGAACATAGGTAATGCCTGAGAAATCTTGAAATGAAAGTTTTACTACCTCTCTTCACTCTTTAGAATTTGTAAAAACAACTAGATAAAGAGGTGTCTCTTTCCTTTTATAGTTGAGTAATGATTAGGGCTGAAAGATTATTAGACCATCCATCCTAATTAGTAAAAAGAACATCTATAAGTTTGTTGAATAAGAGGAAAAAACTATGCAGACAAAGCATGCCAATCGTAATGTACATTACATATCCATGGACCTACTTTTTTTTAGTTTAGCTTCTTAATATAAAAACTAAATATAGCATATATAAATATCCTCTAAGGCCTCTATGACTATCTAGTAGAATTTTTATACATTAAGAGGATTCGGGGATCCCACACTCAGTCTTAATCATACTTCTTAGCTTAGGTTTCAGATACTCAAACTTCCCATCAAACTATGACTCATAAAAAATAAAAGCTACATAAATTACTAAAAATTAAACCAACCTTAACTTGGTTTGCCACCCAAGCATCACCTTATTTAGTATCACGACACGACCTAAAATCATACTAAACTATTTTCCTTTATCGTTTTCCTCTTGCTTGGAGGCCATCTTCGTACTTTCTTCTCACCTCTCAAGGTCAATAGCTTTTTCAAAAATATTCTTTTAAGGCTCATCAATTAACATCACTTTGGGCGGTATTTTCCACTTAGGCAAATCAATGATAAAGTCTAAAGAGGTCTTGGATTTTCCATCGTACACTTATCCCGTTCAATAATTGTAATCATTCACAAATCTTTGTAGTGTGATCGTGTGTTGGGTGTTTTGTAAACTTTGATAACAACCTTTTTATCATCTAATCTTATTGTGAGCCTACCCTCTCTCACATCTATCAATTCTCTTCTTATTTCTAATATTGCATGTCCTAAGATAATTGTCACCCTATCATCTACCTTGTAATCCAAAATAATAAAATTAGCAGGGATAATAAATATTCCAACCTTTTTGAGAATGTCCTCTATGATTCCTTCAGGAAGGACTATGGTCTTCTCTGCCACTTGAAGTAGCAAAGAGCTCGATCTTGGTTTCCCAAAGCCCAAAGTGTTGAACATTAATAGGGGTATCAAATTAATAATTTCCTTCAAATCACCGAGTAAGTGAACCACCTCACTATTACAAATTTGAATGGTAAGAGTGAAATTCCCAAGACCCTTAAGCTTTTTGGGTATCTTCTGCATCACAACATTCCCTAGTGAGTTCTAGTGGCTTAACATCCTTCTACTTGATTTTATCATTTACCAGGTCCTTCAAGTGTTTAGCATACTTAGGCATTCTCTGCAAAACATCTAAAAAAGGAAGGTTAATATGAGGCTCTCTGAACGTATCAAAACACTTCTTGAAGCATACATCTTCCTTTGATTTTATAAACCTCTATGGAAATGATGGCTGTTTTTCCTTAGAGTATTCAACAACTTTAGTCTTTGGGTACTCAGACTACCCTGAATAATAAACAACTTTGTCTGTATCTATCTGTGGAATCAACTCTGCATCTACCTCTTTATTTGTCTTTGGATATCTTTCATTTAGATCTTTACCATTACTCAAATTTATTGACATTACTCTTTTTGGAAGTTCATTATCACTTGGCAAGCCACCTTAAGGCCTGGTATTTTATGACTGCTATAATTTTCCCGACTGATGCTCCAACTACTTCTAAAGTACGTACTAATTTTTAAGTTCAGTATCCATCTATTCTTAGGTGGCCATAATATTATTTAACATGTCCTTTATGTTACTGGGCTATGTGTTTTGCTGCTGCTTAATTTGCTGATTATTATTAGATTAATGATTTGGTGTCTCAGTCTGTCACTTTTAGTTATCGGCATTACCATAACTTGGCTTTTGAGTATATCCCTGATAACGCTCAATCTACAGCTCTCGTAGGAGTGTAAAGCGGTCGTTCGCAAATATAGAACCCAACCTGGGTTGGGTATCGATCCCACAGAGAATAGCTTGGTCAACAAGTAAGTGAAATTATTAGACTTTTGATGCAAGTCTCGTAAGAATGGGGGGATTGTAATAAGTAACCAATAAAAGCTGAAAAATAGCAAAGTAAAAAGAGAAAGATTGTCACGTTGGTTGTAAACAATGAGAATTGAAGCGTTGGGGTTATGTCCACCTTCAGAGGTATACGTCTCTATTGGCTATGAGTGTGTAGAGTCTTGACATGCAATTGCTTATAGAGAATTGTAGTCGATGGTAAATCCAAGCGTCTCTCGACCTAAACAAGGACTATTTCACTTTAACTCTCTCGAGCTTAAAGCGTGACTAACGGTACGAATTCTCCAAGAAGTTAGTCCAGGTACGGCACTAGCTTTTTAATAGGAACGGGTGTCCTACTACCTTGACATTATCTCTTTTCCAGACAAATAACTTTTCTCTCGAACAAGTTAAATGTTAACCTGGCGTTGGTCTATGCGTCTTCTTTTCTAGACAAATAACCTTTCTCTCGAACAGGTTAGATGTTAGAATGGCGTGTTCTTGTGTTTGAACCGCAAAGAATGATTTAAGATGAAGAGAATAATGATATAAGCAATATACTTGTCTTGAACTCACAAGCTCATAGCAATAGATAGTAACTCATTCGGCTTCCATAACCCCAACTAAGAGATTTAGTTACCCATGAATGCGAAGGATATCACGTTTTGCATGGTGGATGGCGTGTAAAAGAGGTGTTAGGCGTGTGGTTTAGGTGATTCCGTAGCAAGTAACGATTCTCTTGTTGTGGAATTTAAGAATAGAAGAATGAAGAATTAAGAATGTATTGTAGGAAGATGTCTTAAGTTAAGAGTTAATTGAATTGTAAGAATGTGTTCTCAAAATCTCTAACATGATAGGGTATTTATAATACTCCTATCCTACTCCTACTAAGCTAATGAAATAAATAATCAAATCCTAATATACTAATGAAATCCTTGACCCAAATGTACTAGGGTAAGGTTACAAAATTATAATCCAAATAGAATAATAAAACACATAACCTAATTGCACTAGGTTAATGTATTATGGCAAAAATCCAGCTTTGTGTCTGTAAGTCCCCAAAGTCTTCAGAAATGCTGTTTTAGCCCGGGACAGATGTTCCATGCAGCAGATTTAGTCCTTTAGGCGTCCAGCTCCTTTCCACTTCGTTCGTGAGCTTTCTTTTGCGTCAAGTAAGCCATAAATTGCTGTATTTTGCATCATTTATACCTGAAACTTTCCTAATCACATTTGTTAGCTCATTTACAGGAAAAAGGACTAAAAGTGTATGAAATAGATAATTAGTTCTCAAAACTAGGCTAAAATATGGGCAAAATGTATTGATATAGGCGCGTAAATTCGCCTATCATCAACACCCCACACTTGGAGCTTTGTTCGTCCTCGAACAACATATCATGTCCTTCTAAGCATTGACTTAAGGTTTTTACAGAAACAACACAAAACATTCTTCAAGACAAGCACAACAATTATCAACGAAGAGTAGCTTTCCGATTATAAGTAGAAACAATTTAACCTCAAGCATAGACTCGTGATGGTGATCAACTCGCATGCAAACGTTAAGGTACATAGAATCATATACAACTATCCAAAACTCATCAACCATGTGTGTCTCACAATATAGCACCCATAATCACTCACAAATATAGCATATTTTTCAAACATGGGTAGCAAAGTATCCTTGCTCTCACTCTCACAAAGAATTCATATGTAGCAACTAATGACCATAAGCTTGCCCTTAATGTAGTACTCTACTAAATGTCGGAATGCTAAGCTTAGGATCAAGTAGGTCTTTTGATGGTTGTAATGTAGGCTAAGGGACGGGTAGGACTATTTTGGCCAGAAATAGTGACTAAGTTCCTAAGCACTTTAATACATCACTTTGAGTCATTGAAACTTTTTTCTCTTTCAACCTTTCTTTACTCTTTTATTCTACCACCCTTGTTCTCCTATTTTGTTTTTCAATTTTAAGCACAACTCACTTTTCAGCTTTCTTTTCCTTTTTCTTTTCACAAAATACCTCTTATGATAGCACTTTCTTCTTCATAACATATTCAAGCACCATTACAATTTAAAGCATCATACTCACCCAATTTCCTCTTATGTTGTCAATGACTTTTTCACTTTAAAGCACTTAGGAATTTGGATCAAATTACGGTCTTGAAAAAATGAATTAGGCTTACATGCAAGGCTGTCAAAGAAATAGGCTAAAGGCTCAAAAGGGTTTAACTAGGATGATTTACATGGGTAGGAAAAACTAAAGGTAAACACATATAGGTTGCCAAAGAAATGCCTAAATCATATCCTAAACTTACATTCCTTATTTTCGCTTTGCATACATACCAGGCAAGTTCTAGCATCAGCCACATACATAGAATATACTATTATCTCACACACACAAGGCACATGGTCGACTTGATTGGAAGTAATATAGACTCTTGACCCAACAAGTGAAGGAATTGAATCACACAATATCACATAATGAGTCACAACTAGAGCCTAAATGTCTCAATAGTCACAATTTTAGCACATACTCTTGGTTTTAATCTCATGCTGCTTATCCAAATAATTTCATGCGTAGCTAGAAAAAATTTTACTCCTAAAAAAACGTCACACGAAAAAAATCACAGATTTTGGACTCAAAAAAAAAATAAAAAAAATAAACAAGAGCAAACATACAAACATAGCATGCAGATTCTGCCGACACCCCACACTTAGACTAGACACTGCCCTCAGTGGAAAATAAAGTCGAAGAACCTGATTAGTCGGACTCTTCCTCAATGTCGGGGGTCATACCCCCTTCGTCCGAATCATCGTAAGAGTCATCGTCAGAGTTCTCCTCAGCATCAGAATCAGGCAGGCATCTATCATCATCTGTTGGCACGTCATCATCAAGAGGTTCCTCGAAATAAACTCCTACTCCACACATCTCCCGGGCATGTCTGTTCATTGGGTAGTCGTGGTCCAGCTGTTGGAGCTCTTCAGCAGTTGGAATACGTCCACCACTCATCATAGTGAATCTCGTCATGCCATAGAGATGACGGAAGAAACTCTCGTCACGAGCATGTCTCTCCGCAGTGGTAAGGTTGACTCCATGCGTTGTTTCAGCATCTTTGACCTTGGTGAGGTCAACCTTCTTTGGGGTATGTGGGAGTTTGTGGTCAGCTGGTTCTTCTTCTATATCCTCCTTCCGCAACATTGCTGTCAACAAATTGCCGAATGTGAAATGGGACCTGCTGTGGAGTCTGGCTTTTCTCATGGTAGATCGAATGATTGCCCCAAAGTTGATAGGGACATTTGTCATCAATGCATAAACCAGACACACTCTATCTCTCGATATCTTTGTGTATTGCGTCCCAGGAATGAGGCATGAGTTGACAATGCGCATCCAGATTCTTGCTTCCCTATTTAGTGGAGCATAGGGGAATGTGTTGTGACGGCCTGTTTCCTTATGTCTGCCCCATCTCGCCATCGATCTGCTTCCACAAAGCGTGTGTCTTATAGCTCTGTAAGGAGGCCTGCTGTACAGCTCTTTGTATGGTGCAGTGTCGACCGAAGGTAGGCCTAGAAACGAGTTAATCCAATCCGCTGTAAGCTGTAACACTTGGCCCCGAATTTTGACTTCGTTGCCCGTTGTGTTTGGTGACCAGTTGGCATAAAACTCTCTTGTCAAGTCAAGATTGCACTCTCCCATGTCACGGAAGATGAAATCCAACTTCAAAGCCATAATCTTAGCCAACATTTGCGGCTCCTTCTTAGCTAAGGTCTCCTTGTTGATTAAGTCGACGTGCACATATTTCTTTTCTTTGTTGCTGCTGTACCATGCCTTGGCTTCTTCCTCAAGAACCCATTTGATTCCGAACATTCTGCGTGGTAGGTGTGCGGAAGATGATTCGCCTTGGTCTTTTCGGCTTCTCCTTTTGTCCTTGCGGGTCGTGGTAGCCATCTCCTTGCCTTGCCTTGCTTTCGGTGCCATTGAACCTGAGACTAGAAATAATGTTAGATGCAGCACAATCGCACTTTAGACAATCTATATGCAAGCATTAGGGGTACCACCCCACACTTAATCTTGTTAGCACAAATCAGTGAAGTGAAAGTGGTCGAGTACTCAGACTTCGTCGACATACGTCCTCGGAATGTATTCCGACAAGAAAATCAGCATGACATCACTTATGAACAGCCATTTGGACGTCTTACATGGTGCATATAGCGATACTATAACATAGGAGTTACCACATGGAATTGCTATTCGAACAACCAACACTACCTCCTACGTGGATAGTCACTATAACCTTATCCCGATGGCCGGGATGGTGAATCATGCAAGCATCCAAACAACACTTTCAAGCAATATTCATAGCCATATATGTTCAGCAAGTATCATAACAATGCCATTGAAACAAAATTCAAGTCGGAAACAAGTCAAGAATTGCATTCGTATTCATTCAATCACACGATTTTTGCAACAATTATCCAATCACATGAACATCACCACTAATCTCACATGATTTAGCATTTAATAAGAAGCATAGTAAAGTAGTACTTATGATAAATAGATGAAGAATAAGAGAGCACTTACCTGCTTGAAGATTGTGGAGAAGTTGTTGTGGATTGGAAGAACAAAGGAAGAAAAATTTGAGAGGATTTGGGATGATATGCGACGCCTTTAGGGTTGATTCTAATGTGTTTGTGAAATAAAAACAAGTCCCCTTTATATAGGAGGAGGATGGGTCGGGTTATGACCCATTTACAATCGGATTTGGGGACAAAATCACCCTATATGCGGCGCATATCCCTCGGCATATCACATGTATATGCGGCGCATTGTCCATGGCATAATGGGACATATGCGCCGCACATGGTATGGCATATCTAGGCATATGCGGCGCATATGGTATGGCATTTGGTCTCAGTATCTCAAATGCCATAGCATAGGCGGCGCATAGTCAAAAGCACACCTAGGAATAGGCGGCGCATAGGGTATAGCACACTAGATTCCGAGTCCTTAGGCTATAGAATAGGTTGTGCATCGTTCGTGGCCTATTTTTACCAAGGCCTAGCCTTCCTCGAAGCCTATTATGACGTGAGAAAGGCTCAATTCATAGCCTTATGCATCACCATTCCTAACTTACCGACTTTACCATACAATGCGACCAAATCGTCAATTGAAATCAATCTCCTCGTTGCATACTTCTTACACCTATATTTGCTCAAACAAATGAAAACGATTAGTACGATGGGTTGCCTCCCACCAAGCGCCTTAGTTTTGGTCGTGGCACGACTCTTATTTTTGGATTTTCATTTATCAAAAAGAAAAAAATACTAAAACGACAAAACGATAAAACAATAAAACGAAGGGTTGCCTCCCATCTAGCGCCTTATTTATTGTCGTGGCTCGACGTAGTAATCTCGAGTACTTAGACTTCGTCGAGATAAGTGATGGCCATGTCATTCATCGAGTCAAGAGGACCGATATATGGTTTAACACGTTGGCCATTCACCTTGAAGATAACACCCTCATTATTTTCCAGTTCGACTACTCCAGACGAGTAGACGTGGGTGACTTTAAATGGACCAGACCACTTTGATTTTAACTTACCTGGGAAGAGCTTGAATCTGGAGTTAAAGAGTAGTACCATGTCACCTTTTTGGAAGTGTCGTCGAACAATCCGCTGGTCGTGATACTTCTTCATCCGCTCCTTGTATAAATCTGATCTTTCATATGCATGGAGACGGAATTCATCTAGCTCGTTCAGCTGCTCCAACCTCAGGTTCTTCACATCATCCCAATTCAGATTCAAGTGCTTCAATGCCCATAATGCCTTGTATTCAAGCTCGATGGGTAGATGACAAGCCTTCCCATAAACTAGCTGATAAGGTGACATGCCCATGGGTGTCTTGAATGCAGTCCTATACGCCCATAGTGCATCATCTAGCTTCCGAGACCAATCCTTCCGATTCGCATTGACTGTCTTGGCAAGGATTTGCTTGATCTCACGATTGGAAACCTCTACTTGTCCACTAGTTTGGGGATGATAAGGCGTAGCTACCTTGTGTTGCTTGACCCCATACTTGGCCAATACGGATTTGAATAGCTTGTTGCAGAAGTGAGGTCCTCCATCACTTATGATAGTACGAGGTACCCCAAAGCGAGAGAAGATATTCTTCTTTAAGAACGCTACAACACGCTTTCCTTCGTTATCGGCCAATGCTACAGCTTCAACCCATTTCGACACATAATCCACAGCAACCAAGATGTACTTCATTCCAAACGAATTCACGAATGGTCCCATGAAATCAATACCCCATACATCAAAGAGTTCTACCTCCAGAATTTTGGACATGGGCATTTCATGGTGTTTTGAAATAGCACCTTGACGTTGGCATTGGTCACACCTTCTCACATAGTCGTGTGCATCTCTGAATATTGTAGGCCAATAATAACCACTTTGCAAGACTTTTCTTGCTGTTCGATTCCCTGCATGATGGCCTCCAACTTGCGAAGTGTGGCATGCTTCTAATATAGTGGGCACTTCTTCATGGGATATACATCGTCGAATGATACCATCCGCGCATCTTCGAAACAAATAAGGCTCATCCCAATAATAGTGCTGAACGTCATGCATAAACTTCCTCCTCTGGTGGTAAGATAAATTGGAAGGTAACACATTACTCACCACGAAATTTGCAAAGTCGGCATACCATGGTAAGTTCTCCATTGTTGTCGCTAGTATCTCCTCGTCAGGGAATGCATCATCGATCTGATTTTCTGGTTGCGCCACATACTCATTCTCAAGTCTAGATAGGTGATCAGCCACTTAGTTCTCGCAACCTCTTCTATCTTTGACTTCGAAATCAAACTCTTGCAGCAGCAATACCCATCTAATCAGCCTTGGTTTTGCATCCTTCTTTGTCATTAGATATCTAAGAGCTGCATGGTCTGTATGAACGATCACTTTAGTACCCAATAGATAGGCACGGAACTTCTCAAACGCATACACAACCGCTAAGAGCTCTTGTTCAGTGACAGTGTAGTTCTTTTGGGCTTCATTGAGGACCTTACTCGCATAGTAGATAGGATGAAATAATTTCTCCTTTCTTTGTCCAAGAACAGCGCCAACGGCTACACCACTAGCATCACACATGATTTCAAACGGGAGCGTCCAATCTGGTGCTACCATGATAGGGGCTTCAATGAGTTTTTCTTTAAGGCATTCGAATGCCTTCAAGCAATCATCATTAAAGTCAAACTTCGCATCTTTCTCCAATAGCTTGCATAATGGACTAGAAATTTTGGAGAAGTCTTTGATGAATCTACGATAAAACCCAGCATGGCCAAGAAAACTACGAACTCCCTTCACCGAAATTGGAGGTGGTAGCTTCTCAATTACCTCTATTTTGGCGCGATCAACCTCTATTCCTCTTTCGGAGATCTTGTGCCCAAGAACAATTCCTTCTTTTACCATGAAGTGGCACTTCTCCCAATTCAGCACAAGGTTGAACTCTACACATCTTTGTAATGCCATGCTTAAATTCACCAAACATGCTTCGAAAGACTCCCCAACGACTGAAAAGTCGTCCATAAATACCTCCAAAGTGTCTTCTACCATATCAGAGAAAATAGACATCATACATCGCTGAAAAGTGGCTGGTGCATTACATAACCCGAATGGCATACGTTTGAAGGCAAACGTACCATATGGGCATGTAAACGTTGTCTTCTCTTGGTCTTCTGGTGCAATAAAAATCTGATTATAACCTGAATAACCATCAAGAAAGCAAAACCATCCTTTTCCTGCTAATCGATCTAGCATTTGGTCCATAAATGGCATGGGGAAGTGATCCTTGAGAGTCCAAGAATTCAGCTTGCGGTAGTCCATGCATACTCTCCATCCAGTGACGGGCCTGAGTGGAATAAGCTCATTCTTTGCATTCGCAACCACCGTCATACCTCCTTTCTTGGGAACACATTGTACTGGGCTTACCCATGTACTATCAGAAATAGGATACACAACTCCTGCGTCTAACCACTTGATAATCTCCTTCTTCACCACCTCTTGCATTGGTGGGTTTAGACGTCTTTGGTGTTCGATGGTGGGTGTGCACTTTTCTTGGAGCTGAATTTTATGAGTGCAAATCCCAGGTGGAATACCAAGGATATCCGCAATGGTCCATCCAATAGCTTTAATATACTTGCGTAAAATTGCAATAAGAGCTGCAACTTGTTGCTCACCTAAATCGGCTGCCACTATGACTGGAAGAGTGTTTCCGCTTCCTAAGAATGCATACTTCAAATGGCTTGGCAGCTCCTTTAATTCTAATGTGGG
The DNA here is from genome assembly GCA_030864225.1 of Capsicum baccatum var. pendulum. Taxonomy (NCBI): domain Eukaryota; kingdom Viridiplantae; phylum Streptophyta; class Magnoliopsida; order Solanales; family Solanaceae; genus Capsicum; species Capsicum baccatum. Next base: position 256,436,706 of record CM061560.1, on the reverse strand, counting down.
TGGTTCTTCAATAGATGGCTTAGCTGGTGGTGTGGGTCGATTCTTGAGATCAAGATCCAGCTTCTTAGGAGGACAGCGATATGCTCCTAATCCCGATAGAGCACAAATATCATTTTCAGAAATTTCAGCATCATCATCATCTTCTTCCATGAGCAAAACCTCCAAAGGATCATCAAGAATTTGCTCTTCAGCAAGTAACTCATCCTCGTCATCAACGACAACATCAGCCACAGAAAATACACTTAGGTCTTTGGGTTGCTTCATTGATTTGCAAACATCAAAGCGCACTACTTCATCATTTATTCGGAATGAAAGCTCATTAGCTCTCAAATCTATGAGCACACTTCCCGTAGCAAGGAAAGGGCGTCCCAAGATTATGGGAACCTCTGAATCTGCTTCGCAATCCAAGATGACAAAGTCTGCTGGAAATATGAATGAAGATACCTTCACCAAGACATCGCATAGAATACCAACTGGTCGTTTTACCGACCTATCCGCCATAACAAGCTTCATATTAGTTGGTGTAGGATCTCCTAACCCCAACTTCTTGTAGATTGATAATGGCATCAAGTTGATGCTGGCTCCTAAGTCACATAATGCTTTAGCAAAGTCCAAAGATCCGACGGTGCAAGGAATAGTGAAAGCTCCGGGGTCGGCCTTCTTCTGAACTATGGATCGGGTAGCTATTGCACTACAATGATGCACATCTTCTTTCAGCTCATAGCTTGCTGCCCTCTTCTTAGTCAAAAGATCTTTCATAAACTTCGCATACCCAGGCATTTGTTCAAGTGCCTCTACCAATGGGACATTAATAGTCAGCTGCTTCAACATGGTCATGAACTTGCTGAACTTAGTGTCATCGGCCGCCTTCTTCAGTCTTTGTGGAAAAGGTGGTGGTGGGTATGGAAGTGTTCTTTCCATGGCTTTCTTCTCCTCTTGCTTCCGTTTATTATTTTTTTCAGGCTGCACGTCACTAGGCAACACGTCCTTGACGTTGGAAGTGGATATTGCGGCGTCTTCCCTAGTGGCGTCACTAGATGTGGCGTCCTTGTCTGCTGTTCCGTCAACTACTTGCTTGCCTTCTGCTGAAGTTTCCAGCACCTTACCACTCCTCGTAGTGATGGCCATGCATGACCCATCAGTCCTTGGATTTTGCACCGTATCGCTAGGCAAGGTGCCGGCTTTTCTTTGGTTGAGTGTTGCTGAAAGTTGACTGAATTGCTGCTCTAGTTGCTTGATAGAAGTGGAATGAGAATCAACTAATTGCTTCATGGAGGCCAAATCGTCAATCACCTCCTTAACTCCCGCGTTCGTCGCTTCCACTCCTTTCAATAACTTAGCCATCATGTCTTCCATAGAATTAGATGTGGTGGTATCACGTCTACCAGGGGGAACGTACAAACCACTATTTTCATTATTTTTCTTCCAACTACCTTGGTCTTTACCTCCAGATTTGTCATAATAGTTCCGACCTTGGTTTCCTTGGGCATTCCCTCGGAAACCCCCCTGATTGTTCAAGTAGTTGGCCTCCTCTTCCGAATCAGATTCGTCTCTTCCTTTTGACGCAATTGCTTTCACTTTTTCAGTCTTCCCTAATAGATGCTTTGTAAGAAGGTCCATTTGGGTTTTCATGTGCGCCATGTCTTGATCACGTTCTTCTTCTCTCCTTCTTTGATCTGCAGACATGCCAATAGATAAAGTGGGGCTTGCTACCTCAGAATCCCTGGTATGCCAAGCTCTACTTTGTTTCGTCATACGATCTAGCATGTTGCTTGCTTGACCAAAGGTGAGGTCCATAAAAGAACCTCCAGCTGCGTTGTCTACCACTGGTTTAGTTACTGAATTCAAGGCTCTATATAAGATCTCCATGAGGTGAACATTAGTCATGTGATGGTTTGGGCATCTCGCTAGCTTTGTCTTGAACCTCTCCCATGTTTCGTGAAGAGCTTCAGAGGGAAGCTGACGAAAGTTGCTGATTTCATCTCTCAATTGAGCCCTCTTGGATGGCGGAAAGAATCTTTCTAGGAAAGCGTCTCTCAATTGCCTCCAATTTGTAATAGAATCAGGAGTCAGCCCATTCAACCATAATGTTGCCTCCCCAGACAGAGACAATGGAAATAGACGTAATCGAATAGCATTCTGACCAACTCCAGGATTGTCAAAAGACTTGCATGTAGAAATAAAGTTGATGAGATGCATATTCGGATCATCGCCTGCTAGTCCACCAAATAATCCCTTGAGTTGCAATAACTGAATCATGGTGCTAGTGATGTTGAACTTGGCTCCGGGCGCTAATGGTGGTGGAATGATAGCTCCAGTGGCTCCGGCACCATCAAGATCATCATCATCATCGTCGAAAGCTGGTTGCAAAGGTTGGCGATCATATCTGTACCGAGCTTGTCGACCTCGTCTGTTGGCAGGTGTTGCCATTTCAGCGCCATGCCTTGGGTTGATCAACTCGTCATCTCCTAAATCTTCATCGTCAGGATTTGTTGCTCGTCCAGGATTATCAATGTTTTGTTGTTGGACTTGAGCAGCGGCAAGAGCAGCTAATCTTGCTTGCTCGTGTTGAGCAGCCATCCTGTCGATTTCCGCTTGTGCTTCCATTCTTCTAATTCGTTGCGGTTCCGGATTAATTGGTAATAACGGTTGACCAGAACTTCTAGTATGGGGCATGCGCTAAAAGAAAAACCTGCAATAAACAAAAACAAAAACTAAACGTAAAAGTACGAGAATCTTTGACCAAAGGGTCTAGTAATTTTCACGAACTTGATTGACACTCGTATTCCCCGGCAACGGCGCCAATTTTTGATAACGCTCAATCTACAGCTCTCGTAGGAGTGTAAAGCGGTCGTTCGCAAATATAGAACCCAACCTGGGTTGGGTATCGATCCCACAGAGAATAGCTTGGTCAACAAGTAAGTGAAATTATTAGACTTTTGATGCAAGTCTCGTAAGAATGGGGGGATTGTAATAAGTAACCAATAAAAGCTGAAAAATAGCAAAGTAAAAAGAGAAAGATTGTCACGTTGGTTGTAAACAATGAGAATTGAAGCGTTGGGGTTATGTCCACCTTCAGAGGTATACGTCTCTATTGGCTATGAGTGTGTAGAGTCTTGACATGCAATTGCTTATAGAGAATTGTAGTCGATGGTAAATCCAAGCGTCTCTCGACCTAAACAAGGACTATTTCACTTTAACTCTCTCGAGCTTAAAGCGTGACTAACGGTACGAATTCTCCAAGAAGTTAGTCCAGGTACGGCACTAGCTTTTTAATAGGAACGGGTGTCCTACTACCTTGACATTATCTCTTTTCCAGACAAATAACTTTTCTCTCGAACAAGTTAAATGTTAACCTGGCGTTGGTCTATGCGTCTTCTTTTCTAGACAAATAACCTTTCTCTCGAACAGGTTAGATGTTAGAATGGCGTGTTCTTGTGTTTGAACCGCAAAGAATGATTTAAGATGAAGAGAATAATGATATAAGCAATATACTTGTCTTGAACTCACAAGCTCATAGCAATAGATAGTAACTCATTCGGCTTCCATAACCCCAACTAAGAGATTTAGTTACCCATGAATGCGAAGGATATCACGTTTTGCATGGTGGATGGCGTGTAAAAGAGGTGTTAGGCGTGTGGTTTAGGTGATTCCGTAGCAAGTAACGATTCTCTTGTTGTGGAATTTAAGAATAGAAGAATGAAGAATTAAGAATGTATTGTAGGAAGATGTCTTAAGTTAAGAGTTAATTGAATTGTAAGAATGTGTTCTCAAAATCTCTAACATGATAGGGTATTTATAATACTCCTATCCTACTCCTACTAAGCTAATGAAATAAATAATCAAATCCTAATATACTAATGAAATCCTTGACCCAAATGTACTAGGGTAAGGTTACAAAATTATAATCCAAATAGAATAATAAAACACATAACCTAATTGCACTAGGTTAATGTATTATGGCAAAAATCCAGCTTTGTGTCTGTAAGTCTCCAAAGTCTTCAGAAATGCTGTTTTAGCCCGGGACAGATGTTCCATGCAGCAGATTTAGTCCTTTAGGCGTCCAGCTCCTTTCCACTTCGTTCGTGAGCTTTCTTTTGCGTCAAGTAAGCCATAAATTGCTGTATTTTGCATCATTTATACCTGAAACTTTCCTAATCACATTTGTTAGCTCATTTACAGGAAAAAGGACTAAAAGTGTATGAAATAGATAATTAGTTCTCAAAACTAGGCTAAAATATGGGCAAAATGTATTGATATAGGCGCGTAAATTCGCCTATCATCAATCCCACGAAATTGGCTGACTTGAGATTTGCACCATATATATTTGCAAAGTGGCTACTATTTCCACAAGTATTACACCAACTTGTGGTCTATTGCACTACATGCTCTTGAGCCATAGATTGATTCACACCAAATTTGCTGAGTTAGGTCATTATTTGATTCTTCATGGCTAATAGTTGAGCAGCTATGGTTGTAACACTGTATTCTTTAATCATGCTTTCAACCTTTTTCATTAAGTCACTTGAAGTATTGCCATGCTAATATAGATTTCCTTGAGCAATCCAGTTCAATAAGACGTATAGATCATTATATATCTTTTCCAATGCTTGACCACCTACAGCTGTATTTAGAAAATTTTTTATGTTACGACCAATTTCCTTAACAAAAGTATGAGCTGGTACCTCATTACACTACTAATGATATGAAAATTAACTTAAAAGAGCTTTGAATCTCTCCGACACACAATACTAGTTCTTATATGGTGTCTATTTGAACCTTAAAATGACACTATGAATTCTAGTAGTCTTGCATGATGGAAAGAAGTGGATGATGAATTTTTGGGATAAGTCATCCCAAGTTGTGATTGAACCTATCGGCTTAGTGTTCAACCATCTTTTTCATTTCCCTATTAATAAAAAGGGGAAGACTGTCAGCCTCACATAATAAGATGACACACTAGTAGGAATGAATGTGTTACGAACTTCAAAATTTCTATATTTGGACTTGTGGATCTTAATGTGAAAGCTTGGTAAACTGTCGATTACTGTGAAAAAGTTGCACCATGTTATATTTAAACTCAAACCTACCTTTCGAATGGTGTTGGTCACATTAGTCATAAGTGGGATTTCCACATCGCGAACTATCCTACGGACAAGTGGTTCCTTAGCCATAAGAGCAAGATTATCTCGTTCTTCATTGATTTATAAGATATGGTAAAGAAGTACTACTTCTCTCCTCAGTTGACGAAAGCATTGCTCAGGTTCAGGGTCAAATTCAAACAACTCCTTATATCTTGCCATCTTACTAGTGTATTAACCTGATACCTACAAAGTCAGAACCAAGACCAAGTGAAAAGCACCAAAGAAATCTAAAAAGTAAAAGTAAAACTAAAGAAATTGCCAAATTACAAGTCCCCAACAATGGTGCCAAAAACTTGTTGTACCCAAGAGCACACACTTGTGTACGTGGTCTCACATAGTAATATAATGGATTTTCATAAGCCAAGTATTGATCCCTTAGAGACTTGTGTTGACAACTATCAAATTATAGTTCACTATTAAAATTAATTTAGAGCAAATGTAACCAAAATATTTTGAGAGTTATAACTAAACATAAACTTAAACAATGTGGTAAATTAAAGGTCTTGTAAAATCAATGTGGAGTAATCCAGGCTTAAGGCTCTACGAATAATCATACTATTCTATTGAACTTCATTTGTTAGTTAGTTATCTTGGTTGTTGATTAACGGGGTTAAAATTATGATTACGGTCTTTTGAGCATCTAATCCTCTAACTTAGACCTATAACTACATCATTGAACTAGGATGTGAGAATGAAGTTAAATGCATTTATATTTCATCCCATAATAAAACAAATAGGGCACTTAGGTATATTCCTATACTAAATTGAAATTATTACTTCTTTATATTGAAGGTTATTATCCTATTCTATTCATCCTCATGTACTAACCTCCTTTTGGTTTCACAACGTGAATATAGATGTATTCTAAGGGTAGATAATCCTAATAATAGTGATAAAAATGATCGGTAAAAACCAAATATGATGGCTAATCAAAAACAAATCAATGAATGACAAGAGTACTTATGTTCTTGGCTTTAACCTCGGAAAAGGGTATTTAACCGCTCATGGACATAATCGTAATCGCAATGATAGAATACATGATTTAATACATAAAGAACAAAAATAAAGATATAAATCATAATTTAAGTTATGTCCATCCTCCAACAATGTTTCAATGTCTTCTAAGATATTTTGCATAGAATTTAAGTGTCCTATTTATAGAAGGACAAAATGGCAAATTTTGAACTAGCAGAGACTTGGGTCCTCTTCGCACCATAATAATTGATAGACATAGTTTTTTATCCCTTATGAAACCCCTAAGTTTGTGCCATGGACCCAAATGTGGTGGCTAATGACCTGAAGACATCTATTTTTACATCAAGACTTTTCCTGTGATTTTGTCCATCGATTCCAAGCTTTGTGGAGACGTTTCCACTTAATTTACAGGTTTTTTCCCTTCCATATATCATTATTAAAAACTGGCAAAGCATCTAAAAACATAAAAAACAACGCATTAGATTTTGAAACAACACACAATCCAAGTCGGTGAACTAGAAACTTAAGCTAAGAACTAGTATTGCCCTTTTGATATTTAACTTAGTTTCGACTCTTGGCTTGATTCAGTCTAAACTTAAACACTATAAACAATTTTTTTCAAAAATAATTACAGAATCATAGAATTAGGAACTAATTACACAAAGTACTATCCATCTAGATGAACTAGAACAATACATAGCTAAAGCTAGTAACACTAGTTTCCTCATCTAAACTCTAATTGACCAATTTTATTATAAAATTGATTGAAATACACATTAAACATTGTGATAAAGTAGTTTAACACCTAAATGATCAATTATACCTTTAAAAACACATTAAGCACAAAAAAGGTCCTTAATACAAGGATAAATAGGTTTGGATAACAACACTACGGTGCATAAATTCACCTCAAATCAATAGCCTACCTCGAAGACAAACTACATTCTTGAACCATCTAAAAATTTCTTTCCTTCATTCATTGATATCTTGATACATTCTCCCTATAAAAATCATAAAATACATGTTAATATAAGTAAAACAAGACCTATATTGCAAAATAAATCATTGGGACAACTATTTGGTCAAGAATACGCCCGTTTGGACTGCTAATGAAATTGCAAAATTAAATCTTTCACGAGTGTCATGACCCAAGGAAATACCCTAGTCATAACACGGTGCTTGGAACTAAAAGTGATGCCAAGATAACACTTGAATTCGCATACTATTGAGCAATTGATTTATAATAGATTAAATAGCTAGTCCTGCTGTGTGAAAAATTAATTATGATAAAATCTACGAAATTATAACACTGACAATTACAATCTAATAAAACTGAGGAAAAAAAATGAAATTACATGACTGATTCTGACAGACATCTATGAAGCCTCTACTATACTGACTAAAGTTAGAAAGTACATGTCTCCAACTACCACTAATCAATACATATGAATAAAGGAAATACGGTACATGGACATCTGGCTGGATTCCCCAAAATAGGAGATCTCATAACCTGCTGGATGGAAACTACAATTGTCTGATATAGATATGTGTGTTACAGCTGGGACATATATAATGAAACAATCTAGCCACATAGACATATATGTGGATCAATACTTCAAAAATGTACTGAGTAAGAGAGTGTGAATGAAATAAGTTAAATCAATTATATATATGAAATCTTATTACATGCATGCTAAGTGTAAGTAGACTCACCAATAGGATAGAATAAACTTAAAGATAAATCATCTTAAAAGCATTAGCAACAAACATAGTCTAGTAAGCTGGTGAATCACTACACATAGTTTCTTAAAATCTTTACTTTTGTAAAATAAGTAGAACCAAATCTTAGATATGGTAAAACATGGATATTGTATCAATATTGGGTCAAAAACTGCATGATGGAAACTGACATATACCAAGATTATCTAATTAACAGAATGATTGATGACTGAATACTGGTCATGTAAGACTGGGTTATATTTAGTATGAATAACTAGACTGAAACTTTAGAGTACTATGCATATGATATAAGGACTAAATGAACAATAAGAGATAACTAATTATTCATGCATGAAAACTGTATTATCTAAGAATACAAAACTAAGTGTATATCAGTTATGGTACTGGGATAACCTATAATCTCAAAAATGAAAAGTTGTAAAACAAAGTATCCAAAAATTTGTACACTTAGTTAATCAAACCTGAACTGAAAACATACTAAATATTGACTAAGACTGTGGGAGCTATTACGTATATAACCTAAACCATGTGAGCTACCATGGACTTCATTGTCTGAACCATGTTGAGGAGGGTTGTTCTATTTTTTCGATCAAAATCAAGCCTAAACTATAGTGATCTCTAAACTGATGTTCCGAAGGATGAGCGTGTTAGGCCTAACTGATAAGGACATCTCAAAATCTATGGTGGCACCATAGGTCTAAAACTTAAGGATTGCTACTAACATCTCATACCTAACTGATGGGGGAGACACCATCCCTTTATTCTCTCAATGCTAAATCCTACTCTCAACCGAGAGACATTGAAATACTAACGGGTACATGTACTGATAACTAATAATTGATAAGCTCAGGTCATGGTATTTTAAAAATAAGAGTGTATATGGATTCTGAGGTAATTATTAATGTATAAACTGATACTGGACTGAGTTTAACTGAACATATTACTGACAGAAACAATACAGAAAATCAACCTGTATATATTGAAAACTAGGAAAAAAATTAAATTTTGGGTATTCATAACCACCAAGACTCGATAACAAAAACAATAAAAACATACTAGAACATCAAAACAATAATGAGAAAGCATTATTAAAAGAAACCCATCACTTGGGTATTTCATCTAACACATGGAGATTAAGAAAACATTATTAAAAGAAATCGATCACTTGGGTATTTCATCTAACACATAGAGATTAAGACTTTAACATGAGGCAATTCATCAAATACATAGGGATCATGAACTCGAATATGGAAATATCTTAAACATGGGAAAACAATAGGATAACAACGGTAAATTCATAAATTGGGGTTCATCCTAAAATTAATTGAACATGATAGAAATAATCTAAAACATAGGAATGTTGCTAAAAATTATGAATCTATGATCTATCATTGAATTCACTTGAATAAAGCATGTGAAACTCAAATTCATTGCTTGAGGAATTCCAAATCATGCATGGATTCACACATGGTCTTAATTGAATTAATAACACCATGAAATTAAATCTTTCTTGAACATACAAAATTCCATAATAAGAAAAAAAATCAATTCTTTTGTTGAAAAAAGCGATTTTGGGCTCCATGGATGAAAGGAGAACATGGATGAACTCCCACATACCTTAAACTTTTTAACTTTGGAAAAGAAACACCATTCTAGATGATTTATTGAAGGTTCTTGAAGTTAGGAAACTTTAATTCTTGATTTCTTTGAGAGAATGGATTTGAATTCTTATTCTTGAGGAATGGAATGGTTTTCTTTAGAGGAAAAATGGAGAAAGGGGGAAAAATTATACCCTAACTGATACCCAAATATTTTTATGTATAATTGGATTAAAAGGAGAAAGACCCAATTTACCCTCAATAATTTAAACCAAAAATTCATAAGTGGAACTGTATTAAAGGCTCATCACGATGCGGTCTTATCACGATTTCTTACTGGTTATGATGAAAATAATCATAACTTTTCTCTTGCGTATTGGATTAAGGTGAAACTGCAATTGTTGGAGAGATAATTCAATTATCTATAATTTGGTGTATTGCTATGAAAAATTCCTCATATGTCAAAAGTTATAAACATTCAGAGTTGACCCTTTTAGGATCGACCACATAACTCTTGATGAATCAAAGGCGCTAAGCTAAACTTTGTTCTCGGTGATTTCTATAAATATTTTTCACCTTATAAGCACTTTACATAATAGTATAAAGATCATGAAACTTACATTCACATGGGAATCATTTGTATTATAGCTTGTACACATAGGAATGATGGTTCAAAGACTAGCCCAAAAATGTGAGATGTCACAACAAGGTTCTTCGAAGCCCAAATCAACTCATAAAGTTAAGAAGTTCAAAATAAATTTCTAAGGATTTACAAAAGGAGTGGAATTAAACTTAGAAAATAATATAAAATAATCAAGAACAATATTCGTGAATACTTTAGCCCGTTTTGGGGTAAATATATTAATAGGGATGTTATTCTGAAATTGAGGGTTAGTCCTCATTCGAACAACTTTTCAACATTAAGCTTAGTGGATAAGATGAAAGTTGAATCACCCAAGAAAATGATGAATTTTGAAAATGATGAAGAAAATTCTTACATTTTGGAGCTTGTCCTTCCAAAAGGGTATACTACAACCCAAATCTTGAAGGTCAAGAAGCTTAAAGGTCGATGTCCATTTAGTGGTGTTTTAAGATCCTCACTATTGCCTAGTGATCCTACACAAAATTTCGATGTGAAATTGGGTAAGCAGTTCAAGTCTTCAAAGTGGCATTACAGAACATTCCTTATCATGCCCTCACATTTACCCAACGGACCTAAAAGATGTAAAGATCGAAAGATTGGCTGAAAAGTCAAATCATTTTAGTGGAGGGATAAAGGATTACAAAAGTTTGCAATGCGATGACACTAAATTAGGCACGTCTTGGGAGGAAATCCAATGTATTTTATTGTTTGTATTCGTATTATCTGATTGACATTAGATCTTTGCACCTATGGTGCCACAAGTATGTTTCTGAATCTCTTGTTTTGGTTTGATGCATTGGGGACATTGCATGATTATAAGTTAAGGGTGGGACTACTTATGGGTGTTGTTGTCCTCTTGGGAATTTAGTTGCCATGCCTATTTTCCCCGAAGTCTTGTTCCTAGTAGAGCCGGCATGTTTAGGCGTATTGTGTTTACACCTCTTTGAGTGGTTTAATTCTGTAACTATGTGATTTGCATTTAAGTGTGACCACTGTGCATCTTTGTATGGCATTAGTTCCTGTAACATAGTAATCATTGCTAAATAGTTGCATGAACTGAATAAGTCGTAGCTTGTGATATACTTCGGTGCCATGTGTGTGAATAGACTTCAGCATTGATCTCCTTTCAGATACTCAGCCAATATGAATTCTGCTATATAGAATGGCACCAACAGAACTCAGAGAATTAAAAGAGCAGTTAATGGATCTCTTAGATAAGGGATTCATCAGTCCTCATGTGTCCTCGTGGGGGTACACCAGTCTTATTCATGCGAAAGAATAATAGTTATTTTACAATATGCATTGATTACCACCAGCTCAATAAAGTCATAGTCAAGAGAAAGTATCCACCCCCCGTAATCGATGACTTGTTTGACCTACTTCAGGGTGCCAACTATTTCTACAAGATAGAGCTTAGATCCGGCTATCAATAGCTTAGAGTCAGAGAAAGTTATATTCTGAAAATATCCTTTCGTACTTAGTATGGTCACTTAAAATTCTTAGTTATGTCCTTTGGTCTTACTAATGCCCCATCATCTTTCATGGACTTGATGAAGCGTTTGTTCAAGCAGTACTTAGACTTGTTCGTCATAGTCTTCATAGATGATATCGTTGTTTACTCCCGCAGTGAGCATGATCATACAAAATATCTCAGGGTTGTTTTCCAAACTCTCAAAAATCATCAGTTGTTCACCAAATTTAGTAAGTGGGAATTTTGCCTAAGGTCAGTAGCTTTCCTTGGTTATATCAAAACAGTAAGAAACTGGTGTCGTCCTGTCTCTCCCTTAGATATTAGGAGTTCCTTGGTTTGGGATGGCTATTACAAATAGTTTTTAAAGGGATTTTTTCTATTGTATCCCCTATGTCCAGATTGACCCAGAAGAAGGACACATTGCAGTGGTTAGATCCTTGCAAGAAGAGTTTCAACGAGTTGAAGACTCGACTCACCTTAGCTCTAGTTATAGCATTATCAGATGGTCCAGATGGGTTCATAGTGTATTGTGATACATCTAGAGAAGGTTTGGGATTTTTCCTCATGCAGCATGGTAAGTACATAGCCTATGCCTCTATAAAGTTAAAGCCCTATGAGAAGAATTATCCTACTCATGATCTTGAGTTAGCAGTCATAGTATTTGACTTAAAGATTTAGAGGCATTAAAGATGCAAAGTTCATATAGATGTCTTTACAGATCATAAATGTCTTCAGTGTGTCCTTTCTAAGAAATATCTCAATCTTTGTCTGATAATGTGGTTAGCTATCTTGAAATATTATGACATGAGTGTCTTTTATTGTCTAGGCCAAGCCAATGTAGTGGCCAACGCCCTCAATAGACTGTCTATTGGTAATTTTGCTTATGTTGTGAAAGATAAGGAAAAGATAGCTTAGGAAGTTCATCAACTTTCCAGACTAGGTGTTCACCTAGTCAATACAGAAGAGGGTGATGTATGGGTTCATAGTAGTTCAGAATTATCTTTAGTATCTGAGGTGATAGAAAAGAAGGATAGAGATCCCAATATTTTCAAGTTAAAAGAATCAATCAGAGATCAACAAGTAGATGTTTTCTCCCGGGGGGGAGATGGTGTTCCGCATTGCCAGTGTCTTCTGTGTTTCCCAGGTGTAGATGAATTCAGGTAATGAATTCTTAAAGAAGTGCATGGAGCACACAACTCTATTCATATAGGGACCACTAAGATATACCGCAACTTGCGAGAGATCTATAGGTGGAGTGGGATGAAGAAAGATATTACAGAGTCTTGGCTAAGTGCTCTACATGTCAGCAGGTTAAAATAGAGGATCAGAAGCCTAATGGTCCCATGCAGGATTTCATTATTCCTACTGGGAAGTGGGAAGAAGTGAAAATGGACTTCGTGACGGGTTTTCCACGTACTGGTTGCAAGCATGATTTATTTAGGGTCATTGTAGACAGGATGACCAAATTAGCTTATTTCCATATACTTCATACCTTTTATTCAGCTGAGGATTATGCCAAACTCTATATAAGAGAATTGGTCAGATTGCACAATGTTTTGTTATCTATTATCTCATATAGAGGTACCCAGTTCACCTCTCATTTTTGGAAAGTATTAAAAAAAGGTCTTGGTACCTATGTTCATCTCAGTACAAACTTTCATCCTCAGATAGATGGTTAAGCAGAAAGGACCATTTAGACGTTAGAGGATATGCTATGTATGTGTTCAAATGATTTCAAGGGAAGTTAGGATGAACACTTTCCTTTGATTGAGTTTGCATACAACAACAACTATCCATCCAGTATTCAGATGGCTCTATTCCAAGCTCTTTATGGTAGGAGGTGTAGATCTCTGGTTGGTTTGTTCTAAGTTATTGAGGCCTCAGTCATAGGGCCTGACTTGGTATTTTATGCCTTAGAAAAAGTCTAGTTTGTAGAGAAAGACACTAGGCTACTTAGAGCAGACAGAAGTCTTATCCAGATGTGCATAGAAAGGATCTCGAGTTCGAGATTGGTGACTATGCTTATCTCAATATCTTGCCCATGACGGGAGTAAAGAGACTCGGAAAGAAGGGAAAGCACAGTACCCAATATATCGGTCCCTTCAAAATTCTCAATCGCTTTTCTTATGAGCTCAGGTTTTCTTCAGATCTAGCCTCAGTTCATCCAGTATTCAATGCTTCTTTGCTCAAGAAATATATAGGTGATCCATCAGTTGTATTCCTTATTAAGAGAATAGATGTGAAAAATAGACTATCTTTTGAAGCGATTCCAGTCAAAATTATTGACCATCAAACTCGTAGACTGAGGAACAAAAAAGTCCCTGTAGTCAAAGTTCTTTGGAAAAATCAGTCCATTGAGGGAGCTACTAGGGAATCAAATGAAGACATGTGTATCAAGTATCCTCACCTCTTCTCAACAAACTCAAACTCAACTCAAGGTAACAGTTTTCCTCTAGCTTATTCTGTTTCATGATTCAGAATCCCTGTATAAACTTGGTACTGTGTATCATTGCACATTTAGTCATGTATTTATGTATCAGTTCAGCCTTATAATCATGCATCAGACATGCATTCTCATTGAGAGAACCTCAGTTCCTTAGAACACTCAGTCATTCATTCATGAATCAGTTATCTATGAATCAAATATGCATGCTTAGTATGATATATTTAGTCAGGTCAGTCACCAAATCATGTTTCATCATGTACGTCAGTTATCCTTTTCTCCCCTCTCAGTTAGTTTCATACAATGAAAAATGTTCCCAAGGGAGAGATATTGTAAGATCCCGCAAAATCATACGTCAAAAATCAGCTCTTTAAGAACTTTAAGAGCTCAAACACTTAGAATATTTTAACTAAGGGTTTAATACTTATTCTCATTTTGATCCTTCAAACTTTTGGGATTTATTTGATTACCTTTTCGGCATCCATTTTTTAATTTAAAGATGCGTTACGATGGGGAAAGTCAATAGTACCTTTTGAGTGAGTTTCAAAATTTTTTGAATAGCATAAGGACACGTTTGGTTTTCTGAACAAGTAGGTAACGACGATACACTTGCGGTGCCCTGGAAATCACCCCGCACAAGGCAAGCCAGCTCCTTGCTATGTTTGGCGGACTAGGTAGGGCAGCGCCTTGGCTAGTACACCTGGGCAAAAATTTTGCACTTCACACTCGACCTTCTAAGGGAAAGTTGGTCATTTTTCCACCATATATATACTAAAAAACATGAGATTAAGCCCTATTTAAACCAAAATATACCCATTTTATAAAAATTCATTCAAGAACACATTAGGGTTTTTGATTGGGTATTCAATTGCAAGAAAATTTCACCGTTAAACTTCAAGAATATTCTGTCTAAGGTTTGCATAGTGCTCATTCGTGGACTCTTTTCATTCATGAAGCTCAAGAATCAAGTTTTAAACTATTTATTATGATGTTCATTCTATGAACTGGATTATGCTCATGTGTTATTATTGTATGATCTCAAAGATGAATATTTAATATGTTTTTGTGAAATTATGCTAAAACATGGATTGAAATCATAAAATGGGTTAAATTGTGGAATTATGTTGTATTAAAGTCATGCTAAAACCTAATCCCTAAGTCATGCAACCTAAGTGTTTGATAAAATGCTTAAGAGAATAGGAATTATGCTTTATAGGTAAATTGTGACCCAAATTATGAATGTATGTTTTCCCCTTATATTTGAAATGACTTCTATGATATTGTTATGTGATGCAATTTATTGATGGAATACTCATGATATTAGAATGATGAAATTATGACATGATTATGTGCATTCCAAGCTATATACAAGATTACGTGCACTATGTACTTTATGAAATCCCCAACTCATGGTATTATGAATTGTTGATGTTGGTCATGTATTAAAGAAATGTCAAGTCTTTTCAATTTCCTTCTATCGAGTCCTAGGGGCACTTATACCCAAAAAATATAGCTGTGTACCTAGAGCTTGTGTCATGTTTTCAAGTTACTCTTAGCCAATCCATGATCTATAGAACTCAATCAGTTAGGAAAACTCAGTAATTTTAGAAATATCAGAAAGCTTAGTAATTCAGGAATCTCAGTAGTACTATGTCAGTCAATGAAACTCACTGAACTCAGCCCAATTCAGGTCAGTCAATCATGTTTAGTGTCTTTATAGATAGGCGTAGGATTAAGCATCGTGTAAGCCCAACGATGGGAACTCAAGCATTATTAGATAATGTGATTTCTAGAAGCAATCTTTGCGCTCAGAACTACATAGCCAACATAGGTTGAGACATCATACCTGCTATATGAGGGTAGATAAGGTGGCTTAACCTATTATATGAGGGTCCCACCATTCTCATTTGATTACCTTCTATATGAGGGATCACTCACAATTGTTTATACTAGTGGTGCAGTATTAATATCATTCCAATTGGGGTTATAGATTGGACCCTAACTCAGCTATATTAATTATATGGGACGTTTCGGTTAGATGACTACTTACAATTTCAGTTTTAGATTTCAGGACTGTCTGATATAGTAACTCTGTCTCAGTAAAAGAACTCAAATAGTTCTTCAGATTCAGGACTGTCAAATATAGTCAACTCAGAAAAGTATGGAACTTATGTAGTTCCATCGGAACCTAGACTTGATGATACAATCACTTAGTATCAGTTATATACATCATCGGTATCTGATGTTATCTATAATAAGATTTAGTAATCATGTTATCATAAATTCAGTTACAGTTTCATGTTCATGCATGCTCTCACATTCATGTTATATAGTCAGTCAGTTTATGTTCATGCATATAAACCCTTGAATTCTGCCTACCTCACTTTCATACTAGGACATTTAATCGTCTTGACACATTCAGGCTATGGTGTTTTATTATATACCATAGGATCAGAGACACGATCCACAGATCAGCAGTATTATTTTCAGATATTTAATAGACAGACTAGTAGAGAGTCCTCATCATTGAAGGATGTTTTATCATTTTAGTATTTCAGTACTTAGTTTATTTTAATAGTTGGAATTAGTTGGGGACATGTCCCATTAAATCCTTATTCAGACAGTTCAGTTTTAGAAGCTTTTTCATACTACAGTATGTTCAGATAGTACTTCAGTTGTTTTGGGTATTCTATGCCCCATCCTTATGTTGTGTTTTTATCAGCTATTTAGTTTTGAACATTATGACCTTACACCTTTTATTCTACATTTTTACAATGTATGTATATAAATTTATACAGTATATTATGCAGTGTATAGATACAAATATCAGTCTTGCGTTAGCTTGTGGTCCTTCATGGTCATAAGCACCATGTAGTGTTCGGGATACCAGATACAAGGCGTTACATTAGTATTATCATGAATTCAGTTATAGTTAATTATTCATGTATGAATTCTTATGTTTATGTTACTCAATCAGTTAGCATTGTTCGTGCATATGAACCCTCGCATTCATCTTTACCTCACTTTCATACCAGTATATTTCCACATACTAGCACAAAATCCAAAGCATCCTTAATAGCTCAGATGTTCAGCAGACGAACTAGCAGTGAGTCGTCATCATTTGAGGAGGTTATTATTTTATTATTTGATTCCTTCAGTACTTAGTTTATTTAAGAAGTTGAGTTAGTTGGGGATATATCCTATAAACTCCTTATTTAGTCAATTTTAAAGGCTTTTAGACTATGGTATCTTCAGACAATTATTTCAGTTATTTTGGTATTGATATACTGTATTTCCAGGTATTATGTTTTATGAGATGTCTGAACCTTATGGCTTTTCAACCCTTTATACCATTATTATACAGTATATTATGATTTGTTCAGGTACAGATATCAGTCATGGGTTAGCTTGATTTCCTTTGGGGTCACAAGCACCGTGTAGCATTTTCTGTACTATATTAGAGGTGTTACAAACTTGGTATCAAAGCCAAATGTTCAATAGTGTCCTAGGAAGTCTGAAAGAAATATGTAGTAGACTCTTGTGCGTGAGTGTGTCGCACACCATATTTATGTACATGAGGCTATGAGATGTTTTAGAAATAGTTTAACCGCTTTCAATAGTAACGTTATGCCAGTAAGCATGATCTCAAATTTTACTCTCAGTATAATTTGTTTCTCCATTATTGTTATAAACTATGCCTCCTAAGAGAAAAAATGGAAATTAGTCATCCCCTCAGCCAGTCCAAGCAGATCCATTGGGCGAACATGTTTCTCGTGCAGAGTTCATAACTATATTAACTACTTTTCTAATTCAGTTGCTGCTCAGAATGAATGTCCAACTGTCGTTTTTGCCAACCCAATATCTAACACTGCAGCAGCCAGGATTTGGGGCTTTATCCGAATTAATCCTCCATCCTTTTTCTTGTCTAATTTAAATGAAGACCCTCAGGAATTTCTTGATCTGGTTTAGAAGGTTACAAATATCTTGAAGGTGTAAGCTGTTGAGAGAGCTGAGTTAGCTACATATCAGTTTCAGGATGTGTCTCACACATGGTTCAAATAGTGGAAAATAAAAAGGGCTAGAGATGCAAGGCCTATAGTGTGAGAGGAGTTTTCCACTGCTTTTATTGATTGATTCTTTCACCGAAAGCTGAGGGAAGCTAAGGTGTTAGAATTTATCAACCTCATATAGGGAAACATGATAGTGAAAGAGTATTCTCTCATGTTTACTCATTTAGCTAGATACCATCCTCATGTAGTGGTAGACAACAGGGCTAAGATGAGAAAGTTGTTTCTGTGGTGAATGATAAAATGGTCAATTAATGCAGATCTACAATGTTGATTAGTGAGATGGACATAGCCAGGCTTATGATGCATGCTTCGAAAATAGAAGAGAAGAGGATGAAGATGAGGGAGAAGAAGAATAAGAGACAAAGGACAGGTAGTTTCAATATTGCTCAGCCTAAGCAGAGGGTAGAAATCATTCTCAGTTCTTCCTAAAGTCATTCATTCTAGCTCCTTCTTTAGCCAGTACTCTAGTGCCATAATTTTAAGACAGTAATAGAGATAGAGCGCCAGGGTCTAAGTCGCACGGTAGGGTTAGCAGTGCCTAAACTTATCCTTTTTGTCATACTTATGGAAAGGATCATTAGGGAGCTTATAGAGTTGGCAGTGATGTTTGCTTCGGATGTGGCAAGCCAGGCCACAAATTCAAAGATTGTTCCTAGCCAAGTCCCCAGAGTCAACATAATCTCCCTCCAGCTTAGTCTAATCACCTGAATCAAAAGGGTGCCTTTATCTAATGCAACTAGTAGGCAACACCTAAATAGACTATATGTTATTCAGTCCCAATAGGATTAGGAAAATTCTCCTTATGTGGTTACTAATACGTTACAAGTCTTTCACTTGCATGTTTACACTCTTCTTTATCTTTGTTTACTACTTATATAGTAGTTGATTTTAGAGTTAGTCCCAAAATACTATCAGAGCCCTTCTTAGTATCAACCCTAGTTGGTAAAACGATCATAGTCTGAGGAGTATACAAGAACTGTCCGGTTATGGTATCTTAGAAAGTTACGTCAGCCAAGTTAGTCGAATTATACATAACTAATTTTGATGTCATTCTTGGCATGGATTTGCTTCATTACTGCTATGCCAGAGTCGACTACAGAAGAAAAATTGTTTATTTTCAGTTTTTGAATGAAACTATCCTAGAATGGAGGGGTAGTACTCCAGCGTTCAAAGGTCATCTTGCGTCCTATCTTCGGGCAAGTAAATCTTTCATGGACTTGATGAATCATTTATTCTAGTAGTACTTGGACACCTTCGTGATAGAATTTATAGATTATATCCTAGTCTATTCCAGCAGTGAGCATGATTATGCAGACTATCTCAGAATAGTATTTCTGACTCTTAGAAATCATCAATTGTTCCTGAAATTTAGTAAGTAAAAATTCTAGATAATGTAAGTAGAATTCTTTGGCCATATCATTTCTGGTGATGTCATGAGAGTGGATCCTCAACAGACCAAAGCAGTGAGAAACTATCCTCACCCTGTATCTCCTTCATATATCAGGAGTTTCTCAAGTTTGGATTCCTATTACAAATGGTTTGCTGAAGGATTTTCTTAAATTTCATCCCCTATGTCCAGATTGACTTAGAAGAAAGTCAGGTTTCAGTTGTCAGATCCTTACAAGAAGAGTTTTAAGGAGTTGAAGACTCGACTCTACTATGCTCAAGTTTTGGCTTTTCCATACAGTTCAGATGGATTCGTATTGTACTATGATGCATCCAGAGTAGGTTTGGGTAGTGTCCTTATGTAGCTTAGTAAGGTTTTATCCTATACCTCCAGGCATCTTAAACCCTATGAGAAGAATTATCCCACACATAATCTTGGGTTAGTAGCCGTAGTTTTTGCCTTAATGATTTTGAGGAATTACTTGTATGGTGTTCATATAGATGTTATCTCAGATCATATAATTCTTTAGTATGTGTTGTCTCAAAAATACCTTAACCTCAATCAGAGAAGGTTATTAGAGCTCTTGAAAGATTATGACATGAGTGTCCTTTATCATTCGGCTAAGGCCAATGTAGTGGCCGATGCTCTCAGTAGGTTGTCTATGGGTAGTGTTGCTCGTGTTGAGGATAGCAAGAAGAAGTTAGCTAGGAAGTCCATCAGATTTCCAGACTAGGTTTCTACTTAGTCGATTAAGTAAAATTTATTATATGGGTTCAGAACAGCTTAGAAACATCTCTAGTTTTCGAGGTAAAAAAAAAAAGCAAGATAGAGATCCCAATCTTGTTAAGTTAAAAGAGTCTGTCAAAGATAAGAAAGTTGAGGTTTTTTCTCAAAGGGCAGATAGTGTATTGTGTTTTTAGGTTCGTCTTTGTGTGCCAAATGTAGATTACTTGAGGCAACAAATTCTTGTAGAAGTTCATGACATGTTATACACTATTTATCTAGGGGATACTAAGATGTACCACGACTTGTAGGAGATCTATTGGTGGAGTGGGATGAAGAGAGATATTATAGAGTTTGTGGTTAAGTGCTCTCCATGTCAGCATGTTAAGATAGAGTATCAGAAGCTTATGAGTCCATGCAAGAGTTTGGTAATCCTACCTAGAAGTGGGAAGAAGTGAACATGGACTTTGTGATGGATTTGCTTCGTATTCGTCATCAGCATAATTCAGTTTGGGTCATTGTAGACAGGATGACCAAATCAACTTACTTTCTTCTAGTCCATACCTCTAATTTAGCCGAGAATTACTCCAAACTCTAAATTAGGGAGTTGGTAAGATTACACGATGTTCTGTTTTCTATTTTTGTAGATACAACAATAACAACAACAACATCAAACCCAGTATATTCCCATAAAGTGAGGTCTGGGGAGGGTAAGTGTACGCTGTCCATACCACTACCTCTAAAAATATAGAGAGTCTATTTTTGATAGGCCCCCATCTCAAGACAAAAAACTGTATACAAGAGCATCAAAAGCATAAAATAAGAAAAATAACATAGGTACGACATCCACAAACAAATTGTATATTTCCAAACAGAGGACACTAAAGTCCACCTAATTACTGACTACGACTCATTCACACCATTATCCCTCTATCCTAATATTTTTCCTCCGTATCTTCTTATCCAGGGTCATATCCTCAGTCAGCTGTAACCTCACCTTGTCATGTATAATCATTTCTCTCCAGTATTTCATCGCTCTACTCTTACCCCACTTGAAACCTTCCAAGGCTAACATATCATATCTACGAACTAGGGCATCCGCTCCCCTAGTCATAAAATGGACAAACTATATCAACCTCACTTCCCATATTTTATCTCCCGTGTCAGCACTTGATAATCCACACATCCAACGAAAAATTGTCTTTTCTGCCACTTTTAACTTTTGGATATGAGAATTCTTAACCGACCAACACTCTGATCCATATAAAATAGCAGGCCAGACTGCAATTCTATAGAATTTGTCTTTCATCTTGGGATACATCTTCTTGTCTCATAAAATTCATGAAGCAAGCCTCCATTTTATCCAACATGCCCTAATTCGATGAGATACATCCTCATCTATCTCTCCATTACGCTAAATCATAGACCCAAGATACTTAAAACTATCTCTTACAAACCGCATGGGAATCCAACTTCACTACCATCTACTCCTCTTGCCTCAAGTCACTAAACTTTCACTTCAAGTACTCTGTCTTGGTTCTACTTAACCGAAAGCATTTACGCTCTAAGGTTTGTCTCCAAACCTCCATCTTATCATTAATCCCTTGCTGAAACTTCTCAATTAAAACTATATCATCCGTGTAAACAATACAACAACGGACCTCACCTTGTATACTCTGTGTCAACACATCCATTATGATATTAAATCAAAATAGACTCATAGTTGATCCCTGGTACAACCCTGGAAAGATTGGGAAATGCTCATAAGCTCCTCCCATTGTCTTTACTTGAGTTTTCTCCCCCTCATATACCTCATACATCTCCCTAATCGCTCTAATGTATTCCATAGGGACCCCCCTCTCCTCTAAGCATCTCAAAAGAACCTCCCTAAGGACCTTGTCAAACGCTTTTTCCAAGTCAATAAACACAATGTGACGATCCCTCTTCCTTTCTCTATACTGCTCTACCAGTTTCTGTACTAGGTGAATTTCTTTAGTCGTGGAGAGACAAGGCATAAAACCAAATTGATTCTCCAAAATGGACACAATCTTCATCAACCTCCGCTCTACCACCCTCTCCCAAATCTTCATCGTGTGACTCAATAACTTAATACCTCAGTAGTTATTGCAACTCTGAATGTCACCCTTGTTATTATATAAAGGAATCATCATGCTCCATCTTTAAGCCTGGGGTATCTTTGCTGACTTAAAAATATTGTTAAGAAAGTTGGTCAACCACCTGAACCCTATCCGGCCAGAGAAATTCCAAAAATCCACTGGAATCTCATCGGGCCCCATAACCCTATTGATAACGCTCAATCTACAGCTCTCGTGGGAGTGTAAAGCGGTCGTTAGCAAATATAGAACCCAACCTGGGTTGGGTATCGATCCCACAGGGAATAGCTTGGCCCACAAGTAAGCAAAATTACTAAACTTTTGGTGCAAGTCTCAAAAAAAGGGAGAGTCTTGTAGTGCAAGTAATGTAAATAAAACAATGAAGTAAAAGCTGAAAATAGCAAAGTAAAAAGAGAAGGATTGTTACGTAAGTTGTAAATAATGAGAATTGAAGCGTTGGGGTTATGTCCACCTCCTGAGTTATACGTCTCTATTGACTATGAGTGTGTAGAATTCCGACATGCATGTGCTTATAGATAATTATATTCGATGGTAAATCCAGGCGTCTTTCGACCTATTCAAGGATTATTTCACTTTAACTCTTTCGAGCTTAAAGCGTGTCTAACAGTACGAATTCTCCAAGAGGTTAATCCGGTTACGACACTAACTTTAACTCTGGCGTATTCTTGCGTTTGCAACCACATAGAATGTAGATTAAGATGAAGAGAATAATGATATAAGAAGCATACGTGTCACAAACTCACAAACTCACAGCAATAGATAGTATGTTAGTTGGCTTCCATAACCTCAACAGAGAAGTTTAATTACCCATGAATGCGAAGGAGTTCACGATTGACATTGTTGTTATACCACAAGATTGATTAATTTCGTGTAGCACAAGTGGTAGGCATTTAGGCGTGAATTCCTAGGCAAAGTAACGATTCTCTTGTTGCGGAAATTAAGAATAAATGAATAGAAGAAGAAAAATAGAATTAATGGGAAGATTAGAAGAGTTGTAATTGATGGAAGAATTAGAATTGTTAATTGAAGAGTGTATATTTTTAAGATTACTTAAAAATCTCTAGCATGATAGGGTATTTATAATACCCATATCCTAGTCCTACTAAGCTAATGAAATATCTAACCAAATCCTACTAAACAAATGAAATACTTAACCCAATTGTACTAGGTTAATGTAATATTCTCCTAATCCAAATAAACAAATGAAATACTTAACCCAATTGTACTAGGTTAATGTATCATTATCCAAATCCAACTAAGTTACTGCAAGTCCCCAAAGTCTTCAGGAATGCTATTTTAGCTCGGGACAGATTTTCCATGTATCAATTTTGGTCCTTTAGGCGTTCAAGCTCCCTTTCCTTCCTTCGTGAGCTTTCTTTGGCGTCAGGTAAGCCATAAAATGCTGATTTTTGCATCATTTATACCTGAAACTTTGCTAATCATGTTCGTTAGCTCACTTACAGGAAAAAGGACTAAAAGTGCATGAAATATATAATTTGTCCTCAAAACATAGCACAAATATGGGCAAAATATATTGATATAGGCGCGTAATATCGCCTATCATCAACACCCCACACTTAAAGCTTTGTTCATCCTCGAACAACATATCATTTCCTTCTAGACATCAACTTAGGGTTTTCACAGCAACAACACAAAACATTCTTCAAGACAAGCACAACAATTATCAACAAAGAGTAGCTTTCTGATTATTATTAGAAACAGTTTAGCCTCTAGCATAGACTCGTGATGGTGGTCAACTCGCATGCAAAAGTTAAGGTACAAGGAATCATATACAACTACCCAAAACTCATCAACCATGTGTGTCTCACAATATATTACCCATAATCACTCACAAGTATAGCGTATTTTTCAAACATGAGTATAAAAGTATCCTTGCTCTCGCTCTCACAAAGAATTCATATGCAGCAACTGATGACCATAGGCTTGCCCTTAGTGTAATACTCCACTAAATGTCAGAATGCTAAGCTTAGGATCAAGTAGGTCTTTTGATGGTTTTAATGTAGGCTAAGGGACGGGCAGGATCAACAATTTTGGCCGAAAATAGTGACTAAGTTCCTAAGAACTTTAATACATCACATTGTATCATTGACACTTTTTTATTTCATCCTTTCTTCTTCTTTTCTTCTACCACCCTTGTTCTCCTCTTTTGCTTTTCAATTTTAAACATAACTCACTTTTCAGCTTTCTTTTTCCTTCTTCTTTTCACAACATACCTCTTATGATAGCACTTATTTTTCATAACACATTCAAGCACCATTACAATTTAAAGCATCATACTTACCCAATTCCTCTTATATTGTCACATGACTTTATACTTTAAAGCACTTAGGAATTTGGATCAAATCACAGTCTTGAAAAAATGGATTAGGCTTACATACAAGGTTGTCAAAGAAATAGGCTAAAGGCTCAAAAGGGTTTAACTAGGATGATGTCCAAGGGTAATTAAAATGAAGGTAAACATATGTAGGTTGCCAAAAAAATTCCTAAATCATCTCCTAAACTTACACTCCTTATTTTCGCTTTGCATACATACCAGGCAAGTTCTAGCATCAGCCACAAACATAGAACATACTATTAATCTCACACACACAAGGCACATGGTCGACTTTATTGGAAGTAATATAGACTCTTGACCCAACAAGTGAAGGAATTGAACCACACAATATCACATAATGAGTCACAATTAGAGCCTAAACGTCTTAATAGTCATAATTGTAGCACATACTCTTGTTATAATCTCACGTTGCCTATTGGAATTATTTCATGCGAAGATAAAAAAATTATTCCTAAAAAACGACACAAAAATAAAACAAAGTAAACAGAGTAAACAAACATAGATGCGCTAGAGAAGTATAGCATGCGATACCGCCACCCCACACTTAAACGGGACACTGCCCTCAGTGGAAAATAAATACGAAGAACCTGGTCAGTCGGACTCTTCCTCAATGTCGGGGATCATACCCCCTTCGTCGGAATCATCATAAGAGTCATCATCAGAGTTCTCCTCCATGTCGGAATCTGGCAAGCGTCGATCATCATCGGTCGGCACATCATCGTCTAGAGGTTCCTCAAAGTATGTGCCTACTCCACACATCTCCCGTGCATGCATATTCATTGGATAGTCATGGTCCAGCTGTTGGAGCTCTGCAGCAATTGGAACATGACCTCCACTCATCATTGTGAACCGTGTCATACCATAAAGATGACGAAAGAAACTCTCATCATGAGCATGTCTCTCCGCAGTAGTAAGGTTGACACCATGAGTTGTTTCATCATCTTTGACCTTTGTGAGGTCAACCTTCTTCAGGTTATGTGGGAGTTTGTGATCATCTAGTTCCTCTTCGATATCCACCTTCCGCAAGATTGTTGTCAACAGATTACCAAAAGTGAAGTGGGACCTTTTGTAGAGTCTGGCCTTTCGCATTGTAGAGCGAATGATTGCCCCAAAGTTGATAAGGACATTTGTCATCAAAGCATAGACCAAACACACTCTATCTCTTGATATTTTGGTGTCTTGAGTCCCAGGAATAAGGCACGAGTTAACAATACGCAACCAGATTCTTGCTTCCCTATTCAATGGAGCATAGGGGAAGGTGTTGTGTCGTCCGGTGTCTCGGTGTCTGCCCCACCTTGCCATGGATCTACTTCCACAAAGTTTGTGTCGTATTTCCCTATAAGGAGTCCTGCTGTACAGCTCTTTGAATGGTGTTGGGTCGACCGAAGGTAAGCCAAGAAAGGAGTTGATCAAATCCGCGTTGAGCTGTAACACTTGGCCCCGAATCTTGACTTCGTTTCCTGTGGTTTTCGGCGACCAGTTGGCATAGAATTCCCTTGTCAAATCGAGATTACATTCTCCCACATCGCGGAAGATGAAATCCAAATTCAACGCCATTATTTTCGCCAACATACGCGGCTCCTTCTTCGCTAGGGTGTCCTTATTGATCAAGTCGACGTGAACATATTTTCTTTCCTTGTTGTTCTTGTACCATTCTTTGGCTTCCTCCTCAAGAACCCATTTTATTCCAAACATTCGGCGGGGTAGTTGCATGGAGGATGATTCTCCTTGGTCCTTGCGACCTCTCTTCTTGCCCTTTTGGGAAGTGGTAGCCTTATCTTGTCGCGCTTTAGGTGCCATTGTTCCTGAGACTTAAACAATATTCATGCTAGCATCAACTCAAAGGAAACAATCTATAAACAAGCCGTCGGGGTACCACCCTACACTTAGGTTCGTTAATACAAAATAGTGAAGTGAATGTAGTCGATTACTTGAACTTCGTCGACATACGTTTTAGGAACTATATTCCGACAAGAAAATCAGCGATGCATCACTACTTGCAGCCAGTGCACTATCATGGTATAGTTATTTTCAACAATCACAACCTCCTAAGTCAGTAGGCAACTATAAGTCTTATGCCGATGAACGGGATAGTCTATCATGTAAGTATCCAAGTATCAAGCTTAAGAAATTTTCATAACCATAGCAATTCCGCAAATAGTATAACAAGGCTAGTAAAACCAAATTCAAGTCGGAAACAAGTCAAGATTATCCTAACGTATATGTTTACTCACATAGTTTTGTATCAACAATCCAAACACATTAACATCACCAATAACCCTTAACGATGTAGCAATTCATAATAGACATAGTAACGTAGTACTTATGAGAAATAGATGAAGAATAAAAGAGTACTTACGTGATTGGAGCCTTTGGAGATGGTCTTGTGAATTGGAAGAGCAAAAAAGAAAAATTTTGAGATGATTTAGGTGGATGTGCGGCGCCTTTAGGTCAATTTCCAATGTGGTTATGTTTCAAGACTAAGTCCCATTTATATAGGAAAAGAATGGGTCGGGTTTTGACCCATTTACAAACGGTTTTGGAGACAAAAATTACCTCTATGCGGCGTATAGTGCTTTTCATAATCATAGTATAGGCGGCGCATAGTGTAGTGCATTTAGGGACATATGCGGCGCATAGTGTATAGCATTTAGGGACATATGCTCCGCATAGTGTATGGCATTTGAGATACTGAGACCTAATGCTATATCATAGGCAGCACATAGTGTATAGCACACTTAAGCATGGGCGGCGCCTATGTCTTTGCACACTAGATTCCGAGACC
This sequence comes from Capsicum baccatum var. pendulum, assembly GCA_030864225.1. Classification (NCBI taxonomy): domain Eukaryota; kingdom Viridiplantae; phylum Streptophyta; class Magnoliopsida; order Solanales; family Solanaceae; genus Capsicum; species Capsicum baccatum. The sequence goes on along the minus strand of CM061560.1, from coordinate 256,409,236 downwards.
TTAGGCTATAGTATAGGTTTTGCATTATTCGTGGCATAGTTTTACCTAGGCCTAGCCTTACTCGATGCCTATTTTTGCATGAGCAATGCTCAATCCATAGCCTTATGCATCCTTATTACTAAATTACCACCTTTACCATACAATACGTCCAAATCGTCATTTGAAACCAATCTCCTCGTTGAATACTTCTCGCACCTATATTTGCTCAACACCAATAAAAACGATTAGTATGATGGGTTGCCTCCCACCAAGCACCTTAGTTTTGGTCGTGGCATGACTCTTATTTTTGGATTTTCTCTTATCAAAAGCAAAACAAGTAATAGAACAAAAGAAAGACAAAACGATAAACGAAAAATGATAAAACAATAAAACGATGGGTTGCCTCCCATCTAGCGCCTTATTTATTGTCGTGGCTCGACGTAGTTTCCTCGAGTACTTAGACTTCGTCAAGGTAAGTGATGGCCATATAATTCATTGAGTCAAGAGGACCGATATAAGGTTTAACACGTTGGCCATTCACTTTGAAGACAACACCATTATTGCCTTCCAATTCGACTACTCCAGACGAGTAGACTTGGATAACTTTGTATGGACCAGACCACTTAGACTTTAACTTACCTGGGAAGAGCTTCAATCGTGAGTTGAAGAGAAGTACCATATCACCCCTTTGGAAGTTTCGTCGAAAATTCCACTGATCATGATACTTTTTCATCCGCTCCTTGTATAGGTCTGATCTTTCATATGCATGGAGACGGAACTCATCTAATTCGTTCAGCTGCTCCAACCTCAGATTCTTAGCATCATCCCAATTAAAATTCAATTTCTTCAATGCCCACAATGCCTTATGCTCGAGCTCGATGGGTAAGTGACAAGCCTTCCCATAAACTAGTTGATAAGGAGACATGCCAATGGGTGTTTGGAATGCAGTCCTGTACGCCCATAGTGCATCATCAAGCTTCCTAGACCAATCCTTCCTATTCGCATTAACCGTCTTCGCAAGGATTTGCTTGATCTCGCGATTGGAAACTTCCACTTGTCCACTAGTTTGGGGATGATAAGGCGTAGCTACCTTATGTTGCTTGACACCATACTTGGCCAAAACTGATTTGAATAGCTTTTTGCAAAAGTGAGATCCTCCATCACTTATGATAGTACGAGGTACTCCAAAGCGAGAGAAGATATTCTTCTTTAAGAACAATACAACATGCTTCCCTTCATTGTCGACCAATGCTACAGCTTCCACCCATTTCGAAACATAATCTACAGCAACCAAGATGTACTTCATTCCAAACAAATTCACCAATGGACCCATGAAATCAATATCCCACACATCAAAAAGTTCTACCTCAAGAATTTTGGACATGGGCTTCTCATGGTGTTTCGATATAGCACCTTGGCGCTGGCATTGGTCGCACCTTCTAACATAGTCGTAGGTATCTCTAAATATCGAAGGCCAATAGTAACCACTTTGCAACACCTTTCTTGCTGTCTGATTACCTTCATGATGTCCTCCAACTTGGGAAGTGTGGCATGCTTCCAAAATATTAGGCACCTCTACATGGGATATACATCGTCGAATAATACCATCCGCGCATTGTCAAAACAAATATGGCTCATCCCAATAGTAGTGTTGTACGTCATGCATAAACTTCCTCCTTTGGTGGTAAGATAAATTGGCAGGTATCACATTACTCACCACAAAATTTGCAAAGTCGGCATACCATGGTAATTTTTCCATTGTTGTCGCTAATATCTCTTCGTCCGAGAATGCATCATCAATCGGAATTTCAGGTTGCGCCACATGCTCATTCTCAAGTCGAGATAGGTGGTCGGCCACTTGGTTCTCGCAACCTCTTCTATCTTTGACCTCTAAATCGAACACTTGCAGCAGCAACACCCATCGAATCAACCTTGGTTTCGCATCCTTCTTTGTCATGAGATACCTACGAGCTTCATGGTCTGTATGAATGATAACCTTAGTTCCCAATAGATAGGCACGAAACTTCTTAAACGTATACACAATCGCTAGGAGCTCTTGTTCTGTCACAGTGTAGTTCCTTTGGGCTTCATTTAGGACCTTACTTGCATAGTACATAGGATGAAATAATTTTTCCTTTCTCTGACCAAGAAGAGCACCAACGGCTATACCACTAGCATCACACATGACTTCGAACGGGAGAGACCAATCTGGTGCTACCATGATATGGGCTTCAATGAGTTTTGCTTTGAGGCATTCGAATGCCTTTAAGCAATCTTCATTAAAGTCAAACTTCGCATATTTCTCCAATAGTTTGCACAATGGAATAGCAATTTTGGAGAAGTCTTTAATGAACCGACGATAGAAACCTGCATGGCCGAGAAAACTACGAACTCCTTTCACTAAAATTGGAGGGGGTAGCTTCTCAATAACCTCTATTTTTGCTCGATCAACCTCTATTCCTCTTTCAGAGATTTTGTGCCCAAGAAGGATTCCTTCTTTTACCATAAAGTGGCACTTCTCCCAATTTAGCACAAGGTTGAATTCTACACATCTTTGCAACGCCATGCTTAGGTTCGCCAAGCACGCCTCAAAAAACTCACCAACAACTGAAAATTCGTCCATGAATACCTCCAAAGTGTCTTCAACCATCTCAGAAAAATAGACATCATACAACGTTGAAAGGTGGCTGGTGCATTGCATAACCCAAATGGCATACGTTTGAAGGCAAACGTATCATATGGGCATGTAAACGTTGTCTTCTCTTGATCTTCGGGGCAATACAAATCTGATTGTATCCTGAATAACCGTCCAAGAAACAAAACCATCCTTTCCCCGCTAATCGATCTAGCATTTGGTCCATGAGTGGCATTGGGAAGTGATCTTTGAGTGTCCAAGAATTCAGCTTTCGGTAGTCCATGCATACTCTCCATCCAGTGACGGGTCTAAGTGGAATAAGCTCATTCTTAGCATTCGCGACCACCATCATGCCTCCTTTCTTGGGAACACATTGTACTGGGCTTACCCATGTACTATGAGAGATTGGATATACAACTCCTACGTCCAACCACTTGATAATTTCTTTCTTCACCACTTCTTTCATAGGTGGGTTTAGACTTCTTTGATGCTCAATGGTGGGTGTGCAATTTTCTTGAAGCTAAATTTTATGTGTACAAATCCCTGGTGGAATACCAATAATATCCGCAATGGTCCATCCAATGGCTCGTATATACTTGCGTAGAATAGCAATAAGAGCTGCAACTTGTTGCTCACCCAAATCGGCTGCCACAATAACTGGAAGTGTGTTTCCGCTTCCTAAGAATGCGTACTTTAAATGACTTGGCAGCTCCTTCAATTCTAACGTGGGTGGCTCTTCAATAGATGGCTTAGCTGGTGGTGTGGGTCTATTCTTGAGATCAAGGTCCAGCTTCTTGGGAGTATAGCGATATGTCCCTAATCCCGATAGAGCACAAATAGCTTCTTCACAATTTTCAGCATCCTCATTCTCTCCATTCATAAGCACAACCTCCAAAGGGTCATCAATAATTTGTTCTTCTTCAAGTAATTCTTTCTCATCATCAAAGAAAACATCAGCCACCGAAAATACACTTAGATCTTTGGGTTGCTTCATTGATTTGCACACATCAAAGCGAACCACTTTGTCATTTATTCGGAATGAAAGCTCATTAGCTCTCAAATCAAAAAGCACACTTCCTGTAGCAAGGAAAGGGCGCCCCAAGATTATGGGAACTTCTGAGTCTGCTTCACAATCCAAAATAACAAAGTCTGCCGGAAAGATGAATGAAGAAACCTTCACCAATACGTCAAATAGAATACCAACAGGTCATTTTACCGACCTATCCGCCATGACGAGCCTCATATTGGTTGGAGTAGGATCACCCAACCCCATCTTCTTGTAGATTGATAATGGCATCAAATTGATGCTGGCTCCTAAGTGACATAATGCTTTGGCAAAATTCAAAGATCCAACGGTGCAAGAAAAAGTGAAAGCTCCGGGGTCGGCCTTCTTCTGAACTATCGATCGGGTAGCAATTGCACTACAATGATGCACATCTTCTTTCAACTCATAACTTTCTGCCCGCTTCTTAGTCGAAAGAACCTTCATAAATTTTGCATACCCAGGCATTTGTTCAAGTGCCTCCACCAATGGAACATTAATGGTCATCTGCTTTAACATAGTCATGAATTTGCTGAACTTTGTGTCATCCGCCACCTTCTTCAATCTTTGGGGAAAAGGTGGTGGTGGGTATGGAAGTATTCTCTCCACGGTTTTCTTCTCCTCTTGCTTCCGTTTTTCAGATTTTTTAGGTTGCACAGCACTGGGTGAGACGTCCTTGTCATCAGGAGTAGGTGCTGCGGCATCTGCTCCTTTTGTATTGTCATCCATGCCCGCAACTTCGTCAACCACTTTCTTGCCTTTTGCTGAAATTTCAAGCACCTTACTACTTCTGGTAGTGATGGCCATGCATGACCCATCATTCCTTGGGTTTTACACAGTATCACTAGGTAAGGTGCCATCCTTTCTTTGATTGAGTGCTGCTGAAAGTTGGCTCAATTGCTGCTCTATTTTCTTGATTGAAGTGGAATGAGAATCAACTAATTGTTTCATGGAGGACAAGTCATTAATTACCTTCGTAACTCCCGCGCTCGTTGCTTCCACTCCTTTCAATAATTTAGCCATCATGTCTTCCATACTTCCAGAATTAGATGTGGTGGTGTCACGTCTACCAGGGGGAACATAAAAACCAGTCTTTTCATTCTTGTTCTTCCAACTACCTTGGTCCTTGTTTCCAGATTTATCATAATAGTTCCGACCTTGGTTTCCTTGGGTATTACCTCGGAAACCCCCTGATTGTTTATGTAGTTGGCTTCTTCTTCCGAATCAGATTCGTCTCTTCCTTTTGACGCAATAGCTTTCACTTTTTTGGTCTTCCCTGATAATAGATGCTTTGTAAGAAGATCCATTTGAGTTTTCATGTGCGTCATATCCTGATCACATTCTTCTTCTCTTCTTCTTTGGTCTGCAGTTATGCCAATAGACAAAGTGGGGCTTGCTACCTCAGAATCCACGGTATGCCAAGCTCTACTTTGTTTCGTCATACGATCCAGCATATTGCTTGCTTGACCAAAGGTGAGGTCCATAAAAGATCCTCCAGCTGCGTTATCCACCACTGGTTTAGTTATTGAATTCAAGGCTCTATATAATATCTCCATTAGGTGAACATTGGTCATAGGATGGTTTGGGCATCTCGCTAGCTTTGTCTTGAACCTCTCCCATGTTTTATGAAGAGATTCAGTGGGAAGCTGACGGAAGTTGCTGATTTTATCTCTCAATTGTGCTTTTTTGGATGGCGGAAAGAATCTTTCTAGGAAAGCGTCTCTCAATTGCCTCCAATTTTTAATAGAATCAGGAGTCAGCCCATTCAACCATAGAGTTTCCTCCCCAGACAGAGACAATGGAAATAGACGTAATCAAATTTCATTCTGACCAACACCAGGATTGTCAAATAACTTGCATGTAGAAATAAAGTTGATGAGATGCATATTCGGATCATCGCCTGCTAGTCCACCAAATAATCCCCTGAGTTGCAATAACTGAATCATGGTGCTTGTGATGTTGAACTTGGCTCCGGGCGCTAATGGTGGTAGAATTATGGCTCCAGTGGCTCTGGCACCATCAAGATCATTATCATCATCGTCGAAAGCTGGCTGCATAGGTTGGCGATCATACCTAAACCGTGCTTGTCGACCTCTTCTGTTGACAGGTGTTATAATTTCAGCATCACGCCTTGGGTTTAGTAACTCGTCATCACCTAAATCCTCATCGTCAGGATTTGTTGCTTGCCCAGGGTTATGAATGTTTTGTTTGTGTACTTGAGCGGCAGCAAGAGCAGCTAATCTCGTTTGCTCCTGTTGAGCAGCCATCCTTTTGATTTCTGCTTGTGCTTCCATTCTGCCAATACGTTGTGGTTCAGGATTGATAGGTAATAACGGTTGACCAAAACTTCGAGTATGGGGCATGCACTAAATAAAAACCTGTAGTAAACAAAAACAAAAACTAAAAGTAAAAGTACGAGAATCTTTGACCAAAGGGTCTCGTAATTATCACGAACTTGATTGACACTCGTATTCCCCGGCAACGGCACCAATTTTTGATAACGCTTAATCTACAGCTCTCGTGGGAGTGTAAAGCGGTCGTTAGCAAATATAGAACCCAACCTGGGTTGGGTATCGATCCAATAGAGAATAACTTGGCCAACAAGTAAGCAAAATTACTAAACTTTTGGTGCAAGTCTCAAAAAAGGGGGGAGTCTTGTCGTGCAAGTAATGTAAATAAAACAATGAAGTAAAAGCTGAAAATAGCAAAGTAAAAAGAGAAGGATTGTTACGTAAGTTGTAAACAATGAGAATTGAAGCGTTGGGGTGATGTCCACCTCCTGAGTTATACGTCTCTATTGACTATGAGTGTGTAGAATTCCGACATGCATGTACTTATAGATAATTGTATTCGATGGTAAATCCAGGCGTCTTTCGACCTATTCGAGGATTATTTCACTTTAACTATTTCGAGCTTAAAGCGTGTGTAACGGTACGAATTCTCCAAGAGGTTAATCCAGTTACGGCACTAACTTTTTAATAGGGGATGGGACCCTACTACCTTGACATTAGCTCTTTTCTAGACAAATAACCTTTCTTTCGAACAAGTTAAATGTTATACTGGCGTATTCTTGCGTTTGCAACCACAAAGAATGTAGATTAAGATGAAGAGAATAATGATATAAGCAGCATACGTGTCACGAACTCACAAACTCACAGCAATAGATAGTATCTCAGTTGGCTTCCATAACCCCAACAGAGAAGTTTAATTACCCATGAATGCGAAAGAGATCACGATTGACATTGTTGTTATACCACAAGATTGATTAATTTCGTGTAGCACAAGTGGTAGGCGTTTAGGCGTGAATTCCTAGGCAAAGTAATGATTTTCTTGTTGCGGAAATTAAGAATAAATGAATAGAAGAAGAAAAATAGAATTAACGGGAAGATTAGAAGAGTTGTAATTGATGGAAGAATTAGAATTGTTAATTGAAGCGTGTATATTTTTAAGATTACTTAAAAATCTCTAGCATGATAGGGTATTTATAATACCCATATCCTAGTCCTACTAAGCTAATGAAATATCTAACCAAATCCTACTAAACAAATGAAATACTTAACCCAATTGTACTAGGTTAATGTAATATTCTCCTAATCCAAATAAACAAATGAAATACTTAACCCAATTGTACTAGGTTAATGTATCATTATCCAAATCCAACTAAGTTACTACAAGTCCCCAAAGTCTTCAGAAATGTTGTTTTAGCCCGGGACAGATTTTCCATGTATCAATTTTGGTCCTTTAGGCGTTCAATCTCCCTTTCCTTCCTTCGTGAGCTTTCTTTGGCATCAAGTAAGCCATAAAATGCTAATTTCTGCATCATTTATTCCTGAAACTTTGCTATTCATGTTCGTTAGCTCACTTACAGGAAAAAGGACTAAAAGTGCATAAATATATAATTTGTCCTCAAAACATGGCACAAATATGGACAAAATATATTGATATAGGCGCGTAATATCGCCTATCATCACCTATCCCTTCACATCTTGCGAATAGCCTTACTGACCTCCTTCACTATAAAACACTGACAAAAGTGAAAGCCATGACACGGCCCGGAATGCTCAAACTCCCCAATCACGTTACCTCTATTCCCCTCATCATTCAAGAGCCTAAGGAATTCGACTGATATCTTTTCTTAATGAGGGCATCTTCTACCCAAACTCTACCATCCTTCTTCTTAATGCACTTTACTTTTTCCACATCCTGACTCTTTAGCTCCCTAACCTTGGCAAGCCTAAACAACCTTTTATCCCCTCCTTTCTCCTCTAACCCCTTATATAAAACTCTCAAATACTTCTATCTTAGCAGCCATAACTTTTAAGTTAGACTCCCTCTTAGATATCTTGTACTCCTCCCTGCTCGCTCACTTATCCTCTTCATTCTTACTCTCAACCAACTTAGCATAAGCCGTCTTCTTCGTTTCCACCTTTTTATTAACATCTTTATTCCACCACCAATCCCCCTGATACTGCCAGATAAACCCCTAAAAAAAACCAAAAATTCACTCGAAGACTCCCTGATGAAAATAGATGCCCTGTTCTACATACTATCTGTGTCCCCCCTTTATTCCAACACCCCCATCCCCTCTAACATTTCCTTTATCTCTAATGCTCTACTTGGAGTCAGCTCTCAATACCTAACTCTAGGTCGACCCTTCTCACCCACAATATCTTTCTCTTCTTGATAACCAAGTCCATCACATGGAATCTATGTTGGGTCACAAGAGGCTCACTTGTAATAACCTTATAATCCTTACACAAAACTCTACCCCCTTCCTAAGCAGCAATAACTCAATCTGGTTCTTGGTTAGCATAATACGAAAAGTAACCAAAAACTCTTCTTTCTTTGAAAAGCTAGAATTCACTACCACAAACCTAAAGGCACTTGAAAAAATCCAAAAGAGAAGCTCCCTTATCATTCCTAACCACTAACCCAAAGTCTCCATGCACATTATCGTACCCTAACGGCAATGACCTGATGTGTCCATTGAAATCCCCTCCTATAAAAATATTCTCCTAACTAGCCATACCTATAACTACCTAGTCTAAAACCTCCTAAAATCTCTTCTTCTCTTTCTCGTCCAGGCCCTTTTGTGGTGTATATGCACTATATCTGTTCAAAGAAAACCCTATCAAGACTAACTTGATAGTCATAACCCTATCACTATCCCTTTTAACCTCATCTACCTTTCGACTAAGCTCCCCATCCACTAAGATACCTATGCCATTCATACATCTATCACTACCTAAATACCACAACTTGTACCCATCTACATCTCTAGACTTGGAACCTACCTACTTGGTCTCCTAGACACCCGCGATATTAATCTTTCTGTTTCTATGAATCTTAACTAGTTCTATTGATTTACCCTAAAGGGTCCATATATTCTACGACCCTACCCTCGAACTGTCAATTCTAGCTTTGGTTGTGCTTGAATATTGGTTACATTTTGTATTTTGTGTGTGCCTTTTATTGTTATTGTAGTGTTTATCTTACGTTGTACTTTGGGATGAGTAGTGGCTTGGGTGGCTCATGGTGAAATAGGTTCATGTCCTGGGGTTCTTCTAAGTACAACCTTCCATCCTCAGCTAGATTGTTAAGAAGAAAGGACCATTCAAAATATAGAAGATATGATGCAAGCGTGTGCAATTGATTTCAAGGGTAGTTGGGATGACCACTTACCTTTGATTGACTTTTCATACAACAACAACTACCATTCCAGTATAAAGATGGCTCCATTCAAAGCTCTCTATAATAGGAGATGCAGATCGCAAATCGGTTAGTGTGAAGTTAGTGAGCCCTCAGTTATAGGGCCTAACTTTGTATTTGATGGATTATAAAAAGTCTACTTGATCAGAGAAAATTCTGGGATGCTCAGACCCGACCAATGTCTTATGTAGATGTGTGCAGAAAGGATCTTGAGTTTGAGATTGGTGACTGTATTTATCTCAAGATCTCACCTATGAAAGGAGTTAAGAGATTCAGCATGAAGGGAAAGCTTATTCCCCGATATATCGGTCCCTTTAAAATTCTCACTCATTTTGGGAAGGCAGCTTATAAGCTTGAATTTCCTTCATATATTTATTCAGTTCATCCTGTGTTCCATGTCTCCTTGCAAAAGAAGTGTGTAGGCGACCCAACCGTTGTAGTCCCTATTAAAAGCATAGATGTTCACAACAGTCTCTCTTATGAAGAGATTCTTGTCGAAATCCTTGACTAAGGAAAAAAAAGTCCCTCTAGTCAAAGTTATTTGGTGGAATCAGTCGGTTAAGGGAGATACTTTCGAAGCAAAAGGAGATATATGGACCACGTATGATCACCTTTTATCCGCTAACTAAGACTCAGCCCAAGGTACTAGATTTCCTCAAGTTTATTCAATTTCATGTTCGAATTTCAGTTATAAAATTTGTGTCAAATACCATTGCATATTCAGTCATATGTTCATGCATCATGTTAGTCACATAGTCATTCATCATTGATGCATCCCCATTATAAGGAACTTTTTTTATCAGAAATCTCATTCATACATTCATGAATCAGTTACTCATGCATCAGATATGCATTTTCAGTACAATACATTCATCTTATCAGTTATGTCAGTCATAAAATCACATTTAATTTTTCATACTCAGTATCTACTTTAGTTAATCTTTTTTCCCATCTTAGTCAGTATTATTCGAGTATGACTGTTCCAAAGGGGGAGATATTGTAAGAACCCATAAAAGTATAAGTCAAATATTATTCCTTACAACTTTATAGAAGGTCCAACACTTAAACACTTAGAAAATTATAGCTAAGTGTTCAATACTTAGTCTTATTTTAAACCTCTGAACTTCAGGGAATTATTTGACTACCTTCCCGACCTCAGTTTTCTGATTTTCAAGTTGTGTTATGATGGGGAAAGTCAATATTACATCCTATGTGAGTTTCAGAATTTTTTGAATAGCGTAAGTGCACATTTGGTTGCCCAAATAAATAGCTCTCTGCTATAAGCCCGCAGCACCATTAATAGTCCAAGGGACAAGGTAGGGCAGCACCTTGATTAGTATACCTGGGGAAAATTTTCCACAGTCAGCCCTAAACTTTTGAGGGCAAAAGGGTCAATTTCCAAACACTATATAGGACCAAAAACTGAGATTCAACCTTTTTAAAGAAAAACTATTGTTGTTTCTCTCAAATAATTTCAATAACAAGTCTAGGGTTTCATAGAAGCATCAAAATTAAAGATATTCTACCATAAATCTTAAAGAATCCTTCATATAAGATATGTCAAATGTTCATTCGTGGATTCCTTTCATCCATGAAGCTTGAGAATCTTTTTCTAAAAGATAAATGATAAATTCTATGTTATGAGTTGTATTATACTCATGTGGTTATTATTGTATGATTCCCAAGTTATAATCTTTATGTGTTCTTCATGAAACTATGCTATTATGTAGGTTAAAGTTGTGAAAATGAGTATAATTGTGGAATCATGTTTTATTACTTTGATGATCATTCCTAAGCCCTAATTTATGCATATTAGGTGTTTGATAAAATGCCTAAGAAAATAATACCTATGCAATATGACCCAATAGGACATACATGATAAGTCTCTGTTTTACCCATATGTTAAAATATGACTTTCATGTCATTGTTATGCTTTGTGATGGATTAATGTAATGTTCATGAGATTAGGCTTATGAAATTATGACATGTTTATAGGGATTTTCATTCACATGTAAGCTTTTGATATGAAAATGATTCATGAAATTCCCTAATTGTGGTATTATGAATTGTTAACTATAGTTATGCGTCTAAGAAGTGTCATGCTATCGAGTCCTGGGGATACTTGTACCCAAAAATTTACATTTATGACTAGATCCAGTGTCATGTTTTCAAGATACTATCCATCAAGCCACACTCAGTAGAATTCAGTATGTCGCAGGACTCAGGAAAACTAAGTAACCCTAGTAATCTTAGTATTTAGTAATCTCAATAATTCAAGTAATCTCAGTACTCTCAATCAGTCATTAGGTCTCAGTAATATTCCATCAATCAATGGAACTCAGTGAAATCAGTCCAATTCAGTCCAGTATATTAAGTTTTTTGTCTATTCATATTGGAGTAGAATTCAGCACCGTGTTAGCCAAGGATGGGAATTAACCTATTTTTAGAGAATGTGATTCTTAGAAACAATCCTTGCATGCCAGAACTACATATCCAATGTAGGTTGAGACATTAAACATGTTAGTGAAGGGTAGATGAGGTGGATTAACCTGTTATATGAGGGTTCCACTGTTCTCTTTAGAATACCTGTTGGATGAGGGATTTCTCACAGCTTGTCCTTACTATTGGTGAAGTATGGACAACCTTCCAATTTGGATTACAGATTAGACCCCAACTTAGCTATAATAGCTTATTAGGGAATGTCGGTTAGGTGAATTCTCCCACAATTACAATGTCAGTAATAGAACTCTGATAGTTCTATAAAACCCTGGACCGTTAGACACAATCACTCAGTATAGTACAAAACTCATGTAGTTCCATCAGAATCTAGAATGTCAAATACAGTCACTCAACATCAGTTATATAAGTTATCAATAACTCATATTATAAGTATTCAGGATCAGTAGTTAGTATTACCACTAATTTAGTTATAGTTACTTATTCATGCATGTATTCTCATGTTCATGTTACTCAGTTAGTTAGTATTGTCAATGCATATGAACCCTTGTATTCAGCCTTACCTAACTTTCATACCAGTACATTTCCACATACTAATGCATACTTTTCTCTTACACTATGTTCTTTTATACCATAGGTTTAGAAGCAGGAGATCAAGAGCATCCTTACTTAATCAAACGTTTAGCAAATAGACTAGCATTAAGTCCTCATCATTTGAGGAAGTTATTATTTGATTATTTAATTTCATTAGTACTTCGTTTATTTTCACAGTTTGAGTTAGTTGGGGACATGTCCCATCAACTCCTTATTCAATCATTTTAAGAGTGTTTCAGACAATGGCATCTTTAGACAGTTATTTTAGTTTTTTTGGTATTGATATACCGTATTTCCAAATTTTATATTTTATTAGATGTTTGAACCTTAAGGCCTTTTAGACCTTTATTTGACAATTATACAGTATATTATGTAGTGCTCAGGTACATATATCAGTTATGGGTTAGCTTGTGGTCCTTCGGGGTCATAAGCACAGTGTACCATTTTGGGTACCAAATTTAGGGTATTACAATTAGGTAACGACTCATTAGGTCTAACCACAAGTGGTTACCCCGGGATAAAAATCTTAGTACCCTATTGTTATGACCATAAGTCACCCATTACGAGTCATCACGAAGACTTGCGATAAAGGAAAAACACCGAGGAAACCTCACTATATAGAAAACGAGACCCTCTTAACGACTTAGTAAGTCATGTAATGGTTCATAACCTAGAATCACTGTCAGGTTACATGAACTCACAAACTCACTATCTTGTAACAAGACTTCCTAATGTCTCATCACCTGTTATCATGACTAATTACTTGGGTCGTTACCATTGGTACTACTGAAAATATTAAAGAAATTTTGCTAATTAATTATGTATGTCTTGGAGGGCCTAAAACACAAGAACATGGGGTTTCATATTATCCCCCTTCCCCCCCAAGTTCATTCATCCACAAATGAGGAGTCAAGGCACCCTTAGTATGAAAATGAAAGAATACAACCAAAATTCAAGAACAAGTTGAGATGTCACAAGAAGGAAACTAAAAATCATACATTAAGATTTTCATCCAGTGCAGGGAACCAGAATGGATACTGTGCCTACAAATATCCCTGAGCTTCCCATGTAGCTTCCTCTACTTTCTGATTTCTCCAAAGCTCCTTCACTGAAGCTGCATCCTTTATTTATAATCTTCAAACTTCCTATAAAATACCTCAACTGGAGCTTTATCATTAGTCAAGGAATCCAAAACACCAATATCCTCGATAATCACTATCAAAGAAGGATCACCCACATACTTTTCGGCATAGATATGTGGAAAATAGGATGAATAGAAGCCAAACTTGCTGTTAAATCTTGTTCAAATGAAACATTCCTAATTCTACTTACAATCTTATATAGATCAATGCGATGGGTATGGACCTTCCCATACTTCACAAATCTCATAACTCCTTTGATAGAAGAAACCTTCAAAATACCAAGTCACTAACCTCAAACTCCAACTTCATCTGCCTCTCATCTGTATAAGACTTTTGGTCACTTTGACCAGTCTTAATTAATTCTATATTAATCTTCACCTTCTCCATATATTGGTGAATCAAGTAAGAAAAAAACAACCTAGTCTCACAATCCTCAAACCACCCAATGGGAGACTGCACCTCCTACCATAAAGAGCCTTAAAAGGGTTATCTAAATGATAGAATAATAACTATAATTGTAAGAAAACTCAATAATAGGTAAATGATCGACCCAACTACACTTAAAATTAATCACACAAGACCTCCATATATCCTCCAAAGTCTGAATAGTATGCTTCGATTGTCCATTCATTTAAGGATGCAAAGCCATGCTAAGGTTCACCTGAGTACCCAAACCTTTCTGAATGAATTCAAGAAATAAGAAGAAAATAACATACTTCAGTCTAAATGTGAACACCGGTGGTTCATGCAATTTGACTATTTCATGAATAAACAACATGGCAGTGTCCTATCCAAAATAATTTTTCCTCACATGCAAGAAGTGAGAAGACTTAGTCATGTTATCCATAATGACCCAAATAGAATCATACTGATTTATAGACCGTGAAAGACTCATAATGAAATCCATGTTGATCTCTCCCACTTCCACATGTCACTGGGCCTTAAATGCCCAATCTTGACTTATTGACTAACCATACATTGAGCAACAAAATACACCATATCTCTCGTTATATAAATACACTAGAAGATTTTCTTGAATTTATGATACATCTTAAGTAATCAAGGATGAACTACATATCTAGATTTATGAGCCTCAGTCAAAATCCTTTTCCACTGCCTATCAACATAAAAACACATAACTTTTCTTGATATCTTAGATTACCATATCCACAAATTTAAAATGCCATGACCTTATGCTTGCCCACATCATTTTTAATCAACATAAGTATGGGATCCGAAGAATTTTTCTTCTTAACCTTAGAACTAAAATATTATTTTTAACACGTCTTTTATGATTAATCCCCCCTCCTTAGAGTCCAAGAGACAGACCCCCAAGTTGGCTAACTTGTGAATATTCTTCAGTAATCCTCCCTTTTCCTCATCCAAATAAGATAAACTTATTATAGAAAACCTTCTAAGAGCATCAACATCCATATTATATTTACTTGGATAGTAGTGCACACCCATGTCATAATTCTTAATTAATTTGAGCACTACCTCTGGGTGATTCAATTTCTTCTGAGTAAACACATACTGCAAGTTCTTCAGTCCTGAACAAAAATCCACATACACCCTTAAAATTCCTTGGGTTTTAACCCTTAGAAATTTTTTTACAATTATGGTCTCTGGAATAAATACAACTCAAGATACGAGCTATTTGATGCGGTATAGATGGTTTGGTCCACTCGTATGTTCATCAATGTTGGTTTGTGAGATAGATTTTGGTCACTAGAATGGATACGACTTAGGGGTATGAGTCATATTGGTGGATATATGTCGTTAATTTATTTCTTGATATTATGATAGCATGTATGTTGAAATTTAATCCTTTTATGTGGAAACCTTGAATTATGAATTTATATGATAGTTATGATGAGCTAGTATTGTTATTAATGCCCAAGTACAAAGCTACGCCTACCATGTGTTGGACAAAATGCTTAATCGATTAAGTGGTGCTTTTATGACCTTTTGGTGATCTAAATGATGAATTTGTGGTAAATCTATATGTTTGGCATGACTCCCATGCTAAGGCTATACCTTGTAAGTTTTTGGTTGAATGCTCCTTGAGATTGGAATTGTGAAACCATGATATGTTCGTATGCATCCCTATTCGTGTACAAGTTCATGCTTTCAAGTGCTCTATGAAATCCCAAATGATGGTATTTTGAGTTTTACTATTGTCATGTATTCAAGAAGTGTCCTGTCCTATTAATATTTATGCTATCGAGTCCAGGGGGTATTTAATACTCGACAATTTAGCTATGTTCCTAGAGCCAGCGTCAGTTATATAGTAATATCAATTATGTTAGGATCATTAGTATTCTTAGTCAGTTTCTGAACTCAGTAGAAATCAGCTAGTCAAAAAACATAGGAAAACTCAGTTATCTCAGTGAACTCAGTCCAACACTTTAGTATACTCAGTTCAGCATCTATTCAGTTTGGAGTAGGATTAAGAACCTAGTGAACCCAGGGATGAGCGCTCACCTAGGAGAATAAGGTGTGATCCATAGAAACAGTCCTTATATACCAGAACTACGTATCAAGCATAGGTTGAGACATCAAACCTATTAGTTGAGGGTTGATGAGGTGGTTTAACCTATTAGATGAGGCTCCCTCCATTCTCGTTAGTGTACCTGTTAAATTAGGGTTACACACATCTTGTCCTTACCCGTGACACGGTGTTGACACCCTTTATACTGAGGTTATAGGTTAGACCGCAAAATCAGTTAATAAGGGTCATGTCGGTTAGATGATTACTTCCTACAGTTTTAGTCTCAATCTTCAGTAAAGAACTCAGATAGTTCTACAGATATTAGGACTATCAGATATAGTCACTCATCTCAGTACGAAACTCAGCTTGCTCCATTAGAATTAGAATTGTCCGAAACAGTCATTTAGTAATAGTATATCCGTTATCAATGCATCAGTAATCAGTAATCTATGTTATTAGTAAACTCAATATTCAGAATCCTTATGACTTCATTTATAGTTATATATTTATGCATGTATTCTGATGATTCTAGGCATGGAAAGGGAATTGCAGTCAGGAATATCTTATAGATTGAAAGGCTTTAAAGCTGAATGATGGAAGGTCAGACTGTGTTCTCTCTCTTAAGAAACTTCAAGTGAAGATATCTTGTTGTGAAAAATTGATTTCAAGGACTTGATGCTTTGCTTATACAAGTAAGAAAAGTTAGAAGAATAAAATGAAATGGAAGGAATCCTTTTGGATTGAAGAAAGAAATATATGTAGAGGCATAAGACTGAAGAAAGAAATGATCAAATTAACCTGACCTATCATATGAATTAGTTTCTCCATCAACTATTGTCTAAGATTAGGAGATATGTATCCTAGATAAAGTAGGTACATCATAATCTAACTCTGTTTCATACCTTTGTAGGTATAGAACTATGTTAATTGTTTTGAAGTAAACAAAATAAGCTAACATAAGCAGACACTTTAGTTAAAAAGAAAAGTACCTGGTCCTATCTCTAGGTTAGTACCTACATGTTGCTTAACTAATCAAATGTTATTTGAAAAGCCACAAATTTTTATACGTTGGAAATTTTATTAAAATAAAAGAGTGGCACTTATTACGTACAAGCATGTCAGTTCACAGGAACATCTTTTTATGACATTGGTCACCTTTTAAATTGCTAAATTTAGACCATCTTGTCAGGATTCTTCAACTATTCCAATTCATCTTCCCTAAGACAAAATCATCCTTAAACTAAATGAGTTAATCTCTCATTCCCAAAAAAAAATGGATGATATTATCACTGCATCAAAATCTATAAGAAATCTATAACCTCAATTGAGTTTGTTTCTCTTAAACCCTCCTTAACCTTGGAAGTTTATGCTCAACATATTAGAATAGACAATTCAAAAAAAGGGTCTAGGTTACCAATAGATCAAAAAGCTTCTCAACGTGAAGGCTCCCTATTTCTAGTATCATTTAAAAAATGTCAAAAAGAGGAATTCTCTAAAAAACAAAACACTATTCTCCTACATTCTCAGATTTAAGCACTATCTTTTCTTAGTTGTTTAGTTAGAAAATTTTGGTGAAAATTGTTAATATTTCCTCCGATGAGAATTGGGTAACTGAAAAGTTGCTCTAGATTGCTTATGACACCTAAGAAAGGTCAACTGATGGAATGGAACAGGAAGTATATGATAATGATGAAATAAATAAAGGAGAAGTTGTGTTGTTACCTTTAAATGAGAAGAATGATGGCGATGAGGATGAAATGCCTCTAAGAAGGATTGTGAAGAAGCTAAATAAGGGTAAGAATAAAAATATTAAAGTTGTGAGGTTGATAAAAGAAGAGAACATGAAATTTAGGGATTTTGTTGCTATCAAAGAAGGAAAAAATGATATTCCTGCAGCCGAGAGGGCCAGGTCGTCAATATCAAAGCCTGGTATATCTTCTGTAAGAAGCATGAAGCATAAAGATATGAAGAGAAAAAAAGTATGAGGAAAAGAAATAACTATCTAGAAAAAGAATAATTGGAAACTCAACAACACAAAAAGTTATGTCAGAAAAAGTTTTTATTCTATAATTTATGACACGACTTGAACCAGGGCCTTAACGTAATTGGCAACACAAGTCCAACAGGGACTAGGGATCGCCCTCGTAACCCATCATAACCACCTTACGCATACCTTGATTGGATGAATTTGGAGCATCTAATAAGATAACATATTTAGACATGTAATGAATTTGGGATTAGTCTATTACTAGACCAACCTGACCAAGTTATCCCATCCACCAATCATACTAGCCAAAACAAACCAAAGACTTAAACCGATCCATAACCAAATTAGTTCTACCATTAATAAATATAATCCAAAATGAAATAAGATGGAATAATGATAAAGACGGCTAACCGATGTTAGCCCTAATGCCTATTCCAATACTAAGGCTAACACCACTAACAAAACCGCCCATACCAACCTATAATAGTTCCACAAAGCCTCTAACCAAAAGAATAACAATATTTGATTAGAACATGCCCCTAACTATAGACAAAACCAATATCCGTAAAATACCAAAATTATATAATGATATCTATGAAATGAAATAGAGCTTTTAAAAGGATAAAATCTCACCACTTCAATCCAATAGACAATCCTTTAGTTCGATTGCAAAAAAGAATGAGTAGCATATGGTGTTCGTACATTGCTTGGGGATAAAGCCACCCGAAGATTGTTTAGAAGGTGAACGCTATCATGAACTTAGGATAAGAATAAAATAATGCCATCAATTGAAGCCAAGTAAACTAACCATATACATAAAATAATAAAAACACACACACATATATATAACCATGCAAGGAAAGGGAACCAGGTTTAGAATTCCTTTAAAACCATTAACCTGGGTGTGTGAAGCTAGACCATCCTAGAACTACCTATATGGGTCCAGCATAATCCCCTAAATTGGCCTCGATATGTGTAGCCGCATGAATTCAAGATACCACAAAAGTAGGGGATTCTCGAGTACCATTCGCTCTCCTTGATACATATTTACAGTGTATTTACAGGTTCCCGTGTACCTCATGATTATCATATAAGGTCTCCATGACCAACCCCTCATGTCGGCAAATATGAGTTTCATGTGTTCGTCATTCGGACTTTCACCTTTATGGTTAGCTATGACAGCTCACCATTATTACCCAATTAAAATCATTTTTATCCAACCAACCATTATTCCATTATTATTAACAAAGGATATAAGTAGTGGTATCGTCACACCGACTATAACTTGAAGTATTGTCCTTTGCTAAACCTTAAGTGGCTAAAGGATTCCTATGTTCCCAATGATTATATTATAAAATTAACTTGAAGGAGTCCCATGTACCCTAAAACTGTTCCATTATTATGATAACTTGGGGAATTCAATTCTAAGTGAAACCATGCAATAGTTCAATGAAATTCCAATAGTTTAACCAAAAGTAAACTCATATGCATTTTATCAAACATGTATAAGGCATAGTATTTCCCAATCCAAAACCAAATACCAATTAGCCAGTCCCATTCAACCAAATATGCAACCATTATAGTAATATGAGAATCCATATTTAAAACACAGGAAAACCATAACCAAACATTTATAACCAAATCCCCAAGACATATTTGAAAACCAAAACCATACAATAATTATGCGATGAGAATAATACATAAAACCATCTTTTTGTTGGAACTAAAAATTGGAGAAGATAAAATGCCTAAATTAGGCAGATGATGGAGAGAAATCACCATTAAAAGCCCTAAATTGATCCTCTATATAAAATGTAGGCCTTTCTTTCCACAAGAACCTTAGAGAGAATTAGAGAGTGTTTCAAAGTATATAATAATAGAATAATAGTGTAAATAACCTCCCAAGAGTGATTCATGGGACCTTAATAGGTTAAGTGGGAGGAAAATTCCATATTCCCCCCACTAAAACTGTACAAGATTCTCGTCAGATGGTACGACTTCCCCATACGAGTCGTATCCTCTAATACAAGTTGTACCCATCTCCCGTACCCTAGGCCCCCTCTTTTGACCTAACACTGTCCAACATATGACATAATCAAACCAAGTCGAACATAAGCATATGACCTGTACCCCTGGAAGAATAGAATAAAAAGTGGTTTAAGAACTGCCAACCATACTGGTCCATTGTAGGACTCAAACATGGCTTACGACTCGTGGTTATCCACTCATATTCAGATCTAAGTTAAGTTACCAAGTCCAAAGATTAAGTAAAGGAAAACCCCAAAAAGAACATATTCAAACATACAAATCATACCCACCAAGTCGTACCCATTCCAGTAAGCAATTCAACCCACCAACTAACACTATTTCGCATACGACAACCCATACAAATGTACCCCTTCATACGACTAGTACCGCTTAGTTGTATTTTTTCTAGTAAAAATAAATCCAAAATTTCTTATATGGGTCAAAATCCAGGGTGTTATAGTTTCCCTAACTAAGAACATTCATCCCTAAATGACAGACAAGGTAAGGTAAAAACATGCATGAGTCATTCAATTATCAAATATTTTACTAACCTTTAACTAAGTTAGAAAACAAAGTTGAAAAGATTTATTCTAACCTTTAACTAAGTTAGAACACAAAGAGTATGATAAAGAACACATACCTTTCGCACGAATGTCATGAGCTGAAAACAAGATCGGATAGTTTGACTTTATGTCCTTTTTCACTTCCCAAGTATCCTTTTACACCTTGTGGTTCTACCATAGAACCTTAGACAATGAAATATCCTTGGTCAACAACCGATGAACCTGCTGATCCAATATCTCAATTGGGATTACCTCATAAATAAAGAATTCGAGAAACCCTATCCTTCTAAAAGAACAACCGAACAAGGTTCACTAATGCACTTCCTCATCATAGACACATGAAAACTTGATGAACAGATTTTTAGCTAGAAGGAAACTCCAATTCATATGAGACATTACCAACACGCCATAAAATCATGTAAGGATCGACAAACCGTGGATTGTGCTTCCACTTCTTGCCAAACCGCATTACTCCCTTCATAAGAGATACCTTGAGGAACACCCTATATCCAACCTCAAACTCCAAGTCTCTACTCCTTACATCTGTATAGGTCTTTTTGGCAACTTTAGGAAGCCCTAAGCCTATCTCAAAATACCTTCATTTTTTCCATATCCTGATAAGCCATGTCCAGGCCAACCATATCTGCCTCACTAAGTTCACACCACCAATTAGGAGATCTGCACCTCTACCATACAATGCCTCAAAAAGGTCTATCCAACTGCTAAAATGATAGCAATTATTGTACGAAAACTCTATAAAAGAGAGATGCTAAACCCAATGTTGGATTTGTTCTTTCTAATTGCCCATCTATCTGGGGGTGGAAAATAGTACTCAAACTAATCTTAGTCCCCAATTCTTTCAAAAAATACTACTAGAACTTAGATAAAGAATGTGTACCATGATTAAAGATAATCAGAATAGGTTATCCAAGCATCTTCACAATCTCCTGAAGATACAACTTTGCATAATCCTTCGCTGAAAAGGTAGTCCCCAATGGTAAAAAATGAGCAAACTACGTCATCCTATCCACAATGAACCAAATCAAATCAAATTGGTTCAATGACCTAGGAAGACCAATAAAAAATAAATAATAATCAAATCCCATTTCTATTTGGCCAAATCAATTTCTTAATAAAATCCTTTGGGCCAAATGTGCTCAACTTTAACTTATTGACACACCAAACATTTGGCCACAAAATTAGCCATATGCTTTTTTATACCATTCCATAAATATATCTCTTTAAGATCATGATACAGCGTTATCATGCCAAGATTTACAACACAACATGATTCATGCGCCTAAACTGAAATCCTTTGTCGCAAACCATCGACATCACAAACAGAAAACCTTTTATGGTACCATGAAGTACCAGTACCATTATTCTCAAATACCATACCTTTTGCCCACCTATATCACTTTTGATTTTCCAAAAGATAGGATCCAACACTTGCTTCGCCTTAATCTCTTCACCAACAAATGACCAAACTCCTTCTTGCACCACACCCCCATTCTTATAGACCAATAGGAAAACTCCAAGATCAGCCAAGCAGTGAATATCCTACACAAATTCCCACTTTTTTTTCCATATTAGCCAAACTTCCCATGGACAACCCACTAAGTGTATCAGCAACCATGTTAGCTTTACATGGGTGGTAATGATGAATCATATCATAGTCCTCCAAAAGGTCAAGCCGTATCCTCTGCCTAAAATTAAGCTCCTTTTGAGTGGACACATACTCTAGATTCTTATGGTCAGAAAAAATGTCCATGTGAAGACCATACAAGTAATGTCCCTAGATTTTTAAAACAAAGACCACCACCAATGGCTCTAAATCATGTCTAGGATAGTTCTTCTCATGCACCTTAAACTACCTGGAAATATAGGCAATAAACTTACAATGTTGCATCAGGACATAACCAAGTCCCATCTAGGATGCTTTACAATGAACCACAAACCATTCCATTTCTTATGGAAAGGTAAAAAGTAGAGTAAAAGTTAGCTTATCCTTCAGCTTCATGAAGCTCCCCTCACAACCCTTCCCAAGTATTCGATATAGAAAACTTGACCTTCATCTGAGTTTACTTAGTAAATAGGACCGCTATCATTGAAAATCTTTCCACGAACTACCTTTAATACCAAGCCAAACACAAAAAACTCTAAATGTTGGTTGGAGTCATAGGAATAGGGCACCTCTTAACCACCACAACCTTTTGTAGATCTACCATGATCCCCATACTAAAAATAATATCACCCATCAGAGTTATAGCGTTTAATTAGAACTCATATTTAGATAACTTGGAATGCAACTTCTACTTCTTTAAGGTATACAACATCACACTATAACTACCTACAAGTATTACCCAGAATGATACATGGTGCTCATGACCCTAAAGGACCACAAGCTAACCCATGATTGATATCTGTACTTGAACACTACATAATATACTATATAGATTGGAATAAAGGCTGGAGGACATAAGATTAAAAATTGATAATACATAATATCTAATAGTACGGTATGTCAATACAAAAACATACAATAAAATAAACTATCTAAACATACTATAGTCTAAAAATTCTATAAACTGTCTGAATAAAGAGTTAATGGGACATGTCCCCAACTAACTCCAACTACAGAAATAAACTATGAAAAGAGATAAATATTAATTATCATATCCTCGAAAGATGAGGACTCACTGCTGATTCTGACTGCTAAGACTGGAATGCTAATGATGATCTGTAGCTCGTGCTTCTGAACCTATGGTATAGAATAAAACACCATAGCCTAAATATGCCAATATGATTGAATATAATGGTATGCATATTAGGTAGGCTGAATGCAAATGGTCAAATGCATGAACAAAATTAACTGATTGTATAACATGAAGCTGAGAATACATACATAAATAAGTGATTGTAACTAAATTCATGAAAACATGATTACTGAGTCTAAATATTGATAATATGAAATAGTGATAGCTGATATTAAGCAACTGTATCTAACAGTTTCGGTTCTGATGGAACTAGTTGAATTCGACAATATTCTGAGTTGACTTTATCTGGCTGTCCTAAAATCTAAAGAACTATACTTTAGCTTGACAAACCCTTCTATGACAGTCCTAAAATCTGAAGAACTATCTATGGGAGGTATTCATCTAATCAATATGCCCCAAATAATGCAATATAGCTTAGCTAAGGTCAAATCTGTAACCCAATTAGAAGGGTGTCAGTAACACACCACTGGTAAGGATAAGCTGTGAGTAACCTTCATCTGGCAAGTACTCTAATGAGAATGATGGGACCCTCATCTGACAGGTTAATCCACCTCATCAACCCTCAACTTACATCTTTGATGTCTTAACCTATTTTGGATATGTAGTTCTAGAATGCAAGGATTGCTTCTAAGAATCGCATCCTCTAATGCAAGGTGAGTTCCCATCTTTTGGTTTACTTGGTGCTTAATGCTGCTCCCATCAGAATAGATACTAAACATGATTAATTAAACTAAACTGGTCTGAATTTCCTTGGGTTCTGTGACTGAGCAAATACTATGGACATTACTGAATTACTGAGATTATTTGGATTACTGAGTTTACTTAATTTCATGAGTCACATAACTGACTGAGTTCTACAGATCATGTCTTGATTAAGAGTATCTTGAAAACATGATACTGGCTCTAGGCACAAAGCTAAATTTTGAGGTACAAGTACCCCCATGACTCAATAGAAGGAAACTAACAAGGCATTACATTCTTGAATACATGATCAACATCAACAATCCATAATTAAATGAGTTGGAGATTTCATGAAGTACATGGTTATCATAATCTTGTACATGGTAGGAATGAATTTCAATATATCTTAATTTCATCAGCTAGTCCTATGATCACGCTATCAAATATTCATAATGCATAACAATATCATAGAAATCCTTTTGTTCAGTAGGATAAATCATGCATTTGTCATTTGGATCATAATTGAGCTATAATGCATAATTTTTATCTTCTTAAGAATTTTATTAAACACCTTGCATGCACAAATTAAGGAATAGGAAAAATCATCAAATTATCTCTTGAAGACTCCATGAATCAACTACACTTATAAATTTCAAGCCATACATTAACATGGTTTCATGAACAATACATAAAGTTTCCAACTTGGGAATTATACAATAAGATAAAAATGGTTATAAATAACCCATAACATGAACTTCACAATTTAATATTTAAAGTGGATTCTTGGGCTTCATGGATCAAAGGAATCCATGAATTAATAGTATGCATACCTTAGAATTAAAACCATGAAAGTTCTTGGAGTTCTTGGATGGATTTCTTGAGATTGACCGTTATTCTCAAGAGATAGGGTTTTCTAAGTTTGAGAGAGAATGCCTCAAATTTTCGGGGAAGAATTGAATAAAAAGTTTCTAAGGGAGTTTTAGGGCTTAAATCCCACATCAGGGTGGAATAAAATCATGCAAAAAACCCATTTAACCCTCAACGCGTCTTTTAAATTTTTGTGAAAATTTCTTTATCTGGACACCTAGCGCAACCCGGTGTTATCGTGTTGTTTGTCTGGAAAGTGACATCTATAAAATTGTAAGATGGCACGGCGCGGTAAAATCACAATGCCATCTTGGAAGCAACCTAGAATCTCACTGCGATATGGTCGTATCATGTTGGAACGCTGGAAAAGGACAATTCTGAAAATGAGCCTTGGTGCGATACGCCAGTGTCGCGGAGGCTCACTAGATTTTGACGATTGCCATTTCAGCTGTTTCCGTGATGCGCTGATGGCTCAGGTGATACCCTAACTTATTAAAAAGGCTCTAACTCTTCGCCCGGGTGTCATATTTGGGTTAATTTTGTATTGATTGAAAGATTAGTTAGTCTCCCATATGATATAAAGTGAAAATCTTGAAAATACCACATATGTAAAAGTGTATTAATCCTTAAAACAAGACTTTAACATTTTTAGGATAAATTTTAGCTAGGTAGAAGTACGGGGTATTACACACACAGTGATGATTGGCATGAGCCACCTCACTCTTAGAATATGCCAAAATGTAATCAATAAACATAATGACCCAAGAAATCTAAAAACAACATGAAAACCTCATCATCAAATCCATAAATTCCACAGGGCCATTGGTCAAACCAAAGGATATAACAAAGAACTCAAAGTGACCATATCGAGTATGAAAAGCTGTCTTCGGGATATCCACCTCCCTAATCTAAAGTTGAGGTTAGCTAGATCAAAGATATATTTTAGAAAATAACTTATTACCTTGCAACTGATTAAACAAGTCATCAATCCTTAGAAGATGATACTTGTTCATAATAGTTACCTTATTCAACTCTCGTTATTCAATGCATATCCAAATGGATCTATCCTTCTTACACATGAACGAAACTGGTGCTCCCCATGGGGATACCCTAGGATGAATAAAACCCCTATTGAGAAAATACTTAAGTTTCTCCTTGAGTTTCCTCAACTCTATTGGAGCCATTGTAGAAAGAGGAATAGATATTGGATGAGTGTCCGAAAATAAATCAATACCAATCTTAATCTCCCTATATGGAGGAGCACCAGGAAGATCATCTGAAAAGACCTCAGGAAACTTATTATCCACTGTATTCGAATATAAAAAAAGACCCTCGGAGTTAGAATCTTTGTCCCGAAGCAAATGGTAGAGATACCCTGTTGAGATTAATCTCTGAGTTCTAATTTATGAAATAAACCATCCCCTAGGAGTAAAGGAACCACCCTCCGACTCTATAACCGGTTCTATAGGGAACTTAAAGAGAACCTTATGAGATCAATAATATAAGTACTCCTAAAAAAGTGTATTAAATTCATTCCTAGAATGACATCAAAATGCACCATATCCAATTCGAACAAGTTGGCAAAGGTCTCCATACTACCAACATATACCACATGACCTATAGACTCTTTTGAGAACTAACTAAGTCACCTACTGGGTACAATTAAAAAAATATCAATAATAACCTTGACATCAAAACCAAAATACTCAGTCATAAAGTGTTGCATAAGAAATAATGGACCCCAGATCAAACAAACAATTCGCGTCATGAGAAAAAAGTTATAATATACCAATCATTATATCAGGTGGTGCCTCAAACTTTTGTTGATATGCCAAAGTATACAACCTATTCCTTTATGTGCTAGTACTAGAAGCAAGAGTAGACGCTGAAGAAGCACCAGTAGGTATAGGAGAAGAAGTGAAGCAACCAGATCTTTGACCTCTCCTAAAGCACACTTACCAGTAATACAATTTCTTGGTATATTGCATGGCCATATTTAAAGCACCTATCCCTCATTTATTCACAAAATACCCAATAAAGATGACTATAAACATGGTAAAGAGGGCATTAAGAAGACGACTGAGCCCCACTCTCCTAAGATTAGGCACCATATGCCTAGAAATTATCGCAACCCTAGTGAAGCCTATTACCAGACTGCTTTGGGAAGGAGCACTAGCTGTGGAGCAGGAACTATAACTCCCCTACTTTGTTTTAGACATTTACCACCATCTCGACCACCTTCTTGCTAAGAACCACCCTACTCAGAGAACCTAGTCTTCTTACCCTACCTTTATCCCAACTCTGCTTACTTTTTTATTTTCTCTACTATCTGCGGCATAGAAACAACCAACCTTAAAATATCTGTATCATTAATCAGCAAAGCATTATTGCATTCAAGGAACAAATCACGAGACAACCCATAAGTAAAATTTCTCATCCTATCCCTTATATTATATGCCAATCTTAGGGCATACCTAGACAACTAGTGTAATTTTAATCTGTATTCCTTGATAGATATTTTTCCTTACTGAATATTCACAAATTCCTCCATCTTTACTTTTCTAACCTCTTGAGGAAAGAATTAATCTAAGGTGGTATTATAAAAGGCCTCCCATAAAGACGAACCCTCCATATCACACCTATTCGTATCCCACTCCTCTTACTATTTGTATGTAATATCCTTGAGCCAATAAGCTGGAAAATTCACTTCTTCAATAATTATGGCCTGCATCAAGTTAAAAATTTTCTCCATCTTACCCAAGAATCCCTGAGGATCCTCCTCCACTTTCATACAAGTAAAAGTAGGAGGACTCAACCTCATAAACTGGCCAAACATTGTGTCCTCCAAAGATGGAATACTAAATGCACCCCGCTCTGCTTGAGCAATAACAAACTGAGCAATTATGTGAATTGACTAAAAAAATTGCTAATTTGTAACATTTCCCTGAGGAATATGTCGAGTATTGGAAGGAATCATTAGAATTCCAGTACAATCAGGGATGGGAACCCTGGAAGGAGTGTGGAGTACAAATATAGGGAGTACCACCTCCACATCATCCGCATATGGGACAAAAAACTTTCCTTGCATTCTAGATTATCGAGGCATGATCTTAAGTGAGAATAAATAGGGATGAGAGAATATTCCAAAACTTTGACTGCAAGGTTTAAAATAGTATACCAAGAAACAATAACATTTCTAAATGCTTTATAGCCTCTCTCTTATGAGTGTGGCATGCTACATATCCATAAAAGAGAATTCACTATACACGGCTTTGTGGACTCTCAATTTTTCATAAACATAAAGATCTGATAGCAACATGACACGACCAGAACCAGGACTTTATTGTAATAGGCATCCCAAGTCCATTAAGGATTGGGGACCGCACCCAACCGAAACCAACCACCATATGCATATATTTATTAGCTTAATTTTAAGCATATAACAAGATATTGTATTTGGATATGCCTGACCAAGTAATCCCATCCATGAACAGTACCAACCAAATAAAACCAAAGTTATAAATAGATCCATAACAAAATAGTTCTACTATAAATAAATATAATAAAAAATGAAAGAGGATGGAACAATCATTAAGACAATCAACCAATGTTATTCCCAATTTCTATATTAATACTAAGGATGAAACCATTACCGACACTGCCCATGCCAACCCATAGTAGTTCCACAAATCTTATAACAAAAAGTATAAAAACATCTAATTAGGACATGCCGCAACTATAGAAAAAACCAATAGCTGTAAAATAACCAAAGTATATAAAAATATCTATGTCATAAAATAGAGTCTTTTGTAAGATGAAAGATTACCACTTCAATCTAATAGTTAATCCTAATGTCCTATTACTAAGAACGAAAAGTAGCACGACTAGTTCCAGCATCTTGCAGGTATACAATGAAAACTGGTTAATAGGTGAACTCTAGTATAAACTCAAGATAAGGATAAAATAATGCCATCCAGTAAAATCAATCAAACTAACAATATTCTTACAAACTGTACACATATATATATATATATTATATATATACAATGTAATAAAAGATTCCTATGTACCTCATCAATATCATATATATTCTTCATGACCAACCTTTTTTATCAACAAATATGAGTTTCCAGTGTTTTTTCTTTGGACATCCAACTTCATAGTTAGCTATCATACTCTACCATTATTGCCCAATTAAAACCATTACCATCCAACTAACCATTATTCCATTATTATTTACCAAGGCTATAAGTAATGATATCACCATACCGACTATAACTTGCAAGTATTGTCCTTATCTAATCCTTAAGATATTAAGGGATTCTTATGTACCAAAATAATACATTTTTAAGTTAACTTAGGGAGTCACATGTACCATACAAGTGTTCCACTATTATGATTACTTGGAGGGTTCCATTGTACCCCACAAGGATGTTCAATTAAGACATAACCATTACTACTAAGACCTTAACATTTAACCATTCAAAACCATTTGTAACATTTGAGGTTCCATTACCAAGTTAAATCATGCAACATTTCAATTAAAGTCTAATTCACCCAAAAGCATACTTATAGGAATTTTATCAAACATCTTGGGGGCATAGTGTTTCCAAAGCCAAAACCAAATACCAATTAATCATTCCCACGCAAACAAATATACAACCATTATAAACACATCTAAATCCATAATTAAAATATGCGAAAACCATAACCAAGCATTTACAATCAAATTCCAAAACATATTTGAAAAACAAAACCTTACAACAATTATTCCGTTAGAACAATTCATAAAACCAAGCCTTTGGTTGGAACTAATAATAAGGAAAGAGAACATTCCTTAAATTTAAAGTATGATGGAGAAAAATCACCAGTACAAGCCCCAAAGTGATCCTCTAGATGAAATCGTAGCCTTGCTTTACTAAAGAACCTTAGAGAGAATTAGACAGTGTTTCTATGTGTTTAAGAATAGAATAATAGAGTAAATAAACTCCCAATTGTTATTTAAGTAATCGAGCCTTGATAGGTTAAGTAGGGAAATTTCCATATTACCCTGACTTAAACTGTACAAGATTTTCATTAGAGGATATGACTTCCCCATACCAGTCATATCCTCCGATACGAGTGGTACCCATTACTTGTACCCTCGTCTCCCCATTGGACCCAACACTCTCCAATATATGACTTAAGATTGATTAGAATAATATTTATAAACTAAGAAAACTGAGATCACATAGTGAACATTCATTACTAAAAACATGATTACATGACTGAGTCTGAAACATGATACATGAACTAAATTGATTTCATAAATAAATGCAATGACATGAAAATGTTTATATAGCTAGAAATAAGATTGTAAAAGAGACTATCTAAGGAAAACAATTACCTTAAGCTGAGTTCTAGTTTGTTGAGAAAAGATGAGGGTACTTGGTAGGCATATTTATTTTTTCTCCCCAAGCATCTCCCTCAACAGACTAGTTCTGCAAAGGGACTTTGACCAATGGAACTTCTTTGTTCCTTTGTCTATGAATCTCACGTTAAAGGGTCTCAATTAGGATTTCTTCATAAGAAAGTTTGTCTTAAACATCTGTGCTTTTTAAAGGAACTACAACTAATAGATCACCAATATACTTTTTTAACAGGGAAATGTGAAACATCAAATGCACTCGTGCCGAATCTTGAGGCAACTCTACCTCCTAAGAAACCTTCCCTTTATTGACAAATCTTTTCACTCCCTTCATAGGTGAGACTTTTAGATATACCAAATCACTAATTTCAAACTTAAAATCTTTTCTCCCGATATCTGCATAGAATTTCTAATAGCTTTGGGTAGTATTAAGGTTCTCCCTAATTAACTAAACATTGTCCATCATATCAAACACTAAATCTGGCCCAGCCAAAGAAGAATCACCTACCTCTAACCAACTTATAGGAGATCTATATATCCTCCTATAGAGAGTCTCAAGTGGAGCCATCTAAATACTAGAGTGATAACTGTTATTACAAAAAAACTCGATCAAAGTTAATTGATCATCCCAATGTAAGTCCCTCCAAAGTTTCCTCATCATTAAAGATTTCAAAAATGAGTCAGAAGAAGCTTTATACTTAGAATTTTAGATATGTGTTCAACACTTAGTTTATTTTTGAGCCTTCAAATATTGATGAATTATTTCACAACCTTCCCGACCTTCGTTTCTTGAAATTTTTGTTGCGTTGAGGTGGGGAAAGTCAAGAGTACATATTGGGCGAGTTTTGGAATTTTTGGACCTCCTTTAGGGCGCGTTTGCAATTTAAAATAGTGCCATTATCCGATTTGTGTGCGTCGCATGTCCCATCTCAACCCTGGTACCATGCGATGGAGCATGCGACACATGCTCCAGTACGATAGGATAGAGCATACTATGCATGCTCTGCTGCTCGTACTTGTGAATTTCAGTATTTTAACCAATATTATTAACGGTAAATATGGTATTTTCCACACCCTTTTTCCCCTTAAACATGAAATCAAAGCCCAAAAACACCGTTCTATTGACATTTTCATCAAATTATCTCAATTCTTATTAGGTTTTCAAACTGAAGATCAAAATATCTTGAGATTCAAAGTGTTTTCTATTTTTTTCCATAGTCAAATTCCCCGTTGTGAGGGCTACAAGAGGCACCCAACAATTTTCCAAATAGCACTTCTAGGTTAAGAGTTCATCCAAAGCATTAAGTTTAAGGTATGTAGGGTTTGACCAAATATACCCTTTAGTTCTTGTGAGCAAAGTTTTGGTTTTCTTAAAGATTTTAATATTTTCAAGATGAAATATATCTAAATTGCTATATATCAAATATAAGAGATTATGCATTGTTTCAAGTCATGAATTATATGATATCTCACCTATTTTATGATTTGAATTGAGAATTAATGTCACGGATTTAATATTCTTTCAATGATTGATGTTTTGAATACTCTTAAGATTGAAGTCATGAATTACCCTTGATTTTGAATTTAGATTTCTTGAATATGTATGCATGCTTTAAGGTCCAAGAATGAATTTTGACATTTTCCATAGTATTTCAATAATAGTATTGATATCTCTATATCATTGAATTTTTTAAGCTTGTTAAATATATTGTATCATAGTTTAAAGAAAAGAGTTGATTTTGATCCTAACCTAAGAAAGGAATCCACACAATGTTGTTAAGTTAAAGGATGGCATAATTGGCCCTATTAAATATTGTTGAAATGTTTAAGGTTGATTTTCTTGCAAATTCTGAGCTAAGTTAGGGAATAGTATTAAGCTTCGAGTTGGTCTTGATTCCAAGGTCTCATGCCCCAAAAATATTTGCCCTCATAAATTTTTGATTCACCCCAATTGGGTTAAGCAATTGATCACTAC
The DNA here is from genome assembly GCA_030864225.1 of Capsicum baccatum var. pendulum. Taxonomy (NCBI): domain Eukaryota; kingdom Viridiplantae; phylum Streptophyta; class Magnoliopsida; order Solanales; family Solanaceae; genus Capsicum; species Capsicum baccatum. Next base: position 256,376,902 of record CM061560.1, on the reverse strand, counting down.
AAATTAAAGTTTCTACTTCAATGGAAAGGATAGAACAACTCTTCCCAACATGGGAAATATGTTGGACTCCATGTAGCTCACATGGTTTATGTCGGTTAGAAGAATCTCCAAAGTTTTCATGCATCCCAAGTCTTAATGTTTTCTTCAAGTCATAAGTCTTTGAGTTTTAAAGGAGTTTTATTCTTCTTAATATACAAGTATGAGTTTGACAGCATATGTCTTGTGAAAAACTATGACCCTAAGACCTCTAAATTTTCCATGATTAAAGTGTACATCCTGAAAGGTGATGTTCTAAGATCTCATCTTGTTTACAAGTTTCCAAGCAAGGAAAAAGTATATATTTAGAATAAAGTGTAATGACTTAAGTGATTTGTATTTATGCTTTCTTATTTATGATTTATGAGAGTTTTGTTCAAGTTAGGTGGCTCATTTAAAATTGCATGCATGTTTTTCTATAGTGAATGATGATATTGGTTATGTAATTGCATACACCCCCATATACTTAGTACGTTCTCATAGTACTGATCATATACTCGCCTGTGTGCTATATTTACTCATAATGTAGGTTCAGGTGTTCAGTCCCAGTTATGTCAGTGATCCCGAGCACCTTTATCTATATTTCTAGTGGTGAGTCCTCATGGTTTGAGGACCTCCTTTTAGACATTTTAGTATTTTTAGTTGATGTTTTATGTTTCTTCAATTGAATACAAGTTAGTTGGGGGTCTATCCCAATATCTTTCTAGTTTAATTGAGTAGTAGAGGCTTTGTCAGACTAGTTTACCAAATTATTAGTATGTTGACATTTTCAATATGGTGTCCATTTAGACCAAGTATTTCCCTGTCTTATGTTTATGATATAATAGTACCAGTGATTTCTTTATAGACCATTAAGAAATCTTTAATTGTAGTAGCAGGCACAAAGGGTTAGCTTCGGGCTACTTGTAGCCTTAAGCACTATGTGACGTCTCAGGACTAGATTTTAGGGATTTAGAAATTTAGTATAAGAGCCTAGGGTTTAAGGAGTCCTAGGGTGTTTGCCAAGCTGCGTTAAGTATATTCTAGATCATTGGTGTGTTGTATGCCACATCTATGACCAAAAGGCTACAATATATTTTAGGGAAAAGTCATCTCTTTCTTTTAGAGTCTATCATGCTCAAAGTTGTCTTTCTCTCTGCTATTAATTCATGGTCTCTCTTATGATAGTGAAAATTCCTCTTCAACGATCCCACAGAAATAATAATGAGTAGCCCCTACCTATTGATCCCTTGAATGAGACTGTGTCTTATGCTGAGTTTCGCGCGGCCTTGTTGTTATTAGCCCAGGTAGTCACTGCAATTATTTAGGCCAAAAACCAAGTTTTAGCTCTACAACAGTAGAGAGGTAACTTAGCTGCTACCAAGATTTGGGATTTCATTAGGATGAATCCACAAGAGTTTTATGGGTCTAAGTCACGTGAGGACCCACAGTTATATCTTAAGAAGGTAAGAAAGATCACCCAAGTAAGGCATATTTCTGAGGAAAAAAGTATGGAGCTGGCATCTTAAGGTTGAAAGACATTGCTTATGATTAGGTTGTATCATGGAAAAAGAGTAGAGGGGATGATGACACCCCTATGATGTGGCAGGTATTTCAAGATGCATTCTTGGATAAGTTCTTTCCATTTGAGATAAGAGAGAAGAAAATAGAGGATTTTATTAACTCGATACATGGCTCCATGACTATTAAGGAGTACTGTTTGAAGTTGAACAAGCTAGCCAAATATGCTCCAGAATTGATTATTGACACCCATACTAGTATGAGCAAGTTTGTGACAGGTGTGTCTGGTTTTGTGTAGAAAAATTAAAAGACTACTATGCTAAATAGGTATATGGACTTGGCTAGATTAATGATACATGCACAGTAGATTGATGCAGATAACATGAGGAAAAGAGATAGAGTAAGGGGTAATAAGAGAGATATATTCAAGCATTAGTAGTATGGTAAGACTAGGTCCTATAGGGAAAACCGCCCTTAGTTTCAGAGCCGTTTATCTATGCCTGCACCTTTGTCAACTAGCGCCCCAGTTCCTAGAGGCAAGAAAGAGTAGGGAATCAGGCCTGCTATGTCTAGGTCTCAGCGGATCGTGAGTAAAAGACCCACTTACCCTCGTTGTGCTAAGTATGGCAGAACCCAACCAGGTGAGTGTTTAGCAAAGTAGCATGGTTCTTTTGGCTGTGAAAAAATGGGCCACAGACTTAGGGATTGCCCATCTGCCAAGCAGGGGAACAGAGATACCCGACCATAGACATACGCCACCAGTACACCAACTCCCGTTACCTGTTCAGCTCCTTATCAGGGAGCTTTATCTAGTACTGTTGGTGGTCAGTGCCAGAACAAATTCTATACCCTACCTTTCTGTCATGAGTAGGAGAATACTCTCGATGTTGTTACTAGTATGTTGTGTGTATTTTACTTTTATGTTTATGTATTTTTGGACCCTGGGTTAAAATTTTCTTATGTGACCCCAACTGTTGCTGTGAACTTTAAAATGGATCCCGAAAGGATTCCTGAGCCTTTCCTAGTTTCTACTCTAGTAGTGGAGTCAGTTGTTGCTAAGTAGATGTATAAAATAGTCCTATTACTATTTTTCATAGAGTCATACTCACTAATCTGATAGAGTTGGAAATGGTTGATTATGATGTTATTCTGGGTATGGATTGGATTCACTCTTTTTATGCATCTATAGACTGCCGTACAATTATAGTCAAGTTTTAGTTTCCTGATGACCTATTTTTTGAGTGGCCGAGTATTTCACTATCTCCCAAGAGTCATTTTATCTCATATCTAAAAGCCAAAAAGCTTATATCCAAAGGTTACATCTATCACTTGTTAGAGTTAAAGACATTAAGTTTGAGGCTCTAACTATGCAGTCAGTCAACATTGTTAATGAGTTCCCTGATGTTTTTCTAGAAGATCTCCCAGGAGTACCTTTCGATAGAGATATAGAATTTGGGATTGACCTTCTTACTTAAACATAGCCTATTACCATTCCTCCCTATCATATGGAATCTGCAAAGCTTAAGGATTTGAAAAAACAACTCAAAGATCTTCTAGATAAAGGCTTCATAAGGTGTAGTGTCTCTTTTTGGGGTGCACCAGTTCTATTCATGTGGAAAAAAATGGTTCTTTGTGTATGTGCATTGACTATCATTAGCTTAATAAGGTCATAGTTAAGAACAAGTACCCCCTTCCTAGAATTTATGATATATTTGACTAACTCCAAGGTGCAAGTTATTTCATAAAGATAGACCTTATATCAAACTATCACCAATTTAAAGTGAGGGAGTATGACATCTTGAAGATAGCCTTCCAAAACTCTTATAGTCATTTTGTGGTTTTTTGTAATGTCCTTTGGGAAAACTAATGCTCCAGTGGCTTTCATGGACCTCATGAATCAAGTGTTCAAACAGTATAGAGACATGTTTATCATTGTATTAATAGATGAAATCTTTGTGTATTCCCGAAGTGAGGGTGACCATGCGGATCACCTTAGAATTATCTGACAAACCCTTAGAGATCATCAGTTATTTGCCAAATTCAACAAGTGTAATTTTTGGATAAGGTTGTATCTTTTGTGGGTCATATTATTTCAGTGGAAACAATTAGAGTTGATACCCTAAATATAGAAGCTATAAGAAATTGTCCTAGTCCTATCTTTCCATCTGACATTAGGAGTTTCTTGGGTCTAACTGGATATTACCGCCATTTTATTGAAGGTTTCCTCTTCTATTGCATCTCTAATGACTCATTTGACCTAAAATAAAGTTAAGTTCCTTTAGTTAGATTCCTATGAGAAGAGTTTTCAGGAGTTGAAGACTCAACTTACTTCAGCCCCTGTGTTAACCTTGCCTGATGGTACAGATAGTTTTGTGGTATATTGTGATGCCTCTAAAGCTAGGTTGGGTTGTGTGTTGATTTAGAGAGGTAAGGTTATAGATTATTCCTTTATACAGTTGAAACCTCAAGAGAAGAATTATCCAACCCATGATCTTGAGTTAGCTGCTATAGTGTTTGCCTTTAAAATTTGAAGACATTATTTGTATGGTGCGTATGTCAATGTTTTTACTGATCACAAAAGCCTTCAGTATGTATTGGCTCATAGAGAGTTCAATATTAGACCTAGTAGGTGGTTAGAGTTTCTAAAACAATACGATATGAGTGTGTTCTATAATACGAGCATGGCCAATATAACGACAAACACCCTTAGTAGGTTGTCTACTGGTAGTATTTTGCATGGGGAGAAGGGTAAGAAGGAGTTACCTCATGATGTGCATTGTTTGTCTAGATTCGGTGTTAGGTTGCTTGATTCCACTGAAGGGAGTATGTTAGGGCAGAGTAGTTCTAAATCCGTCTTAGTTTTGAAAGTTAAGGAGAAGCAAGACTTTGATTCTAATTTGGTCAGACTGAAGGAGTTAATCAAGGACCAAAAATGAAAGGTTTTCTCCCAAGGGGGAGATGGTGTGTTAAGTTAGAAAGGTAGATTTTCTATTCCTAATGTTGATGATCTGAGTCAGAGAAATATGGCTGAAGTGCATGGCGCGAGATATTCCATTCATCCTGGTGCTGCCAAGATATACTGCAACTTGGGAGAAATATATTAGTTGAGTGGTATGAAGAAGCCTATAGCAGTGTTTATAGAAAAATTTGCAATATGCCAACAGGTTAAGGTAGAGAACCAAAGACCTGGAGATGTGATGCAAGAGTTTTGTATGCCCACTTAGGAGTGGGGAGAGGTGAATATGGATTTTGTGACTTATTTACCTTTTTCCTGGCGTTATTAAGATTCTATTTGGGTTTTTTTAGATAGGCTGACTAAGTAAGTACATTTCTTGCCTATGCATACGTCTTATACTGTAGAGGATTATGCCAGGCTATATATTTGGGAGTTAGTTAGGTTGCATGGAGTTCCTTTATCTATTAGGTTGCATGGAGATCCTTTGTCTATCATTTCGGATAGGGGTACTCAGTTTACTTCGCATTTTTAGAGACCCTTTTAGAGCGGTCTTGGTACCCAAGTTCATTTTAGTTCCACTTTCTATTATCACACTAATTGTCGGGCTGAGAGGACCATCCAAACATTAGAGGATATATTGAGGGCATGTTCTCTATATTTCAAAGGTAGTTGGGATGAGCATTTCCCACTGATTGAGTTTACATATAACAATAGTTATCACTCTAACATCCAGAAGGTACAATATGAGGCTTTGTATGGTAGAAGATATAGATCAACCATTGGTTGGTTCAAAGTGGGTAAAGTTACTTTGATTGGACCTAGTGCAGTATTCGAGGCTATGAAGAAGATCAAGTTGATTAGAAAGAGGTTGAAGATAGATCAAAGTTGTTAGAAGTCTCATGCTGATTTGAGAAGAAGATACCTTGAGTTTGAAGTTAATGATTTAGTATATCTAAAAATTTTGCCCATGAAAGGAGTGAAAAGGTTTGGGAAAAAGGGGAAGCTCAGTCCTCGGCATATTGGCCCTTATAGGATCCTAAGTCGTGTTGGGAGAGTAGCCTATAAAGTAGAGTTGCCTACAAAACTGTCAGCTGTTCATCCTATCTTTTATGTTTCCATGCTTAGAAAGCACATTGGTGATTCTGTGATAATATATCCTTTAGAGAGCGTTGATATTTCGACTAGTCTTTTGTTTGAAGAGGTTTTGATTGAGATTCTATATCATCAAGTCCATAGACTAAGGAACAAAGAGGTTCCGTTGGTTAATGTTTTGTGGCTGAACCAGTCATTTGGAGGAGCTACTTGATAAGAATAAGCAAACATGCGAGCCAAGTACCTACACCTCTTCTCCGGAAGTTCAGATTATGCTGAAGGTACCATTCTTTCTTAATTCATCCCTTTTCTAATCAAAGTTGTTGCTATACAATCATTCTTATTATAAGCTTGGGCATTCTCAGAATTATTCAAGAGTCTTAAATAATATGAAACCAGTTTAGCAAGTTGTTTCAGCAATGCATACTTAGTTTCCTCCATTCTTCTCGCATAACTAGGGAAAAGAGAGTCACAAGAAGTTTTACACTTAGAAGTTAAGCTAATTGTTCAAAACTTTGATTATTTTTGATCCTTTAAACTTTTATGAGTTATTTTACGACCTTCCAGACCTCCATTTCTTTGAAATTTTTGTTGTGTTTAGGTGGGGCAAGTCAAGAGTGCATATTGGGTGAGTTTCAAAATTTTTGAACCTCGTTTAGGGTGCATTTGGATTTCAAAACAGTGGCATAATGTCATTTGCATGCGTCCTATGATCCATCTCAACCCTGGTACCATTCTATGGAGCATGCGACGCATGATCCAGTCCGACGGGATAGAGCCTGTGATGCATTCTCTGCTGCTCACACTTGAGAATTTCAGCATTTTGACCCGTCTCATTAAGGGTAAATGTGGTATTTTCCTCACCTTTTTTCCTATTAAACACAAAATCAAATCTCCAAAACACCATTCTATGGACATTTTCATCAAATTATCTCAAGAAATCTTATTAGGGTTTCAACCTAAAGATCAAAATATCTTTAGATTCAACAGTGAGTTTTCCGTAATTTTTCCATATTCAGATTCCCCGTTGTGAGGGCTACAAGAAGTACCCAACAATTTCATGAATGGAACTCCGAGGTTATAAATTCATCCAAAGCTTTAAGTTTAAGGTATGTGGGGTTTGAAAAAGAACACCCTTTCGTTCTTGTGCCCAAAGTGTTGGTTTTCTTACAGATTTTAATATTTTTAAAGATGAATTATGCCTAAATTGCTATATTTCAAGTATATGAGATTATGGATTTGTTCAAGTCATGAATTATATGATATCTTACCTATTTTATGATTGAATTTAGAATTAATGTCACTGATTGCATATTCCTTCAATTATTGATGTTTTGAATACTCTTAAGGTTGAATTCATGAATTACCCTCAATTTTGAATTGAGATTTCTTGAATATGTATGCATGCTTTACTATCAAAGAATGAATTTTGACATATTCCATATTATTTCAAGAATGATATTGATATCTCTATATCATTAAAGTTTTGAAGCTTGTTAAGGATATTCTATCAAAGTTTAAAGAAAAGAGTTGAATTTGATCCTATACTAAGAAAGAAATCCACCCTATGTTGTTAAGTTAGAGGGTGGAATAATTGGCCCCATTACCTTTTGTAAACTGTTTAAGGTGGATTTTCTTAAAAAATTTGAGCTAAGTCAGGGAGTAGTATTTAGCATCAAGTTGGGCTTGATTCCAAGGTATCATGCCCCAGAACGATGTGCCCCCATAGGTTTCTAATTCACCTCAAGTGGGTTAAGCTAGTGATCACTACAAAGTAAAGGTACTGCTCTGATGGAAAGGATAGAACTGCTCTCCCCAACATTGGCAAGACTTTGGATTCCATGTAGTTCGTATTGTTTATGTCGGTTAGAAGAAGCTCCCTAGTTTTCAAGCGTCCCAAGTGTTAAATTTTTTTAAAGTATTAAGTCTTTGAGTTTTAAAGGAGCTTTATTCTTCTTAATATACAAGTATAAGTTTGACAATATATGTCTTGTGAAAAGCTATGACCCTAGGACCTCTAAATTTTCTAAAGATTAAAGTGTACGTCCTGAAAGTTGATGTTCTAAGATCTCATCTAGTTTATAAGTTTGGAAACAAAGAAAGATACATATTTAGAACAAATTGTAGTGACTCATGTGATTTGTATACATGCTTCCTTATTTATGATCTATGAGAGTTCTTTTCAAGCTATGTGAGTCATTTCCAATTGCATGCATGTTCTTCTTTAAAGAATGATGATATTGGGTTTTTAACTACATACATCACCGTATACTCTGTACATTCTCATATTACTAATTACACACTAACCTTTGTGCTACATTTCCTCATAATGTAGGTTCAGGTGCTAGGTCCCAGCCACGTCAGTGATCCCAAGTGCATTTATCTGAATTTTCCAGTGGTGAGTCATCATGATTCGAGGACCTTTTCTCAGACATTTTAGTATTTTCAGTTGTTGCTTTATGTCTCTTTAGTTGAGTACAAGGCAGTTGGGGGTCTGTCCTAATGGCTCTCAAGTTTAATTGAGTAGTAGAGACTTTGTCAGACTAGTTTACCAGATTATTAGTATGTTGAGATTTTAAGTATAGTGTTCGTTCGGACAAAGTATTTCCCCATATTTCTTCTGATTATGATATGACAATACCAGTGATTGCTTTATACACCATTAAGAAATTTTAAATTGTAGTAGCAGGCTAAAAGGGTTAGCTTGGGGCTACTAGCACCGTGTGACATCGGGCGTTACACCTAACTACCTTTAAAGTAAAAAACACATTCCCTCAACATATTCTCTAAGAACTAAATAATCCTCTCTATTTGACCATCTATCTGCGGATAGAAAGTGTAATTGAGATGAACTTGATTACCAAGTCCCTTCTAAAAAGCCTTCCAAAAGTGAGAAAGATTTTCTTTCTATTCTTGGATTTGAGGAATTCAGGGGAGAAGGATTGCCTCTCTCTTTCATTGCTGGAAAAGTTTTTTAGGTTTAGGGATGGGTTGATCCCACTCCCGAGCCTTTTCCGGCTTATTAACCTAAAAACTTATTTCCTACATAAAAAAAAACCAATACCATGTGTTAAAACACTAAACAAATCTAAAAGTAAAGCTAACATAAACAGTTGCGAAAATATAAGTCCTCGGTAATGGTGCAAAAAACTTGACATTGCTCAAGCGCACATGCAAGTGTACGTGGCCTACAAATTAGTAAAGTAGCCTGATTATCGATCCCATAGGGACTTGATTTAACAACTATGAAGTTCTTGTTTAACTTCTATGATTAATTTGATGTAATGGTAACCTAAAAGAGAGTTTGAAATTGTAAATTGCAAGTAATGCAACAGTGTGTAAAGTCGAGGTCTTGAAATAATCAATCGAGTAAAGCCCAGGTTTAAAGCACTTTAAACCATCATACAATGTTATTGAACTTCATTCATAAATTCTCTTATTTTAGTTGTTGATTCATAGGGTTAATTGTATGATCATGGTTTCTCGACCGCTAACTGTTTAGAACGTTTGGACCTTACAGCTGTATCGTTGAGCAAAGATGTAATAATATAATTAAGTTCACTAAGATATAATACTAAGTGTGAATCAAGTAAGGCATCTAAGTATTTCCCAGTCCTAGATACTAATTCAAATCCCTTATATTATAAAGAAATAAGAACCATAGTTTGTTTATCCTCATGTTCTATCTCCCTATTCCCTCTCCTGAGATCACAAGGTTGGAAATTAATGTATTCCAAGGGTGATAAAGCCTCAAAATAGTTAATTCAATATTAAAAAAAACAACCAATAAAGATCAGTAAATTAAACAAAATCAATTAAAAAGAATAGTATTGATGTTCTTGGTTTTTACCCCAAAAAGAGGGCGTTTAGCCACGCATAGTCATAATTGTAATCACATAATCGTAAATAACAGCTAAGGACATGAATGAAATAAATTTAAATAATGAAAACCTAAGATATGAAGTTGTATCAGCCTCCTTTATTCTTCAATACATTCGAATATGATTTACAATGAGTATAAAGATGTATTTATAGGAGGAGACAAAGTCCAAAACCTGTCGAAATTGAATTGAAATTTTTTTCACTCTTTGAAGAAGGGGGTGCCACACCTATTTCTTGACTTGACTAGGTGTTGCTGTGAAATATGTTCTTGACTCAAATAACTGTCATACCACAGAGCTGTTTTGAGCCAAATAGGGGTTGCCACAACCCTATCGTGATCCCTCAGTGGAATTTGCTTCTTGAAATGTGGTTAAGTGTTGGTAGTACCTCCTTCCATATCTTAGAATTGTGCTGTATTTCTCATGTATTTCCAGCCATAATATCATCACTATATCACCATATTCAGATCACCAATCTTTCTACATAATCACACCATACGAATTAGAGATTTAAACAACATAAAGTCCATAACAATTAATCAAAAGAAGAGCTAAGACTAGGCTAGTTTGTGTTGATCTTCGACCTATTGTTCCACCTCTACACTTAATCAAATTGAACTTTTCACATAACCAAAAGCCGTTACAATCATAATTACACATTCAAATCCATTTGGAACACTTTAAACACAACTTAATCAAACGGAATAGGCAAGACAAACACCTAGCTCAAGCTAGCTACACTAGTTTCCTCAACTGAACTCTAAATCACTCTATTAAGTAAAAACTTATTAGAAAACACTTTGACCCATTGTAAACATATAATTGAACAATTATAAGAACATTTATCTCATTAACAACCTATATAGCATATGAATCATCCTAAAAACAAGGCTAAAAAGACTTGAATAGTGACACTAAGATGCATAAATACTCTAAACATCACCACCCCACACTTAAAGCCTTGTTCGTCCTCAAAAAACACTTTACTATAAGTATAATCAGATGAGGTGACTCTACAATTATGATACATGCAAGACATTAAACTTAGCACTACCATGACTACATAGAATTTAAGTGTTTACACTAAGCATATTACAAGAACAATTGAAATCTCATGAAAACTAATCCAAAACATCCTAGCCTCAAGAATTAACTCACCTAGGTAAAAAAACTCATACTTATAATTCAATCAAGGACATCATACAAATCACCCTCATTCATCAAGCATGTACCCCTTATATTATGAGAGTTACCCATAATTACTCTAAATAAAAGCATTTTATCACATTAGGTACCTGAATCAAGTTATGCTCACTTTCACAAGGAATTCACTAGTTACATATAATGAATTATAGGCTTTCTCTTAGTGTAGTGATCCACTAATATCAGAATGCTAAACTTAGGACCAATTAGGTCTTTTCTGGTTTGTAATATAGGATAACGGATAGGTAGGAACTATTTGGGAATAGTGACTAACCTCTCTAAGTGCTTTAATACACTACATCATACATTTAAGAACACTCTTCAATAAACAAATTACACCACCTTTGTTTATCCCATTCATTTGTTTTGTGCTATCTCTTTTAACTATTTTCACAAACACGTGGTGGAAGTATTGTTTATTACCACATAAATCAATTTTTTTCCTCTTCACAACCATGGTAATATTTATAGCATAATGTATATCACCTCCATCCACAATAAATTAATTATCAACACCAATAACTATTACCTTGGGGCATCAAATTAAGAGATAGAGATACTCCTTAAGGCCTTTAGGCCTAGCGTGTATTATCTTTACACATAAGATAGATCCATGGGACTCCATACTCAGTCTTTACCATGCTTCTTGGCTCAGATTTTTGGTACTCAAACTTCCCAAAAGGTTGTGACTTAACCCAAAACAAAAACTATGAGAAGTAAAATCTAAAAACTAAAAAAAACCATTCCTACTGAACTTGGGTTGCCTCCCAAGCAATGTTGAATTTAGTGTCATGGCACGAACCAAGGCAAATCAACCAAATTACATCACCCTTTTACTCTCATTTAGGAGCCATTTTATCATTTGTTTATGAACTTTTGAGTTTGCACCCCCAAGGTCAACATATCTTTTAGCTTCATCCTTTATTATGTTGGCAGGCAGTGGTTTTGTCTTAGGCCTCTCAATAAGGGTGTCTAAAGAGGTCTTTGGAAGATTAACCACACCATACTTGTACCTTTCAAAAACAATTGTCATGTATTAATCCTTATAATGGGACAATGTGTTGAGTGATTTGTAAACTTTAAATTCTGCCTCTTCATCCTCCATCTCTATTTTTAATAGTCCTTCTCTAACATCGATTAAAGCTACTCATGTTCCTAAGGATAGACACCCCAAGATGATTGGTTTTTGTTCATCTTCCTAAAAGTCTAGAATAATAAATCTACAGGAATGATAATTTTACCAACCTTTACTAGGATATCCTCAATAATTCCTTCTAGATAGGTAATGGACCCATCTACTAGCTGTAGATGCACAGTTCATGGTCTAGGCTCACCCAACCCCAATTCGTTAAACATATATTAGGGTATCAAATTGATACTTGACCCCAAGTCACTCCGAGTTTGGACCAGTTTACTATTACCAATCTGAATATGGACAGTGAACTTCCCTGGGTCTTTAAACTTCTTGGGCATTCTGTCTGTCTTTATAGAGCTATATCTTAGGTGAGTGTTACTGCCTTCACATCCTTCAATTTTACCTTATTAGCAACTATATTCCTCAAGTACTTAGCGTACTTAGGCATACACTAGAAAATATATAACAAAGGTAAGTTAATGTAATGTTCTATAAGTCAAAGAACTTCTTGAACATTGCATCGTCATTCACTTTTATTTTCCTCTAAGGGAAGAAAAGTGGTGACATCTTCTTCTTCTCTGGTTCAACAACTTTAGTTTTCAAGTACTCAAGCTTCCTTAATTTTCAGAAACTTTTTTAGAAATTTATGGGATATTTAAATTTAAATCTACCTCCTTAGTTACCTTTCGAGGTTCTTCTTGAAGCACTTTATAATTCCTCAAAGTTATTGTAATAATTTTTTATAGATTTTCTGTATCTGCTACAAACCACCTTGAGGCCTAGTATTTAATGCCCGATGTAACTTCCCCAACTAGAACACTAAGCTTTTCTAGGACACTATTATTTGTTACATCTGTAGCTAACTGCGTTTCACTAGCAAGAACATGCTTCAACATCTCTTCCACATTGCCCATTGACTGACTTACTAATATCTATGGTTGCAGAATTCGCTGTTGTTTTGAATTCCATGGTTGAGTCAACCATTTCATGTTGTATGCATTACTATAATTATACCTTTGATAATTGCCCACATATATCACCGATTCCAAATTTGAAGCACACATGACAGCTGAATGGCCACTGTTTTCACAGACCTTATACCAACAAGTAGTTTGCTAACTTCGTTGACTGCTGCAATAGAATATAGAGATCACAATTTCATGCTTATGAACTCAATGTTTATCATATTTTGTAATGCCACAATCTGAACTAATAAAGTACTGTATTGGTCTATCTTTAATACACCTGTAATTCTTTTCATGGCACTTCTAGCATCTGAATTCCACTCACCATTTTCTTGTGATATGTGATTAAATAAGGTGTATAACTCATCATAAGTTAATTCCAGTGCTAGACCCCCTATTGATGAATCTTGAAAAATCTTTGTATTGTGATTAATTGCTTCAACAAAAGTATGAGCAAGTACCTCATTGGAATATTGGTAATGTGGATAGTCCTAAAGAAGAGCCTAGAAGCATTCCCAAGCAAAATAAAAGTTTTAATCTGGATTTTTTTTAAGCTTACTATCTCACTGCAAAAACTCACAGTCTTGCCAAACGGAAAAAAACTAAAGAGGAATATTCTAGGTAAGCTATCCCATAATTTGATAGAATTGGTTGTCTTATCATTCAACCACCTTTTTTCTTCAACAAATATTGAATGGGGAAAAAGAGTCATCCTCACATAATCTACATTTACACTAGTCAAAATGAATGTTTTAATAAGCTCAATGAAATTTTGTAAGTACACTTGTGGATCTTCGTGTGAAAGCCCTGCAAACTTTCCACTGCTTATTAGAAGTTGCACTATGGGTTGCTTTAACTTGAAATTCGCCCGGTATTCAGTTTTTTAATTAGGGAAGGAAAGTTTATCGTAAGTGGGATTGTTCAAGTTGCTTGTTGTTCAGCCATATGAGTAAGATTTTATTGGTCTTCATGGATTTGAGGAATTCTAGGGAGAAGGATTGCTTCTCTCCTTCATTGATGTAAAAATTTTTGAGGTTCAAGATTGAGTTGAACCAATTTCCGAGCCTTTTCCATCTCACTAACCTAAAATCCTACTTCCTGCAATAAAGAAACAAAGACCAAGTGTAAAAACATCAAATAAAAATAAAATAAATAGTTCCATAAAATACAAGTCCCTAGCTATGGCACCAAAAACTTGACAGCGTCCAAGTGCACACGAAAGTTTATGTGGCCTACCAAGAAGTAAAGTGGCCTTCAAAATGCCAAGTAGCAATCTCACAGGGACTTTATCTAAGAATTGTTAAATTCTGGTTTAATTTATAAGATAAATTAGATGCAACGGTAACCAAAATGGGTGTTTGGAAATTGTAAATTCCAAGTGAAGTAACGGTAAATAAAGTTAAGGTATTGAAACAATCAATTGATTAAAGCCCATTCTTCAAGCACTTTGAAAAAGTATAAATGTTATTGAACTTCATTTGTCAATTCACTTATCTTGGTTTTTAATTCATAGGGTTAATTAAATAATCACGGTCTCCCGACCTCTAACCATTTATCAAATTTGGACCTTACAACTATATTGTTGAGCGAGGATACAATAATCTATTTAAGAATTTAAAGCTATCATTCTAAATGTGAATCAAGTAAGGAATCTAAGTACATCCCTGTCCTAGGTAATAATTCAAATCCGTTATTTTATAATGAAATAAGAACCATACGCTGTTTATCCCCATGTTCTATCTTTCTATTCCCTCTCCTGAAATCACAAGGTTCGCAATTGATGTATTCTAAGGGTGATAAACCCACAAAAATAAATAATTCAAGAATAAAAAACCAATAATGATAATCAAATAAGACGAAATGAATTCAAAATAATAGTACTCATGTTCTTGCCTTTAACATAGGAAAGAGGGCGTTTAGCCACACATAGTCATTATTGTAATCACATGATTATAATTAACAACTATGGACATGAATGAACCAAATTAAAATAATAAAAACCTAAGCTATGAAGTTGTAGCAGCATTTTTTATGCCCCAATACATTCCAATATTATTTACAATAAGTGCAAAGATGTATTTATAGGAGTAGATAAAGTCCAAGCCTTGAATAAATTGAATTGAAATTTTTTGCCATGTTTTATGTAGGGTCACGCCGCACCCCTTGCTTGACTTGACAAGGGGTCACGGATAAATAGGTGCTTAGGTCAAATAAGTTTCATGCCGCAATGATGGTTTGAGTCAAATAGGGGTCGCGCCATGACCCTATCGAAATCTCTCACTAGAATTTGCTTCTTTAAATTTAGTTAAGTGTTAGTCGTCCCTCCTTGCATACCTTAGTCTTGTGGTATATTTCCCATGGATTTAAGTCTTTATATCATCACTATATCACAATATTAGATCACAAATCTTTCTAAATAATTACACCACACGAATTAGATATTTAAACAACACAAAGTCCATAACAATGAATCAAAAGAAGAACTAACACTAGGCTAGTTTGTGTTGATCTTTGACTTATTGTTCTACATCTACACTTAATCAAACTAAACTTTACATATCATAACCAAGTTTCTCCACTCATAATTATACATTTGAGACCATTTGAAACCATTTAAACACAATATAATCCAATGGGATCGACTAGACAAGCACCTTGCTCAAGCTAGTAACACTAGTTTCCTCTATTGAACTATAAATGACTCAATTTAATACAAATGTTTGAAAACACTTTGAACCATTGTAAAAACGTACTAGAGTACTTATATGCACATTTATTTCATGATCAACCCATGTATCATGCAAATCATATTCAAAACAAGGAAAAAAAGACTACAATAGTGACACTAATGTGCATAAATACACCAAACATCAGCTACCACATTGTCGCGACAATTGTGCTTATAGTCACAAATATCTACAAGATAACCCATGAGATGGTACTTACTATGAGCAATGATTAAATTTATAATAAAAGACTTATGAATAAAAAAACTGAGATAGACAAAACATTTAAATACTGAAAATACAACCGGTCTAAAACATCTGCAAAAGTTTTTGATGTCTAACTGATAAGACTGATAAACTGACTGCCTGAATGGCTAAAATCCTCAAACTGATTGACTGTAGAGTTGATGGGACAAACCCCCAACTAACTCCATCTGTCAAACTGAAAAATAAATACAGAACTAACTGAATAAACATATTAGGTCCTTGATATATGAGGACTCAACACTGTGGTTGCTGAAGATCTAGACCGTATAAGTAGGTTAGGAAACTGAGCATATGAACCTATGATATAAAATATCATAATCCAATTAGGAGTATATAATTAGGAGAAGTATACAATTAGTACTTTAAATATACTAGTACATGAGATAAGATTAGGCTGATATGCATGTGTAATTGAAAACATGAGATATGGAATAACTGAATAGAATTAGATAGTGGAACTTGAATGAATGAACACTGAAATATAAAAGAATGCAAGACAAAGCATGTATATATATTTCTGAAAAAGATGAAAATCAAAATACTAAAATCTGATTAGTGAATAACTGCGAATCAATATGCTTGGGTTAAGCAAACTTGAATTGAATTCTCTATTAATACTACACTGATATTATGAGAGGTATCATCTAACCGATATGCCCTAATCTGAGATAATTGGGGTTTAACCTGTAAGGATATCAGTACCATGTCATGAGTACTAATAATGGTTGTGTGGATCCACTAAATTTGTATATCAAAGGACTAAGGATCACCCTATACTAGCAAGAGCACTCATGAGATATATGTCATCCCTAAACTTGTAGGAAGCCATCTCAAACCTTCGTTGCCTACGTAGTTTTATAACTTAAGGATTGATACTAGGGGATAAACCCTAAACTCCAAGGAATACCCCCATCTCATGGTTTTCTTGATGTTAAATCTTACTCCCAACTGAATGACACCGATTATTAAACTGAACTATGCTTAACTAAACAAATAATGAATTATAATAATGAACTGACTAACAATGCTTATCATTTTTTTTAAATCATTCTGAGAATACTAAAATTATGTAAACAACTAGATATCAGGTGTTCGTAACCTACCAACACTGAATGAAAATAATAATGATGACATATAAAGGCTTATAAACAATATTCAGAGACCATTTCTTAAAACCCAACATCTAGACATTTCATCAAACAGATGGGAGTCATGAATTTAAGAATGGTAATGGGTAAAGCATGCAAGAATAGCATGATTACAATAGCAAAACCATGAATTAGGGATTTAACATAAAGGTCTAAATGTGCAACCTATATAAGGGCCCATTCCATTCAAAATACTTGTAAACATAACTTATAATCAAAATAAACAATATCTTCATGGAAATAAATTAAAATTTAACTTTTAAAGCTCATAATTTTATATTAAAAAGGGATTATTTGACTCCATGGGTTACAAGGGACCATGGATAAACATCACAAATACCTTAAACTATTAAACATGAAAGAAAAAAACCAATCATTATGCTTTCTTCAAGGTTCTTTGAAACACCAATCTTCATGCTTTATTCAAGGTTCTTTGTAACACCCCAATTTTCTGAACTGGAATGCTACATGGTTCTCATGACCCCGAAGGACCACAAGCTAACCCATGACTGATATTTGTACCTGTAACTGCATAATATTCATATAAAATGTGGAAACATGAACAAAGAAGGCGTAACGTTCAATCTGGAATAAAAATATATCTGAAATAAGGTGGTATCAAATTACCAAAACAACATTGAAAATACTAAAGTCTAAATCTGAAAACTCTAAAATCATCTGAAAGCCTCTAAACTGTCTGAATAAAGAGTTGTAGGATAATGTCTCCAACTAACTCCCTAAACTAAAAATAAACTGGAATACTGGAATAATAAATGAAACGATCATCTCCTTAAAATATGAGGACTCACTGCTTACTGAACTGCTACTGCTGATCTGGAATCAACACCTAAGAACCTATGGTGTAACATAAAAAGAGAGCACCATAGTACAAATGCGTCAGTACAACTAAAGTACTGAGTATACATGGGGGTAGGGTAAATGCATGGGGTTTATATGCATGAACATTCTGACTAATATGAATGTGAGAGCACATGCATACATAAATACATAACTTCTATAGAACTCGTGGAGATACTGACTACTTGAGTTTGAACTCTAACAAAATGAGTTTCGTGATACTGAGATACTGAATGACTGATGACATGGATGACTGTGTCTAACAATCCTAATTCTAGGGAAAACTATTTGAGTTCCAAACACTATCTGAACATCTAAGTATGAGATCAGTCCTAGCTGACGAGTGATCTCTGAAACTGATAGTGAGAATACTCAACTGAATCTGAGATTAAGATCAAGACTGTCTGCCAGGTGACCTCTAGATATAATAATAAGCAGCTAAATATGGGACCAAGCCTATCTGACAGGATGGTCGAGGAATCATTGGAACTATCTGAGTTCCTTACTGTGATTGATGACAGTATCTGACAGTCCTGATTCCTGATTTCTACTCTGAAGACTGATACTAAAACTTTAACTGTACTGTGACTGTAAGAGATAATAACATAACCAACATGCCCCGCTACTATACTGGTGGGGTCCAATATTTTCCCTTATTGGAAGGGTGTCAATACCATGCCATGGGTAGAGACCTCTTCTATGGTCAAGCCTCTCTAACAGGTGACCCCAAACAGGAAATCAAGCCTAAGGCTATATAATAGTCAAGGTTAGCCTTAATCTGACAGGTAACTCCTGTCCTGTGCTGGCAATGCAGTTTTGGAATACAAAGATTGTTGCTAATGGTTCCACCTCTCTAATGGGGAAACCGCCATCCCCATACTTACTCGGTGCTAGTTCCAACTCCCAACTGAAAGACACTGAATAGATTAACTGAGCTGAATTCTGCAACTCAACTAAACTGATTCTGATTTTATTGAGTTCCTTGGACTGACGGAACACTACTAACATCTGATATCTAGCTAAATAATGAGATTGCAGATCTTACTCAGTACTGAGTTTTCATGAGATTTCTCAGTCTTTCCTGAGTCACATGACTAACTACAATCTATAGAACATAGCTTGACTGAGGATGCCTTGAAAGATGACACTAGCTGTAGGCAGACAACTATAATTTTTAGGTACAAGTACCTCCAAGACTCGATGGAAGGAAATTGACACACATTACTGACTTGATCATAAGAGTAGAGTGCATAATTCACAATATCATAAGTAAGGATTTCATAATAAAAATGATTCTAAACAAACTATCACATGATCGGAAATGCATACAACATGTATATACTTGAACGGCTTCAATAACATGGTCATTCCATATCACAACAATATCATGAGAATCTCATACAACATCTTCAATTTAAGAAAATAGCATGGGGATCACATTGAACATAAACTTAGAACATGGAACAGTCATTTAGCGCTTATTATGTCATAAAAGCATGATTTCTATTCCCTTAGGTATTTTCAGAAACACCTTACATGCACATCTTAGGCATAGGTGGAGTCATCAAGATTTCAAACATTCAACCACCAATTTCAAATGTTTATATGTTAAATACCACCATATACTCACATAAAGCATACAAATATTCCATCTTAGGCATCATCAAACTCCAACCACATGAACATCAACCACTAGCAACATAAAAATCATAATACATAATTTAGAAGATGGTTCTTGAGCTTCATGGACTAAAGGAGTCCATGAATCAGCTCACACATACCTTAGAAGGAATATTATTGATGATTGACGGAGGAATTTCCTTGAAATCCGATCTTCAAGCTTTGTTATGCAACCCTAGCGGTTTTTCTCTTTTAGTGCTCTTGGATGAGGAGATTTGAAATGATAATAGGGTTTGAATATGTGTAGAAGCTATATATTTTGTAGGGTTAAGTTTAGGGACGTGTAAGGAGTGTTAAAAGACTTAATTACCCTTAAAATAACTCAAAATGTAGTGTTTTCGGCACCTAAAACTGACTTAGGCGGTGCCCAAGTGATTGCCTAAGCTAGGTTGGGCGGCTCCTAACCAATCCCCTATGTTTGGTTGGGCGGCGCCTAACCAATTGTCTATCCTTACTATCTCTCATGAAAATTGGCAAAACTTTTCGTTCAGGTATTAGATTAAGGCAAAATTGGTATCGTTAGAAAGATAATTTAATTCTCTACAATTTGGTGGATCTAAATCATCTAAAATACCATATTCAAATCGAGTTATACTCGTTCAAAGATGACTCTTGGAAAATCAAACACTAAAACTGGATGGATTCAAAAACTCTTAGCTTGTATTACCTTAAGTAACTCATATGAACATGCTTAATGCATCATAAGCTATCCTATCACTAGGATATTCATATGTACTCAAGTATGAATCATAGGATAGGAGATTTCATATGTAGGAATACTTATTCACTTCCTAGCTTAGAAACATGCGGGGTATTACAATATCTCCCCATTGGGTACATTAGTCCTCGAATGAGAATTAACTGAGGTGGGAGAGATGATAAGATGAAGTACGTACAAGACATACACTACTGAAACATGGATTCATGACTGACATGACTGAAAGCGGAGCACAATATACCGAACATGCATATTTGATGCATGGGAAGCTGATTTATGAATATAAGACTGAGGACTCTAATAAAGTGAGTTTTCTCAAAATGAGAATGCATTTCTGATGCACAACTGAAAGACTGAATCCATGCATATCTAATGCATCATTACATGACTGACATGATATGTAAATGTATTAGTGAAGTTACTGATAAATAGTACTTTCTTTACTGAACACGTATATCTAATGCCTGAATATCTGACTGAGCTAACTCTTCAAAGCTTGACTAATTTTGCCATGGCACTTGATAATTAATTTATAACGAGAACATGAAAGCATCAAGAAAAGGGTAGGGTATCTCCCCCTTGGGACACTATATCCATTTAGAAATGTTTACCTTGCTGAGATACTAGGGTGATGCACAGGGCATCTATGAAATAGATTATAACTAAACATTGGAGAGCTGAGACTAATGCATGATGCATGAACTGAACTAGACCTGCTAATGTTACTAACTAATTCATGTGAAAACATAAGCTCAAACGAGCGCAGGAAATCTAACAATGCATAGAATGGTCATGAAAAACTTGTAACGTACCCGAATCTAGGTTAGGGAAACTTTATGGATCATGGTGAGTCTGGAGTGAATAGAGTCGATTCTGATGCTGACCACTATTAGTACTCGGATTTGCGGCCTGCTCATGCGAATCTCTACCTTTCTGAGCTAACACTCTACACTCCCGCACTCTGTGGCCTGGCTTACCACACCCAAAACATACCTGACCATTAGCTCTACATGCACCTAAATGATTCTTGCCACACTCTCCACAAAGAGGATAAGTACGCTCACTTCTAACACTACTCTGGGCTTTGGAGCCTGGAGCCCCACCAAGACTAACATATCCAAAGTTAGGTGTGGGCACACTAGCTAAAGATGGAATAGGGGCTAAATTTTCCAGACTATGGTGAGAACGATTACCACCCTGTGACGCAGCCAAAGAAAGTTGTAACTACCTGCTATGAATCTCTTATTAGTTCTGTCTCTCTCCTTATACTTATCTACCTCTATCTGCTGAGCATGCATCATTAATATAGAAAGGTCTATGTCCTTATTGAGCATAGCTATTCCAAACTCTTTTAATACCAACCCGGACACACCAGTCATAAAATTACTCATACTCGCTCTGGGGTTAGCTATCAAGTCAGGAGCATACTTAGATAACTGGTTGAACTTAAGACAATACTCCTTCACTTTCATGGAGCCTTGTCTCAGGTTCATAAACTCTTTTACCTTAGCTTCTCTCATCTCTTATAGGAAAAACTTATCTAACAAGGCATGTTCCGCAAACAGAAGAGGAACAAGGATTAAACTGAGAGTTCAACTTGAGCTTTTGCTTACTAGCATGATTTGAGTACTGAAAGAAGGGAAACTATTCCTAAAAAATCTTATAGCCTCCTGTACATAAATGTGGAGTGCAACACACCCATGTACAAGACTCTACTAGATGCAACTTTCAGACTTCCTAGGACTCTATTGAACCTTAGGCTCTGATACCAAGTTTGTAACACCTCAATTTTCTGAATCGGAATGCTACACGGTGCTCATGACCCCGAAGGACCACTAGCTAACCCATGACTGATATCTGTACCTGTAATTGCATTATATTTATATAAAATATGGAAACATGAACAAAGAGGGTGTAAGGTTCAATCTTGAATAATAAGATATCTGAAATAAGGTGGTATCACAATACCAAAACAAAGCTAAAAATACTAAAGTCTAAATTTGAAAACTCTATAATCATCTGAAAGCCTCTAAACTGTCTGAATTAGGAGTTAAAGGAACATGTCTCCAACTAACTCCCTAAACTGAAAATAAACTGAAATACTAGAATAATAAATGTAAAGATCATGTCCTTGAAAGATGAGGATTCACTGCTTACTGAACTTCTACTGCTGATCTGGAAACTGAACCTAAGAACCTATGGTGTAACATAAAAAGAAAGCACCATAGAGCAAATGCATCAGTACAACAAAAGTACTGAATATACGTGGGGGTAGTCTAAATGCATGGGGTTTATATGCATGAACATACTGACTTATATGAACGTGAGAATACATACATACTTAACTGATACAAAACACATGGAGATACTGACTGCTTGAGTTTGAACTCTGACAACATGAGTTTAATAATACTGAGATACTGAATGATTGATGACATAGATGACTGTATCTAACAATCCTAATTCTGGGGAAAAATATCTGAGTTCCAGACTATATCTGAACATCTAAGTCTGAGATCAGTCCTAGTTGACGAGTGATCTCTAAAACTGATAGTGAGAAAACTCGACTAAATCTGAGATTGAGATCAAGCCTGTCTGCCGGGTGACCTCTACATATAATAATAAGCATCTGAATATGGGACCAAGACTATCGAATGGGATGGTCCAGGAATTATTGAAACTATCTGAGTTTCTTACTGAGATTGATGATTGTATCTGTCAGTCCTGATTCTTGATTTTTACTCTGAAGACTGATACTAAAACTGTAACTATAATGTGACTATGGGAGGTAGTAACCTAACCGACATGCTCCTCTACTGTATTTGTTATGTCAAATCTTTGCCCTGATTGGAAGGGTGTCAATACTATGCCACGGGTAAAGATATCTGCTATGGTCAAGACTCTCTAACGGGTGACCCTGAACAGGAAATCAAGACTAAGGCAATATAATAGTCAAGTTTAGCCTTAATCTGATGGGTGACTCCTGTCCTGCACTGGCTACACCGTTCTGGAGTACAGGGATTGCTACTAACGGTTCTACCTCTCTAACAGGGAAACCGCCATCTCCATACTCGGTCAGTGCTAGTTCCAATTCCCAACTAAAAAACGATGAATAGATTAACTGAGCTAAACTGACTAATTGAACTGAACTGATTTTGAGTTTACTGAGTTCCTTGGACTGATGGAACACTCCTTACATCTGATATCTAGCTAAGTCATGAGATTGCAGATCTTACTCAGTACTGAGTTTTCATGATATTTCTGAGTCTTTACTGAGTCACATGACTTACTGCATTCTATGGAACATAGCTTGAGTTAGGATGTCTTAAACATGATACTAGCTCTAGGCACATAGCTATAGTTTTTGGGTACAAGTACCCCCAGTATTCGATGGAAGGAAACTGACACACATGACTGACTCGACCATAAGAGTAGAGTCTATAATTCCCAATATCATAAGTAAGGATTTCATAATAAGAAAGATTCTCAACAAACTATCACATGATCGGAAATGCACACAACATGTATATACTTGCACGGCTTCAATAACATGGTCATTCCATATCATAACAATATCATGAGCATCTCATACAACATCTTCAATTAAAGAAAATAGCATGGGGATCACATTGAACATAAACTTAGAACATGGAACAGTCATTTAGGGCTTATTATGTCATAAACGCATGATTTATATTCCCTTAGGTATTTACGCAAACACCTTACATGCACATCTTAGGCATAGGTGGATTCATCAAGATTTCAAACATTAAACAACCAATTTAATATATTTATACGTTAAATACCACCATATCCTAACATAAAACATACAAAGATGCCATCTTAGGCATCATCAAACTCCAACCACATGAACATCAACCACCAACAACATAAACATCATAATAGATTATTTAGAAGATATTTCTTGAGCTTCATGGATGAAAGGAGTCGATGAATCAACTCACGCATACCTTAGAAGGAATATTCTTGATAATTGACGGAGGTATTTCCCTAAAATCGGATCTTTAGTCTTAGTTACGCAACCCTATTTCTTTTTATCTTTTAGTGCTCTTGGATGATAAGATTTGAGATGATAATAGGGTTGTAATATGTTTAGAAGCTATTGCTGTTGGGCGTACTTATACCCCTAAGAACCATAATTTACCCATATTTTAGTTAAGTTTTGAGGATAAAATATATAATTCCTACACTTTTAGTCCATTTTCCTTTAAGTGAGCTGACCTACGTGATTAGCATGTTTTCAGGTATTAATGATGAAGATTTCAACACTTTATGGACTTGTGAGCAGCAAAGGAAAACTTCACATTAGAGGAAAGGCAGCTTTTGGACTGAAAGTGATGCATGGGAACTTTTTCCCGGGCAAACCCAGTATTTTTAAATACTTAAGGAGGCAGTAGCAACTTAGTGGACAAGGATATAAATAAAAACCTTATTTCTGAATTTTTCAGCATTATTATCATTATTCATTATTCAGTTTACAGATTCTGTAAGTTTTGGACAGAGAAAAATGCTACACAAACGGCTAGAGGGAAAGACGTTTTCTTCTCTGTTTGATGCAAAAATCACTTCCATCGCCAAGATTATTCTAGTTGTGGTATGATGATTATGTCTATTGTGATTTTCATTGTGATCATGAGTATCTAAACTTCTCTGTTAGGGTTATGAAAACCTCGTATGATACTATCTATTAACTATGATTTTGTGAATTATTGAGGTGTTATGCTACTTATATCATTACTCTCTTCGTTTTGATTGAATTCTTATGGTTGCAAACATAGAGAATACGCCATTATAGCATTAACTTGTTCGAGAGAAAAGTTACATGTTTGGAAAAGAGAGTGTGACAAGGAAATAGGGCTTCCAACCTCTATTTACACGTTAATGCCTTAACCGGATTAACTTCTTGGAGAGTTCGTACCATTAGTATAAACTTTAGGCTCGAGAGAGCTAAAGTGAAATAAATCCTTGATGGTTGGGAAACACTTGGATTTAGAATTAGAATACGATTCTCTATAAGTGCATGCATGTCTAAATTCCGCGTTACTCATAGTTAATAGAGAAGTAGAACTTACAAGGTGGACATAACCCTAACTTATCATTCTCTGTGATTAAATCTTACGATACTTAGCATTCCAACGTTACTTTGACAATATTAATTCACGCCTAAACCAATCCCCCCTTTTCCGTAGAATTTTTGACCAACAGTCTACTAATAATTGCAACACTTAGTGACCAAGTATTCCCTGTGGGATTCAACACCCAACCCAGTTGGGTTCTATATTTGACAACGACCGCTTACACTTTCTCGCGAGAGCTGTAATTTGGGCGTATCAGCTATATATTTTATAGGGTTAACTTTAGGGACGTGTAAGGAGTATTAAAAGACTTAATTACCCTTAAAATAACTCAAAACAGAGTATTTTTGGCACCTGGAACTGACTTAGGCGACGTCCAAGTGATTTCCTAAGCTAGGTTAGGTGTCGCCTAACCAATCGCCTTTGTTTGGTTTGGCGGCGCCTAACCAATCGCCTATCCTTACTGTCTCTCATGAAAATGGGCATAATTTTTTTCTCGGGTATTAAATTAAGGCGAAATTGGTATCATTGGAAAGCTAATTCAATTCTCGACAATTTGGTGGGTCTAAATCAGCCAAAATACCACATTAACATCGAGTTATACTCATTCAAAGATGACCCTTGTAAAAGAGAACACTAAAACTTGATGGATTCAAAAACTATTATCTTGTATTTCCTTAAGTGACCCATATGAACATGCTTAATGCATCATAAGCTAGTTTATCACTAGGATATTTATTGTAAGTCATGTACTCAGGTATGAATCACAGGATAGGAGATTTTATAAGTAGGAATACTTATTCACTTCCTATTTTAGAAACATGCAGGGTATTACAATCTTAGATCTAGATACTTGAATTCTTTATTTACTTGGAGAAAAGATAATGGAATTAATATTCTTCAGAGAAGAATAGGGTTTTTTTAGAGGATAATGGGTTTATTTGAGAGGAGAATTTGGAAAGATTGGCAAATAATGCCATAACTAAGGTTATAATTCGTGAATTGATTAATCTATCTTTGGGGGAATGACACAGTTTCCCCTCAGAAAATTGAATTTGTAAGTTGAATATTGTTTACAGGGTCATCGTAATGGGATGAGAGTGCCATCGGTATTATATCATGACACACTACTATCACAATGACCTATTGAAATCGTGATTTAAACATGACCTAATCCTCATCCAAGAAATCTAAAACTTCGTTAACACATGCTCCTTACACCCCTAAACATGAATTAACTCACAACCAATTATCTCAAGGTCGTTAAGACCAATTTAAATATCCTCGAAGTTAAGAAGCATTACAAATGACTAAGTTCTCAATACTTAGTGAATTTTTTAGAATTTAAGTATCTTATTCATTAAATTAGAAGTTGAACAAAGCTAATAATAATATGGGGTATTACATGTACCCTTTCATAAAACTAGTACCCTTTAGTCATCTCTTATCCAGAAACTAGAAATCTAGGAAATTTTCTAAGGGTTAAAACCTAAGGTGCTATAATATATGAGAAACCTAGGATGGTGGGTTTGTAGAATATGCTAGGAATCAAATATTGCTACATCTATTTGACGAAACAATATCTATTGTTTTTGAAAATAAGGTAAGGGAATTCTACTACAACCTAGAGTTCTCAGAATATAAGCTTATCAATCTGGATGAGGTATCAATAGAAAGATCTTGGATACAACTATAATATTTATAAGGATATTTTTGAACCAAAAACCCTCAATTGATTTTATTATTAATGATAGAAATTCAAAATTTGAGATGTTTCTTAAGTCTTTTTTACCTAAAAGTCTATCTACCTAAATCCTTTTATCAATATCCACAAATCAATCTAGTGTCATCTCATAGATTTCTCCTTATGTTGGCTCTTGAAGATATTTATTTTATGTATTACTTTGGTATGATTATACTAGTACTAACTTCTTCTTATGAATGGATGAATTTTCCTTGTTAACCTTATTTATTTAATTTATTTCAAGTACATTCTTCATATTAGTGTTATTCCAGTGGCCATGAGTTAATTAGCCTACATTTATCATTATTCGTGGTTTACTGTTAATCCTTTTTAATGATGCCAAAAAGGGTAATATTGATTTCATGTAGTAGGGATCAGGAGGTTGCATATTTGAATAGCATGCTGATTGGAAAAAGTATGTAATATGCTGAATACATAAATGAAGGGGTTCATATTTGAAATAGGAAGTGTGAAAGTGTAGGCAGAGTGCACAAATTCACAAAATAAAGGTTTATAGTGATAGCAAAAGCAAATAAGTAGTCTTTTTTGTAAAATGCCAACAAGGGACCAGATGTCTGTGTTACATGATGGAGAAAGCATGGTGATTGGGGTAACATTCATATTCAGGTGGTAATCATTATAATTAAATGTGATGAATGTGAACTAATGCTCAAAATTGTATGGTTTGGTTTGTCATAATAAAAATGGGGGAAAATTGCTATATTTACTTTTGATAATGAGAAACTAGACTGCATGGGACCAGGTCCCTGGATATGCAAGGTATAGTACAATTGGCACATGTTGCCTACATAATTTTTCCCTTATGTGTAACAAACTTACAGGCTATATTTTGTACTGATTAGGACAACTGATCAAATGACCTTTCATCCCTAATGATCATTAATCTATAAAAGGAAAGAGACATCTCTTCATCAGGTAGTTTTTCCAAATTCTAAAGAGTGAAGAAACGAAAACTCCATTTTAATATTGTTTAAGAATTACTCATGTTCTTACCTCTGTAGTATTCTTAAAGAGTGAATGAGTATTTTTGAGTCATTACGTATTTGTTACTTAATTTCTCATGTTATAAGAGTAGAATTTTCTTGTGTTAAAAGAAGTCATTAGGTAGATTTTTCTATATTTTAATGCTGAATAGAGTTAATCAGTGTAAAGGGTCCTTGGTAGAGTTAACAAGATGATCTAGTAGTAGTGTTGCTACTATAAAAAGGATCCTAGAGGTAGGATAAAATCTAGAATATAATTAGGAGGTTTATTATAGTAGATTTCTTTGGTGCTTATGAGGGAAAGTCGAGTTTTTTCCCTTCATAGGTTTCTACATAAAAATATTATGTTTTTTACTCTTTCTACACTCTCTATTACTCACTGGTTATTTTTTTGTATTTTTCCTATTATTGATTTTGATGGACTCAGTCCCTCACTTTGTGGTTCAATCCAAAGGTTTCTAACAGTATCTCTATTTTTAAGTATACTTTGAGGAAAAAGTAAAGTAAGTGTGGGGAGGGGAAATTTCCATGGTTTACGAATAATTTTAAGTTTTTGGTGTAAGAAGTAACATTTTCTTGTTGGAACTATGTATCATTGCATGATGTAGGTGGTTTTTAAATGAAAAGAGCATGTTGATGGTGTGAATTTATTAATCTTGTACTTGTTGTCTTAATGTTAAATTCATGCTATAGTTTTGTTGAGAGTCTATAATGATCGTACTTGAGTTGAGAATGTTCCATGTGTGTGTGAGATGTTTGTATATTCCTTGTTCATTTGATGCTAGAACTTTCCAGGATTTTAAGCCAACTGAAATAAAGAGTTTGGGTTTAGGAGATGATATAGGCATTTCTTTGATAACCATGTTTCATATCCGTTTTGACCTACCATTGTGCATAATCCTAGCTAGCCCCATCAAGCCTTTACAAGATTTTTCGGTAGACTTAGATGTAGCCTAATACCTTTCTTTTGTTGATCTTAATTTGATCCATAGCTTATAAGATCTTTACTTGAAATTTAATCAAGTAAGGGGTTTGAAATTCGAGTATGGGAAAGGTGAAATTAAAGCCATAAAGTAATAGATAATTGTCTGTACAATTGATGTGTTATGGTGGGAAGTGAATGAAATTTGTTCCAAAAATTGAATCATGAATTAATATATAATACTATTTCCCATATTGTATGTGAGCAATCTTAATGACATGGGGCCAAAAAAAATATATGGGTAGACAGAAGTGTATGAAATCAGTTGTTAGAGGTGAATTGAATGAAAAGTGTGATGTATTAAAGCATTTTGGGAAGATAGTCACTCTTTTTGGAAAAAATAGTTCCTACCTGTCCCTAATCCTACATTACACCCTTAAAGACCTATTATATCTTAGGCTTCATCATTCTTATATTAATGGAATAGTACCCTTTGATAATATTAAAATATAATCATGTTCTTAGCCTAAACCCCAGAACAAAGGTGTTAAGCCACTATTGTTCAAACATAACTGTAACACCCCGAATCTGGCATCTGGAATGCTACACGATGCTCATGACCTCAAAGGACCATAATCTAACCCATGACTAATATCTCTACCTGAGCACTGCATAATATACTAAAACAATATGCGGAATATAAGCTATAAGGTCGTAAGGTTCAAAAATTAAATAACATAACTGATAAAAACATAACATCTGTATGGGGTATAAAATACCCAAAACAACTAAAATAACTGTATGAATAATACTATACTCTGAAAGCCTCTAAAACAGACCGTTGAATTAGGAGTTGATGGGACATGTCCCCAACTAACTTCAACTACTAATATAAACTAAGTACTGAAATAATGAAATGAGACAACATCCTTGAATGATGAGGACTCACTACTAGTCTGCCGGTTGAATGTTTGAAATACTAAAAATGCTTTGGATCTCAATCATCTGAACCGTTGGCAATAAAAATACCATAGCGCGAATACGTTAGTACGACTGAATGTACTGGTATGCATGTGGGGTAGGATGGATGCAATAGGGTTCATATGCATAAACATATACTAACTGACTGTAAAACATGAATGTGGGAATGGATGCATGAATGAGAAGCTAAAACTAAATTCGTGACGATACTGACTACTGAGTTACTATTAACTAATATAATAGATATAACTGATATACTTATACTAAAAAACTATGTCTGCTAGTCTAGATTTCTGATAGAACTAGCTAAGTTCTATATTGTACTGAGTGGACTATATCAATCGTCCTGAAATCTGAAATATTATCTGAGTTCTTTTACTAAGACCGAGATTGAGACTATGGGAGGTAGTCATCTAACCGACCTACCACAAATAGAACGATATAGCTAAATTGGGGTCTAATCTATAACCCCAATTGCAAGGGTGTCTATACCGCAACACTGGTAAGGACAAGATATGAGTGACCCTCATTTAGAATGTACTCTAATGATAATAGTAGGAACCCTCATCTTACAATTCAATACACCTTATGTACCCTTAACTAGCAAGTTTGATGTCTCAACATACACTGGCTACGTAGTTTTGAAATACAAGGACTGCTTCTAAGAATCACACCTTCAACTGGCAGGTGAGTTCCCATCCTTGGGATCACTCAGTGCTTAATCATACTCTAATCTGATTAGACACTGAACATGATTAACTGAACCAAGCTAGACAGAGTTCCTTAGGTTCAGTGATTGATGAAATGCTACTGAGACTATTAAATTACTGAGCTTTTGGAGATTTTGGGTATTACTGAGTTTATTGAGTTTTTTTGAGTCACATATGACTAGGTTCTATGGATCAAGGCTTGACTAAGAGTATCTTGAAAACATGTAACTCCCCAAAAATCTGTCCTGAGATCTCACACGATGCTTGGAACCACAAGTAATCCCAAGCTAATTCATGAGCTGGCAAACTATTAAGCAACTGAATTATAATGTAATAAATAACTATTATGTTGTGTGGTAACATAATCAAACTAAAAAAGTCAAATAGATACAATGTTGATAAAGATTTACTTCTGATAAATCTAAAGTATAAAACTGAAATTACATGGCTGACTCTAACTAACATCTATGAAGCCTCTACTATACTGACTATAGATAGTTGGGACATGCCTACAACTACCAGTAATAAATACACATGAAACTAAATGAACTCTACATGAACTAAAAGTTGTCTGGAGTTCCCGAAGTAAGAGAACTCATCACTTGCTAGCAGGAATCTACAACTATCTGATCATGATATGAGGGATACATCTGTACCTACATTATAAGGAAATATATCCACACATACATATATGGAACATTACTTCTAGAATATACTGAGTGTGTAGGGGTGAGTGCAATAAGTAAAACCAATTTTATACATAGTCATAAAACATGCGTGATAAGTATAAGTAGATTCACCAATATGTTTTGGTAGAACTTTACTTTAATGATAGACATTCTCTGGTAAGATGGTGAATCTCTACACTATGTTTTGGTAGAACTTTACTTTAATGATATTAGTATAATTGAAGCTGAATACTAAGCATGTAAAACTGGACCATAGTTAGTTTGAATAATTGCACTGAAACTGTAGAGTATTATGCATAAAAAAAAGGGAATAACTGAGTTACATGAGGTAACTGGGCATGACTTCAAGAAAGTTGTATTATCTAAGAATGCAAGACCAAACGTATAAAATTATTTTGAAATACTCCATAAACTAAGGTAATAAAATACTGATAACGAAATATCTATTAACTATATGCTATGGTTAAGAAACCCTGAAACTGAATGGAGTTACTCATTTGATTACTAGACTGAGTGTCAGATTGAGACTATAACTGGGATTGTAATTAATACTTATACAGAAATTGAATGTTGGATTTTGATACTAATTAACTAATATTTGAATTTACTAATACTGTAATACTTGTAGTTGTGTCTACTAATACTGTATTACTGAGAACTCATAACTGAGTGACTATGTATGATAGTCGTAAATCTGAAGAATTTTTTGAGTTGTTTATTGAGCCAAATGACTATATCTAATAGTCATGAATCTATAGAAATATTTGATTTATTTACTAAGCTAAGTTACTGAATTTAACAGTTCTAAATCTAAAATTAAAACAGTGGGAAGTAATCATCTAACCAACATCCCCCAAATTAAATAATATAGCTGACTTGGTGTCCAATCTGTAACCCAATTAGAAGTGTGTCAATACCACGCCACTAGTAAGGACAAGCTATGAGTGACCCTCATCTGGAAGATACTCTAAAGAGAATGGATGGACCCTCATCTATCAGGTTAAGCCACCTCATAAACCCTCAATTGGCAGGTTTGATGTCTCAACCTACGCTAGCTACATAGTTCTAGAATGCAAGGAATGCCTCTAAGAATCACACCCTCTACCAATCTCATTCGAGGATGAATTATCTCAAGGGGGAGATATTGTAATACCCCGTACCATTTCCTAGCTTGAAATCATCTAAAAAATGTTAGACATTTACTTTGAAATATGAATCCAGTTTTGTACACATGGCATTTTTAAGACTTTCACTTTTTGTCACGTGGAAAATCAAATAAGCTTTCTATCGATACCAATTTCATCAAAATTTGGTATCGGATGAGGAAGTGATGGCCATTTTACTGAAAGTAATTAGAACTGCGCAGGTGCGATGGTGAAGGCCGATGGACCGTTGGACTAGCAATGGACCATCGCACCCCACCGTTGCATAGAGGAAATGAGTCCACTCTATGGCTGAATGCGATAGACAGGTCCGACAGACCGTCGCACCTCACCATCGCACCAAGGCAGTAATTCCCAGTTCTAGTCCTAGTTCAATGATGAGTCCAACAGACCGTCAACCCAGTGACGAACTGTCGCACTCCACCGTCTCATGTCCCTCTCACTATTTTTAATTTGTTTTTAAAGGGGTATTTTAGTGTTTTACCATCCGTTTATATACCCAGTTATATCGACCTTAGCTTATTTGTTGATTATTCTTTTACAATAACAAAATTAGGGTTTTTACCCTAAGAGCAATCCTCAAGAACAAAATCCAAATATTCTTGAAGAACTAAGAGACTCCAATCCTTTAAGTTTAATAACTTCAAGAAATTCAATCCAGGTATGCATAGTGTTCATCCACGGACTCCTTTCATCCATGAAGCCCAAGAATCTCTTTTCTAAGTTCAAGTTTATAGGTTTTCTTTATGAATTTCATGATTGTGCTGCTCTTGTTTATATTGATAATGAGTAATTGAATTCTATTTCATGTTGGGTGATAAATTTAATGTGGATTTGATTAGTATAAATGTAGATTCATGTAAACCCAATATTAAATCCTTGAATGATGAAATTAGAATTGAATCATGATGTTTAATTGTTGTATAATGTTGTCTACACATACTATGCCTACCATATGTTTGATTAAATCCCTAGATGGAAGAAAAATGCCTAACTAATAAGATATCATGAAATCCCCATGTATTTACAAGTTTATGCATATCACCTATTTGATGAAATGCTTCAATAAATGAAGTATGGATTATAGTGTTTATTATGTCTTCAAGAATGTCCTTCTTTGTCATTTTCTTTCCATCGAGTCCAGGAGGTACATGTACCCAAAAAATATAGTTGTGTTCCTAGAATTAGTGTCATGTTTCTAAGATATCCGCAGTCAAGCCATATTCCATAGAATTCAGTCAGTCTCATGACTAAGGAAAGTTTAATAATCTCAGTAATTTCAGTCAGCTTCAGATATCAGTAGGATTCCGTAAGTTAACGAAACTCAGTTAACTCAGTCCGATTTAGTTCAACTAATCATATTTTGAGTCTATTCATACTGGAGTTGGATTAGCACCGAGTGAACCCAAGGATGGGAACGCACACTATCAGATGATGGAGTGATTCTTAGAAGTCATATTTGCATTCTAGAACTATATAGCCAGCATAGGTTGAGACATCAACACTATCCGATGAGGGTTGGTGAGGTAGATAAATGCTATCGATGAGGGTCCCACGGTTCATATTTAAGGTATAGTATAAGATTAGGGTTACCTACAATTTGTCTCTACCAGTGGTGCAGTATTGGCACCCTTCCAATCATGACACAGATTGGAGCCCAGCTCAACTATTATAGCGTATTTAGGGCATGTTGATTCGATAAATATCTCCCACAGTTTCAGTATCATTATCAGTCAAGAACTCAAATAGTTCTTCAGATTTCAGGACTGTCAGATACAATCAACTCAGATACTGTACGAAATTCAGCTAGTTCCATCAGATTTTGGATTTTCAGATACAGTCACTCATGTTATCTGTTATATCAGATGTATCAGTTATCAGTATGTCATGTTATTAGTATTCAGATTCAATAATCATGTTATCACGTTATCAGTGTCACTTATTATATCTCATGCATGTATTCTCACACTCATGATAGTCGGTCTATTATCATTATTGTTCATGCATATGAAACCCATGCATTTAGCCTACCTAACAAACATAACAGTATATTCAATCATACTAACGCATTCATGCTATGGCGTTTATTACCATAGGTTCAAAGACACAAGCTCCAGAGCACCAGTAATATTTCAGTCTCAGTAGTCAGAGTTAGAAGTGAGTCCTCATCTTTTGAGGACATGATTATTACTTATTTATTTCATTAATTAATTTATTAGTTGGAGTTAGTTGGGGACATATCCCATCAACTTCTTATTCAGATAGTCATGTTTCAGTGGCTTTCCAGATTACAATATATTCATATAGCTCATTTCTATTTTGTTTTGGGTATTTCATACCCTACCCAGATGTTATATTCTTATTAGATATTATATCAAAATTTTGAACCTTATTTCCTTTCAGTTCATGTATCCATATTATACAGTATATTATGCAGTATTCAGGTACAACTATCAGTCATGGCTTATCTTGTGGTCATTCGGGATCATGAGGACCTTGTACCATTCCGGGTATCATATTCGGGTCAATAGAACTCATTTAACTGACATGCCCCAAGTAAGATAACTGAGTTTGGGTTCAATCTATGTACCCAATTAGAAGGGTGTCAATACCACACCACTAGTAAGGAAAAACTGTGCGTGATCCCTTATCTAATAGGTACTCTAAGGAGAACGGTGGGACATACGTCTAACAGGTTAAACCACCTTATCAATCCTTATCTAATAGGTTAGATGTCTCAACCTATGCTGGCAACATATTTCTGGAGTGCAATGACTGCTTCTAAGAGTCACGCCCTTTACTAATTGGTGAGTTCCTATCCTTTGGTTCACTCGGTGCTGAATCCTATTCCCATCTGAATAGAAGCTGAACTGATTATACTTCATCAAACTGTACTGAGTTCACTGAATTTCATTGACTGGAGAAATACAATTGATATCTCATTACTGACTAAGATTTTAGAGATTTCTAGACTAATACTGAAGTTACTGAGTTTTTCTTGAGTCGTATGACTGATTGAATTCTACTGATCATGACTTGACTAAGTGTATAGTAAAAATTGACACTGGCTCTTGGCTAACAACTAAATTGTTGGATAAAAGTACCCTCAGGACTTGATAGCATGAAACTAACAAGACATGACACTTCTTGAACAAATGACCATAGTCAGCTATGTCATAGCACAATCATTAGGGATTTTCATGAAGCATTTGCATGTCATAAGCATACACATGAATAGGAATGCATATAAATATGTCACAATTTTCTAATTCTAATCTCATGAGCATTCCACCAAACCATTACAATGAATAATAATAACATGGAAGTCATTTTGAACATAAGGGTAAAGAATAGATTCATCAGTTTGGTCATAATTGAGTCATAAGGCATAATTCCTATTCACTTAGCCATTTTATCAAAGACATTGCATATATAACTTTAGTCTTAAGCATGAATATTAACTCAGCACATTTAGATTACATTAAAAAACAAAATTTCATAGGTTTGCTATATAATTTTGTGAATTCAGATTAAAGATTCCAACTTTGAAATCATATAAAAAGATAAACATTATTATAATAAAGACACAACATGGGCTTCACAATTCATGATTTTAAAATAGGATTCTTGAAATTCATTGGTGAAAGAAACTCATGAATCAACACTTAACGTAACTTAATTTCTAAATTCCATGAAGATTGTAGTGACTTCTTGAAATTCAAGGCTTGAACTTGAAAACCCTAGAGCTTCACCTTGAGAGTATTTTATGAAAATAATCAGTAATAGGGGTATTTTGATTGTAGAAAATTGACCTAGTTGGACTAAGAAAGG
This sequence comes from Capsicum baccatum var. pendulum, assembly GCA_030864225.1. NCBI lineage: Eukaryota > Viridiplantae > Streptophyta > Magnoliopsida > Solanales > Solanaceae > Capsicum > Capsicum baccatum. The sequence goes on along the minus strand of CM061560.1, from coordinate 256,340,597 downwards.
CACCGCCCTGCAGGTCCACCGAAGTTAGAAGGGCGTTGCCTTGCCTGGAGCGGCGCTATAGCCATGGCGACACGGGCCTATCGTGTTGAGCTACATGGTTGGGAAACCAAACATTACCTTATTCTATTCTAAAAAATTCCAAAACTCACTAGATAAGTACTATTAACTTGCACCATCATGAATCAACTTTAAAATTGAAAAAATTGGTCGGGAAGGTCATGAAATAATTCCTCAAAATTTGGATGTTAAAAATAAGACTAAGTGTTGAACACTTAGCTAAAATTTTCTAAGTGTTGGTGCCCCTTAAGAGCATTAAAAGATGAATTTAGACTTAGAATTCTGCAGGATCTTACATTTAAATAAAAGAAATACAATGGTTATGCATTCTAGGTCAAAATCCTTGATTTTCACTTTTTAAATTCATGTTTAAACAAGATTTAAATGATACAATTGAAATAGGGATATGAAGCTTACCAAATCTTTGGAATGGAAGATGTTCCTAAAAATAGGAAAACCCAAGCTTCAAGTCTAAAAAATGATGAGAAGAAATAAGAAAAGGTTATTAATACTCAAGGCTAGGTACCGTTAAAGTGGTTACCGCTTAAGTAGTCTATTATCGTTTTAGTACTATCTCCCATCTTAGTAGTGCACCAGTTATGGAGATTTAGAATTTCATATCTCCACAGACCCCTACTAATTAATTCAAAATCCCGATAAAGCAAAGAAAACTATGCTAACCTATAATATTTGATACTTAGTGCTCATTAGCGATGTTAGATTTTTGAAAAACATCATTTTCACAATTTTGACAGGTGAAACAAAAATTTTACAACTTTTCGAAGCGAGAGTCGAAATAAGATATAAAATATATATAACATGATCCAAAATTGGGCCTTGTCGTTATGTCCATCTCAAGACAAATAAGGACCGGATATCACCTCATTAACCCAACCTATTCATCATAACAATCTATATGATTCGAATAGATTCTGACTATATATAAAAATAGCTGAAACAAGACTAATAATCATAAATTAACTGATGTCTAATCATTCCATTAATGTGAACAAACTAAACAACCATACCGAAGTCCACAATTATTAACAATTCCTCAAAAAATCTAATGTCTAAATATGTCGCGACATGCCCCCAACAATAGCAAAAAAAAATCTAAGACATGTCTATCACATAAGATAAACGACGATGAAATATATTCCTTCCGAAGTATGAAAGCTCACCACTTCAATGAAAATAAAATAAACCTTTTATAACCCTGAAAACTGTGTAGAAAGAGAAGATAAAACGCTGGTGCCTATGTCGTGTGGGGATACAACATTCAAAAACTATTAGCAGTTGGAGTGCTAGCATTTAACTCAAGAATAAGGAGAAAATCATGTCATCATTCCAAACCCAAGCCAAGCGTCACATTCCACTATATTTATATACATAGGCATATATGTAAGTACATATAGATAGATAACATACTAGAAAAAATAATAAGACTTAGCATACATTCTTGAAGCATTAAATTACAATACATGAAGTGAAGGACTCCGACCTTCCACCCTTGTAGATTACAATATTTCTTATTCAAAAAGAGATTCTAACCACAAGACGTCTTGTCAGATGAGGGACTCTAACCACATGAATTCTTGTTAGGCAAGGGACTGTAACCATAAGTCATCGTGATAGGCAACGGAATCAAATCATAAGCCATCTTAGTAAGCAAGGGACTATAACCAAAAGCCATCTTAGGCAAGGGACTCTAACCACAAGCCATCTTATTAGGATAGGGACTCTAACCACAAGATATCTTATTAGGAAAGGAGTCTAACCACAAGCCATCTTAGAAGGTAAGGGACTCTAACCATAAACCATATTATTAGGAAAGGGATTCTAACCACAAGCCGTCATAGTAGGGAAGGGACTCTAACCACAAGCGATCTTATTAGGTAAGGGACTCTAACTACACATTATCTTACTAGGCAAGGGACTCTAACCATAAGTCATCTTATGATCCTTACAAGATGATATTAGGAATTTAACACTTTTCCCAAGCATTAACATCCATACAATTCAACACTTAAGGACTCTAACCCATTTAACAAATTAAGACCACATATGACGACAAGGTCTTTAAGGAACCATTTATCAATAACACACTTCAATAGGCCAATGCCTTGATTCAACTCATTTTTTGATATATTTTGTGGTTATCAAGACCCATACAAACCATTTATTCTTCATTCACATTCTAACACCATATTTTAGTTCAAAATGCAAGCCAATTTCTTGTTTATGAACTTTAACCCCTTTTGGTCAAAAACTAAAAAAGTCATCAATTAACTCATTACATTGCGAATAAGTTATTTAGATTGCGTTTTCCAAACCATTCATACTTATTGGGCCTTTGTCCTAGATCAAAAGATCATCAACATGTGACTTGATATTTTTCTTAGATATTTTCTCAAACACCTTGTGGGCTTGCTTTTTCCAAGGCCAAAAGCCAAGTAGAAATCACCAATCTTAGGGTTAATCATGACCTATTTGTTAAACCACAAACAATAAGCACTCATATGTGCAATTAAAAACCAAAATAATGTATAAATACAAGTCTCATCGTTAGCCAATAATACTTATCACTAGGCATCAAAACACTTAGTATTCGATATCAAAATCACCATTTACAAGTCATAATCCACATTTAAAATGAATGATATGTGAGTTAATATTAAGGGAAAAAGTCACATTACTTATACAAGATGATTCATGAAGAGATTCTTGGTCTTCAAGCCTCTAAAAGGACACCCATTTAACCCCTGCATCAATCCTAGTTGAGGAGTTTGGGGGAATTTTTTAATCTTTCTATGAGTGTAATGAGAGGCTAACATGAGTTATATAGTGAGGAGAGTTAAGGGTTTTGGGGTGGGAAATGTCCATAAATTTCCCATCTTATAAGCTAAAAAAGTGATTCCCTTAAGGGTCTGACCCTATGTTTAAACTGTACCTTAAGGTATGAGTGGTATCCTAATTCTTACCCTAGGCTTCACCATGGGACCCTAAACTGATAAATATATGACATAGGCTAAGTTAAATCATACCTAAGCGTACAAATGGCACCTAAATCATACCTTGAACTGTATCTTGGACAATTTCATCAAGACAACACCTAAGACATCCTACAACATGGCTACATATGACTCAAACCCTAACATACAACTAATGGATAGGCTAAATTTAATCTTTGATGGTATGTATTTCACACAACACTGCCTATTATACGAGTGTAAGTTCGTTAAGCTATATCCAAGGGTACAACTAGTACCTTGAGTCAAACTTTGCGCATAAACTTAAACAAAGGGAATTTTTCTAAGGGTAAAAAACGTAGGTGTTTCACTATGAAACCATACCAACTATGTTAAAAATCTAAAATTAGAATTCCAAATCTTCTAGTTTAGTCTTTTTTATCATATCATTTACAAGTCAATTAATGTTAGTTTAGGTCAAGCGTAAGGATTTTCAAGAAGCCAAAAACTACTATTTCACATAAATCATGCTAAAATACATCATAAGTTGTATAAATCATTCTCATACCCCTGAAATACCATAAAGAAACTACAAAGAGGGGTAAAATGGTCAAATCACACTAAAATAAATATTCATAAAGTTTGGGATAAGGACAATGAAAAATAATTCAAAAAAGGACAATGGTCAAAGAGGGGTAAAATGGTCAAATCACACTAAAATAAATACTTCAAAAAGTTTGGGATAAGGACAATGAAAAATAATAATCGACCTTATCTATAGGTAAAATGTAGCCTAATAAATAGGTTTATGTAAGACCCCATTAAATTCAAAGCATAAATCAGCCTTTTAAAGCTCGATAAAGGGTTTTAGGCTTAGAAAAACTTCAGCTAAGAATGAGGACTTTGTTTTTTCTAAGGCCTACAAACTTTGACGAATTTAAATATGACCTTCCAAAACATAGTAAGTTGATTTTTAAGGTGATTCGTGATCAGGGAAGTTAATGTTACATCTTGGCTGAGTTTCAAAATTTGTAGACATGTGTAAGGGAATGTTTACAATACCAAAATAATAGCTCAGGATGATTATCCCACCGTGCCCTTCCCAATGCAGTACCTAGGGGTAGCCACGATGGGCACCACAATGCCTCGCCTAGAGCAGTGCTCCAATGGCCGCGATGCCCTGACCAGTTTGGTTGGGGTAGTTTCTTCATTCGAACTCCTAATTTTTAAGGACTAAAGGGTCAATTCCTTTCACCCCATGGGTCCATAACATAGTACTAAAGCCCCATAGCTTCATAACACAGGATTAAAGCCCTAGGTTTATCAAGTTCAAGAATTGGATCCCAAGAACTCACTTCAACCCTCACAAATTTAGAAGATCAGGTATGTGAAGTGTTCATCCAAGGGCCCCTTTGACCCTTGGAGTTCAAGAATCATATTTTTAAAGAATGAATTATGATTTCCATTTTTTGGGTTAAATTATTCACATGTTGATGTTGTTGTATAATTTCCATGTTGATATCTTTACGAATTTCATAAATTTATGATTGCATGTAGGTTGCATTCTTTGAAATTTGATTGATTAATATGGCCAAGATGTATTAGTTTATTTTTCATGCCTAAGCATAAAGTTATGTCTCCCATGTGTTTTTCAATATGCCCAAGTGAATTAATTGTGCCTTGTGATCATGAGTGGTCTTAATATGAGCGCATGCTAGAAGTACATGTTAAAAATTACTCCCATGTTAAAGTTGTGCTTTAAAAATGTTTATTGGATTTCCTATGTGAATTTAATAGTGTACCATGACATGACATCAAATATCTCTATCCATGTACAACTTTATGACTTTCAAGTGCTTGATAAAGTTCTCCATTTATGCATTATGAATAGTTGACTATTTTATGCATCCTAGAGTTATCATGTCTTGTTATTATTTATGCTATCGAGTCCTGGGTGTATTTAATACCTGATGATTTATCTGTATACCAAGATCTAGCATCAGTTAAAGAATAGTCTCAGTCATGTCATGATCAGTAGGACTATCAGTCAGTTTCAGAACACAAGAAGAATTAGTAAACTTAGTAGTATTCAATTCAGTTAAATAGTACAATCAGTAACAGTTAAGTCTAGCCTTGTATTGAACTAGGGAATTAGCTCAGTGTCTATTTAGTATGGATTAGAATTAAATACCGAGTAAACCCAAGGATGTGGGCTCACCTGCCATTAGCGGGTGGGATTCTTAGAAGTTATCTTTATATTCTAGAACTATGTAGCCGGCAATGGTTGATACATCAAACCTGTCAGATGAGGGTTGAGGAGGTGTTTTAACCTGTCAATTGAGGGATCCACCATTCTCATTAGAGTACTAGCTAGATAAGGGTATATTTTCAATGCCTTTACCCATGGAATGGTACTGACACCTTTCCAACTGGGTTATAGGTTGTACACTAAATCTATTAAAAAAATAGAGAATTTAAGTTAGATGATTACTTTCCATAGTCTTAGTTTTAGTTTCAGTCTTTAAAATCAGGACTGTAAAATATAGTCATACAACTCGGTGAAGAACTCAGATATTTCTTAAGATATCAATTATCAGTTACTCAGTCATCAAAACTCTATATTCAGTGTTAGAATGATATTAGTTATTGTTTACATATTCATGCATGTACTCTTATTTAGTCCTACTCTTATTATTCAGTTAGTATTGTTCATGCACATGAACCTATGCATTTTATCCTATCTTACTGAGCAAACCTATGTATTCAAAGTATTGATACATGCTTTTATTTAACATTATGATATCTTATATCATAGGTTCTGTAGCATGAGCTCTAGAGCACCCTTAGTAGTACAGATTCTCGATAGATTAGTGGTGGGTCCTCATAGTTTAAGAACAAGATTATTTTCATTACTTCAATTATTTTTCTATAGATGGAGTTAGTTAGGGACATGTCCCATCAAATCTGCAGTTTAGATAGTTTAGAGGCTTTACAGGCAAGAGTATTTTCTAAAAGTTGTTTTCAGATTTAAATATACAGTATTGTTTTACAGTATTGAACCTTATGAAAAGTTTTTACCTAACTTTTTCATATTATATTATTTTGATTTAGTTATTTCAGCAGGTACCAGTCATGCATTAGATTGTGGTCCTTCCGTATTATGAGTACTGTGCAGTGTCCGCAGTACAGACTCAGGGTGTTACAAACTTGATATCAGATCCTAAGGTTCAACAGTGTCCTAGGAAATCTAAAAGCTGCATCTAGTAGAGTATTGTGCATAGGTTTTTAGCACACCACACTTATGTTAGGAGGCTACGAGATATTTTAGGAATAGTTTCCCTTCTTTATGTATTCATATCATGAAAGTGAGCATGAACTCAAAGTAAACTCTTTGTCTAATTCTAGTTTCTCTTTTATTTACAGAATATACCTCGAAAAGTCAGTACCTCAGCTCATCTATCAAGATCCTCTAGATGAACATGTCTTCTACATTGAATTCAGAGAAGATTTCACCACCATAGCTCATTCTGTGGTATCCCAGAATAAATGTGTATTTATTGGTTCGGCCAACCCAATGGCCAATACTTCTGCCGTAAGGATTCGACACTTCACCCAAATGAATCCTTCATCTTTTACTTAGTCTAAGTCAGACGAGGACCCTTAGGAATTTCTTGATCAATTGTAAAAAGTTACAGGTATCATATGGGTGACAACTAGTGAAATTGCTAACCTAGCTACATATCAGTTGTAGGATGTAGGTCACTCATCATTTAAATAGTTGAAAGCAGAAAAGGCCTTAGATGCAGGGCCCATAAAATGGGAGAAGTTTGCTACTTCTTTTCTAGATAGATTCTTTCCCCTAGAGCTAAGAAAAGCTAAGATGTTAGAGTTTATCAATCTAAAGCAGGGTAATATTACATTGAAAGATTATTATCTCACGTTTACTCAACTATCTAGATACATTTCTCATATTGTTGCAGATTACATGTCTAAGATGAGCAAGTTTGTGTCTGGAGTAAATGATAGTGAATTCAAAGAAAGTTGGACCACAATGTTGATTAGTAAGATGGACTTTGCTAGGCTAATAATCCATGCTCAGCAGATATAGAATCAAAATAAAAAGAAGGGAGAGAAGCAGAATAAGAGAGCTAGAATAGGTAGTTTCAACTTTGCTCAACCTAAGTCAAAGGGTGGAAATCATTCTCAGTTTCATCAAAAATCCTTAATTCCATCACTATCCTAAGCTAGTGCTCTAGTTTTGAAATTCAGATATGGAAATAGGGATAGGACCCTAGGACCTAAACCTCAGGGCAGTGTTCGAAGAAATCTTCTTTGCCAGTAGTGTGGCAGAAACCATCATGATTTCAACAGAATGATTAGTGATGTATATTTTAGATGTGGCAAGCTATGCCACAGAGCTAGATATTATCCCCATTCTGGTTCCTAGGGTTAGTGTAACCATCCTCCATCTCATTTGAGTTGCCCGAACAAGCTGGGTAGCTCATCTAGTATCACAAGTGGGCATTACCAAAATAGACTCTATGCTCTTTAGCTCTGATAGTATCAAGAAAATTCTCTTAATGTGGTAATTGGTATGTTACAAGTTTACCATATACATGTTTATGCTTTGCTAGATCCAGGATCTTCTTTCTCCTTTGTTGCTCCTTATATAGCTATTCACTAAAAAGTTATTCCCAAAATTCTTGCAGAGCCTTTCTAAATCTCTACCCTAGTGGGTAAGTCTATCATATCTCGACGAGTATATCAGAACTATCTGGTTATGATATCTCAGAAAGTCACTTCAGCTGATTTAGTCAAATTAGAGACGACCAATTTTGATGTCATTCTCGGTATAGATTGACTTAATTCCTGCTAGTCCTTAATCGACTACAGAAATAAAATTGAGTAGTTTCAGTTTTCGAATAAACCCATACTAGAGTGGAGGGGTAGTACTTTAACACTTAGGGGTCACATTATATTCTACCTAAGGGCACAAAAAATGATATCTAAGGGATGTTTCTACCATCTTGTTTGATTCTTGGAATCCATATGAGAAATCCCTAATATTGAATCAGTACTAGCAGTATGTAGTTCCCAGATTTTTTATCCGAAGATTCTCCTAGTAGGGAAATTTATTTTACAATCGATCTTTTTCAATAAACTCAGCCCATATCCATTCCTCTATACAAAATAGTACTGGCAAAACATAAAGCGTAAAAATAATAGTTGAACGATCTTCTAAATAAGATATTCATCAGACCCAGTGTGTCCCCGTGGGGCACACTAGTTTTATTTATGTTTAAGAAAGACAGTTCTCTCTGGATGTGTATATATTACCATCAGCCAAATAAAGTCACGGTCAAGAAAAAGTATCCAATTCAAAGAATTTATGACTTATTTTACCAATATTAGGGGCCTAATAATTTTTCTAAGATAGACCTCAAATAAGGCTATCAGCTGCTAAGAGTCAGAGAATGTAACATACCAAAGATGGCTTTGAGAATTCAGTATGGTCACTTCGAATTCTTAGTTATATCCTTCGGTCTTACTAGTGCCCTAGACGATTTCATGGACTTGAAGAACCTTTGTGGACTTTATGAACTATGTGTTTAAGCAATATCTAGACATATTCATTATAGTCTTCATAAATGACATGCTTGTCTACTCCTACAATGATCATGACCATGCAGACCATCTCAGAATAGCGTTGCAGACTCTTAGAAACCATGATTTATATGACAAATTTAATAATTTCCATTTTTGGCTAAGGTCAGTAGCTTTCCTTGGTCACGTAGTTTCTGGGGATAGCATTATATTTGTTCCTAAAAGACTGAAGCAGTAACAAACTAGACCAACCCTATCACTCTATTAGATATTAGGATTTTCATAGGCTTGGTCAGCTATTACTGATGGTTCATTAAGGGATTTTAATACATTACATACCCTAGGTCCAGATTAACTCTGAAGAAATTAAAATTTTAGTGGTCAGATTCTTGTGAAAAGATTTTTCAAGAGGTAAAGAATCGACTTACCTCAGCCCCAGTCTTGACTTTACCAGATGGTTCTGATGGCTTTTTTATGTACTATGATGCATCCAGAGTAGGTTGTGGTTGTGTCCCCATGTAGAGAGGTAAAGTCATAGCCTATGCCTCCAGACAACTTAATCCCTATTAGAAGAAGTATCCCACTCATGCTCTTGAGCTAGCAACAATAGTTTTTTCCTTAATGATTTGGAGGCACTATTTATATGGTGTGCATGTTTTTGTGTTCCTATACCATATAACTTCTAGTATGTATTCTCTCATAAAGATCATAACCTCTTTTAGAGAAGGTGGTTAGAGTTGTTGACAGATTATGACATAAGTGTTATTTACTATCTGAGAAAAGCCAATATAGTGCTTGATTCTCTCAGTAGACTATCTATGGGTAGTGTTTCTTATGTTGAGGATAAATAGAAAAATTTAGCTCAGAAAATCCATAATCTTACCCGATTAAGTATACACTTATTCTGCACAACAGAAAGTAGTGTGTAGATTAAGAATAATTGAAGATCTTCTCTAGTTTCTAATGTGTAAAAGAAAAGCAGGATAGAGATCCAAGTCTTGTTAAGTTGAAAGAGTTGGTAAGATATAAGAAAGTAGAGGTTTTTTACCAAGGGGGATATGATGTGTTGTCTTTCCAGGGCTGTCTATGTGTGCCAGACATAAATTACTTGTGGCAGAAAATTCTTACAGAGACGCATGGTGCGCGTTACTCTATTCATACAGGGGCCACTAAGATGTACCGTGATTTGTGCGAGACTTATAGGTGGTGTGCGATGAAGATAGACATTATAGAGTTTATGGATAAATGCTCAACATATTAGCAGGTAAATATGAAGCACTAGAAACCTAGTGGGTCCATGTAGTAGTTTCAAATTCCTACTTGGAAGTAGGAAGAGGTTAACATTGACTTAATGACGGGCTTGACCCGTACTCATGATTTAGTTTGGCTCATTGTAGACAGGATAACCAAATAAGCTTATTTCCTACTAGTTCATAACTCTTCTTCGGTTGAGGATATGCCAAACTCTATGTTAGAGAGCTGGTCAGATTGTATGAAGTTTTGTTGTCTATTATTTCAGATAGAGGTACACAGTTCACCTCTCATTTCTGGAAAGCATTCAAAAAGAATCTTAGCTCGAGTTCACCTTAGTACAATCTTTCATCATTAGACAAATGGTCAAGAAGAAAGGACCATCTAGACGTTAAAAGATATGCTATGACTGTGTGCGATTTATTTTAAAGTTAGTTGGGATGACCATTAGCCTTTTATTGAGTTCGTATATAACATAGATGATAACGCTCAAACTACAGCTCTCGTAAGAGTGTAAGCGGTCGCTATCAAATATATAACCTAACTGGGTTGGGTGTCCAATCCCACAGGGAATACTCGGTCACTAAGTATGCAACTATTAGTAGACTTTTGGTCATAAATTCTATGAAAAAGGGGGGATTTTATGCGTGCAAATAAAGTATCAAAATAGCAAACTAAAAACGGAATGTGTTTGTTTAGCAAGAATTTAATCAATGAGAATTTTAAGTTAGGGTTATGTCCACCTTATAAGTTATACGTATCTATTAACTATGAGTTATGCGGAATTCAGACATGCATGCACTTATAGAGATTCGTATTCTATGGTAAATCCTAGCATCTTTCGACCATCAAGGATTATCTCACTTTAACTCTTTCGAGCTTAAAGCGTATAACTAATGGTACGAATTCTCCAAGAGGTTAATCCAGTTATGGCAATAACTTTTAAACAGTGGTTGATAGCCCTATTTCCTTGTCATTCTCTCTTTTTTCCAGACATGTAACTTTTCTTTCGAACAAGTTAATGTTGTACTGGCGTATTCTATATGTTTGCTACCACAAGAATTCAATTAAGATGAAGAGAGTAATGATATAAGCAACATACGTATCAAGAATTCACAAAATCATAGCAATAGATACTATATCATAAGGCTTCCATAACCCTAATAGAGAAATTTAGCTACTCATGAGTGCAACGGAAAACACAATAGACATTATCATCATTCAAAAATAATAACAATCTCACGTGAAGTATGTTTTGGTGTCACTTGTGGTGTGATTTCCTTACTAGTAGTGTTTCTCTTGTCGTGAAAATTAAAAGTCGAATAGATGAAGAATAATGTTTGAAAACAAATTTTTGAAGAAGGGAAAGAATAGAAACGGGGATAAGAAGAGAATCCCGAAAAGTTTCAGCAAAATAGGGTTTATATAACATCTATATCCTAGTCCTACTGAAATAGGGTTTTTATCCTTGCCCTAGTCCTACTGGGTAACTGCATACTTTTCCTAATCCTACTACGTTACTGCTGATCCCCCAAGTCTTTAGAAATATTGTTTTTGCCCGTGACAAGTTCTCCATGCATCACTTTTAGTCCATAGGCTTCCAAAAGCTGCCTTCCTTCTTACGTGAGGTTTCCTTTGGCGTCAAACAGTCCATAAAATGCTGAAATCTTCATCATTTATACCTGAAAACTTTCTAATCACGTTGGTTAGCTCACTTACAGGAAAAAAAGGACTAAAAGTGCAGGAATTACATATTTTGTCCTTAAAACTTAGCTAAAATATGGGTGAATTAAGGTGCTTTAGGCATGTAAATACGTCTAACATCAAAATCCCACACTTAAAGCTTTGTTCGTCCTCAAACAAAATATCATGTCCATATAAACATCTACTTAGGGTTTCACAGTAACAACACAAAATAGTCATCAAGACAGGCACGACAATTATTAACAAAGAGTAGTTTTCTGATCACTACTAGAAACAATTCAACCTCCAACCTAGACTCGTGATGATGGTTAATTCATAGCCAAAATTTAAGGCACAAAGAATCATATAACACTACCCATAACTCATCAACCATGTGTGTCTCACACAAGATATTACCCATAATCATTCTCAAGTTTTGCATTTTTTGAAACATGGGTATAATATTCTCCTTGCTCTCACTCTCACAAAGAATTCATATGATGCAAATGCTGACCATAGGCTTGCCCTTAGTGTAATGCTCTACTAATATCAGAATGCTAAGCTTAGGATCAAATAGGTCTTTTACAGGTTGTAATGTAGGCTAAGGGACGGGTAGGACTATTTTGGCCAGAAATAGTAACTATGTTCCTAAGCGCTTTGATACATCATATTATGCTATTAACACTCTCTTTAAAACAACCTTTCTACCTTTCTTTCATATATCACCCATTTTCACCTATTTTGCCATTCAAACATAACTATCTTTTTATTTAATCATAAACACAATTTATCTTTTTGTTTTTCTATTTCATTTTCTTTTCTTCTCTTTTTTTTATAACACACCTCTATGATAGCCACTTCTTTTTCATAACAAATTCAAGTACCAATACACTATAAGGCATCACTCTCACCTAATTTCCTCTTATTTTGTCACATGACTTTACAATTTAAAGCACTTAGAAATTTGGGTCAAATTATGGTCTTGAAAAAAAAATGGATTAGGCTACATATGAGGCTGTCAAAGAAAATAGCTTAAAGGCTCAAAGGGGTTGACTAGGATAATGTCCACGGGTAGGTAAAACAAAGATAAACAATCACAGGTTGCTAAAGGAATGCCTAAATCATCTCCTAAACTCACACTCTTTATTTAGCTTTACACACATACCGGTCAAGTTCTAGCATCAGCCACAAACACAGAATATACTATTGCCTCACACACACAAGGCACATGGTCGACTTTATTGGGAGTAGTATAGACTCTTGACCCAACAGATGAAGGAATTAAACCACACACTTATCACATAATGAGTCATATTTAGAGACTAAACTTCTCAATAGTAATGATTTTATCACAGACTCTTGTCATAATACCATGCTGCCTATCAAAACAACTTCATGCAAAGTTTTAAAAAAAAATTCTAAAATTTAACTAAAAAAATGTAAATGTAGATAAAGAAGTATAGCATACAAATACCAGCACCCCACACTTAGACGGGACACACTGCCCTCAGTGGAAAATAAATAAGCAGAACCTGGTTAGTCGGACTCATCCTCTATATCTGGGGTCATACCCCTTGTATCAGAATCATCATCAGATTCGTCGTAATTAGAGTTCTCCTCCACGTCGGAGTCTGGCATTCGGCGATCATCATCGTTTGGCACGTCATCATCAAGAGGTTCCTCAAAGTATACCCCTACTCCACACAGTGCCCTTGCATGCTCATTCATTGGGTAGTCATAATCCAACTGTTGGAGCTCTGCAACAGTTGGAACACGACCTACGCTCATCATGGTAAACTGAGTCATGCTATAAAGATGGCGAAATAAACTTTCATCCCAAGCATGTCGTTCTGCAGTGGTTAGGTTGACGCCATGCATGGATTCAACACCTTTAACCTTTGTGAGGTCAACCTTCTTCGGTTTGTGTGGAAGCTTATGATCTGCAGGTTCCTCTTCGATGTCTTCCTTCCTCAATATCGCAGTCAACAGATTGCCAAAGCTGAAGTGGGACCTCTTGTGCAGCCTAGCCTTACGCATTGAAGATCGAATAATTGCCCCAATGTTGATGGGGACGTTCGTCATCAATGCGTGCATCAAGCACACTCTATCTCGTGTAATCTTTGTGTACTGTGTCCCTTGAATCAGGCAAGATTTGACTATTCGCAACCATATCCTAGCTTCCCTGTTCAAGAAAGCATATGGCAAAGTGTTGTGCCGATCGGTGTCCTTGTGTCTACTCCAACGTGCCATTGATCTTGTTCCGTACAGTGTGTGTCTAATTGCCCTGTACGGAGGTCTATTATAAAGCTCCTTGAGTGGTGATGGATCAACAGATGGCAAGCCTAGAAAAAAGTTGAAGAACTCTGCATTTAGCTGCAAAACTTGGCCTCTAATCTTTACTTCGCTCCCTGTAGTCTTTGGAGACCAATTGGCATAGAATTATCTTGTTAGATCAAGATTGCATTCTCCCATATCTCGGAAAATGAAATCAAGATGTAACACCATTATCTTGGCTAATATGCGAGGTTCTTTCTTTGCTAGGCTCTCCTTTTGTATCAACTCCACATGAACATATTTTTTTACTTTGTTGTTCCTGTACCACTCCTTGCCTTCCTCTTCTAGGACCCATTTAGTTCCAAACATGCGGCGAGGTATCTGTAGTGAGGAAGATTTAGCTTGCTCTTTTCTTCCTCTTTTCTGCCCTTTCTGTGAGGTGGATGTTTTTTCCTTTCCTGGTCGACTTTTTTGTGCCATTGAGCTTGGTTGATGGCCTTTGAAGATGTTCTTGCAAAGTTAAAAGAGCAAAAAGAATATTTTTGAGAGAATTTAGAGTGATAGGTGGCGCTTAGGTTGGATTTGCAATGAGTTTTTGTTTTAATACTAATGTTCTATTTATAGGAAAAGCTTGGGTCGGGTTTTGACCCATTTGGAATCGGATTTGGAGACCAAAAGTGAGCATAGGCGGCGCCTAATGCTTTGACTGTGATTGGTATAGGAGGCGCCTTTTGCAAAGCCTTGTTGAGCATAGGCGGCTCCTATGCTATGGCATTGTTGGGCATAGGCGGCGCCTATGTCATGGCATTGTAGAATCCGAGACCAAAGGATTTTGCATAGGTGGCGCCTATGCTATAGCATTGTTGGACATAGGCGGCGCCTATGGTATGGCATTCTAGATTCTGAGAGCTTAGGCCATAGCATAGGCCATGCCTTGTTAGTTGCCTAGATTTACATAGGCCTTGCCTTGTTCGTTGCCTAGATTTTCATAGGCAATGACTAACCCATATCCTTTTATTTTTCATTCCTAACTTACCACCTTCAACATGAACCGCTTCCAAATCAAAATTTGAAATCAATCTTCTCCTTTACACCGCTTGTACCTACACTTACTCAAAAACAACAAAAACGATTAGAACGATGGGTTGCCTTCGATCAAGCGCCTTAGTTTTGGTCGTGGCTCGACAAAATCCTAGGAAAGCAAAAACAACAAAAACAATTAAAAACGATGGGTTGCCTCTCATCAAGCGCTTGATTTATTGTCGCGGCACGACATAGCTATCTCGATTACTTAGACTTCATCGAGATAGATGGTGGATCGTTTTCTGAATGGATTCTGACGACAATGAGGCTTACTTGTAGGCATGCAATCTTCTTCGAGATGACCCTTGTGCATACATATCCCAGGAGGGATACCAATTATATCATCAATAGTCCAACCCATAGCTCTCTTGTATCTCTTCAGAGCAGAGATGAGAGCCTCTATGTGCTGTTCACTTAAATCATCCGCCACACTCACAGGAAGTGTATTTCCACTTCCCAAGAACGCATACCTTAGATAATTGGGAAGCTCTTTCGATTCTAGTACTTAGTGAGACGATCAGGCCGACGGACCATCGAGCTAGCGACAGACTATTGAACGAGCCGTTGCATATCCTATTTGGTATTTTTAAAGCCATTTTAGAAGGGCTTTTTGGTCTTTTCCACCCTTTTTAACACCTAGATATATCCAAAATGAAGAATATAACTTCAGATTCATCAAAAACATCAAGAGCTAGGGTGTTCTCCCTCAAGAACAAAACCCAATCTCTTCTCCAAGAACTTAAAGATCCCACCATAGTTTTTACAAATTGAGTTAAGATTCAAGCTTCCCAAGTTAAAATCTTAAAGAACTCTTACTCAAGAGTACAGAAAAGAGTCTCAAGCAATCTTGTCCATCTAAATTCATAATCTAAGGTATATGGGGTTTGAACAAGAACACTCATTTCATTCTTATGCCAAAAACTACATTTTTAATTATGAAATCTATTTGATTTCTATATATTTTCCTATGAAATTGAAGATGAATATATACCCTAGGTTGTTGTTCATAAGATTACAATATTTTCAAAGGCTTAGAAGTTAAATTTCATAAGTTTGCTTATATTTCCATGAGCATTGCTGAAATTTCTATATTTTAATATGATTTATGAATGATTATGTTATCAAGCATGCAGTTTTAGATGTTTTAACATGATATCAACACATGGGTCTCTAAGATCATTGACAATGATTTTAAGAAAAGATTTTACCTTATTGACATTATAGAATAGAAATCCACTTTAGCTTGAAATTACATATTCTTTTGTTGGTTTCATTATAAAGCATGAGATTAATTTAAATATGGATTTTCTTCATTTTTGAGCATTAGATTGGGAAAAGTATTTAGCATTAAGTAGGCTATGTTACTATGGTTTCATTACCCAGAACTGCGTGCCACCGTAGGTTGAGGCATATATTTCCCCTATATTCGGATAATTAAGATAGTGATCACTGAGATAAATTGTTCTATTCCGATGTCATGGTTAGAACATCCCCAACCTTATAGGGGTTAGTCATGGGACATCATGGATGCTCACATTGTCTACATGTTGGTTAGAAGAACCTCCTAAATTGAAGTTCCCCACTTTTGAAATAGTTCTTTGTGATAATATATTTACTATAAAGAAAAAAGTTTCAGATTCCATCCAGACTACATGATTTGAGAATAAGAACTAAATACAGATTTTTGAACTAAGTATAATCGTTCATGGAATTCAGATTATATATTTTACTATTCGTTACTTTGTATCTTCAGATTTCAAATTACTCATGCTATGTGAGTCATTTGAATTTAGTATTGCATGATTTTACACCTTATGATATTATTGTTTTACATATTGTGTTCTAAGTTGTCTCATAATATAGGTTTAGGTGCTCAATCCCAGCAGTGTCAGTGATCCTGAGTTCCTTTTTCTACATTACTATAGTGGTGATTCCTCATGGTTTCGATGACCTATTTTCCAGACATTCAGTATTATTAGTAGTTTTTTATTTCATTCCATTTGAGTATGAGTCTGTTGGGGATCTGTCCTAATGACTCTTTAGTTTCAGTAGTAGAGGCTTTTTCAGACTAGACTATCAGATATGTTTCAGATTTGTATTATTTTTCTACTTATATAGTACTTGTTTGTATTATAGTTAGACATGATATGACAGATTCCATTAGTTTTCTCTAATTATGTTAAAGTAAGAATATAGACATAGTAGCAGGATCAAAGGGTTAGCTTAGGGCTACTTGTAGCCTTGAGCACCGTGTGACTCTCCAGGATGATATTTCAGGGCATTATACCCATGCATAAGTTTATGGTCCTAATGTATTTGATGAAATGCCTAAGAGATAAATTTGGAGCGATGAATGCTTATTATGCTATTGAAACTTTTATATGCTTTTGCTCTCGATGTTATTGATTCTTAGGGGTTATGAATACCAAAAATTTAGTTTACCTAGTTTTTCAATATCTACAAAATGATTTTATTTATACCTTAAACAATATTAGTTAAGTCAATCATTATAACCAGTAAACTTATATCAATTTAGTATTTCAAGTCAGTACAATTAGGAGTACTTCAGCACCAAGCGAACATTGTGATGCAAGCATTCCTGTCAGCATAAGGTTTGATCCTTAGTTCAAATCCTTGAGTTATTAAAGTATGTAGCCAGCATATGTTTGAAATGTCTTCCTGCCAACTTAGGGCCGACATGTCTTACATAAGTTTCCTACCAATATAGGGTTACTATATAGTTTCTTGGGACACGAATTTTTGTGGATACATATAGCCAGTGTTAGTATCCATGGCACGATACTAACCCCTTCTATCTGGGGTTATCAATTTGACAATAATTTAATCAGATTGGGGAATATCAGTCAGATAATACCTCCCATAGTCTCATTTTAGTATTCATTTTCATAGTACAGTTTTAAGTTTTTTTTATCTAAGTGTACAAACTTTCAAATACTTAATCTTATAGCTTTCAGTCTTCTAGATTGTAGATTTAATCTCGATAATATGACTGATATACACTTAGTCATGCATTATGAAATATTACAATTTTCACACATTCATTTCTCAGTTATCTCATGTTGGTTAGATGTTCATTACCTAATATGCATAGTACTCCAATGTTTTAGTCCAGATATTCAGACTAAGTACAGTCAATTCTTGGAAGACCAGTATTCAGCTATCAGTCATTCAGTTAATTTGATAAATTTCGTATATATTATTTTTAGTTTTTTAAGTTTAGGTATTCGTGCTTAGTAAAATTTTATATTCAAATACCAAATGTTATGTCCATTTCCATTTTGTAGCTTCTGACTAAGTAATCATACAATTTTCGCATTTTACCGTATCCTAGGTTCATTTCTACCAATATCATAGAAGTAAAGTTTTACAGAATCTAAATTTATCGATTCCCCAGCTTATCAAATCATGTTTATTACTCATGTTCTAAGATATTTCAAATTTTAGTTTATTCCAGCCTATTGGTGAGTCTACATACGATTAACATGTATGTTTTTCAGATTATGTATGAAATCTATTTTTCTTATTGCATTCATCCCTGCATACTCAACACTTTCTACAAGTACTGATCCATATATACGTTTGTATGGCAACGTTGTTTCATAAATGTAAGTATCATTTGTAGCCCGGATATCATGATCAGTCAGTTACAATTTACAGCCAATAGGTGATGAGTTCTCTTATTTAAGGAACTCCAAACAGTGGTATTTTAAGGCATGTCCTAGCTATTTATTATCAGTATAGTAGAGGCTTCATAGTTGTTACTCAGAGTCAGTCATGAAATTTTAGTTTCTTCTTTTTGATTTATCAGATTATAAAACATTATTAGTTATAACTATTTTAGATTTTCAGAATGATTATGTTTCGGCATAACTAAAATCATAATTTCATTTATTGCAGTTTAGTTTCTTAATTGTATGGCAGTTAATAGGTTAGATTGGGGTCACTTATGGTTACTAGCATCGTGTGTTGTCCATTGTGTACCCTCAGGGCATTACACAAAGCGTGGTATAAAGGAACCTAAAGCACAAAATCATGACATAATCCTTAATTTCACTAAAGAGAGTCAAATGGATGGTTTATATTCTTCCTCAAGCTATTAGGGTTTCAAAAGAATAAGATCAATTCAAAGAATCGTCATAAATTTTCTACTTTAGGTATGTAGGTATTCATCAATAGGATCATTCAACACATTGAGTCCTAAAAATCTCATTTTTGTCTCAAATATGAATTTCACTCTAATACTAATCAACTTTTATGTAAATCATGAAATTCATCCATGTTTTTGGTCATAGTTTTACATTCAAGTTATGTTAAGAATTTTTATCCCAAGTGAATCATGACGTTATTTATTTGAATATCCAAATATCCATATCATGTTTAGTAAATATTATTTCAATTTCTCAAATTATGTTTTTGATATATGAGGAAAAGCTAACACATTTAATGCTTTTTAGCGCAAAATAATTGTGAATTCTGAAGCAACTTTTGTTATTTTGATGTGTTTGCTCATGATATTGCAGTAAAAGACTGAAAGCATACAAATAAACAACAATGGAGCAAAAGAGTTGAAAATCTGAACAAAATAGAAGAAAATATGGCTGACGACCTCCTGATAAGGCATCTACCTCGTGATAGCCCATCAGTATTGGCATTAGCCTTAACTAGAAATTTGGGTCTAAGAAGAAATTCTGATGATGTTGGTGATAAGGCATCAGGATTGTGATAGCCCATCAGAATTAGCGTTAGCAGAAACTAGAGAATTGAGAGTGAAGGAGAAAACCTGATGACGTTGGTGATATGCCGTCTGAACCCTAACGCGGCGTCATCTATAGTGTCAGTGTAATCAGGGTTTGAGGGCAGCTGGAGCTATTCTGACACCGTCTGTGATAGGTTATCACCCCCCCCCCCCGATGTGGCATGAGCAACGGCGTCACCTATTCTGAGAAATTTTACTAGGTTGGTTATTTTATTTACTTAATTAGGCTTTATATAAATAACATCTTTTAGGGGTTTTAATAGCATTCATCATCTATCTATCTGAACAATTAACTTTTGAGAGAGACACACAGATTGATCTCTTTTGACAATTATTCTTAGTGTTTCTTATCAACTATTTGTGAATTTCCAGTTTTTCTGATTTTAATTGAAGAGACCACTTGTTGTTTACCATCTAATCATAAGTTAACCTTATCATTATGAATTTAACATCTAATTTCATTCATTAAATCATAAGCGGATAATTCCATAAGCTAGGGTTATGGGATCCATGGATTAGGGTTTGATATGATACTAGGTGTTTAACGGATTCAAAGAGTAGTAGAACATCTTGAAATTCTATTGTCTTAGCTAAAATCTAGTGGTTGCAAACATTAGGTTATGCCTTAGGTTTTATTTGCTTCTAATGGAGAAATAGACTAGAGGACCTGAATTATCAACAGGGACTCGGAAGCTACCAACCTTTTTTTTAATGATTAATGCCATAACTAGATTAATCAACCTGAGAGAACATCCTATTGGAAAAATATAAGTTATCTAATTTTGAGAGAATTACATGATAAATTGTATGGTGAAGTCCAGAGATAAGTCAGATAGCATAATCGTCAGGGATAATCTATTATTCTACTCATTCCGAGGATCTCTAGCATTAACTAGTATCTGCCAATGCCCGAAACCCTTGGTGAACATAGCTCTTGTTTCCATTTATATTGAAAATAACACTTTAATTCAGAAAGTGAAGATTGATTCATTATGAACTTTAAACCCCCATCGTTCAAAAATGATAGACTACCGGTAATGTATTTCGTAAACAAATTGATGTTCACACCCTATTTCCTATGGGATTCGACACCAACCTAGTTGGGTTTTACATTGACATTGATCGCTTACACCCATTTAAGAGTGTAATTTGAGAGTTATAAAAAATGGCTCCGTTGCTAGGGAATACGATTGTAGACTAAAAATTTGTGCACAAAAATTAGCTAATAGTTAACTTTCCTTTATTAACGTTTATTTGTTGTTTTTGTTTATTTGTAGGTATTGTGTTGTTTATGACAAACAAAAGAAGTTTCGAAGAACCACTATTACTAATCAACCCAGAACCTCAACTAATTGGAAGAATGACTGAACAACAGGAAGCAAAAAGACTAGCTGCTGTAGCAAGGGCTCAGGTGAATGTGCAAAATTTGAGTTAACATGAACATCACCAAATCCCTGATGATGAGGACTTGGGTGATGAGGAATTGCTGAATCCTCAAAACCTAAGGAGAGAGAAGCAAGTTGCTTTACCAGTGCAGCAAAATGTCAACAAAAATCATCCAATCTGAGGTAGATATGGTCAAAAGCCTATGAACTATAAGGATGATGAATATGATGAAGGAATGGACAGAGATGGTGCAACTGGTTCTATCATTCTGTCACTATTGGCACTAGGCACAAAGTTCAGCATAACAAGTACCATGATCCAACTCCTGAATCTGAAGGGGTTATTTGGAGGCATGCCTGGTGATGATCAGTAAATGAATTTGGTGAACTTCATCACCATCTATAAATACTTTGACAATCCAGGAGTAAGCCAGAATGCAATCAGGTTAAGGTTATTTCCATTGTCACTGTCTAGAGAGGAAATAATGTGGCTGAATGAATTAGAGCTTTATTCTATAACCAACTGGAGATAGTTGAAAGATGCATTCCTAGAATGGTTCTTTCCACCCTTCAGAAGGGTACAGTTGAGGTATGAGATTAGCAACTTCAAATAGCTTGCAACTGAAGCAGTGCCCGAGAATTGGTAAAGGTTTAGGAAGAAACTTGCACAATGTCCGAACCACAATATGACAAACTTGCACTTGATGGAGACTTTGTACTGAGCTTTCAACTTTGTGAAAAAGTTAATAGTCCACAATGCTGCAGGTGGTTCATTCATTGACCTCTGTTTTCTGGATGCTTCTTATAGGCTAAATAGAATGACCAAGCAAAGTCGGGCTTAGTATACAAGAGATTCTGTAGTGGCTAGCCCTGCTATTGCTGGTGGTATTACTGCAGAGCAGAATAGAAGGGATGAGGAGAGACATCAGGATATGGCCTATTTGAAGATGAAGATGGAATTTTTGTCTAAGCACTTGGTATCCAGCAAGACTTAAATGGTAAAAACTGTGGATTCTCAGGGTATTTTATCGGTAGGTGCGGATGCTGAGGACAATTATGTGAGTAATCAGGGGGTTTTCGAGGCAATAGCCAAGGGAACCAAGGTCGGACTTTCTATGACAAGCCTGATTATAAAGATAGAGAGTAGGGACAGTGGAGAAAAACTAATGACAAGAGTGGTTTGTATATTTAACCTAGAAGTCAGGATACGACATCTAATAGTTCTGGCAAGATATCCATAGAGGACATGATAAAAAAGCTATTGAAGGGAGTTGAGGCTACCAACTCGATGGTAACTACTATGAAAAACAAATTTTCTACCCTCAGTCAGTTGGTTAGCTCACACTATGCTTCTATTAAGCAGTTGGAGCAGTAGATGAGCCAACTTTTGGATACTCTGAGCCAGAGAAAAGCTAGCACTTTACCTAGTGATAAGGTTTAGAATCTGCGGACTGATGGCTCTTGTTTAGATATTACAACTTGTAGTGGTAAGGTGTTATTTTGCCCTTCTATGTGAAAACCAGTGGAGAAGGAGGTAAGTGTTGATAAATCCAAAGGAAGCAATCCAGTGGAGTTCAAGAAACTGGATGGCTTTGATGATATTTCAGAGAAAGAAGACGACAAGAAGGAGGAAGTAGTATTGAAACAAATTCCAAGACCACCACATCCATTCCCCTAGAGATTGAAGTAGAAAAAGATAATGAAAAATTTAGCAATTTCATTGCAGTAATGAAACAACTGATAGTGAAGGTGCCATTGATGGAGGCACTTGTGCAAATGCCAAACTATGCTAAATTTATGAAGGAATGGTTGACAAAGAAGCGAAAGGTAAGATATGAGCTGGTGGACAACATCCACCACTGTAGTGATGTTTCTTCACAATCCTTAGTGCAGAAAAAGCCTCATCCTGGAGCATTTACAATACCGTGCACAGTTGAGTCCATAAAGTTTGTGAAAGCTTTATGCGACATAGGATTAAGTATTAATCTGATGCCATTTGAGATCTACAAGAAACTGGGATTGGGGGAACCTACCCCCACAATGAAGCATCTTGTGATGGAAGACAGATTGATGAAGCGACCAGTAGGTCTACTGCATATTATGCCGGTGAAAGTGAACAACCTTATTTTGCCTGCAGATTTTGTGATATTGGATTATGATATTGATTTCGAAGTACCGATCATTCTTAGTAGACCATTATTAGCCGCGGGGAGAGTATTGGTTAATATAGAGCTCAATGAGCTAAAGTTTAGAAATAGGAAAAAGGAGGAAAGATTTAAAATGCAACCTTCTATGAATCAGTTGGAGGAGATGAATATCTTTTCGATTGTGGATGTATTCTAGGAATGTGGTAATGAGATAGTGATATGGCATCTTCACAAAGTCTGAGTAGCCAAGATAACCAAGTCGTGCCGCGACACTAAATCAGACGCTATTAGGAGGCAACCTAAAATTTTATTTTCATGCATTTTGTTTTTATTTATTTAGATAGTAAGAAGGAACTAACGGGGTACAAAAAGTTCAAGGTAGAAAAATTAAGAATGCTGGTCAAGTGGTCTTGATGACATTCGTGATAGGATATCAAAACTGTGATGGCTTATCACCAACGTCGTTAAAAAATCCATGAATTAAGGCCTTATCTGTTAAGACTGACGACCTCCGTGATAAGTTATCACACCTGTGATGGTTTTTCACCATTATCTTCAGCCACAACCAGAAAAATTGAAAATCTGGGCCCATTTGAGTTGAATTTGACCTGGCCTGGTTAGAACCCTTTCAGTTACCCTATTTTTGTTAGTTTCTTTTTTTTTTTAAATTTATTTCCTTCCATAATTAGAATAGGTTTACTTCTTTCTTAAGTTAGGATATTTATTTCCATTTAAAACAAGTTACCAAGTACAAAAGAAACTCATCTCTCCTAGTCATTTTGGGAGTGCAAGTTGAATTCAAAACCTCTCTGTTAGTGTCTTCTCTTTCTCACATGTCCCAACAAAGTAAAGTTGACCATCAGGTATGTGTTCAAAATTTATCTTGTTTTTGTTCTCAAATGGTAAGTTTACTCAAGTTGATTGTGCCAATACACATGAAAAATCAGTAATTAGGGTTGGAAATATCCTTAAATTGAAAAATTCAAAACCCTAGTTTAGCGATTAAAAAGTCCATGTAATTCTAAGAGAAATTTGGTCTCAAAATCAAGAATCAAAAATGAAAGTGGAAAACAAAAGGAGCTAACGACGTCACTGATAGGATATCACAAACGTGACGACTTATCAAGAATGTCATCAAAAAAATGATCAAAGAGGAGCCTTCACTGTTTAAGGCTGATGATATCTCTGATAGGATATCACCATCGTGACACCTTATAAGTATTGTCATCAAATGTTTGAGAAAAAGAGGTCAGTTCTGTTTAGGGCTGAGTGCATAGTTGATAGGCGATCACAATTGTGATGCCTTATCAGCCATGTCGTCACATAATGATTAAAATTTACTGATTCAACATTCTTTTTCTTAAGTTGTAAAACTGGAATGACATGATTTGATTCTTCCACTTGAGTACTAAATTGAGTTTATCTTGTGGTGTAGGAATATCTAAATGGCACCCAAAAGAAAGATTCCTAACACTCTAAAGAAAGTGGCTAATCCAAAAGTGGTTCGAAAGCATATTAACAAGGATTCCGACTATGAAGATAAAAAAGCACTTCTTAGGTGGAGGAGAAAGAAACCCAGTCCAAAGGCATCTTCTCCACCTAAACCCATTGCAGTGGAAGATAGTGATGATACTGAGACTACCATTACAGCTGAGAGTGAGTCTTCTGAGTAGGAGGGTTCTCAGAAAACTAAATCTGAACAGCCTGAGTCTGAGAAGGCTAAATCTGAAGAACCGAAGACAGAAAATAAAAAGTTTGACAAATCTGACTCTGAGGAACCATCCTCAGAAACTCCCTCGACTAAAAATCAAGCTGAGAAGGAACCCCCAGTTTGGGGAAATTTGATAAAATGCAAGAATTCAAAGGTTCGGGAGAGTGCTAGATGGCAGATCCCTGAGGAAGAACACATCTTCCTACAGGGTTTGATTAGAACAAAAAGAAGATATGCCAGACGGCCAGTGTTCCCAGAGAAGAGAGTCATCATCACAGCACTGTCGGGATATCCTGCAGTTGAGAAGAAATTTAGAGATTATGGGTTATGATGGACTGCTAAGGGAGGTAAACCATTTTGTCCTACCGTAGTCTGGGAGTTCTATGCAAACTACCAGGCTAGATTAGAGAGCATGTACAAGGGTGAAGTGACCACAATAGACCAACCTTTGCTGACCAAAGTTCTAGTTCTTGATGTAAATATGGATATTTTTGATATGACCATCAACAAATTTCTACATGGACCCAACTTCATTCCTCAGGTCACAAATCCTGCATTCTACTATGGTCTGAAGAGTAAGGATGACCAGCATCCTTGGTTAGCTACACTTATAGCTAAGGGAGATCCTTTATGGCTGACCCAACCTAGTAAGTGGATTTACAAGGTTTCTTTAACTCAAGAGGAAAAATTTAGGTGGGGTATTGTGCGCACATATTTGGTGCAAACCAAAGGAGATAATATTCTGGGTGATGATCGAGCGATATTGGTTGCATGTCTTGTGGCCAACCTCAAGTTGAATTTTTGAGAGATCAAGATTCGGGTAACAAGGTCAGACACTACATACCCATACCCTTGTCTGATTACCAGGCTATGCACAGAGGCAGGGGTACCATATATTGCTGGGATTGATGAATCACTATATGCCACCAAGACCCACAACCCTATTCACTATGAGGAAAATTAGCCAAGGCTGACAATTGACAGAGGGGTTAGGGTTGAGGTGAAAACATAAGTTGCAGGCCTTAGTTTAGTACCTAAAGTCGAGGTGCAAGCTTCTGAGGCTGTATAGACATGTTCAGTTCCCAATGATGAGTCGGGTCTATCAATTCTTACAGCACCAATGAAAGCTGCATCCCAGCCTCTCGATATCAGAAAAGTGGCCAAACAGGACAACTAGTGTGAGATGCAACTACGTGCCTTCTCTGAGCAGTTTGCTTCTGCTGTAGATAAGAGAATATGGGTTGCTCTTGAGTGTTTTGCTACTTTTCCTGCATGTGCCACAGATTTGGAGGATCATTTTGATGCAAGGGCACAAGAGTTAACCGAGGCAGAGCTTGCCGAATTCAAAATTGCCCTAGCAAAGGTAAAAGAAGAGATGGTGGTAGTACAACAACACCAGTCCATGATCCCTATAATGCAAACAGTTGGGAAATTTGAGGATGAACCCCCATCATTGATCTCACTGTGGTGCCAGTGGAGAAAAAAAAGAAGACAGACAAAGAAGCTGAAAAAGGTAAGATAAAGTGACAAG
This sequence comes from Capsicum baccatum var. pendulum, assembly GCA_030864225.1. Classification (NCBI taxonomy): domain Eukaryota; kingdom Viridiplantae; phylum Streptophyta; class Magnoliopsida; order Solanales; family Solanaceae; genus Capsicum; species Capsicum baccatum. Next base: position 256,314,125 of record CM061560.1, on the reverse strand, counting down.
GAGATGATGAGAATAAGAGCAAAGCCAAGAAAAAATCAAAGAAGAAGAAGAAAGAAAAGAAGACACAATAAGTAGATGATGAGCTGACAGAGAAGGAGAAGATGGATCTGAAAAAGGAAATATAGGTGTACCTAGTAGACAATTGGAAATGGGAAGAAGCACTGTGAGCGAGGGCTGTAGGAGCCTCATTTAGCAGAGTAGCTGAAATGGAGCAAAGAAAATCTCCTGATGAGGATACCACTACTCCAGGGGCGAGGACCCATGATTTGAGACATGATTGACTCCAGGTATATCCTAACCCTTAGTTTTATTTTTATTTTTATTTTAAGTTGAGGGTGTAGGGTAGTATGTTATTGTAGCATATTCTATAAATAACTAGGAGTAATGCAAATTCTATAGGTAGTCAACTTATTTTTGTGGTTTTGAACACCTCTTCGAAGGTTTGTTTTGCATGACTATGTGAATTGCATCTGAATGTAACCATTGTGCATCTATTTATGGCATTATTCTAGTGTTTATTCATTATTGCTAAACAATTACATGAACAAGATAGGTAGTAGCTAGTGATATGCATGTGTGCCAAGTGTGTGTGAGACTTTACTGTGTTCCCTATTGTATTGCCGAATCCAGAACTTGCCCAATTCATCTTACCGTGGTTGAGAGATAGGGGTTAGGAAAGGATCATAAGACGTTTTGGAATATCAGTCACTTTTATCCTAAATGACTTCCCTGAATGTACAAAATCCCTTGATCCCTGTTTTGAGCCTGAATTGACTATTTTATTTCTATCAAACCTATTACCTTCCCATTCAGATCATAATGAACCTATTTTGGCCCTAGTCCTCCTTGGACACTGTGCACCTTTATGTAGCCAAATAGCCTAAGTTGAGCATGGCTATCATATGGGTGCGTTATATAAGTTGGGTATGAAGAAGGGTAGAGTAGAAGAGAAAGAATCAAAGAAAAAGAATAAAAGTTTTTGTGTTGGTAAAAAAGAGCAAGAAAAGAAACTCTGTTTGGATAAAAAGAAGTGCACCCATCCTGAAAGTGTGATCAAGAAACTAGAAAAAGTGAAAAAGAGAAAAAGAGAAAAAGAAAAGAAAAGAAAAAGACAGAAAAAGATGTTAATAATTGGACCACACAAGTTAAGGTAGTGCCAAGGAGGTCAGTCACTCTAAATACAGTGTAATATTATACCAGCCCTAGCCTACATTACAAACTGAAGAAAGTCCTATAGTGATCCTAGCGTACCTATCTGGAAACTTGGGTAATGACGATAAGGGCAAGCATGTGGTATTTAGCATACACTAGTTTGAACGTCATTTTAAGGGTGAGTGTTTTTGTGATGATCCTCATGTTTATATATGTGATGTTTGACATTAGAGAAAGTGGGGAATTTCTTTTTTGTGAGGGCACACTAGTATCTTTCTAAGTTACTCACTTGTTTGGGTAGTGTACATGACATACATAATTATTGGTGCTTAGTTGATGCCATGGGTAGAAGCCTTTGTGTTACATTTTTGCTTTGCAATAACTTTCATGGTAGTTTGAGTTGGTTGACCTTAGAGATGGTAAACTAAATTTTGAGCTAAATTGATTGTTGACTGTTGAATGTTCTTTGTATTCTCTTAGTTAGTTGTTGCTTGAGGAAAAACAATTGTTTTAAGTTGAGGGTGTTGATGTGTGAGCAAAAGTGAACACATTTAATGCTTTTTAGCTCAAAATAATTGTGAATTCTGAAGCAACTTTTGTTAGTTTGATTTGTTTACTCATGATATTGCAGTAAAAGACTAAAGGTATAGAAATAAACAAAAATGGAGGAAAAGAGTTGAAAATCTAAGAAAAATAGAAGAAAATATGGCTGATGACCTCCGAGATAAGGCGTCAACCTCGTGATAGCCCATCAGCATTGGCGTCAGCCTTAACCAGAAATTTAGGTCTGAGAAGAAATTCTGACAACATTGGTGATAAGGCGTCAGGATCGTGATAGCCCATAAGAATTAGCATCAACATAAACTAGAGAATTGAGAGTGAAGGAGAAAATCTGACGAAATTGGTGATACACCATCAGACCACTTATACGGCGTCAGCCATAGCGTCAGCCTAAGACTAAGTTTGAGGGCAAATGGAGCAATTCTGACGCCGTCCGTGATTAGTTATCAGCCCCCTGACGTAGATTTAGTGATGCCGTCACCATTTCCAAGAAATTTTACTAGTTTGTTTATTTCATTTCCTTAATTTGGCTTTAGTTTAAAAAGCAGTTTTTAGGGTTTTTAAATTATCAGGTTGTCATTATTCAAAGAACACGAATGTTTTGAGAGAGAGAGGCACATTGTTCTCTTTTGTCGATTATTCTTAGTTTTTATTATCCTATTCTTGGGTTTCAATTTTGAGATTTAATTTAAGAAATTACTTCTTGTTGTCCATCTAATCATTAGTTATCCTTATTAGTACGGATTCAACTTGTGGTTTTGTTCATCAAATCATGAGCAGCTAATTCATTAACTGGGGTTATGGGATCCATGGATTAGGGTTTGACATGATGGTAGGTGTTTAACAGATTCAAAGAGTATTAAAACATCTTGAAATTCTGTTGTTTTAATTGAAACCTAGTGGTTGCAAACATTAGGTTGTGCCTTAGGTTTTATTTTCTTCTAACGGAGAAATAGACTAGAGGACGTGAATTATCAAGAGGGATTTAGAAGCTACCAAGCTTCTGTTTAATGATTAATGTCGTAGCTGGATTAATCTAGCTAAGATAACATCCTATTGGAAATAGATAAGTTATCTAAGTTCGAGAGAATTAGATGATAAATTGTCTGGTGAGGTCTAGAGATAAGTCAAATAGCATAATCATCTGGGATAATCTGTTGTTCTACTCATTCCGAGGATCTCTAGCATTACCTAGTATCTGTCAATGCCAGAAACCCTTGGTGAACATAGCTCTGGTTTCCCATTTATATTAATAACAATACTAAAATTTAGAAAGTGAAGATTGATTCATTGAAAACTTTAAACCCCCATTAAACAGAAATGATAGACTACCAGTAAAGTATTTTGTAAACAAATTGACGTTCACACCCTATTCCCTGTGGGATTCGACCCCAACCTAGTTGAGTTTTATACTGACAACGATCTCTTACACCCATTTAAGAGAGTAATTTGAGTGTTATCAGTTTTAAACTATATAAATATGATATTTTCCATGGTTAACTCGGTCTCATGTTTATATTTATGAAATTTATTAGAATATTACAATATCTCATGCTTTAGGTCATTGCATTCTGACTTCATGTTACTGTACTATGTGTAGTTCTCAAACTCTTTAATCATTCAGTGTTTGCATGTTATGAACACCTGATACCTACATGTTTAGGTTCATTTTACTCTATTTTAGTAATAAGTCGGTCTACTCATTGTTTTATTATTATAACCAGTATTATTTTATTTTAAATTATCAGTTTAACATGTTCATGATTTCTTTATATTAGGCATGCACTGTCAGTTTTAAAATACCTTATGTGAGAAAATCAGTAAATAGTGTCTTCATCAATTAGTATTTTAGTTTCTTTTAGTTTAGAGTAGGATTTAGCACACAAAGGAAAGTGCAGGTGCAATGCATCTTACTTTCCAAAAACTATGTTCCACCGTAGATTTAGGGGCCTTGATAGAGAGTGTTTTACCTTACCCAAAATGGTCATAATTAGTGATCACTCCAGTTTAGTTCAGATTCTACTCCAATGGCAAGGATAGAACATCCCTCCCCAATGTGGGTGATACAGTATACTCTATGGTGGCTCACATGGTTTATGTCGGATATATTATAGCTTGTAACATCCCGAGTCTAGTACCCTGGATGCTACACGGTGCTCATGATCCCGAAGGACCATAAGCTAACCATTGATTGATATCTATAATTGATCACTAAATAACATACTGTAAAAATGCATAAAATTAGCATAAAACTTGCCATAAGGTTCAAACATCTAAAATAAAATTGTATAAGGTATGGCAATACCAAAACTAAAATAACTATCTGAATATGTAATTTGAAAGCCTCTAATCTTCTAAACTTTGGAGTTGAAGGGATAATCCCCCAACTAACTCCATCTAGTAAAATACTGAATATAATAATAATATAAAAAAAATATTTCGTGAATGATGAGGACTCACTGGTAGGTTTACTACTATTTGCTGAATCTGAACTGCTATGGGTTCTCTGGATCTCATGCTTCTGAACCTATGGTATAAGACACCATATCGCAGGGAAGTATGCGTCAGTACGTGAGAATATACTAGTATGCTAGATTAGGTAAGGATAAATACAAAGGCTCATATTCAAGAACTATAGCTGATAGAATAAAATGAATATACTGAATGAGGAATACATGCATGAATGCATAAACAATAACTGAAATCGTTGTAACACTGATACTAAATTCTAATAACTGGATTACTAATAGTGGGTTTACTCATAACTACTATCTAAGTTTACTGATACTATAGTTTGGATGATCCTTGAATCTGCTGATATTAATACTTATTGACTGAATCTAAGATCAAGCCTATCTAGCGGGTGGTCTCTATAACTATTGATAATGAAAATGATTGATTGAATTTGGACCAAGACTATCTAACGGGTGATCTCTAAATCTACTAATAATGATAATGATTTACTGTATTTGAGATCAGGCCTATCTAACAGGTGATCTCTAATCTATTGATAATGGGTATTATTTCCTGAAAATGAGATCAAGCCTATCTAGTGGGTTATCTCTGAATCTCTGGAACTATCTATGTTTTTTGCTGAGCAATGTGACTGTATATGATAGTCCTAATTTCTATATACTGAACTGAATTATATTTTTTAGAATTAATATAAGACTTAAGCTGATTTCTAATTTCTAAGTAATGAGTTTTTGTACTATAATTGTGGGAGTGTTTATCTAATAGACATGCCCAAAATATAAACTAGTGGGATCCAACCTGTAACCCTAGCTGGAAGGGTGTTAGTACCGTTCCACGGTTAAAGACATCTACAACGCTCAATCTTGTCTAATGGGTGACCCTAAATAGAAAATCAAGCCTAATCTTACAGGTGACACCTGGGAGGTAGACAATCCTTAATATAATGAGTGACTTCTCATCCTACACTGGCTATGTAGTTATGGAGTAAAATGACTGCTACTAATGACTCTACATCTCTAACGTGGAAGCCATAATCCCTTCCCTTGATCGGTACTGAATCCTACTACCAACTGAATAGAAACTGAACTGATTCTCAGATTGTGCTAGACTAAGTTAAATCTATCATTAATCATTCTGTTTGACTGAGATGAACTAATCTTACTCAGTTCCGTTGACTAACGACATACTATTAGATTTTGTTATCTTACTGAATGCTACTAAGTTCTGGACTAAATAATTTAATACTCTGAGGTCTTAACTGAATGCTGAAAGCTATTCAAGGATGAAATAAATATTTATCTAGAATAGATTGTTGCTGAGATTACCGAGTCTTTCTATGTGCTATAACTGACTGAATTCTACTGATCAAGGTAAGAGTGAGATTACCTTGAAAACTGACTCGGCTCTAGGCACATAGATAAATTGTCAGGTACAAGTAACCTCAGGACTCAATAGCATAAAATAATAAGACATGACATCTCTTACAAAACATGAAATAGGCTATCCCTTAGAACAAAATCAATTAGGCATCTCTTCAAGCACCTGCAAGTCTTAAACATTACAAATGTAAATGTAATGAATACTAATATTTCATAATTCATTCAATAAGGAATACACATGTAAAGGAAGCCAATGCAACATATCATAATTCATTCACTAAGTCTTTCAACAAACACTTGGTGTAATGCGCCGAATCTGATACCAAAAGTGCTAAATGACGCTCATGAACCCAAAGGGTAATAAGCTAACCCATGAATGATATCTATACCTGTATACCGCATAATATAGTAAAAATGCAGAAATAAAGGTTGTAAGGCCATAAGGTTCATACTGAAGCATAAATGAAATAATAATATCTTAATAGTGTGGTATATCGATACCAAAACGAATCTTGAAAAAAACTAATGTCCAAAAAAAATTAGAAACCCTCTAAGTACTGTCTGAATATATAGTTGAAGGAACGTGTCTCCAACTAACTTAGTCTAGCAAAACAGGTCTGAAATACATAATAACATAAATAAATGATCATGTCCTCAAAGGATGAGGACTCAATGCTTAATCCGACTGTAGAAAAACTTTGATGCTAATAAAGCTCTGGAACTCAGGTCTCTGAACTTATGGTATAAAAGACCATAGAACGAATGCGTCAGTACAATTGAATATACTGGTATACATGTGAGGTAGTCTAAATTCATGAGGTTCATATTCATTAACAATAAAAATAACGGAATGACTATCATGAGCATGAGAATACATACATGAGACATAATAGCTGACACTGATACTGTGATAACATGATTATTGAATCTAAATACTGATAAGATGACATACTGATACTGATATAACTAATAACATGAGTGACTTATCTTATAGTCCTGAATCTGATAAAAATAACTAAGTTCGGTACTGTATCTGAGTTGACTGAATCTGATAGTGTTGAAATATGAATTACTATGTGAGTTCTTTTACTGATACTAATACTAAAATTATGGGAAGTAGTTTATCTAACTAACATGCCCCTAATACGCCATTATGGTTGAGTTGGGGTCCAATCTGTAACCCCAGTTGAAAAGTTATAATTATTAAGCCACTGATAAAGACAAGCTGTGGGTAACCCTCATCTGATAATGTCCCCTAAATGAGAATTATGGGACCCTCATCTGACAGGGTTAAGCTACCTCGTCAACACTTATAGGACAGTGTGGATGTCTCAACCAATGCTTGCTACATAGTTCTGGAATGCAGGCATTACTTCTAAGAATCACACCCTCATCTAACAGTGTATGTTCCCATCTTTGGCTTCACTCGGTGCTAATTCCTACTCTTATCTGAATAGACTCTGGACATGATTAACTAAACTAACTAGATTGAGTTAATTGAGTTCCATTCACTGACAGAATAATTTTGAGATCTGATAATTGACTGAGATTACTGAGATTCTTGAGTAATAAGACTGTCTGAAGTCTAAATATCTTGGCTTTACTGAGAGTATCATGAAAACATAACATGACTCTCGGCACACAACTAATGTTTCGGGTAAAAGTACCCCAGGACTCGGTAGAAGGAAACTAATAAAGAAAGGCATAATTAAAAACATAATAATCACCATAATTCATAATTCATTTATTCAAGCATTTCATCAAACAGATGATGTGCATAAACTTGTACATACATGGGGATTTCCTGATATCATCTAGTTGGGGATTTTCCTTCATCTTGGCATTTAATCAAAAACTTGCTAGGCATTGTAGGTGTAGACAACTTTATACAACAATTAAACATCATGATTCAATTCTAATTTCATCATTCAAAAGTTTAATTATAGGTTTACATGACTTTACATCTATAATAATCAAATCCACATACAATTTATCACCCAAGATGGCATAGAATTCAATTACTCGTTGTCAACATGAACAAGAGCAGTCCAATCATGAAATTCATATAGGAAATACATAAACTTGAACTTATAAAAGAGATTCTTGGGCTTCATGGATAAAATGAGTCCATTAATGAAAACTATGCATACCGGGGTTGGGTTTCTTGAAGTTCATGAAATTGAAAAATTTGGATCTCTTTGAATCTTAAAGAACTTTTGGATTTTGTTCTTAAGGATGCTCTTAGGGTAAAACCCCAAATTTTGTTGTTATGAAAGAATAAAGAACAAATAAGCTGGGTTTGGATATAACATGTAATATAAACGGGTGGTAATTACCAAAATACACCTTTAAAAATAACTTTAAAATACTAAGCAGGTCATCCGATGGTGGGGTGTGATGGTCTGTTGCTGGGTCCATGGTCCATCTGACTCACCGTCGGACTAGAACAAAAACTAGGACTTACTGCCTTGGTGAAACGGTGGTGTGCAATGGTCCATCGCTGGGCCAACGGTCCGTCGGACCTCTCCGTCGTACTCAACCAGAGAGTGGACTCACTGCCTCAATGCGATGATGAGGTGTGATAGTCCGTCGCTAGTCTGACAGTCCATTTTCCTTCACCATCATACCTGCGTGGTTTTGACTACCTTCTATAAAACAGACATAACTTACTTGTCCGCAACTGAATTTTTATGAATTTTTTATGGATGGAAAGATTATTCGATTTACCATGTGAAAAAAAGTGAAAATGTTAAAAATACCATGTGTACAAAAGTGGATTCATATTTCAACACAAGTTTCTAGAATACTTGAGATGATTTTGATCTAGGAAAAGGTATGGGGTATTACAATAACTCCCCCTTGAGAACATTCATTCTCAAATGAGACTGAGACTGAGGGGAAGAACATAAACTTACATACTATACATGAAAAACTGGAAAATGATCTCACCGCTAACACGAATGATAACTAAACATATCATGCTGAAAATGCATGTCAAATGCATGTGTAACTGATTCATGAATGTATGACTGAGTGTTGTAAGTAACTAAGTTTCTCATAATGAGAATGCATGTCTGATGCATAATTATATATATAACTGAACTGGTACATGAATGTATGACTGAAATGCAGTGGTACTTAATACCAATTTTATAACAGGATACTGAACATGAACTGGATACTAAGCTTGTAACTAAAGTTTTAACATGAAACAGAAAAGCTTAAGGAGAACTATTACCTTGAGCTTGATTAGAGTTGGAGGAGAAATGGTGAGGATAATTGGTGTGCATGTCTGCTTATGCTTCCCAAGTATCTCCCTCAATGGACTGATTTTGCCAAAGAACTTTGACTAAAGGGACTTCTTTGTTCCTCAGTCTACGAGTCTGATAGTCTAAGATTTTGATTGGGATCTCTTCATAAGAGAGGCTATTCTGAACATCTATGCTCTGAATAAGGACTACAACTGTTGGGTCACATATGCACTTCTTAAACAAAGAGACGTGGAAGAGTGGATGAACTTAGGCTAGATCTGAAAGAAATTCAAACTCATAAGCTACCTTACCAAAGCAACTAAGTATTTTGAAGGGACCGACATATCGGGGACTGAGCTTTCCCTTCTTGCTGAACCTCTTCACTTTGCTTATGGGAGAGATCTTTCGATAAACATGATTAACAATCTTGAACTTGATATCCTTCCTAGAAATATCTGCATAATACTTTTGTCGTCTCTGAGCAACCCAAAGTCTTTCTCTTATTAACTGAACGTTTTTGAAGGCATCGAATACTAAGTCAGGCCCTATCACTAAGGCCTCACTAACTTTAAACCAATGATTAGAGATCTATATCTCCTACCATAGATATCTTCAAATGGAGCCATCCGAATACTGGAAAGATAGTTGTTGTTGTATGAAAACTCAATCAAAGGTAAGTGGTAAACCCAACTACCATTGAAATAAATTGCACATTCCCTTAGCATATCCTTGAATGTTTGAATGGACCTTTCTGCTTAACCATCTATCAAACGTCGGAAGGTTGTACTTAGATAAACTTAGGTACCATGACCCTTTTGGGATGCTTTATAGAATTGAGAGGTGAACTGGGTACCTCTGTCTGAGATAATAGAAAATGGAATACCTTGCAATCTAACAAACTCTCTAACATAGATTTTCGCATAATCCTCGGCTGAATAAGAGGTATGAACTGGAAGAAAATTAGCTTATTTGGTCACCCTATCTATAATGACCAAAACTGAATCATGTTGGTGACGAGTTCGAGGCAAACCCATCAAGAAGTCTATGTTCACTTCTTCCCACTTATAAGTAAGAATAATCAACTCCTACATAGGACTACTAGGCTTCTGATGATCTATCTTAACTGTTCATATGTAGAGCACTTAGCCACAAACTCTACAATATCTCTCTTCATCCAACTCCTTCAATAGATCTCCCGCAAGTCGCAGTACATCTTTGTGGCCCCTGGATGAATAGAGTTTCGCACACCATGCTTTTCTGCAAGAATTCACGGTATTAAGTCTTGTACACCTGGACACAGAGAAGACCATGATAACGTAGGACACTATCTCCCCCTTGGGAGAAAACCTCTACTTTATTATCCTTGACGGACTATTTTAACTTAACAAGACTAGGGTACCTATCTTGCTTTTATTTCACCTCAAAAACTAGAGATGATCCTTAACTACTCTGAAACCCATATATCACTTTCTTCTATATCGACTAAGAGAATGACTAGTCTAGAAAGCTGATGGAATTCCTGAGCTAACTTGTTCTCAATGTCCTCAACATCAGAATCGCTACCCAAAGACAGTCTACTGAGAACCTTACCTTGATCATAAAGGATACTCATCTCATAATCCTTTAATAGTTCTAACCACTTTCTCTGATGAAGATTGAGATCATTTTGAGAAAAAACATACTGAAGGCTCTTATAATCAGTGGATACATCTACATAAACATCATAAAGATAATGCCTCAATATATTTAAGAAAAAGAATTCGACTGCTAAATCAAGATCATTAGTACGTTAATTCTTCTCATCAGGTTTAGGTTGTCTAGAGGCATAGGCTATGAACTTACCATGCTCTATGAGGACACAATAGAAGCCCACTCATGATATATCAAAATATACTATGAATCCATCTGAACCATCTGCTAATACTAGAACTGGAGCTAACGTAAGTCAAATCTTCAAATCCTCAAAAATCTTCTCTCAAGGATTTGACCACTGAAACTTGACCTTCTTCCGAGTTAATCTGGACATCGGGGATGTAATAGAAGAAAATCTCTTAACAAACTATCTGTAATAGCCAGCCAAACCTACGAAACTCATAATATCTGATGGAATAATAGGGCAAAGCTAGTTTCTTACAACTTTGGTCTTTTGAGGATCTACTCCAATGCCATCACCAGAAATGATATGGCTAATGAATTCTACAAACCATAGACAAAACTCGGATTTACTAAATTTGGTGAATATCTGATGATCTTTGAGAGTCTTAAGTACTATTTTGATATGGTCTACATGATCTTGATCACTGCGGGAATAGACGAGAATATCATCTGCGAAGACTATGATGAACATTTCCAAGTACTGAAAGCTATTTTTAGAATGTCACATTCTCTGTCTTTGAGCTGATGATAGCTAGATCAGTGGTTTATCTTGGAGAAATAGCTAGCACCCTGAAGTTGGTCATACAAGTCATCGATTTTGGGAAGAGGATTCTTGTTCTTGACCATGAACTTATTAATTTGATGGTAGTTTATAAAAATTTTGAGTGAACCATCTTTCTTATGATGAATAATACTGGTGCAACCCATGGGAAAATGTTGGGTATGATGAATCCCTTATCTAAGAGATCCTTCAACTATTCTTTCAATTCTCTAAGTTTTACTCGTGCCATTCTATATGGAAGAATAGATATAGGTTGAGTATCTACAAGAAGATCAATACCGAAGTCTATTTCCCTTTTGGGAGGAATTCATTGAAGACCTTCGGGAAAGATATTTGAATATTTATTTACAACTGCAACCGATTCAAGACTTGAAGTCTCCAAACTGGAATTATTAACATGAACAAGATTATAGACATATTATTTTCCTTGCCTAAAGGTAGGAAATAATATGACCTATGAAAGTGAGTATACTACCCTTCATCTAAAGTACGGGTTCATTTGAAAACTGAAATTGCACTAGTCTATTTCTGTAGTCGACTATGGCATAGTAGGAATTAAGTTAATCCATGCCGAGAATGATATCAAAATTAGTCATCTCTAATTTGACTATGTCTGGTAAAGTGACTTTCTAAAATATCATAACCAGATAGTTCTTATATACCTACCAGGCTATAATGGTTTTACCTACTGAGGTAGAGATAGAAAAGGGCTCTTCTAGAATTTCAGGACTGATTCTAAAATCAACTTCAATATAAGCAGTGACAAAAGAAAAAGAAGCTTCTGGATCTAGCAAAGTGTAAACATACACATTAAAGATCTATAACGTACTAGTAACCAAATCGGGAGAATTTACCTGATCTTGTCAGGACTGAAGAGCATAGAGATGATTTGGGCATTTCCCACTAGTAGCAATAGAGGTGGCACCCTGCTTATTTGGGAAACCAAACTGAGTTGAGGAGTAGAGATACTTTGATAACCTGACTGAGTGTAGTCTCTAAATCTATGGCTTGGATTTCCAGAATCGAAATCGACACTGTTGCTAGCTCTTCATACACCCTTGTGGTTCTTACCACAAGTCTTTCAAAGATGATTAGTTCTGGCACTGCTAACACTTCTCTTAGACATGGAACCTAGTGCTCTATCCTTGTTACTCTCTCTGAACTTAGGAACTAGAGCAGTGGCTAAAGAAGGAGCTAGAGTTGATATTAGGATGAAACTAACAATGATTTTCTCCTTCTAATTTAGGTTGAGCAAAGTTTAAACTAGCTGCAGTTTCTCTCTAATTCTACTTCTCCCTCATCTTAACATTTTGCTCGTCTATCTATTGAGCATGAGTCATAAGCCTGGATAAAGTCATGTCACTATTCGGCATAGTGGATCTGCACTTATTAGCCATGCTATCATTCACCTCTAAAACAAACTTACTCATCCTTGCCCTGCGATCTATAACCACATGAAGGGCATATCTAGCTAATTGAGTAAACTTAAGATAATACTCTTTCTCTATTATAATGCCCTTCCTATGTTTGATAAATTCTAGCACCTTAGAATCTCTAACCTTTGGGGGAAAGAACCGATCGAAAAAAGAAAAAGTAAACTCCTCCCACTCAACTGACCCTTCATTATCTGCCCTCTCTGACTTTCACTGCTTGAACCAAGTGTGAGCAACATCCTACAATTGATATACAGCTAGCTCAGCACTCCCACTAGGAGTAACCCCCATAATGTTTGTAACCTTTAGCACCTGATCTAGGAATTCCATAGGGTCCTTGTCTAAATTAGACCAAATAAAGGATGGAGAATTCATTCGAGTAAATTCCCGAATCCTAGCAGCAGGTAAATTGGCCACTGGGTCGGCCAAAAAAATAGCTATTCATTTATTTTTAGCAACAACTCACTGAGCAAGAGTAGTTAATGCGGCCCTAAACTTAACAAGAGAAACGTGTTCACCCAAAGGTTCTTCGAGCTGAGGGGCTGACTGATTCTCGTTTCTTCTTTAAGGAGGCATGTTCTGTAGAAGAAAGGGAGAGATAGATTAGATTGAGTGATTAGATTGAGATTATGCTCACTGGCATGATATGATTACAGAAAGAAAGGAAACTGCTCCTAAAACATCTCATATCCTCCTGCATATAAATATGGCGCGTACACACCCATGTACAAGACTCTAATAGATATGTCTTTCAGACTTCCTTGGATTCTATTGAACCTGGCTTTATACCAAGTTTGTAATGCCCCGAATCTGGTACTTGGATGCTACACGGTGCTTAAGACCCCAAAGGACCACAAGCTAACCCATGACTGATATTTGTACCTATATACTACATAATATACTAAAAAATACAAAAATAATGATTGTAAAGGCCATAAGGTTCATACTAAATCATAAATTAAATAATAATATCTAAATAGTAATGTATATCTATACCAAAACAAATATGGAAAAAAACTAAAGTCTGAATCTAATCTGAAAACCTCTAAGTACTGTCTGAATATGGAGTTGAAGGAACGTGTCTCCAACTAACTCAGTCTAGAAAAACTGAGCTAAAATAAATAATAACATAAAGAAATGATCATGTCCTTGAAGGATGAGGACTCACTGCTAACTTCTACTGCCAAAAAACTGATATTCTACTGATACTCTGGAGCTCGTGTCTCTGAACCTATATAAAACACCATAGTGCGAATGTGTCAGTATGATAGAATCTACTGGTATGCATGTGAGGTAGGCTAAATGTATGGGGTTCATATGCATGAATAATAACAATAACAGATGGAATATCATGAGCATGAGAATACATGCATGAGACATAATAACTGACACTGATACCATGATAACATGATTACTGAATCTTAATACTGATAGCATGACATACTAATACTAATAGAACTAATAACATGAATGGCTATATCTGATAGTTCTAAATCTGATTGAACTAACTGAGTCCCATACTGTATCTAAGTTGACTCTATCTGAGAGTCATGAAATTTAAAGAGTTATCTAAATTCTTTTACTGATACTAATACTGAAACTATGGGAAGTAGTTATCTAACTGACATGACCCTAATATGCCATTATGGCTGAGTTGGGGTCCAATCTCTAACCCAATTTGGAAGGGAGTCAATACCGCGCCACTAATAAAGATAAGTTGTGGGTTACCCTCATCTAATAGTGTCCCCTAAACAACAATGGTAGAATCCTCATCTAAAAGTGTTTATTCACCTTATCAAGCCTTGTTGGATAGTGTTGATGTCTTAATCTATGCTTGCTACATAGTTCAAGAATGGAAGGATGACATCTAAGAATCACAACCTCATCTGATGGTGTATGTTACCATCCTTAGGTTCATTTGGTGCTAATTCCTACTACTATCTTAGTAGACTCTGGTGATGTTTGAGCCTATGCTAACACATTTGAAGCTTTTAACTATAAATAATTGTAAGGTCTTGACAAACTTTAGTTTTTTTTTTATTATTTTGCTTTGATTTTGCAGTAAATGTATAGAAGAAGGGGAACCACTAATAAAAGAAGCAAAAAGCCTTAAATTGGGAGCAAATAAAGAACTAAGTGTGGCTGACGACATCCATGACACGTTGTCAGCCTTGTGATAAGCTGTCAAGGATGTCGTCAGCATTAAACAGAAGATGGAATATGAAGAAAGTTTTGTGATGACCTCTGTGACACATCGTCAAGATGGTTATTAGGCTTCACCATTATCGTAAACCTTAGGCAGCAAGAACCAAAACTAGCAGAGGATCTGACGACTTTCGTGATAAGCCATAAAAATCTTGATAAGCTATCACGGACGTCGTCATTCATTCCGAGGAAAAGCTAAAACTTCTATTTTGTTTCCTTATTTATGTTAACTATTTAAAGCCTTGTTTTAGGGTTTTATAAATAGAGAATTGACTTATCATTGGTTGAAAACTATTCTGAAATATACAATACTTTTTCCTTTCTCTCTCTCTCTCTAGACTATTATTTTGGGAGTTTTGTCTTTTGAATAAATTCAAGTTATACTTTTGATCCTCTAAATCATTCTAAGTTAATATTATCAATTATGAAATAAAATTGTATGCTTGTTTCTTGCATCATGAGTGGATAAACACCTTTAACTTAAATTATGGTATCTAGGGTAAGGTCATAATAAGGTTTTAAAAACTCAAAATTCAATAGGTGTTAGGATTTCTTGGTAATTTTGAGATTATAATTAAAGTCTATGGGTTGCAAACATTAGGAATACCTAGTTTTATTTGCTTGAGAAAGAAATCATAAATAGTGGGAAGTGAATTATCAACAGTGACTCAGAAATACTTTGTTTAATAATCAGCACTATAACAAAGTTGACTAACCAGAGGTATAATATGGATAGCAAGTAGCAATTCCCTATGTTCAAGAGGATTATGAAATTAGATGCTTAAATAGGTTGAGAGACATTTGAGAATATCATCGAAAAAGATAGCTTGTTAGCTTAACCACCATGAGAATCTTGAGTTAACTTTAGAATATGTCATGTACTGTATGCCCTAGTGAACATAATTTTGGTCATTTCATAAAATATTGGTTACAAACATCAAATTCAATGTGACAAATAATTATTTGTGAGACTTAAACCCCTATTTCAGGAAACGTTACACTAACAGTGAATTAAACTGCAAAAGACTTGAGTTCAGACCTTATTCCATGTGGGATTTGACCCCAACATAGTTTTGTTTTATATTGACAATGATTTCTTACACCCATTCAATAGTGTAATTTGAGCGTTATAAAAAATGGCACCATTGCCGGGGAATATGGTTGTAAACTGAAAGTTTGTGTGAACTAATTTTATGTTAGTTAAGTTTCCTAGATTTACGTTTATTTGTTGTTGTTTTTCTATTGTAGGTTCCTTTTTTTTATTCCAAAAACAAGAATCTCCGAAGAACCGTTATTGCCAGTTAATCTGGAACCCCAGCTGATCGGGAGAATGGCTGAACACTAAGAGGTGGAAACACTAGCCCCTTTGTCTAGGGCTCAGGTGAACGTACAAACTCTAGGTCAAAAATTACGTTATCCAAACCCTAATAATGAAGACTTGGGTGATACGGAATTGTTGTATCCTGAAAATCCAAGGCGAGCTGAGCAAATTGCTGCACCAGTGCAGCAAAATATCAATGGAAACCATCAAGTCAAAGGAAGGTATGGTCAACAGCCTGTGCAATATGAGGTTGATGATGATGATGAAGGAACGGACGAAGCGGGTGCAATGGGTGCTATCATTCCTCCAACGTTGGCACCTTATGCAAAATTCAACATAACAAGTACCATGATCCAACTCCTGAATCAAGTACCATGATCCAACTCCTGAGTCTGAGAAGCTAGATAATTATGTTGATGTATCAGAGAAAGAAAAGGAAAAGGAAGAGGAAGTGGTGTTGAATACTTTCTTTAGACCACCACTTCCCTTTCCTCAATGATTCAAGAAAAAGGTTGATGATGCAAAATTCAGCAAGTTCATGGAAACGCTCAAGCAGATGACAATTAATGTGCTTTTGGTTGAGGAACTTGAGAAAATACTAGGGTATATAAAGTTCATGAAAGACCATGTAAATATGAAGCGGAAGGTTAGACATGAGCCGGAGGACGATCTCCTCCATTGTGGCGCTATTTCTATAAGGTCTTTAGTGTAGAAAAAGGTAGATCCGGGAGAGTTCAACATCCTATGTACTATTGGACACTTTAAGTTCACAAATGCACTATGCGATCTGGGAGCCAGTATAAATTTGATGAAACTGGCTATGTATAAGAAATTAGGTTTGGGGGATCCTAACCTAATAAATATGCAGTTGGTAATGGTAGATAGATTTGTGAAATGGCCTGTGGGCATAGGGCATGATATTTTGGTAAAGGTAGCCAAGTTTTTTCTGCCTACTGATTTTGTGGTGCTCGATTGTGAGGTGGATTTTGAGGTTCCTGTTATCTTAGGTAGGCTATTGCTTACAACTGGGAGTGTTTTGGTTGACATTGAGTTGAGCGAGATAAAGTTTAGGTTCAATGACAAAGAAGCACGCTTCAAACTACACTCATCCATGCCTCAGCTACATGAGATGAGTGTTTTCTCCATCATTGGTGTCTTGTATGATGATGGAAAAGGGGTATCAATAGTTTGTCTTGGCAAAGTCTAAGTAGTCAAGATAACCAAGTCGTGCCGCTACAGTAAATCAGGCGCTATTGGGAGGCAACCCAAAGTTTTTATGTTTAAGCAAGCGTTTTTATTTTTCTAACTAGGATTTAGTACAGAGAAGGTGGAAAAATGAGAAAGTCAGCTGAAAGGTCATGACGACATTCATGATAAGCCGTCATGAGTGTAATACGATATCACAATTATCGTCAGTTAGACCAAGCTTGAGGAATTATGTTCTAAAGGGTGACGACATTTGTGATAGTCTATCACACTCGCGATAAACAATCACAAATCATCGTCTTCCCACAACCTCAAAAGCTTAAATCTAGGCCTAAATTAAAATAGATCTGACCTAGCCCAATAGTGAAACCTTTTAAAATATCCACTAATTTATATTCTTTTCCTTAGTTTATTTCTTTCCTTTTTAGATTATTTCCTACTTTTTTCAAAAAACTAGAAGGTAAACAAGTTCCCTTGTGTGTGGGTTTGCATTTAACAATCAACAAATTCTTCCTATTTCACACTACGTCTTGTGCGTGATATCAGTGTAAGAGCTCCATAAAGTATACTTTTACTTTGTTCTTCTTTTGTTATGGTGAGTAATGGATAGATGATAAACCAAGTCCCCATGATTCTTGAGCCAAATTTAACTTGGAAAAGAGCTAAAATAGCACCTAGGGTTTTCTGTGCAGACCCAAGGTTTAAAAGTTACCTCACAAATTGGAATTCAATGGAATTTTGAGAAATAATGGGGATAAAAAATTGAGCAAATATTAAAAGTGGCTTCTGGTAAGAGCTTACAACATTCATGATAGTCTATCACAATTGTGATGGCTTATTAGGAATGTCATCAAAGGTTGTTCCAAAGGAATTGGACACTGTTTAGGGATGACAAAATTCATAATAGGCTATAACAATTGTGACGGATTATCAAGAATGTCGTCAAAAGTTGTTCAAAGTTTAAAGGTTCTATCTAAGATATACAAAAATTAGTTGTCACGTTCGTGATGGCTTGTCATGAAATATCATCACACCTAGAAGCTGAGACATGAATGAGTTTAATTAATTAATGTATTTGTGTTTGTGCTCTTGAGGGTTGACAAATGTTCTTCTATTATCTCCAAAAACTTTATAATGACACCAAAAAGAAAGAGTCCCACATTCCCAAGGAAAGCAGCCAAAGAAAGTGTATGTCGTAAGCTAATCGATGAGAAATCTGATTACGAGGAGGAGGAACCCTTGCACAAAAAGCAAAAGAATAAGCCAAGTCCAAGGAAATATTCACCTTCTCCACCCATTAATGTGGATGATAGTGATGAAACTGAAAAAAGGTAGCTTCTGAGCAAGAGGGTTCTGAACAACATGAGTCTGAAAATACTGACTCAGAAAAAGATGTACAATAGGGGTCTGAGTAGTCTGATTTTGAGGAAATAGCATCGGGGTCCCCGTCCATTGATCAAAACGATGAAAAGTATCCACCTCAGGGAAAACTTATCAAATATAAGAACCCAAATGCTCGAGGCAATGTTAGGTAGCAGATTCCTAGAGAAAAAAGTATCTACACTGCTGGGCTTCACAGAACTGACAGAAGAAGAGCTAAAAGGCCACTTCAGGAAGAAAAGATTATTATCATAAAAGGGTTGACCAGTTACCCTGAAGTGGATAAGAAATTCAAGGAGTATGTCTTGGGACAGACACTCATAGGAGAAGGATCATTTTTCCCTGCACTAGTTTGGGAGTTCTACGTGAACTACCAGTCTCAGTTAGAAAACATGTGTAGGCCAGGTGAAAAAGTAGTAGACCAGCCCCTAATGGATAGAGTGCAGGTGAGGGGTGTAGGGGTTGATGTCTCAATCAAAACTATCAACAGATTTTTTCATGGCTCTGACTCTACTCCTGAGGCCACTATACCATCAGTCTATGCTCATATTAAGAATCAGGAGAAACAACATCCATGGTTGGTCAACATCATAGTTGACAGAGAACCGACATGGGTGAAAAACCAAATGGGAGAATTTATTTGTCCTTTTTGACTCATAAGGCAAAGTTTGGTGTGGTATAGTGTGTGTCTGGCTAATGCCTACTGATGGAGAAAACATTCTGGGTGATGATCGGGCTATTTTAGTGGCAATCATGGTGCAGAAGCTTTCCTTGAAATTTGGGTAAATCATTGTTGAAGATATGAATATCAGGATATCGAGAAACGACATTACTTATCCTTTTCTTTGTCTTATTATAGAGTTGTGCCAAACTGCTAATGTGTGAAAGATTGCAGGAGTTGATGATGATGTTCCTGCTTGAAAGACTCACAACCCCATAAGGTTTGATAAGAATTAGCCAGGATTAAGACTGGATAGAGGTGCATAGGTAGCAACAAACCCTCCAGTTATAGATGCCGGTGCAGCACCTCATGTGGGGTTGTAAGATTCTGAGGCTATACAACCAACTTCTTTAGCACCGGTAGGTTCAGTTCCTGAGGGAGAGCCAAGCTGCTCATTTACTGTAGTAGCAGTGGGGTTTATATTTCAGCCGATTGATATCAAAAAAGTTTCTAAGCAAGCCAAGTGATATAAGGCATAGCTACAAGCTTTTGCCAAACAATTTGTTGCAGCTGTAGATAAGAGAATCAAGGCCGCCCTTAAACCTTTTATGAATTTTCCAGCAAGGGTTGTAGATTTGGAGAACCGATTTGATGCACGATCAAAAGATATGTTAGGAGCTGACCTGGCTAAATTTAGAGCTACATTGGACATAGTAAAAGTAGATTTTGGGGTTTTGTAGCAGCACCAGTTTATTATGTCAAAAGGTCTGGCCATGCATGAATCTGAGGAAGAAATTCCAATGCTTGACCTCACTAGAGATTCACCAAAGAAAAAGAACAAGAAAGGTGAGAAGAAAGAAAAATATAATAGGGAAGAGATAGAGAGTGAGGAAGAAAGAATAGTTAAAAAGAAGGCAAAAAAAAGGCCGAAAAAGAGGAGTTGAAGAAAGCAAGATTGGAGTCCCTTGATGATATTGAGAAATAGGAGGCAGCCATCCGAGCTACGGCTGCAGGTGCTTCATCTAGCCAGGCTCCAACCACCACAAGGCCAGATGCTCCTGGTGGAGAGAAGACACCAGATGATGCAGTAGAAGGGTCGAAGACCCAGGATCCATATTCTTGATTGTCTTCAGGTATACTCTAACCCTTAGTGTAGTTTAGTTTTTATTTTAAGTTGAGGTTGTAGAAACAGTTGTTGTTGTAATATATTCTGTAGATAACTAAGAGTAGTGTAAGTACTTTATGCAGCTAGCTTGTTTTGTGATTTTTGAATACCTCTCCATTGGTTTGATATAGTGGGTATTGTGCAAATTGCATCCATTATAACCACGATGTATCTTTTTATGGCATTAGTCTGGCTATTGACTAATCTTTGTTAAACAAACGCATTAACCAGATAAATAGTGATATGCAAGATAATTGTGTGCCATGTGTGTGTAAGGTCTTACTCAGTTCCCATTGTATGTGAATCAAGAACTTGCGTTGTTAGTCTTGCCATGGTCATAGGATAGGCGTTAGGAAAGGATCATAGGCCATTTTCGATTCTTAACTCACTTTAGCCAAAATGACTTTCCCTATGAGCCTAATTATCCTATTTCATTCTTCAACACCCTCACCTTTCCGTTCATATCTCAATGAACTTGTTTTGGTCCTGGTCCTCCTTGGACACTGTGCACCTTGACTTAGGTAAAAAGCCTAAGTTGAGGTTGTCTATCATAGGGCTGCATTATGCAAAATGAGTATGAAGATAGGAAGAATATGAGAAATGAATAAAAAGTTGGGTGTGGTGAAAAATAAAAAAAAAGATAAAGTTGTGTAAAAGTTGATAAAAAGATAATATGATAATTGAAAAGGCCGTACCTACCTTGAGCATATGTGATCAATAAAAGAGGGGAAGAAAATAATGTTAAGATTTGAAACCTCGATAGTTTAGTGTAGTGTCAAGGAGGCATAGTGACTATGAAATATCCATGAATATCATACCAGCCCTTGGCCTACATTAAAATCTTTAGAAAAGCCCTATAGTGATCCTAACAAACCTGTCTGAAGACTGGGGTACTGACTATAAGGGCATGCCTATGGCATTTGACATATAATGTTTGGAACTTCATTCTGAGAGTGAGTCTTGTGTTTATCTCTGTGTTATGTATGTGAATTCTAATATGAGTGAAAAAGTGATATCTTTGTTGTGAGGGGATACTAGGTATATTGTTAATCACTGACTTGTGCGGAGAGTGTGGTTTGGATATGATCTTGGTTGTTTTTGCTGAATGTTTGCCATATCTTTATCCTTGTGAGTTGCAATGGTTGTTCCCAATAATAAACACAGTTGTTCTTAATTTGACTCACCTTGGAGGTGGTGAATATGTTCTGAACTGATATGAGTAGTTAGCTGCCAATTGTACTTTGTATACTCTTAGTTATGTTATGGTTGCTTGAGCACAAGCAATTGTTTAATTTGAGGGTATTCATGTGTGATCCTATGATAACACATTTGAAGCTTTCAACTCTAAATAATTGTAAGGTCTTGAGCAACTTTAGCTATTTTTTATTAGTTTACTTTTATTTTGCAGTAAAGGTAGAGAAGAAGGGGAACCACTAATAAAGGTAGAAAAAAGCCTAGAATTGGAAGCAAATAAAGAACTATGTGTGGCTAACAATATCCATGGCACGTCATCATCCTGGTGATAAGCTATCAAGGATTTCATAAGCGTTAAATAAAAGATGGAAAATGAAGAAATTTTTCTGTAAACCTCCGTAAAACATCGTCAAGATGGTTATAAGGAGTCACTGTCATCATCAACCTTGGGCAGAAAGAAGCAAAAGTAGCAGGGGATCTGACGACATCCGTGATAAGCCGTCAAAATCCTAAAAGGCCGTAATGGATGTCGTCATTCATTTCGAGGAAACGTTTGAAATTCTATTTTGTTTCCTTATTTAGGGTTAACTATTTAAAACCTTGTTTTATGGCTTTATGAAAATGGAATTGTTTATCATTGACTGAAAACTATTCTGAAACATAAAATACTTTTCTCTCTCTCTAGACTATTATTTTTGGAGTTTCATCTTGTGAATCAATTCAAGTTATACTTTTGATCTTCTTAATCATTGTAAGTTAATCCTCTCAATTATGAAATAAATTTGTATTCTTGTTTCTTGCATCATGAGTGGGTAAAAACCTTTAACATGAATTAAGGAATCTAGGGTTGGGTCATGATAAGGTTTTAAATACTAAAGATTCAATAGGTGTTAGGATTTCTTGGTAATTCTAAGATTATAATTAACATCTATTGGTTGAAAATATTAGGAATACCTACTTTGATTTGCTTGAGAAAGAAATCATAAACAGTGGGAAGTAAATTATCAACAGGGACTCGGAAATACTTCGTTTAATAATCAGCACTATAATAAGGTTGATTAACCTGAGGTAAAATTTGGACAGCAAGTAGCGATTTCCTAAGATCGAGAGGATAAGGAAATTAGACACTTGAATAGGTCGAGAGGCATTTTAGCATATCATCGATAAATATAGCTTGTTATCCTAACCACCGTGAGAATCTTGAGTTAATTTTAGAATCTGTCTTGTACCATAAGCCCTAGTGAACATAATTCTTGTTATTTCATATAATCTTGGTTACAAACATCAAATTAAAAGTAACAAACAATTATTTATGAGACTTAAACCCCAATTTAAGGAAACGTTACACTATCAATGAATTAAACTACAAACTACTTGAGTTCATACCTTATTCCCTATGGGATTTGATCCCAACCTAGTTAGGTTTCATAGTGACAACAATCGCTTACACCCATTCAAGAGTGTAATTTAAGTGTTATCATCTGCACATGATTAACTGAACTAAACTAGACTATGTTAACTGAGTTTCGTTGACTGATGCAATATTTCTAAGATCTGATAAGTAACTGAGATTATTGAGATTCCTGAGTTATAAGATTGTCTGAAGTCTAAGGATCATGGCTTGACTGAGAGTATCATGAAAATAAGACATGGCTTTAGGCACACAGCTAATGTTTCGGGTACAAGTACCCCAAGAACTTGATAGAAGGAAACTGACAAATCATGGCTTACTTGAACATATAATAATGACCATAATCCATAATTCATTTATTGAAGTATTTTATAAAACAGGTGATAGGCATAAACTTCCATACATGGGAATTTCATGATATCATGCTAGTTGTGCATTTTCCTTAATCTAGGCATTTAATCAAACACATAGTAGGCATAGTAGGTGTAAAAAACATTATACAACAATTAAACATCATGATTCAATTCTAATTTCATCATTCAAGAGTTTAATTATAGTTTTACATGACTTTAGATCTATACTAATCAAATCCACATACAATATATCACCCAACATGGAATGGAATTCAATTACTCATTGTGAACATGAACAAGAGCATTCCAAACATGAAATTCATAAAGGAGATCCATAAACTTGAACATAGAAAAGAGATTCGTGGGATTCATAGACAAAAGGAGTCCATGAATGAACACTATGGATACCTGGGTTGAGATTCTTAAGGTTCTTGAACAAGAAGAATTTGAATCTCTTTGATTCTTAAAGAAGATTTGGATTTTGTACTTAAGGATGCTCTTAGGGGAAAAACCTTAATTTTGTTGTTGTGAAAGAATAATGAACAAATAGTTGGGGTCGATATAACTGGGTATATAAAAAGGTGGTAAATGACCAAAATACCCCTTTAAAAACTGCTTTAAAATAGTGAGCAGGACATGAGATTGTGGGGTGCGATTGTCCGTTGATGGGTTGATAGTCCGTCGGACTCACTATTGGACTAGGACCAGAACTTGGACTTAGTGCCTTGGTGCGACAGTGGTGTGCGATGGTCCGTCGCTGGGTTTAAGGTCCACCAGACCTCTCCATCGCACTCAACCAGAGAGTGGACTCACTTCCTCGATGTGAAGGTAGGGTGAGACGGTCCATCACTAGTTCTATGGTCTGTCGGCCTTCACCGTCGTACCTAGGCGGTTCTAGCTACCTTCAGTAAAATGGTCATAACATCCTCATTCGATACCATACTTTGATGAAATTTGTATCGATGAAATGCCTATTCGATTTCCCATGTGACAAAAAGTGTAAATCTTAACAATACTATGTGTACAAAAGTGCATTCATATTTTAACACAAGTTTCTAACATAATTGAGATGATTTCAAGCTACGTAAAGTTACCGGGCTTTACATTTGGCATGCATCAACTTATACACAATTTGGGATTTCATGCTAACATGCTATAATGCCTCGATTTCCTTAACATAAGGATTTTATCAAACATATGGGGAGAATACTTTGGTTATACAATAATTTCTACACCTAATTATCAGGGATACTTCAATAAACATCCAACTTAAAGGAGTTTATCATGAACATCAAAAAATTCATCACTTACATGGATGAAAGCTTAGATCTTTGTTGTCAAAACAAATATTAAATCGCAATAACAACATAAACATGAATTTCAACTCACATAAATTATGAAAAATCATAATTATATAATCTTTGAATTTAGAAAAGGAATTCTTGAACATTTTGGGTGGAATTGACCGAAGAATCAACTTCTAACATACCTTAGTTGTTGAATTTACAATGACTGATGGTTGAATTTCTTTAATTTAGATCCTCTATTGAAAATCATAACTTTTTTTTGAGTTTATTTGAGAGAAACCACAATATTTTTGGTGAAATAAGGATGAATCTCGTGTTTTTTGGTGTTATATAGGACTGGTAAGTTGACCGTTTTGCTCATGGAAACATATGGCTGGACTGCTGAAATTTTCAGAAACATGCTGTGGAGCGTGCGTCGCATGCTTTAGTACACTGAAATTGAGAGTTCATCGCATGCTCTACTGCACCCCTTTGGGGTGGACTGGTGCATACCGCACGCTAATCGCATG
The DNA here is from genome assembly GCA_030864225.1 of Capsicum baccatum var. pendulum. Lineage (NCBI taxonomy): Eukaryota > Viridiplantae > Streptophyta > Magnoliopsida > Solanales > Solanaceae > Capsicum > Capsicum baccatum. The sequence continues at coordinate 256,288,725 of CM061560.1, read as the reverse complement.
GTGCTACTTTTTCTGAATCCAAACAAGCATTAAACATATTTCAAAAATTTTGAAACTCAGCTGAGATGCACTATTGACTTTCCCCATCGTGAATCAAATTAAAATTGATAAATGGAGGTCAAGAATGACATAAAATAAATCATCAAAGTTCAAAGAATTATGAAATTAAGAAATTCAAATATTTAGCTAAATTTTCTATGTGTGAAGATTCTTTTAACATAGTTTAAAAAGCATTAATGACTAGGAAACCTTATGGGGTCTTGCATCATCTCCCCCTTGGGAAAATTCATCCTCGAATGGTACTAACTAAGTTGAGATATCTAATAGACTGATCTTACTCAAGGGACGAAAATATTTGGAGCATAATTACATGAGAGGAACTACAGATATGCTGAAATTTCATATTGAACAGGCATATCTGATGCATGGATATCTGACTGAGTTGTTCTCATGAATGCGTTACTGAAATTACTAATAAATTGAACTTCTTCTTATGAAAATGCATTTCTAATGCATGAATATATAACTGAACTAACACTTGAATACATGACTAAATATTTAATAACAACTAATACTAACTTTGTAAGAAAATTTGAACATGCAACTGAATGGGTTTAAGTACATGAAAGAACTGAGGATATTATGGGGTATCTCTCCCTTGTGACACTATGTCCCTCTAAGAATGCTTACTTCACTGAGATACTTAAGGAAATCTATGGAGATGCACAAGGCACGTATGAACTGGATCATGAATGAACATCTAGGATCTAAAACTAATGCATGATTTATGATTCATGAACACCTGGGCCCAGACTTTTCTGATAGATAATTTTTTGATCTTTCTAATGACATTTTCTGATGGCTTATCACAAGTGTTATAGCCCATCACAAATGTTGTCAACCTTAATCAAACCTACCTCAGAGCTAATGTCTTGATGATAAATCTGATGGCTTATCACAATTGTGACAGCCCATCAAAATTGTCATCAGGAATACTTGGCTTGATACATCGATTCCACCTTCTTTGAACTAGAACCTAACTAAAAAAATAAATAATTTACTGGAACCTAAAAATTTTGGGTTTCCTCCTAATAACGCCTGATTTAATGTCGCGGCACAATGTGGTTATCTTGACTAGTCAGACTTCGCCAGGACAATCTGCTGATACCTATTTACCACACTTATAGAATACGCCCACAATTGAGAAAAAACTTATCTCTTTTGTCGGTGTCATGGCTGAGTGTATTTTTTATCTTGATTCCTTGTCATTTAGCCTGAACTTCAGCTAATTTAGCTCCATTTCAACTATCACTCTCCCAGTTACAAGGAATGGTCTACCGAAGATGATGGGTACTTCAAAATCCACCTCACAGTCTAGGACTACAAAATTAGCAAGCAGAATAAAATTGGCCACCTTTACCAAGACATCATGTAATATGCTTACTGGTCGCTTTATAGACCTATCCGCCATCAGTAACCGTATGTTTGTCGGGGTAGGATCCCCTAAACCCAATTTCTTGAACATGGAAAGTGGTATTAGGATTATACTGGCTCCCAAATTTCATATCGCTTTTGTAAAATTCAGGAACCCAATAGTGAACAGGATAGTAAATGCTCCTGGATCTGCCTTTTTTCTACACTAAAGACCTTGTGGAGATAGCTCGACAGTGATGGAGATTGTCCTCCATCTTATCGCTAACCTTTCATTTAGTCGTGACAAGGTCTTCAATGAACTTTGTGTATGCTGGCATTTGCTCAATTGCCTCAACTAATGTTACATTCGCTGTCAATTATTTGAGTATTTCCATGAATTTGTTGAATTTTACATTATCAACTTTTTTCTTTAATCGTTGAGGAAAGGGAGGTTGTGGTCTCAGGAGAGTTTTAGACTCTACTGTACCAGATTTTTTCGATTTATCATCAACTACCTCATTAACTACATGTTTTCCCAAAGAAGGGCAAGGTAAAATCTTACCACTTCTAGTGGTAATCTCCATACATGATCCATCATTCCATGTATTTTGGATTGTATCACTAGGTAACGTTCTGCTTTTTCTTTAATTAAATGCTGCAGAGAGTTGGCTTATCTGCTGCTCCAACTGTTTGATTGTGGTAGAGCATGAGTTTACCAACTGACTGATGGATGTCATATCAATTTTCATGGTGGTCACACTAGAGTTGGTAGCCTTCACTCCCTTCAAAAATTTAGTAATCATGTCCTCCATGGATATCCTTTCAAAACTTGTTGTAGCAGTCACTCGATTTCCTGGAGGAACATATAGCCCGCTCCTGTCATTGTTATTCCTCTAGTTTCCCTGCTCCCTATCTTTATAACCAGGCTTTTCATAATAGTTCCAACCTTCATTCCTTTGGCTATTGACTCGAAGACCCCCTGATTATTAATATAATTTTCCTCTTTTTCTATTTTAGCCTCAACTCTATCTTAAGATCCCACAACTTTCACCTTCTTAGTCTTACCTGATAGCAAGTGCTTGGTTAGAAAAATCCATTTGTGTTTTAAGGTGATCCATGTCTTGGACAAGCTCCTCATTTCTTCTGCGTTGTTCTGCAGTAATACCCACAAAAATAGAAGGGATTGCTACCACAGAGTCTCTAGTATGCCATGCTCGACTATATTTGGTCTTTCTCTCAAGCATTTCTAAAGCCTTTGGGAATGTAGCATCAACTCATGAACCACCAATAGAATTATTTACAATTGGCTTTGTAACAGTGTTAAGAGCCTAGTACAAAGTCTCCATCAAGTGTATATATGTCATGCTGTGGTTCAGACACTGTGTCAGCTTCTTCTTGAATCTTTCACAGGTTTAATGCAAGGCTTCAGTTGGGAGTTGCCTAAAGTTATTGATATCATCCCTCAAATTTACCCTCCTAGAAGGATGAAAGAACCTTTCTAGGAAATCAACTTTCATCTGCCTCCAGTTTGTTATAAAATCAGGTATCAGCTCATTAAACCACAATGTTGCCTCCCCAGACAGAGACAATGGAAGAAATCTCAATGGGATACCATTCTGTCCCACTCCTGGGTTATCAAAAGATTCATAGATGGTGATAAATTTCACTTGATGCAAGTTCGGGTCATCCTCAGGAAGGCCACCAAACAACATCTTCAGATTGAGGAGTTGAATCATAGTACTCGTAATGTAGAATTTTTCTCCATATGCCAACGGTGGAGGAATAATTTTACCCGTTGCACCGGCCTCGTACTTTCCATCATCATCATCATTGAGCTCATACTGGAACGGCTGGTAATCTTTCCTTTCTCAAAACGCATGGTTCCTGTTACTATTACGTCGTACAGGTGCAGCTACTTTCTCTGCACACCTTGGGTCACCAGGATTTAGCAACTCCTCGTCTGCCAAATCTTCTTCCTTAGGATTTGTATGTCATGCTTGATAACTGAAATTCTTCACATTCACCTAAGATCTAGCTAGGGCTGCTAATCTATCAGTCTTTTATTGGTATGCCATTTTTCTAAATGGTGTTGTGTTTCTGGATTATTTGGTAATAATGGTTATATGAAACTTCTGGTTCTTGGCATACACTACAAAGATCCTGCAATAAAGAAAAATAAAAAATAAACGTAAAACTAGGAAACTTGACTAACAGTCAATTAGCGCACACAAACTTTAATTTATGATCGTATTTCTCGACAATGATGTCATTTTTTATAATGCTCAACTTACACGTCAATTTAATGCAAGGTGGTCATCATCAATATATTTACCCAACTTTGGAGTTGGGTTTGAATCCATAGGGAACAATGTGAGTGGTGATTAAACTAATTTGAAACTAGAGCTACAAGTTAAATTCAAATAATTGGCATGAAAAGATAAAATAGGGGTTTTCAATGATCAAACAAATGTTAAAGTTTTAACTTGCTCTAGAACTCAAGCAAAAATTTCAATAGTTCAAATTAATTATGAAGAATAAACTAGGGTTGTGATCACTATGATTACTAATCCCCATTAAATAATAGCTGTGGTGTTGGGTTCTCATGAGTTGTGGGAAACACCAGATTATCAGTTTTGACAGTCCATCTAAGTGTTTCTCAACCTACCTAGATGTTTAACTCCTTAATTCTCTCGAACTTAAGAAGTCATTCTATTTATATTGGTTTTATATTAAGTTGATCAATCTTGTTACATCATTAACCATTAGATGAGAACTTAACCTTTCCAAATCCTCATTGATAATTCACTTCTTACTAGGGTTGATTTCTTACCTCAAGCAAATCAACAGCAAGCAAATCCTATTGTATGCAACCAATAGAAAATAATTGACACAAAAGTATTATCAAGATGTTACCATAATCACTCGAATCCTAACCAACAACTAAATCAATGAAACAATAGTCATAGATCCCACAACCCTAGGTTCATGTTTTAGTTTCTCATAAGATAGGAAGAGAAACAATGATTGAATTCATAATTTAAAGCAGTTAATCTTACAAATGATGAAATCCAAAGTTGATTCTACTCCAAGTACAATACAAATTTCCCACAACTAAATCAAAGGATTGAAAATTGACCTAAAATCTCAGAGCCCAAAAAGAAGTAAACTGGTCAATGGAATAAGTTCAAGATATTCCAGGACAATGAATAAACCCTAAAAGCTGCTATTTATTCCCATAACTTAATAAAAATTAAAAATAAAAAAAATCAGAATTTTCCTTTTAGGTGACACCATTTGTAATAACTTAACATAAATCTAATAAGTTATCAGGAATGTAAGCTATCATTGCCAATATATAACCCAACTAGGTTGGGGTCGAATCCCACAGGGAATATGGTGTGAACTTAAGTTGTTTGTGATTTAATCAACTAATAGTTTGATGTTTCCTGAAATGGAGGTTTTTAGTTTAACAAGTAATTATTAGTCACTTTAGTTTCAGTGTTCGTGATCAAGAGTCTATATAAAAACCAAAATTATGTTCACTAGGGGTTTTGGTACTTAATAGACGCTAATATCGATTCAAGATTCTCAAAGTTGGTAGGATAACAGATTATCTTTATCGAAATTATTCCTGAATGTCTCTTGACCTACTTAAGAATTTAATTATCTAATTGTCTTGGAATTACGAAATTTATAGTCACTGACCATACTTTACCTCAGGTTAATCAACCTTGTTTCAACATTTATTATAAAATGGAATTTTTCCTTCTTCCAAGTCACTGTTAATAATTCTCTTTCCACTATATTTGATATCTTTCTCAAGCAAATCAAAGAAGGTGTTATTTATCGTTTGCAACCAATAGACAATAATTAAAACCTTAGAATTATCAAGAAGTCCTATTACCTTTTGAATCATCAAAATTTAGCACCTTATCAAGACGTAACCCTAGATCCCATAATTCGGGCTAAAGAAATTTAGCCGCTCGTAATGATCGAAACAACTAGTTGTATTCATGATTAGAAAGAAAAACTTACCACAAGATGAATAATAACTAGTGATTCTTAGATTAGATCACAATTGGAATCCAAAATATTGATGATAATCTGGGCAAAGTAATTATTTTTTCAAGCCAAGAAACTAGAGAAGAAAATAACAAAATATGTGTCTCAAAACTCAAGTTCTGAACTCTCTAGAAAACCCTAAACAAGACTTTAAATAGTTCATCCTAAATAAGTAAACAAAATCATAGATTATAATAATTCTTCAAATTAGGAGACGACATTTGTGACAGCCTATCAGGAGCCGGATGACGTATCACAAATGTCGTCAGCTCCTTCTTCAGCTTTGGCACTTCCTGCTTAAGGTTCATTACAAAATATGACGTCCTATCAGCTCTTTGATGGCTTATCAGGAAATGTCATCATAACTTTCAGTTGAGGTCCATTCTCTGTCAACGGCTGATGATGCAGCTGAAAACGTATCATAGGGCTGACGACTTATCAGAAATGTCGTCAGCCACACTAATCTTCTAATTATTTTAGATTTCAACTCTTTTTCTATCATCCTTGTTGGTTCTCTAGCATCTTAGCTTCAACTGCAAAATGAAAGATAAAACATTCAAAAACAACAAAAGTCGCATAAGACTTTACGATTATTCTAAGTTAAAATCGTCAAACTTGTTAGCATCATCTCATGCATCACTACTCAATCTGGATAATTTTATCCCGACTCTACTACTCCCAAACTCCTAGTTTCATGCTTCTAACTTTAGGTCATATGCTATCATAGGATTCTGAAAAAGGGTCTGATGTCATATATAAATTTGCTTTCACGAAGGAGTTCTCTTGATCATGAATAAACTCTGCATAACTTTGGAGTATAACAAACTAATGGGATAACTTTAACCCTTTGTGCAGTCCCATAACTACCTGTAGGGACTGTCTGAGAAAGCCCTATCTCTCGGACATTGAACTTCACTGGCTCTATTACTCAGGAAGTAAGTTGGAGTTGATATGAGTGGAGCATGATGTGAATATATATATGAGTTTCTTAGGGAACCTTTATATAGCACAATCTGAAATATGAAGAAGGAAAACTGTTCCTAAAAAATCTTGTAGCCTCTTGTCCATAAATATGGTGCATAACACACCTATGTACAAGAATCTACTAAATGCGACTTTTCATACCTCCTAGGACACTATTGAACCTGGCTTTGATACCAAGTTTCTAACACCCCAAATCTAGCACCCAGAATGCCACATGGTAATCATGACACCGAAGGACCATAAGATAACCCATGTCTAATATCTGTACTTGAATACTATATAATATACTGCATATATGAGGAATAAAAGGCTTAAAGGCCATAAGGTGCAAAATATCTTATAAAACATAACATCTAGAAATATGGTATAATGCCAAACTAACTAAAATAACTATCTGAATATGCTATAGTGTGAGAGTTTCTAAAACAGACTTAATAAGGAATTGATTGGACATGTCCCTAAATAATAACATCTAGAAATATGGTATAATGCCAAACTAACTAAAATAACTATCTGAATATGCTATAGTGTGAGAGCTTCTAAAACAGACTTAATAAGGAATTGATTGGACATGTCCCCAAATAACTCCAACTACTAAAATAAACTAAGTACAGAAAGAATGAAATAATGAAATAACAATATCCTAGAGTGATGAGGACCCGCTATTGACTCTGACTGCTAAAACATGAATGCTACTAATGCTTTGGAGATTACTTTTATAAACCTATGGTATAAAATAACATAGTACAAATATGTTAGTCAAATTGAATGTACTTGTATGCAAGTAAGGTTGGCTGAATGCAAGGGTTTATATAGATGAACTAACTGACTGAATAACATAAACATGATAGTACATGCATAAACATGTACTGAAACTAAAGTTGTAATAGTATTGAATACTGTGTTTTGATCCAAAAGTCTACTAATAACATCGATTTATTAATATCTAAGTTTACTATTACTAGGATACTAAATAAATGAGTCTACTGATAGTGATGTCTAAGTTTACTTATAACTGATAAGTGAAAGACTACTTCTGATAGTCTTGATTATGAATAGCTAATTTAAATTCTATACTAAGCAGATTAATTATATCTAACAGTCCTTAGATCTATAGAATATCCCAAGTCTATTAATGAGGTGTATGACCATATCTGATAGTCCTGATTATGGTGGAACTAGCTGAGTTTCAAACTAGGCTGAGTGACTATATCTTATAGTCCTAAATTCTGTAGAAGTATCTGAGTTCTATTACGAAGACTGAGACTGTGGGAATTAGTCATCTAACCAATATTCCCCAAATAAGATAATTCAATAGACTTTGGTCCAATCTGTAACCCTAATTTGAAGGATATCAATACCGCGCCACTGATAAGGACAAGTAGTGAGTGACCCTCATCTGACAATGTCCCCAAAAGAGAATGGTAGGACCCTCATCTGATAGTGTTAGTCTCCTCATAAACCCTTATCCATCAGTGTTGATGTCTTTACTTATGCTGGATATATAGTTCTGGAATGCAAGGATTGCTTCCCAGGATCACACCCTCAATTGTCAGTGTGAGCCCTTATCCTTGGGTTTACTCGTTATTGAATCGTACTCCCATCTTAATAGACACAAAAAATGATTAACTGAACTGAACTGGACTTAGTTCATTGAGTTCCATTAAATGACGGTATACTACTGAGATAAATGAATTACTGAGATTACTAAGATTACTGAGATTACTGAGTATTGAGTAAGGATGGACTAATACAAGATTTACTATGTTTTCCTGAGTCATGAGTCTGACTGTGTTCTACTCATTCATGGCTTGACTGAGAGTATCATAAAAAATGATACTGACTCTAGTCATACAGCTAAATTTTTAAGTATAAATACCCCAAGGACTCGATAGCATGAAACTAACAAAACATGGTATTTCTTGAAAACATTATAATAATCAACGATTCATAATACAATAGTTGGTGATTTCATGAAACACTTGGTTCTCATTATCTTCTATATAACTAGGAATGCATATAATCATGTCATAACTTCATAAGACTAATCTCATGAACATTATATTAATCCATCAGAAGGCATAACAATAATATGGGAGTAATCTTGAACATAAAGGTAAAGCATGCATTTATCTCTTGGGTCATAATGGAGATATAATGCATAATTTCTATCCTCTTTGGTATTTTATAAAAAACCAAGGATGCATGACTTAGGGATTAGGTATGATCATTATATTAATACAAAAAAATTCCACATTTCAACTCAATTTCATATTTTTAAATCCACATGCTAGCATAGATTCATGAACAACACATAAAGATTGAAACTTGGGAATCATACAACCATAATCACATGAACATCAATAACCCACAACATAAACATCATAATTTATGATTTAAAATTTGATTCATGAGATTCATGGATGAAAGCAATCAATTAATGAACACATGACCAACCTTAGCTCTTGATTTTACAAAATTTGATCAAGAGTTTCTTGAATTTCAGTCTTGAATTTGGAGCCTCAATGGAAAGTAGTAATCCTGTTCTTGAGGGATTTCTAGAGAATACAATGTATTATGATAAAATAAGGGCTAAATCTCAAGTTATTGGATTATATCGGGGTGGAAAATTGACCCTTTTTCCCTTGGAATTACAGAGTTGAACTACAGAAAACTTTGCCCAGTAGGAATATGAAAGGCGTCGCCCTTCTTATCCCCCTTGATTATCCAAGGTTTCGCCCCACTTGTAGACCTGGACGAAGTAGGGCAACACGGGATTATCGCCCAGGCTCTCTGTTTTGTAACATCAAACACGCCCTTATGCTATTCAAAAATTTTAAACTCACTCGAGATAAACTATTTGCTTTCCCATTGTGAATCAACTTGAAAATCAAAAAATGGAGGTCGATAAGGTGATGAAATAATTCCCTAAAGTTCAGAGTCATAAAATGAGACTAAGTCCTTGAACCCTTAGCTAAAATTTTCTAAGTGTTAGGATCCCTTAAGGAGCTTTAAGGGCTGAACTCTGATATAGGATTTTATTGAATCTTACAAAGTTTGTGTTTACAAGGCTATCATGTGCGGAAAATGTGTGTTACTATCATGTACGTAAAATGTGTGTTAAGTTGAGGAAAATTGAAGCCAAGATAAAAAGGGGACAAAATTCCCCTAAGTGCCCAAAATAGTGGACCTTTGCGATAGACCCGCTTCTCGAACCATACTCTAAAGTAAAAAAAAAAAGTGGAGACAAATTTCATCAAGTCTCCATGATAATCCTGCATCACAGAGACCAGCCTCCATGACATGAAGAGGTTAAAATTTGTGTTTTATCAATTGAAATGCAAGATTTTACTCGGCCGACCTCGTATAACCCAAAATCTATATTAAAATACCCCATAAATCCCCAATTCTCCCCATTCATTTTAAACTTAATGTAGAAATTCTCCAATATCCCATTAATAGTGAAGTGTGTCACACTGAATTGCACCCAAAATCTTAAACTTTTACAATACACAAATTTAAACATGTAAGTTATTATGTTTTTTTTAATTATTTAGCCTCGGTGAAGTAGTTAATAAGTTCTAGTATTGAAATTTCTAACATATTTGATGTTGTTAATGTTTCCTAGAAATTCTTTGTTCATTGAATCATGGGTGCTCTTGTGTTGCACTGGTTCATCATTTTGTGTTATTTTACGGGCTTTACATCATTATGCTTTTATGAATAATGGAAATTTTTTGAGAATCTAAGGCACTTGAAATCCTCAAATTTGAAGTGCTTGATATAGTCATGATATATTAGTTGTTGATTTATTCCGTAGAAAAGGTTGTGCCTTCTATGTGTTTGTTAAAATGCCTATGTGAATTAGAATTGTGCATTTTAACCGATTTGTAATTTGAATGATGAACTCATGATGTCCCTGTATATGAAAAATAACTCCTATGCAAAATCTATGTCATGTAATTATTTGTTGAAATGCTCTGGGTTTGTGAAATTATGATATATTAGCATGCATTCCTATTCGTGTGAAAGATTATGACATGTAAATGCTTTATAAAATTCCCCAATGATTGTACTATGAATTGTTGACTATGGTCATCTGTTCAAGAAGTTCCATGTCTTGTCAGTTTCATGCTATCAAGTCCTATGGGTATTTAATACCTGACAATTTAGTTATGTGCCTTGAGCCAGTGTTACTTTTCAAGATACTCTCAGTCAAGCCATGATAAGTAGAACTCAATTAGACACATGACTAGGGAAAACCAGTTATAAGAATTTAGTAGTATTCTATGAAAAAATGAAATTTAGAGAACTCAGCCTAGTTCTGCTCAGTATAATTAGTTTAGTGTCTATTTAGCTGAGAGTAGATTTCAACATCAAGTGAACCCATGAATGTGAATTCACCTGCTTGTAGAGGGTGTGATTATTAGAAGCAATCTTGGCATTCCAAAATTACGTAACCAGCATAGGTTGAGACATGAAACTTGCTAGATGAGGGTCGATGAGGTGGATTAACTTGTTAGATAAGGGTCCCACCATTCTCATTAGAGTACCAGACAAATGAGAATCACTCATAGCTTGTCCTTACCACTGGCGCCGTATTAACACCCTTCCAATTGGGGTTACAAATTTGACACCAACTCGGCTATAATTTCTTATTTATCGCATGTCGATTAGATGAATTTTCCTATAGTTTTAGTTAAAAGATCAGGACTGTCAGATATAGTCACTCAGTCATATTGATAGAACTCAAATAGTACTACATATTTCAGCACTTTCTGATATAGTCACTCAGTTCATCGTGGAACTCAACTAGTTCTCTTAGAATTAGGACTATTAGGCACATTCACCCAGTAAATAGTATATCAGTTATCAGTTGAATATGTTATCCGAAATCCATGATACTAGCATCCAGATTCAGTATTCAGTGTTATCATAGTCTTAGTTATAGTTTGTGTATTCATGTATGCATTCTCACGCAGTCATGCTCATGTTATTCAGTCAGTTATAGTTCATGCATATGAACCTTTGCATTTAGCGTACCTCAATTTGCATACTAGTACATTCTCATGTACTAATACATAATTTTCTCTTACACTATGGTGTGTTATACCATAGATTCGGACTCTTAGGTTCCTGATCGCACATAGCAGTTCATCTTTAAGTAGTCTGATTCAGTGGTGAGTCCTCATAGTTCGAGGACATGATTATTTCAATATTTCAGTACTTAGTTATTGCAGTAGTTGGAGTTAGATGGGGACATGCCCCATCAACTTCTTATTTAGAAAGTTTTGAGGATTTTAAATACTTTACTATGTTTAGATATAGTTATTTTAGTTGATTATTTTATACCTTATTCAGACATTGTTTTGTTCAGTATTGATTAGTTTTGAACCTTATGGAAATTTTCGCTCATTATTCCTCATATTATAGTATTATTATACATTTATTGCAGCAGGTACTAGTCATGGGTTAGCTAGAGGTCCTCATAGTTTGAGGACATGATTATTTTAGTATTTCATTATTTCAGTACTTAGTTATCGCAGTAGTTGAAGTTAGTTGGGGACATGTCCTGTCAACACCTTATTTAGACAGTTTAGTGTCTTTTCAAGACTAAACCATGTTCAAATAGTTATTTCAGTTTTGGGTATTTCATACCATATTCAAACATTATTTTATTCAGTATTGATAATTATTAAACCTTATGGCAATTTCATCCCATTATTCTGCATTACATCATTATTATATAGTTATTGCAGCCAGTACCGGTCATGGTTTAGGTACTGGCCCTTAATTATTATTTGACCTTGTAGAGTCAAGGGTTCAAAATCCGAGGAGTTACAAACTTTGTATTAGATCCTAAGGTTTAATAGTATCCTAGGAAGTCTTAAAAGTTGCATCTAGTAGAATCTTATGCATGAGTGTGTTGCACCACATTTATGTAAAGGAGGCTATAAGATGTTTTAGGAACAGTTTCCTGTCTTTTGGTATTCATGTACTGCCAGTGAGCAAGGGCTCAAATTTAACTATCAGTCCAATTTGTTTCTCCCTTTTCATTTATAGAAAATTCCTCCCAAAAGAAGAAACGGGAATCAGTCAACCTTTCATCCTGTCCAAGAAGACCCCTTAGATAAAAATAATTCTTATGCAGAGTTTAGATTTGTATTCAATACTCTTGCTAATTCAATTTCTTCTCAGAATGAATTACTATCTGTCGTTCCTGCCGAACCAATGGCTACTTCAGCTTTAGCTAGGATTTGGGACTTCACCAAAATAAATCCTTTATTAACCAGGTCTAAGTAATACAAAGACCCTCAGTAATTCCTTGATCAGGTGTAGAAGGTTAGAGATATAATGGGGGTGTCAGCTAGTGATAGTGCAGAGCTAGTTGCATATCAGTTGCAGGATATGGCTCACATATGGTTCAAGTAGTGGAAAGCAAATAGGGCAGAAGATGCTAGGCCTATTGAGTTGGAGGATTTTGTCACAGCGTTCTTAGATAGATTCTTTCCCCTATAGATGAGAGAAGCTAAGGTGTTAGAGTTTATCAACATCAGCCAGGGTAACATGACAGTGAAAGAGTATTCTCTTAAGTTTACTCAATTATCTAGATACGCTCCTCATGTGGTGGTAGATAGTAGGTATAAGATGAGTAAGTTTTTTTATTAGGTGAATAATAGTGTGGTCAAAGAGTATAGGACTGCGATGCTGATTAGTGGTATGGCCATAGCCTATCTTCTGCTCCATGCTCAACAGATAGAAGAGAAGAAGATTTAGGAGAGTGAAAAGAAGAATAAGAAGGTAAGGATAGGTAGTTTATACTTTGGTCAGCCTAAATCATAGGGTGGAAATCAGTCTTAGTTTGTCCCAAAGTCATCCATTCCAGCTCCTTCCTTAGCCAGTGCTCCAGTACATCTATTCAGAGACAACAATAGATATACGACATCATGCCCTAGACCTCATGGCAGTATTAGAAATGTTTGAACCCATCCCCTTTGTCAGACTTGTGTCAAGAACCATTAGGGTATTCGCAGAGCTACGAGTGATTTTTGATTTTGATATGGAAAGCAAGGACATAGAGTTAGAGATTATTCCCAGTCAAATTTCCAAGGTCAGCATAAGTGTTCCTCAGCTCAGTTAGCTTGCCCGAATCAGCAAGGTGCTACATCTAATGCTACCAGTGGGAAACTCCCAAACAAACTCTGTGCTCTTTAGTTCCAATAAGATCAGGAAAATTTTCCTGTTGTGGTTACTGGTAAGTTAAATATATTTCACTTGCATGTTTACGCTTTTATAGATCTAGAAGCTTCTTTGTCTTTTATTACTCCTTATATAGTAGTTAATTTTGGGGTTAGTCATGATATTCTAGCAGAGCCCTTCTTTGTTTCTACCCCAAAGGGTATGACTATCATAGCCCGATAGGTATACAGGAACTATCTAGTTATTATAGCTTAGAAAGTTACTTAAGTAGACCTTGTCAAATCGGATGTGACTGATTTTGATGTCATCTCGACATGGATTAGATTTATTCCTGCTATGCCATAGTCAAATGGAGAAATAGAATTTCCAGTTCGAGTTTCTGAAAGAACTTATCCTATAGTAAAGGGGTAGTTCTTCAGCATTCAGAGGTTATCTTGTTTCCTATCTATGGAAAATAAGACTAATATCTAAGGGATATTTCTATCATTTTTTTCAAGTCAAGCACTATAATTTCAAAACTCCAACTCTTTAATTAGTGCCAGTAGTGAATGAATATTTAGATGTCTTTCCTGAAAATCGTCCAGGAATTCCTCCCTAAAGGGAAATACACTTCGGCATTGACTTTCTTCCCGATACGTAGCCCATATCAATTTTGCCATATAGAATGGAACGAGCTAAACTTAGAGAACTGAAATAACAAGTAAAGGATCTTTTACATAATGGATTTGTCAGACCCAGTGTGTTCGCATTGGGTGCTCCAGTCTTATTCGTGCGCAAGAAAGTTGGTTCTCTTAGAATGTGCATAGACTACTGTGAGCTCAATGAGGTCATAATCAAGAACAAGTATCCACTTTGCAGAATTGATGACTTGTTTGACAAACTTCAGGGTGCCACCTATTTCTATAAGATATACCTCAGATCAGGCTATCATCAGCTAATAGTCAAAGATTGTGACACGTCGAAGACAGATTTATAGACTCAGTATGGTCGCTTCAAATTTATAGTCATGTCCTTTGTTCTTACAAATGTACCAATAGCTTTCATAGACATGATGAGCCATATGTTAAAGCACCACTAAGACGTGCCTATCATAGTCTTCATAGATGACATTCTTTTATATTCCCGCAGTGAGCATGATCATGCAGACCATCTCAAAATAGTATAACAGACTCTCATAAATCATTAATTATTCACCAAATTAAGTAAGTTAGAACTTTGGGTAAGGTTAGTAGTATTCCTTGGTCATATCATTTTCGGTGATGGTATTAGAGTTTATCCCCAAAACAAAAAAAGTAGTGAAAAACTAGAACAGACCTATCTCTCCATTAGAAATCAGGAATTCATTGGTTTTGTCTAGATATTACCATCGGTTTGTTTAAGGTTTTTATTCAATTGCATCCCTTATGTCAAGATTAACTCATAGGTAAGTTCAGTTTAAGTGGATAGATTCATGCGAGAAGAGTTTTTAGGATTTGAAGACTCGACTCACCTCAGCTTCAGTTTTGACTCTTCCAGATGGTTTAGATTGGTTTGTTGTGTACTGTGATTCATCAAAAGTAGGTTTAGGTTGTGTCCTCATACATCATGGTAAGGTCTTAGCCTACACCTCTAGATAGCTTAAGCCCTATGAGAAGAATTACCTGACTCATGATCTTGAGTTAGCAACCGTAGCATTTGACTTAATGACTTAGAGGCATTACCTGTTTATAGTGCATATAGATGTGTTCACAGATCATAAAAGCCTTCGGTATGTATTCTCTCAAAAAGATCTTTACCTCTATCAAAGAAGGTGGTTAGAGCTCTTGAAAAATTACAACATGAGTTTCCTTTATCATCTGAGCAAGGCCAATATAGTGTCCGACGCTCTCAGTAGACTGTTTATGGGTAGTGTTTCTCATATTTCAAAAGATAAGTAGACATTATCTCAATAAGTTCATCAGCTTGACTAATTAGGTGTCCGCCTAGTCGATTCAGTAGAAGGTAGTGTGAAGATTTAGAACCATTTAGATTCGTCTCTAGTTTCCACATTAAAGGACAGGCGGGATAGAGATCCCAGTCCAGTTAAGTTGAAAGAGTCAGCCAGAGATCAGAAGGTAGATGTTTTATTCCAAGGGGTAGATAGTGTTTTGCATTATCAAGGTCATTCGTGTATGATAGGTATAGGTCACTTGTGGCATTGAATTCTTGCAGAAGTGCATGGTGCATGCTACTCTATGTATCCTGGGGCTAATAAGATGTACTGTGAATTGCAGGAGATCTATTGGTGGAGTGGGATGAAGAGAGATATTGCATAGTTTGTGGCTAAGTGCTCAACATATCAATAAGTTATGATTGACCATTAGAAGCCTAGTAAATCAATGCAGGTGTTTAGTATTCCTACCTGGAAGTGGGAAGAAGTGACTATGGACTTTATGATGGATTCGCCACATACTTGTCACCAACATGATTCAGTTTAGGTCATTGTAGATAGGATGACCAAATAAGCTCATTTGTTTCAAGTCCATGTCTCTTATTCATCTGAGGATTACGTCAAACTCTATATTAGAGAGTTGGTCATATTACATGGGGTTCTATTGTTTATTGTCTTAGATAGAGGTACCTAATTCACCTCTTATTTCTGGAAAGCATTCCAAAAGGGTCTGGATACCCGAGTTCATCTCAGTACAGCGTTTCAACAATAGTTGGGATGACCACTTGCCTTTGATTAAGTTTGAATACAACAATAGCTATCATTATAGTATTCATATGGCTCTATTTAAAGTCTTTATGGTATGAGATGCAGGTCTCCAATTGGTTGGTTTGAAGTCGTTGAGGTCACAAAAGTAGGGCCTAACTTGGTTTTCAAAACCTTAGAGAAAGTTCGATTGATCATAGAAAGGGTCTAGATAGTTCAGAGCCAATAGAAATCATACGTAGATGTACGCAGGAAAGATCTCGAGTTTTAGGTTGGTGATCATGTTTATTTTAAAATATCTCCCATGAAGGGAGTGAAGAGGTTCGGCAAGAAGGTAAAGATCGGTCCCTAATATGTCGGTCCCTTAAAAATCCTCAATCGCTTTGGCAAAGTAACGTATGAGCTTGAATTTCATTCAGATATAGCCTCAGTCTATCCATTATTCCATGTCTTCTTGCTTAAGAATTAAATAGGTGACCCAGCAGTTGTAGTCTAGATAGAGGCCATAGATATTCAGAAACACCTTTCTTTCGAAGAGATTACAGTCGAAATCCTTGACTACTAGATTTATAGAATGAGGAAAAAAAAGTCCCTCTACTAAAAGTTCATTGGTGGAATCAGACCATTGACGGAGCTACTTGGGAAGAAGAAGCAGATATGCATACCAAGTATCCTCACCTCTTCTCCATAAACTCAAACTCATCCTAAGGTAATATCCTTGCTTGAGCTTATTTAGATTCATGTTCAGATTTTAGTCATAAACTTTGTATTAATTACCCTTGTATATTCAGTCATGCAATGATATGTCAGTTCATTCATGTACTAAAGCATCAGCTATACATGCTTAGTATAATGAACACAGATTAGAATTTATATCAGTTATGAAATCATGTTTCAGCTGTTCATACTCAGTATGTGCGTTAGTTTATTTATTATTCTATGTCAGTCAGTCTCATTCGAGGAGGAATGTTCCTAAGGGGGAGATATTGTAAGACCCCATAAAAGTCTAAGTCAAAAATTCATCCCTTAATGTTTCTTAAGGAATCCCAGTACTTAGAAAATTTTAGCTAAGTTTAAGGACATAATCACATTTTAAGCCTCCAAAATTTGAGGAATTATTTCACCCATCTCGACCTTTATTTATCAATTTTAAAATTAATTAATGATTGGGCAGGTCAATAATACATCTCAGGTAGGCTTTGAAATTTTCAGACATGCATAAATGCATGTTTAGGTTCCCAAACCAGTAGCTTGAGGCGATAAGCCCATGTCACCCTCGCTATCGCGTCAATCCATGCAGGGCGGCGCCTTGCTAAATCCAGTGCACTGGGTAGCACAGTGCGTTGCTAAGTCCACTGGGTGTAATTTTTCTGCTTCCATCTCCATAATTTAAAGGGAAAAAGGGTCATTTCCCTTTACCCTATATCTCTAATACACAGGATTTAACTCCCAAATAGCCATATTACTCATTGTTTGCACAAAATTTCCTCAAGAACAAACCATAGGATCCTTAAGTTCAAGAATTCAATCTCACGAATCCATCCCAGTCTCCGCGGAATTTATAGTTAAGGTATGTAAACTGTTCATCCAAGGATCTCTTTAACCCTTAGAGCTCAACAAACCCTTTTTGAAATATGAATTTTAAATTCCATATTGTGGATATTGTACACATATTAATGGTGTGATATGAGCTCCAATATTGAATCTTTATTGAATTTTATGACTTCATGTTAGTAGGTGGATTGAAATCCTCAAATTTGAAGTGCTTGATATAGTCATGATGTATTAGTTGTTGATTTATGCCACATATAAAATGTTATGCCTTCTATGTGTTTTTTAAAATTCCTATGTGAATAAAAATTGTGCATTTTGACCCATTTGTGATCTAAAGATGAACTCATGATGTACCCATATGTTCAAAATGACTCCCATGCAAAAGCTATGTCTTAAAATGATTTGGTTAAATGCTCTTATATATGGGTTTTTAAAATTATGGAATGTTAGTATGCATTACTATTCATGTGTAAGATTATGACATACAAATGATTCATGAAATTCCCCAATGATTGTACTATAAATTAATGACGATGGTAATCTCTTCAACAAGTGTTATGTCCTATTAGGTTCACGCTTTCAAGTCCTGAGGGTAATTAATACTCGACAATTTAGCTCTGTGGCTAATGCCAGTGTCAGTTTTCACAATGCTCTAAGTCAAGTCATGATAAGTTGAACTCAGTCACTCGCATTACTCAAGAAAATTCAGTAATTTCAATCTCAGTCTAGTCCTATTTAGAACTAACGTATCTTAGTAAATTTAGTCTGTTATAAAAATTCAGTACTATTCCTTGCATTCAAGAACTACGAAGCCTGCATATATTGAGGCATCAAACCTACTAGATGAGGGTCGATGAGGAGACTAAACCTGTTAGATCAGTATACCACATTTATCGTTAGAGTACCTGACCGATGAGGGTCAGTCACAGCTTGTCTTTACCAGTGGCATGCTATTGACACCCTTCAATTTAGGGATACAGATTGGACCCAACTCAACTATAATATCTTATTTGGGGCATGTTAGTTAGATAAATTCTCCCACAGTTTTAGTTACAAAATTAGGACTATCAAATACATTTACTTAGTCTCAGTGATAAAACTCAGATAGTTCTACTGATTTCAGCACTGTCAGATACAGTCACTCAGTTAAGCATAGAACTCATATAGTTCCATTAGAATTAGGACTATTTGACATAGTCACCCAGTAAATAGTATATCAGCTATCAATTATATCAGTTATCCAAAATTCATGTTATTAGCATCCAGATTCAATATTTAGGGTTATCACAATCTTTGTTATAGTTCATGTATTCATACATGTATCCTCACGAAGACATGTTCATATTATTCTATAAGTTATAGTTAATGCATATGAACCCTTGCATTCATCCTACCTCACAATGCATACTAGTACATCCTCTTGTACTGATGAATACATTTATCTTGCACTATAGTGTTTTGTACCATAGGTTCGGACGCTCAGGTTCCCGACCACACTTAGCAGTTTAGCTTTCAACAGTCAGTGTTAGTGGTGAGTCCTCATATTTTGAGTACATGATTATTTCAGTATTTTATTATTTTAGTACTTAGTTATTGTAGTAGTTGGAGTTAGTTGGGGACATGTCTCATCAACTTCTTATTCATACAGTTTAGATTTTTTTCTAGACTATAGCATGTTCAGATGGATATTTCAATTTTGGAAATTTTATACCTTATTCAAACATTATATTATTAAGTATTGATCAGTGTAATGACCTGAGATCCCATCCCGAGACGTCACACAGTTCTTATGACCCCAAAGTACCAAAAGCTAACCTTTACTGATATCTATACCTGTACGAAACATAATATCTAAAATACATACAGAAACTGGCCATAAGGTTTAACATGTCTATAAATATACATACTCAAACTGAAAAACTGAATACTAATACATCAACATCCATATGAAAAGCCTCTAAACTATCTGAACTGTGGAGTTGATGGGACATATCCCCAACAAACTCCGTCAACTGAAAAATATAAACAAAGTCTGATGCAAAATAGTAAACTGAGACTTGCCCTTGAAAGAAGAGGACTCGCTGCTACTGCTGCTAACTGGAACTTAACTACTGAGGATACTCTGGATGTTGTACTCTGAACCGATGGTGCCAAATAAAACACCATAGCGCAAATGCGTCAGTATAAAGAAGTACTGAGTATGTAGACGAGGAAAGGATAAATGCAAAGGCTCATGCATACACAATATAGAAACTGAATGATCATGAAAATTCCGCACTAGTACATATACATAAATACATAGACCATAAACACAATCATCGCAATGCTAGATACTGAAACTCGGATACCACTTTACTGCGGACTAAACTTACTACCGATGTTGAGATACTAAATCACTGACTTATTTGATACTGATAACTAAGAATCTAGATGTACTTACATCAAGGACTAAATTCTAAGCTTACTGCTCTTGATGGACAGGATTAGAGATCAATCTTTATAATGGATGATATTCAGAAACTATTTTCGATGATAAGAAATATGATTATATCTGATTCTGACAAGAAAGATATTCAATAGAATTTGAGATTGTGAATCAAGCCTATCTAGCAGCTTATCTCTGAATATGATATACAAAGCCTATCTATTGGGATGGTCCATGAATCAATGGAACTATCTGAGTTCCTCGTAATGATAGATGACTATATGTTACAGTCTTGATTTCTAAAGATTGATACTGAAACTCAAACTATGGGAAGTAGTTACTTAACTGACATGCCCCGATATACCATAGGTGGGGTCCAATCTGTAACCCCAGCTGGAAGGGTGTCAATACCGTGCCACGGGTAAAAACCTTTCACTGGTCAATCCTCCCTGACGGATGTCCCTACTAGGCAGTCGACCTAAGGTAACATAATAGTCAAATACTCTCTCTCTGGAGGTGACAGCATTTTCTGGTGGTGACTCCTGTATCCTGCGCTGGCTACGCAGTTCTGGAGTTCAGGGACTACTACTAATGACTCCGGCCTCTCTCACTGATGGGAGGAGCCACCATCCCTTCCCTCACTCGGTGTTAGTTTCTATTCCTAACTAAAAGACTCTGAACTGAATTATTAACTAAACATAATTGAACTAAATCTGATACTGATCATAATTCTCAAAGGGTATGATTGAATAAGCTTAAATCACTTAGTTCTGTATCTAACTGACATGGTATTGAATCATGGTATCTAAGTGACGATACTGAGCTTGAATAGATTATTCGGTCACTACCGATATTAGAATTCGACACTTGCATGCTATTAGATATGAGTTGATTATAGAATTGAGCCTAGATTACTAGCGATACAGAGATTACAAAGATAACTGAGAATACTAAGATTTCTTAAGTTCTATAACTGTCTAAGGATATAGAGTTCTATACTTCACTGAGTTCTGAGAATCATGGCTTGATTGGAATTTTTGAAAACTGACACAGGCTCTAGACAACAACTCTATTATCGGGTATAAATACCCCCAGGACTCGATAACTTAAAAGCAAAGCATAATCACTCTTTTATCATCACGACCATTCATTTAATACCATCATCATAATCATTCATTCATCATCATAATCATCATAATCATTCATTCATTTTTATAATCATAATCATTCATTCATCATAATCATTTATTCTCTATCACAATCACATATGTATCTCTTTACGTAATTAGGAATCATTACATACATTCACCCTCATAATCATTAAGGCATCACTATCATTTATTCATCGTCACAATTATTAAGGGGACACTTCAAGCATTTAGGAATCATCAACTTATACTAGCATAGGGACAACATGCTACTAGATTATACTTCCTTCAACAATGTCTTACATCAAGTTCTCTACACAAAATTCAATCTTGACATGTATTTGGGCATCACATGAGTCGGGGAAACTTCAAACCATCATGTCACAACTTACTTGATAACTACTTGGCACGTATTTAAAGCTTAGTATATATCAAAGAGCACACAATTTGGGAATTTACAACTATCTAGGAATAATTCATTAACTAGGGAATTTCATGACACTCATAGTTCACAATGTCTTATACATGGAGAGGAGTGTATAAAATGACCTGCCATCCGTCCCTCGACCTAGATTCAAGAACATTTCATCAACAACCATAACACAAAACAATATTTTAGAAGTCATTATTTTCATAAGGGTGTAGCATGCATGTGTCATTTGGGTCACAATTAACTACAATACTCAACTTCTACTCTCTTCGACATTTTATCGAACACCTCATATACACAACTTAGGCATAGGTGTAATCATCAACGTACTCCCCATTAACAACCAACTAACATAATATCATAAATTCATACAAACCACATAAATATTCCATCATGGAAATCATTCAATATCAACAAAAAGAACGAAATCCATTTACCACATAAGTACCACATACTAGGGCCAAGGCTTGATACTCTTGAAGACAAACATAAATAATAACTCAATCATAGCAAGAACATCAATTTAAACTCATAAAAATTATTAAAATTCATAAACATAAAACTTTGAGATTTAGAAAAGGGTACTTGAGCTTCTTGGATGAAAGAGACCCAAGAATCAACATCCACATACCTTGGAAAAAATCTTTTCTTGGAAGCCTTCAGAAGATTTCTTGATCATTCCCATCATCTCTCTTGATTTTTGGTTGAAGAGGAAAGAAGATTAGATTTTCTTAGAAACCCCAGTATATTGGGTGGAAGAAAAGAAAATGAGACTCAAATCCCTTAAGTGGTTATTTATAGAAGTTTGGAAGGAGTGGAAAAGACCTAAATGCCCCTTTAGAATTTGACTGAAAAATCCCAATTTTATATGTTGGCGCAATGCGCCAGCTCATTGGAAAATGGACAATTGGGAAATTGCATAACGGCGCGATGCAGTGGGGATTATTTTGCTAACTTGGTTGTCAATAGGAGCTTCACCGCGACGCTGAGAAATCGCGGAGGTCCACTGGAAATTGACAATTCTGAAATTAGGCCTTGGAGTGATGCACCATAATCATGGAGGATCACTAGATTTTGACGATTGCCATTTTGGCTGGCTCCGCGATGCGCTATGGTTCCAAGTGGCACACTGTCTTACTAAAATTGCTCTAACTCTTCACCCGAGTGTTCGATTTTGGAAAATTTGATATCGATGGAAAGCTTATTCAGTCATCTACATGTCAAAATGTAGAAATTAGGAAAATTCCACACGATTCAAAATATTCCATACTTGAGAAGGTGTTTCTGACTGAATACGCTCTAAGGCTCAGAATAGAAGAGGACTTTGCAGGGTATTACATTATCTCCCCCTTGGGAACATTCGTGCAATGTAGCTTGATAGATTGAGAATATGGATCAATAAAACTTACTCAAGGAACATAAATATTTTAAGGCATGCTTACGCAACTGGAATGACTGCCATACTGAGTTCTTATACTTTATATGTATATCTGATGAATTGAATACTCAACTGAAGATACTCATGAATGCACAACTGAATACACACTAATAATCTAAACTCTTTATACTGAATGTGCATATCCAGTGCATGAATGTCTGATTGACCTGACTTTCGAGGGCACAAGTGACAATGCAATAACAACTGATGTCAACCTCATACAGAAAATATGAACGTGCATCTGGATGAATCTAGGGACATACAACATCAAAATATTATGGGTTATCTCCCCCTTGGGACTGTATGTCCCTCCAAACATATTATGCTAAAATACTGGGGCGGTGCGCATGCACCTACAGAATGAGTCATGATTGACCTACTGAAATCTTAAACTCATGCATGACTCAAGCTAACATATAAAGCTCAAAATGGAAGCAAAGTCTATAACAATTTCATATCATAAAGACGAAGGGCTCATAACTTACCCAAGTCTATTTTAGGGAGTCTTTCCCGATCAAGACGAGCCTAAAGCGCATGGAGTCTACCCCTTTGACACAGCATTCTACATTCTTTCATTCTAAGGCCTGGATCACCACACCCAAAGTACACATCGCTACCATCTCTACACACACCTTCGTGGAACCTGCCACACTACCCACAATGCAGATTGGTACGAACACCACTGGCAATACTCTGGGCTTTGGACCTTAGCGCTGCCTCAGATGTGACACCCACGAACACAAGTGCGGGTACACTAGCTGCAGATGGAGCTAGAAATAAAAATCTCTAACCATGCTGAGAACGACTACCACCTTGGGACCCTAGCTGCGAGAAACCATGACTACCTATCTTGTCTCTCTTTCTCACTCTCTCTTTTTTTTTATCTTATCAGCCTTTATTTTTTGTGCATGCATCATTAGCCTAGAAAGATCTATATCTCTATCGAGCATAGCATCTCTACACTCTTTCAAGACATAACTCAACACCCCATACAAAAACTTACTCATACTCGCTCTAGGGTCAGCTACCAAGTGAGGAGCATACTTAGCTAATTGGTTAAACTTAAGACAATACTCGTTCATGCTCATAGAACCTTGCCTTAGGTTCATGAACTCTTCTACCTTAGTCTCTCTCATCTCTAGATTGAAAAACCTTTCTAGAAAGGCACTCTAAAATTCTGACCAAGTCATAGGAGTTGCATTCTCCCCTCTACTCTTATCCCACATCATTACCCAATCATGAGCAGCATCCTTCAACCTATAAGATACTAACTCAGCACTCTCCTCCTCAGAAATATACATAATCTAGGTGATTTTCCTCACCTCTTCTAAATGAAGCTGCAGGTCCTTACCTACTACTGACCCAAAGAATTCTGGTGGGTTTATTTTCATGAAATATCTAACCCTGGTTATGGTAGAATTCCTATATTGTTGAGGTGGAATTGTAGTCTGACGACCACGCTAAAAAATAGTCATGGCTTCGGCTAGCGCTTGGAAAGCTAGCCCAAACTCTACATGTGACACACTCTCATTCTCTGGATCTACTGGCTTTGGGGGCTGGTCATCCACCCCATGGAAAAAATTTCTACAAGGAAGCATACTCTATAATTTGAAGAATAAAGTGGATTATACTGAGGACCAACTTGAGCTCATGCTCACTCGCACGACATAATCACTAAAAGAAAGGGAACATCTCCTAAAAACATCTCGTAGCCTCTTGTACATAAATGTGGTGCGCTATACACCCATGCAATATACTCTACTAGATGTGGATTTTAGGACTCCCTAGGACACTCTTGAACCGTAGGCTCTGATACAAAGCTTGTAACAAACCTAGATCGTAGCCCAAGACCTCACATGATGCTTATGACCCCGAAGGACCATAAGCTAACCCTTTACTGATATCTGGACCTGTACACTGCATAGTATCTGAAATACATGGGAAAATTGGGTAGAAGGTTCAACACATCTATAAATATACATACTCAAATTGAAAACTTAATACTAATACATCAACATTCGTCTTAAAAGTCTCTAAGCTATCTGAACTATGCAGTTGATGGGACATGTCCCCAAATAACTCCGTCAACTAAAAATATAAGTAAATTAGATGCAAAATAGTAAATTTAGACTCCTCCTCAAAAGAAGAGGACTCACTGCTACTGTTCCTAACTAGAACTGAAATGCTGAGGATACTCTGGATTCTGTGCCTCTGAACCTATGATGCCAAATAAAACACCATAGCGCAAATGCATCAGTACATCGGTAAGCTAAATGTAATGGCTCATGCGTATACAATATCTAAACTGAATGATCTTGAAAATGCCTCACGAGCACACATACATAAATACACGAACCATAAACCTAATCATCGCAACTGTAGATACTAAAACTAGGATACCACTTTACTGCAACCTGAACTCACTACTGACACTGAGATACTAATTCACTGACTCATTTGATACTGATAATTGACAATCTGGATGCACTTACATCAAGGACTGAAATATGAGCTTACTTCTCTTGACTGGCAGTATTAGAGATCAACCTTTTTAATAGATGATATTCAAAAACTATTATCTATGATAAGAAATATGATTATATCTGAATCTGACAACAAGGATATTAAATAGAATTTAAGACTGTGAATCAATCCTATCTGGTGACTTATCTCTTAATATGATATCAAATAACTGTATATGTGACCAAGCCTATCTGTCGGGATGGTCCGTGAATCAATGGAACTATCTGAGTTCCTCATAATGATAGATGACTGTATTTGAAAGTCTTGATTTCTGAAGATTGATACTGAAACTGAAACTGTGGGAATTAGTTACTTAACAAACATGCCTCGACCTACCACAGGTGGGGTCCAACCTGTAACCCTAGCTGGAATGGCATCAATACCATGCCACGGGTAAATACCTCTCTCTAGTCAATTCTCTCTGATGGATGACCCTACTAGGCAGTCGACCTAAGGCAATATAATATTTAAATACTCTGTCTCCGGAGGTGACAGCCTTTTCAGGCGGTTACTCATATATCTTGCGCTGGCTATGCAATTTTGGTTTTCAAGGATTGCTATTAACGACTCTGGCCTCTCTCGCTGATGGGAGGAGTCACCATCCCTTTCCTCGCTCGGTGCAAGTTTCTACTCCTACCTGAAATACTCTGAACTAAATTATTAACCAAACACAACTGAACTAAATCTTATACTTATCATGTTTATCAAAGGATATGACTGAATAAGATGAAATCACTTAGTTCCTTATCTGATGAAAATAGTATTAAATCATGGTATCTAATTGACGATACAGAGCTTGAATAGATTATTCAGTCACTACCGATATTAGAATTAGACACTTGAATGATATTAGATATAAGTTGATTACCGGATTGAGGCTAGATTACTAGCGATACAGATATTACAGAGATAACTAAGATTACTAAGCTTTCTTAAGTTCTATAACTATTTCAGGATATAGAGTTCTATAATTCACAGAGTTTTGAGAATCATGGCTCAATTGGAATTATCGAAAAATGAATACAGGCTCTAGAAAACAGATCTATTATTTGGTATAAATACTCCCAGGACTCAATTACATAAAAGCAAAGCATAATCATTCTTTCATCATCATGACCATTCATTTTATACCATTATCATATTCATTCATTCATCATCATCATAATCATTAATTCATTATCATCATCATAATTGTTCATTCATTATTATTTTCATAATCATTCATTCATCATCATTATCACAATCATTCATTCACTATCACAATCACATAGGCATATCTTAACGGAATTAGGAATCATAACATACATTTACCCTCATAATCATTAAGGCATCACTATCATTTAATCATCATCACAATTATTAAGGGGTCACTTCGACCATTTAGGAATCATCAACTTATACTAGTGTAGGGAAAACATGCTACTAGATTATACTTCATTCAATAAGGTCTTACCTCAAGTATTCCATACCTAAATCAGTCTTGACATGTATTTAGAAATCACATGAGTTAGGGAAACTTTATACCATCACTTCACAGCTTACTTTCTATCCACTTGGCACATATTAAAATCTTAGGATATATCTAAGAGCACATAATTGGGGAATTTACTACTATGAAGGAATAATTCATTAACTAGGGAATTTCATGACACTTATAGTTCTCAAAGTCTTATACATGGAGGGGAGTGTATATAACTACATGTCATCCATCCCTCCACCTATCATAACCAACATTTCATCAACAGTCATAAAACATAACAATATTTTAGAAGTCATTATTTTTATAAGGGTGTAGCATGCCTATGCCATTTAGATCATAATTTAACCACAATACTCGACTTCTAGTCTCTTAGACATTTTATCAAATATTCACATGCACAACTTAGGCATAGCTGTAATCATAAACATACTCACCATGAACAACCAACTGACATAATATCATAAATTCATACAAACCACATAAATATTCCATATTTGAAATCATTCAACATGAACAATAAGAACGCAATCTATTTACCACATAAGTACCATATACTAGGGCAAAGGTTTTATAATCTTGTAGACAAACATAAATCACAACTCAATCATAGAAAAAATATCAATTTCAACTCATAAGAATCATTAAATATCATAAACATAAACCTTTTATATTTAGAAAAGGGTACTTAAGCTTCTTGGATGAAAGAGACCTAAGAATCAACATCTACATACTGATAACACTCAAACTACACTCTTGAATGGGTGTAAGAGATTATTGTCAATATAAAACACAAATCAGTTGGGGTCAAATCCCACTGGGAATTGATGTTGGGCATATTTATATGTCTAAGTACCATAACTTACCCATGTTTTAGCTAATTTTGAGGATAAAATACATAATTCTTGCACTTTATCTATTTTTAGTTAAGTGAGATGACCTATGTGATTAGCATGATTTTCAAGTACTAATGAGGAAGATAACGACACTTTGGGGACCTGTGGACAGCAAAGGAAACTTCACATAAAAGGACAGCAGCTTTTGGACTGAATGTGATATATGGTAACTTTTTCCCGGGAAAACTCAATATTTGTAAATAGTTAAGGATGCAGTGGTAATTTATTAGAGAAGGATGTTATTAAAAGCCTTATGGCTGAATTTTTAGGGACGATTCATTATTATGTATTATTTGAAAAAGTAGAAGAGGCGGCTTAGCTGAGGGTGAGAGAAGAGAAAAACATTTTCTCCTCTTGATTTCTCTATTTTGTGGACTCGAAGATCATCCTCTACTTTTGGGTATGATGAAAATTCTTATGGTTATTTACTTTTGGTTCATGAGTAGATAAGCTTATTTGTTAGGGTTATGAAAACCTTGTAGCATACTCTCTATTGCTATGGGTTTTTGAATTTATGATGTGTTGATCGACTTATATCATTGCTCTCTTCGTTATGATTAAATTCTCGTGGTTCCAAACATAAGGAATGTACCATTATAGCACTAACTTGTTTGACAGAAAAGTTAATGTTTGAAAAAGACAGTAGTGACAAGAAAAATAGGGTTTCCAACCTCTATTTTACACGTTAATGCCTTAATAGGATTGATGACTTGGAGAGTTCGTATGATTGGTTGTACACTTTGGATTCGAGAGAACTAAAGTGAATTACTCCTTGATGGTTGAGAAACACTTGGATTTAGAATTCGAATGCATCTCTCTTTAAGTGCACGCATGTATAAATCCTTAATACTCATAGTTAATAGAGAAGTAAAAGCTACACGGTGGACATAACCCTAACTTATATTTCTCTGCAATAAAATACTATTATACAGATCATCTTATTGTTACACTGATAATACTATTGTGCACTCAAACTAAAATCCCCCTTTATTTTGGAACCTTCGATCAACAGTCTAATAATAATCGCAATACTTAGTGATCATAGTATTCCCTGTGGAATTCGACACCCAACCCAGTTGGGTTCTATTTTTGACAGTGACAACTTGAACTTTCTAACGAGAGTTGTAATTTGGATGTATCAGGAATAGAGTGTGAACTTCGAGTAGTTTATGATATAATTTACTGGTAGTTTGTTGTTTCCTTAAATGGGGGTTTAATTTTCATAGAAGATTAATTTTCACATTGAATAATGTTTGTAACAAACTTTTTATGAAATAATTGGGATTATGTTCACTAGGGTTTGTAGTACATGACAGATGCTACAATTAACTTAAGGTTCTCACGTTGGTTAGGATGACAAGCTATCTTTATCAATGGTATGATCAAATGTCTCTTGACCTATTCAAGCGTCTAACTTCCTAATCGTCTTGGACTTAGGTAATCGCAACTCACTGACTAGATTTTACCTCGGGTTAATCAACCCTGTTATAGCACTGATTATTAAACGAAGCCTTTTTGAGTCCTTATTGATAATTCACTTCCTACTGTTTATGATTTCTTTATCAAGCAAACCGAAGTAGGTACGCCTATTTTTTGGAACCAAAAGACATAAGTTATAATATTAGAATTACCGAGAAATCCTAACACCTATTAAACCTTGAGTAATTAATTAACACCTTATCAACACCTAACTGTAGATTCCACAATCCAGGTTAAAGATTTTAGACACTCATGAAGCAACAAAAAAGCATGCAATTTGAATTCATAACTGAAAAGATTAACTTACAATGATAAATGAAATAAAAAGTTTACTTGTCATTGAATCGCAAGGAAAAACACTAAAAATATTATTCTTGAGAAAGATAGATACTTGCTAATTGGATTATGAATTTTGTCTCCCTCTGATAATAAAAACCATCAAAACAAATATCTTTATAGTAAACCCTAAATAAGGAAATAAAAATAAAAAGTTTTAGGTTTTCCTCAGAATAGATGATGGTGGCCATGATGGCTTATCATGCGAATGACGGCCCAACACGGATGTCGTTAGATTCTCTTTAATTTTGTTTTTGGCAATCTCAGGCTGACGACGCTAACGGTGGCCTATCAAAAGTGTGACGGCGTGTCATGGACATCGTCAGCTCTTCCTTTATTATGATAATTTCTGCCTAAGGTCGGCGGTGACTCTGACAATGTGTCACAACTTTGACGTATTATCATGATATATCGTCATAACTTTACAGTAATTCCCATTCTTTGGTTAAGGTTGATGGAATCCCTAACGTCTTATCACACTTTTGAGGTCCTATCAGAAGAAATCATCACAGTATCTGCTTCCGATAAACTCCCTAGTTACGTTTGACGAAAACTGTGATAGCCTATCATGGGGCTGACGACTTATCACAGATGTCCTAATCCACACCTTTCTTCAGATTTCACTTCTTTTCCACCATTATTGTTGGTTCTCTATCCCAGTAGCTCAATCTATACAATTAGGTTAAACACATCAAAAAAAAAAAAGTTGCTTGAGACTTTGCAATTATTCTAGGTTAAAGGCATTAAATGTGCTCGCAATTGCGCACACATCACATACCTTGGGGAAAATCTTTTCGTGAAAGACTTCTGAAGATATCATGATCTCTCCCTTGATCTCTCTTGATTTTTGGTTAAAGAGAAAAGGAGAGTTGATTTTTTCAAAAATCCTAGTTTATTGGGTAAAAGGAGAGAAAATATAGCTCAAATCCCTTAAGTGGGTATTTATAGAAGTTTGAATGGAGTGGAAAAGACCAAAATGTCCCTTTAGAATTTGACTAAAAAATCCAGATTTTATATGCTGGCGCGACGTGCCATAATTGTGCCAGCTCACCAAAAAATTGACAATTGGGAAATTTCACAACGGTGCAACATGATGGGGATCATTTTTCCATATGTACTTTATTTTCATAGCCTACGCACCTATGCTTAGGGTGTCTTCAATACCTTTCCACACTTAGTGTTTTCTAGTTAAAAGTGATGACATGCCTAACTTTTTTGGTGCATTGTTTAGACTGAGAGGTACTATGGACCAGAGACAGTACAAATGGAAGGGTAGAGAGTGCTCCAGCTATTCCTTGTGTTCATTCATAGATATATAAAAAAAGAAGTTTGAGGGGGCTTCAAAGAAATGGTAAGCAATGTACAATGAGTCCAAGTACATTGCGGGCGAGTTCATCAACTGGGCAAGCTTATAATTGCACGCTAGAATGGTACGGAGGTTTGATCAAATACATATAAACTTCACATTTGATCATCCCACAGAGTTCCATTTTCTCCCAATCCATGTGTTTTATGCCAATTCGGATGATAGAGACCCTGATTCTGAAGTAATGACCCGTAGACAAGAAGTAACATTCATGACCAATGAGTTAAATTCTCTTATGGCCACTCTTATGGTAGATGTAGTTCCATTGAGGTAGATAAAAGCAACCATTCCATATGAACATATGAGACACCTATTGTGTAGAAATAGGTCTGCAGCTAGATAGGGTCATCATTAAGAAAGTGGCCTTCACCTGACATTCTCATATTCTCAAGTGAATAGGGAGTAATGCATGTGGATAAAAATTATCGGTCATTGCCTTATTCTAAGAAAACACATGGTTGGTGTTACTCATGATAGGGTCTTCCTGATTTATGCTTTGATCTAGGAAGATATTAATAGCAATATAGGTGTGGTTATCTTGAAAGAGATGATGAAGGCCTTCTACAATCAGTGGTGTAGATATGGATTTAGTGGGTTGTTGACTAGATTTTTGAAGGGTCACCATGTTGAGGAGGAGGCATTAGATTACAGGCCATTTGTTATCGTATACCCTATAGATTGATCAGGACTAAGAGATTAGATGTGAATCTTCGGTCGGTGCTTACTATATCTGATCATCAAGCTTGAAATAATGGGATTACTACCCTACATATGGTCTATATATACTCCTACTGAGAGTGGGGGTAGACCATCAATGAGGGAGGGTATTTGGGTTGTAGAGCTAGAGTACCCTCTTAGTCACCATGGCCAGACTTTGTTGCTTATATACCTAGAATTTGTAGAACATGTAGACGATGATGTGCCAACAGTAATATGCCTCGAGCCTACCCCTAGACGTCACACAGAGCTTAGAACCACACATAATCCTAGGGTAACCAAAGACACTTCTATATTTCACGATTAAAAAAATATGTTACATAAATCTTAAGGTAATAAGTGGAATAGTTGTCTTTTCTAACTATGTTCAATACAAAATGGTCTAAAATATTTACACTTTGGTTATACAAAACAAAACTAAAATTAAGGGCATCAACTCTAAATAACCATCTATAAAACATCTACTAATAGGGATTATAGGTAGTCGGTATAGGAGCTTGAGGCATTCCTAATCAATATGATTGAATAAAGAATGATACTAGAACTATAGTTCACTTGAGTCCACGAGTCAAAAGAACTCATTATGTGTGGGGTGGAAGTTGCGACTGTCCAATACTGATATGTGGGCTACAACTAGTACCTACATTGTAAAATAATGTAGGTACATAGAAATATATGCAGTCAACATTTCTGGAATGTACTGAGTAAGTGGGGGTGAATAAAACAAGTAAAACTAAATAGATACATAATCTTAAAATATGCATGCTAAGTGCAAGTAGACTCACCAAGAGGCTGGAATAAATGAAAAGTTGAAGTATCTTAAAAAAAAGAGTAAAAAACATAATATTATAAGCTTGGTAAATAACTACAATTAGTTTCACAAATGTTTTTTTTAGAATGAGTAAAACTGAAGCTGGCTATGTTTCAAAATCATACTGGCTAAGAGTTAAAAACAAAGACTCACCTTGATCGTATAATAAACTGAAAGTTGAAATCTCAAGAATAATAACTTGTGTACACAATATCTGAATAAAATTGTGAGTCTTTACACTTAGTTTCTAAAATACAAATTTCTTGTAGGAGATTCTTACAACCGACATAAAGCATGTGCACTATGATGGAGTCTAATGTTTTACCCTTGTTGGGGACTACTGTTCTACCCTTGCTATCGAAATAGAACCTTAACTTAAATTATTACAGAACTTCATCCATATTAGGAAAAAGTTTATCCTACCATGGCTCATAGTTTTTACGAATTTTGGATACGCTTATTTGTATTTCTTTCTAAATGATAAATAGTCCTACAATACTTATATTCTCATATTAAGAAACCCACCTCAAAATAGTATAAGGGTTTATAGAATGATACCAACTATGCTTCTGTTTTCTATAAACCATAATTAAGATGAACAATTGTGGATTTAAAATCTTATCTTAGGGTCAAAATATTAAACTATTCTTCAGTTCATGTTATAAAAATTAACAATAAAACTTAAGAGCATAATCTACTTGTAAACTCTGTAATTGTACTTAAGGGTTAGAATTCAAGCTTTAATTAATAGAAATTCATAACAAAACATCATGTTCAATAATCACCTTGAAATCATTAAACAATCCTAGTTAAGAAAATAAAATTTAAATCATAATATTAATCTTATGAGTCAAAACATGAATATATGTTAATCTTCATGCACTTAATGCTTTAAATCACAAAGTAGTATCATAATTCAAGAATATGGCTATTTTGAGTATGAACCTTAATTTAAATTAAATAAATTAAATCCTAAAACTATTCACTTTGGGCACAAGGATGAAAGAATAACCTTGTTAATATACCCAACATACCTGATTATAGAAGTCTTGGAGTAAATTTATTTGAACTAAGCTTGAACTTTAAGAACCCTAGTTGCCTTAGAAAGAAGAGAAAATTGCCCCTTTTGATTTCTCTAAGTGATGTCATTGTTGAATAATGTATTTGGGGGATTTTTTATTTTCACTAAGCCTTAAATGGATTAAACTACGTAGTTTTGGGGTTAAAATATTTTAAAAGCAACAAAAAAATCCCATAGAAAAGATCTGGAAAATGTTTGGAAGCCGTCTCGACGAGTTTTGACATGACTCATATGTTCAGGGTAAGGGTCAAGTCTTGAGTCATCACCAGGAACCCAGACTTTGATCCCTATTTTTTTGGTGATGAAAACTACTGACAACTCGTAGGGTCGGCTTACGAGTCATCGTAGGGAGTCATAACCACTGGCAGCTTTGATAGTGCTTCAATATTTTTTTCATAACTCTTCACCCGATATCGGATTAAGATAAAATTGGTATCATTGGAAATCTTATTAAATTATATATGTATTGGTGGCTCTTGAGATCAAAAACTTTTAATATAACAAAATTTATTCTAGTTTGAAATAACTATAGTTATATAAATCCCAAGAACGTAATCGCTAGGGAATGTTATGACCTGTTCATGAGCTAGGATATATTTGAGGAATTAATATATGTCCAAGTAACTTATAAATTTAACAAAACATGAGGATTGATTCTTATATACCTTATTTATCAGGGTACGAATCATATATTATGAATAGTAACTAGTTATTGCGGCACATAGCCACCTGTTGTAAACTGGACAAAAACTAAAAGAAACAAGGCCACTAACCTTATGATTTCTCTTCATACAACTTGTATATTAATATTACAACTATAAGGGTCGCGTCATACCTAAAATAGAACATCAAAAATATCACATTCTCTTGGCTATGGATTCATCATACTACTCATACACTGTGTATGAGACTATGAAAAGGAGTCATACATTGCATAGTGGATTTTAGAGATAGGGTATTGAAATATATTCTCTTTGGAAACATTCGTCCTCCAATATGGTTCATCTAGGATTTTGATTTTATTAAAGAATCAATTCGTCCACCCTTCATTTTCAACCAGCTTACCACTTCAAAAACTAAATTCAACCACTTACTAGGAATTTAATGATGCACAATGTACCCATCCACTTGTCTACCAACCGGACATTCAAGCCTTTTATTATAACAACACATGAAATTCTAAGAAAGAATCCACCAAAGCATATTTAACATATTATCTAATACTTTATCAATAACAACTTCCATTAACGATACCCATGAAGACATACATAATAATTTTCAACTAAGTATGACATATAACAAAATCTTGGCCTCAATCCTACGTCACACTTAGAGCCTTAGATAAAAAAAACATAGAATAATCATTCCTCAACAAGAAATATTTACTCTATCCCATCTAAACAATTGTTTATAAGTTTTATTCACCACTATCTTTAGATATGGAGAATCTATGTAAAGGTTAGAACATAAACTATAACTTTGACGTAACTGAGGACATACATGACATAATATGAACTTCACTATTCATTAATGTGCACTATGGGTTATCATAATTGAGCATAATGTATAATGTGATTATGGGACTCATGAGTTGCATGACCTCAGTTTTGAGTTCATAATTTCATGAAATATGATTAGTACTTTTGAGTGAACTAGAACTCCTCATTCTATGAACTGGAAGCCTACATGATTCTATGTAAGTGCATAAATATGATCTATGATCATAAAGCTAACTTGTAAGGCTTGAATAGATGTCTTGATGAATCGTGTACAATAATTTGCACTAATATAAGAGTGGATAAATTATATTCCTCCCCTACTGATTTTCTACAACACACTAGCATCATTACTAGAATTTGAGAGACTGTATTGGTTCCTTTTTCCTATCATCACCCCTCAGATTTAAGCCATTATTCTAAGTCTGTGGAACCCATTAATAAACTCTAAACTAAATTACAACGACTTTAATCTAGTGTCCAATATATAACAATACACTTAACTAAGAAACTCACCCTGAAAGACTATACCTAGAAGTATAAAACCCATTGCCAATACTTCCTTCGGAGATACAACTCTTATATTTTTGTAGCCCCAATAGTCCTCAAATAATAAATTAAGCACTGACTAATGTAGAATCTTCATGAGTATCACTAAACCAAGAGTTCACACAATCTATAGAGTCAACTCTTTTTTCAATTAGCTTAATCATCCAAGATTCAAACTTATATTCTACAACAAACATGGATATCCCTAAACTTCTTAATGAATTGTACTAACTTCATTCTTGAACAATCCCTTAACATATATCATCATTAACTTTCTCTATCTTAAGAAATCATCATCATATCTTACCCCCTTCTCGATGACATACTTACCTCTCTAAATAGTTAATCTGCCTTATTTCCTTCATAGCTTACTAATTTAATATCCCTAAACTTTTATTTATTTGCTATAAAATATAATAATTACAATACACCATAATACCTAATATCACAAACTATAACCCATAACATAGCTGGTAAAAATATCACATACTAAATAACAAGCCTTATTAGCACTTAGAAACTCAAGGTCATATTTAAGAAAACATATTTTAAAACTTAGAGATAATACAAAATACGAATCCCCTATAACCTTTGGTAAAACTCTAGATCATACCCACATCATTATACTCCATTTCAAATCAACAAACTTAAATTCTTGCATATACTTTTTCAAGCCTACTAGTTCACCCTTCATATAACTATCCATGGATACATGTTCTAATAAATCTAGGTAAACACTGTCCCAACTTTACTATTTTTATACTTCTAGGTTCATGATTCTAACTCTAGATCATATGTTGTCATAGGATTCCGAGAAAGGGTCTGAAGGAACATATGCCTTCGGTTTAGGGAAAAATTTTCATGAAAAAGAATGAACAATCTCAAAGTTTTGGACATTAAGGGCACTGATGGGATCCTTTTATTTTAGCATACAATCTAATAACTATCTCTAAGGACTATTTAAGAATACTCTACCCATAGGAATTTGACCTTGACTATTCCTGTTACCGCAATAACAAGGCAGAGCTGGAATGAATAGAGCAAGAGAAGAATCTATATAAGTTTCTTAGAGAACATCTTTACAGCATGAGATGAGATACGAAATAAGGGAAATATTTCTTAAATGCCCTGTAACCCCTCTAAGAAAAGTACAGACGTCTTCGTACTATTTCACAAGACTCTACAAGACATGACTTCATATACACCCTAGGACATATGAACTCTGTGCTCTAATATCAAGTTTGTAATTCCCCTAAAATAACCCTTGGACATCATACGGTGCTTAGAACCTAAAGTGATCCTTAGCTAAACCATGATACTTTAATAACTCATGATCAACAGAATATGTTAAAAACTCTAAAAGTAATAAGCGAAAGGATGTCTTTGCTCAATACATTCAATAAAAATGGTTTAAAATATTTACACTTTGGCTATATGAAACAAAACTGAAAGTAAAGACATCAAGTTTGAATGACCTTCTATGAAGCCTTTACTAATACTGATTACAGGTATCTAGGACATGACGTCCAGTAATACCTAATCAATATGACTGAAAAAATAATGGTTCACCAACTATACTTTTCTCGAGTCCTTAAATAAAAAAACTAATCACCTATTGGTTGGAAGTTGTGATCTATCGAATTATGATATGTGGTCTATAACTAGTACCGGCATTATGAAACTATGAATCTACACAGACGTATATATGGTCAGCACTAGTTGGTTTAATGAATGAGTAAGTCAGGTTGAATTCAAGAAGTAAAAAAGAATAGATACAAAATCTTAATACATGCATGTTAAGTGCAAGACACACTAAAAGACTAGAATAATTGGAAAGCTAAAGTACCTTATAACACGAGTAACAAACATAATCTGGTAAGAAGAGTGAATCACTACACTTATGTTTCTTAAATCTTTACTTTTATACAATAAATAAAACTTAAGATGGGTACTCTTTCAAATCATGTAGGATAAGGTAAAAAAGACTCACCTTGATGACACATAGACTGAAAGTTGAAATCTCAAGGATAATAACGTATGTATATAATATTTGAATAAAAATGTGAGTCTGTACACTTATTTTCAAAAATACTAATTTTTTGTTAGTGATTTTTACAACTGACCTAAATCATGTGAGCTGTCATGGAGTCCAACGTCCTACCCATGTTGAGGTTGATTCTTCTAACCTTGCCATTTAAATAGAACCTTAACTTAAGTGATCATTGAACTTCATCCATATTTGGAAAAAGCTTAAACTATGGTGGCTCATAGTTTCTAAGAATTTAGGGTACGCTTATATGTATTCCCTTCTCAGTGCTAAATATTGTTTCAAGAGTACTTGTATGCTCATACTTTAAGAAATTCACCTTAAAATAGCATAAGGGGTAATAGAATAAAACCAATTATACTTCTCTTTACTTTAAATCACTATCAAGATGAACAATTGTGGATCTTATATCTTATCATAGGATCAAAAGATCAAATGTTTCTCGAATTAATGTTATGAAAATTAACAATGGAGCTTAAGAGCATAACATACTTGTAAAGTCAGTACTTGTGCTTAGGAATTAGAATTTGTGCTCTAATTCATCAAAATTCATAACAAAACTTCATGCTCAATAATCACCTTAAAATCTTTCAATAATCCTAGTCATGAAAATTAAATTTAATTGTAATAAAAATCTTTTGAGTCAAAACATGAATATATTTAGCCTTGATACACTTAAAGCTTTCAATCACATGCTAGTATCATAACTCACGAATATGGATATTTTAGGTATAAACACCAATTATAAATAAATAAACAAATAAATTCTTAAAATAATGAAATTTTAGAACAAGGATGTAATAATAACCTTATTCATAAACCCCACATACCTGATTATAGAATTCTTTGGTGAATTTTTTGCGATTGGGCTTGCACTTGAAGAACCCTATTTGCCTTGAAATGAAGAGAAAATCACACTGTTTCATTTCTCTAAGTGAAGTTATGGTAGAATAATGTATTTAGGGGATTTTTTTTATTCTTATTAAACATTAAATGGATTAAATGACATATTTTTTTTATTAAAACAATAGACAAGACCAAAAAAAACTTAGAAATTGTCTATAAAATGTCTTGAAGTTGTCTCGATGAGTTTGGCCACGACTCGTAAGTTCTGGGTGCGGTCATGTCTTGAGTTATAAGCAGGAACCCTAATTTTGGCCCCTACTTCTATGGTGATGAATCCTCCTAAAAAATTGTATGGTCTGCTTACGAGTCATATTCAAGAGTTTTAACCACTTGCAGCTTTGCTAGTTTTTAGTATTTTAGCCATAACTTTTCATCCCGATAGCGGAGACAAAATTGGTATCATTTGAAATCTAATTCAAATATATGTCTATCGGTGCGTATTGAAATCAAAAAGTTTAAGTATAACAAAAGTTATTCTTATTTGAAGATGACTATATTGATATACAACTTTCGAATTAAATCGCTAAGGAATGTTTTCACTTGTTATGATCTATGAGCTATTTAAGGACTTAATATATGTCCTAGTTACTTATATATCGATCAAAACATGAAACTTGATTCTTGAATCCTTAACTAGTTAGGAGATGAGTCATATCATACAATTCAAAATTGGTCATTATAACTTATATCCATCACTCGTAAGCTAGACAAAAACTAAGAAAACCCAGGCTACTTACCTTATAACTTCTCTTCATATGACTTCTATTGTAATATTATGATTCTAAGGGTCAATTCATACCTAAAATAGAACATTAACCATTTTAGATTGTCTTCGTTATTCTTGTTTGTTGCTTCATGAGTGTCTAAACTCCTTTAACCTGGATTGTGGGATCTACAGTTAGGTCATGATAAGGTATAAATTAATTAGTCAAGGTTTAATAGGTGTTAGGATTTCTTGGTAATTATGATATTATAACTTATGTCTGTTGGTTGCAAACAATAGGCATACCTACTTTGGTTTTCTTGTGAAAGAAATCATAAATAGTAGGAAGCAAATTATCAACAAAGACTCAAAAAGGCTTCATTTAATAACCAGCGTTGTTACAAGGTTGATTCACCTGAGGTAAAATCTGTTCAGTGAGTTGTGATTTCCTAATTTATAGAGGATTAGGAATTTAGACGCTTGAATAGGTCGAGAGACATTTGAGAATACCATCGATAAAGATAGCTTGTCATCCTAACCACTACGAAAACCTTGAGTTATTTGTAGCATCTGCCATATACTATAAACCCTAGTGAACATAATCCCGATTATTTCATAAAATATTGGTTACAACATTTAAATCAAAGTGAAAATTAATCTTTTGTGGAACTCAAACCCCCATTCAAGGAAACAACAAACTACCAGTAAATTATATCGTAAACAAGACAAAATTTAAACCCTATTCCCTGTGGGATTCGACTCCAACCTAGTTCGGTTTTATATTGACAACGAGCGCTTACACCCATTCAAGTGTTTAGTTTGAGCATTATCAAAAATGTTACCATTGTCGGGGAATACGGTTGTAAACTCAAAGCTTGTATGCGATAATTTGATGTTAGTTGAATTTTCTAGATTTATGTTTATTTGTTGTTTTAATTTTTTGTAGGTACTGTGTTGTTTATGCCAAAACCAAGAAGTTCCAGAGAACCATTATTACCAATAAATCTAGAACTTCAACTTATAGGGAGAATGGATGAAAAAAAAAGGCGGACAGAGTAGCCTCTTTAGTCAGGGCTGAAGTGAATGTACATAATTTGGGTCAAAAAGCACGTCAGCAGAACCCTGATAATAAAGATTTGGGTGCTCAGGAGTTGTTGAATCCTCATAAACCAAGGTTAGCTAAGCAACTTGCTGCACCAGTGCAGCGAAATGTCAATAGAAACCGTCCAATCAGAGAAAGTTATGGCCAATAACCTTTTCAATACGAGGCTAAAGAAGATGATGAAGGAATGGATAGATCTGGTGAAATGGGTGCTATCATTCCTCCACCATTGGCATCGGGTGCAAAATTCAATGTAACAAGCACATTGATCTAACTCTTGAATCTCAAGGGGTGTTTTTGGAGGCCTACCGGGTGATGATCCGAACATGTATTTGGTGAAATTCATCACAATTTGCTAATCTTTTGACAATCCAGGAGTGAGCTAGAATGCAATAAGATTTAGGTTGTTTCCATTTTCATTGTCTAGAGATGCAACAATATGGTTGAATGAGTTAGAAATTTATTCTATAACCAAATGGAGACTGCTGAAAAATGCATTCCAAGAATGATTCTTTCCACCCTCCAAAAGGGTATAGTTGAGGGACGAAATCAGTTACTTCAGAAAGCTCCCGACTGAAGCATTGAATGAAACTTAGGAAAGATTTAAGAAGAATCTTGCACAATGTCCAAACCACAACATGAAGGACTTGTACTTGATGGAGACTTTGTACAAAGTGTTCAAATCTATGACAAATCCAATTGTTGACAACGCTGCGGTCGATTCGTTCATTCACATCTCTTTTCTAGATGCTTCTAACATGATTAATAGAATTACCAAGCAAAGTTGGGCTTGGAAAACTAGGGATTCTATAGTGGCTAGCCCGACTGTTACTGGTGGTATAAATGCGGAGCAGCGTAGAAGGGATGCAGAGCAAGATCAGGACATGTCCCATTTAAAGACATAGATGGACTTGTTGGCCATACACTTGTTGTCAGGCAAGAATGAAATGGATAAGGCTGTAAAATCTCTGGGGACTATTTCTACAAGTGCTGATGTAGAGGAAAACTATGTGAGTAATCGGCGGGTTTCTGAGGCAATAACCAAGAGAACCAAGGTCGGAAATTCTATGACAAACCTGATTATAAAGATAGGGAGAAAGGACACTCGATAAACAATAATGACAGGAGTGGTTTGTATATTCCTCTTGGAAGTCGGGAAGCTACAACGACTAGCTCTGGCAAGATGTCTATGGAAGACATGATGGAAAATTTGTTGAAGAGAGTTGAAGCTACCAACTCGGGGGTTACTACTATGAAGAGAAAATTTTCTACCCTGAGTGAGTTGGTTAGCTTACACTCTGCTTATATTAAGCAGTTGGAGCAGCATATGAGCCAACTTTCAACTACACTCAACCTGAGAAAAACTAGTACTTTACCTAGTGATATGTTTTAGAACCCACGGAATGATGGCTCGTGTATGGATATTACGACTAGGAGTAGTAAGATGTTATTTGGCCATTCTGTGGGCAAATCTATAGAGAATAAGGTATGTGCTGATAAACCCAAAGAAAGTAGTCCAGTAGAGTCTGAGAAGCTGGATGGTTTTATTGATATTTTGGAGAAAGAAGATGAGAAAGAAGAGGAAGTAGTGTTAAAGACTATTCATAGACCATCACCTCCTTTTGCTCAATGATTGAAGAAAAAGGTTGATGATGCAAACTTTAGTAAGTTCATGGCTATGCTCAAGCAATTGATAATTGATGTGCCTTTAGTTGAGGTACTTGAGAAAATGCTAGGTTGTGCCAAGTTCATGAAAGACCTCGTCACAAAGAAAAGAAAGGCCAGAAGTGAGTATGTGGACAATCACTACCATTGTAGTGCGGTTTCCACACGATTCTTAGTGCAGAAGAAGGCTAACCCAGGTGCATTAACTATTCCGTGCAAGGTTGGGCCTCTGGATATTGCAAAGGAATTATGTGATTTAGGTGCCAGCACGAAATTGATGCCACTTATTGTATGTAAGAAGTTGGGTTTAGAAGAACCAACACCTACTAACATGCGACTAGTGATGGCAGATAGGTCAATAAAGTAGACTGTTGGAATTTTGCATGATGTGTTGGTAAAAGTGGTAAACTTTATTTTTCCTGCTAATTTTGTGGTGCTGGATTGTGATGTGGACTGTGAGGTACCTATTATCTTGAGAATACCATTCTCGGAAATAGGAAGGGTGATAGTTGACATGGAGTTGAACGATCTTAAGTTTAGGCTCACTAAAAAAAGAGGCAAAATTCAAAATACATCAACCCATGTCACAAAAAAAAGATATGAATGTATTCTCGATCATCGATGTCTTTTATGATGATGGAAAACGGGGATCAATAGGTTGTCTTGGCGAAGTCTTAGTAGTCAAGATAACCCAATCGTGCCGCGATAGTAAATCAGGTGCTAATGGGAGGCAAACCAAAATTTTTATATTTGAGCAAGTGTTTTTAATTTTTAAATTAGGATTTAGTATAGAGAGGGTGAAAAATGAAAAGGGTTAGTTGGAAGGTCATGACGACATCCGTGACAAGCCGTCACATTTGTGAAAAGATATCATGAATACCGTCAGCTAGATCAAATCTAAGAAATTCTCTATCTTTTGTTGATGATGACTTTGATGGGCTATCACAATCATGACATGCCGTTAAAAATTATCGTCACCTCAGGGCCTTAAGAACTATAAATTGGGCCTCACGTTAATCCGATTTGACACAGCCCAGATCGCGAACCTTTTCAGCTTTTTGCTAATATTAACTCCCTATTTTTGAGTTATTTCATTCCTTAGTTAACATAGTTCCCATTCTTGGCACACCACTCCAAGAAAAACAAGTTGATTTGTGTGTGGGTTTTTCTTAAAAATCAAGAAAATCTTCCTCGTTCACACTTCGTTTTGTAAGTGGCACTTGATTAAAAGCTCCATCCGGTATATTCTACTTCAACTCTTCTTTTCTTGTGATTGCATGGCGATTAAAGGATAAACCAAAGAAACTAGGTTCTTTAACCAAGTTCAACTTTAAAATGGCACCAAAAATAAAGAGCCAAACCAAACCAAAGAAAGTGGACAAAGATGATGTACGTCATAAGCTCCTCAATGAGGAATCTGACTACGAGTCGGAGGAACCCTTGCTCAGAAAGATAAAATAGAAGCAAAGCCTAAAGAAAACTTCCTCACCTCCAACAATTGAGGAGGAGGATGGTGATGATACTGAGTCGACCACAACTTCAGAGTAAGAGGAGTTTGAAAAGTATGATGCTGAATAACATTAGTCTAAACATGCTAACTCTGAAGAAGGGGATCAAGAAGAGTCTGAAGAATCTGAGTCTGAGGCGATAACTTATGGGTCCCCATCCACTGATCAACAAAAGGATGAAGAGTCTCCACCTCGAAAGACTCTTATCAAGTGTAAGAATCTGGAGGTGAGGAACAATGCTAGATGACAGATTCCAAGGGCAGAAGATATTTATATTATTGGGTTGCAAAGAACGCATAAAAGGAATGCAAATAGGCCAATCCAAGAAGAAAATATAATCATCACAAAAGGGTTGAACATAAACCCTAAAGTGGAGAAGAAATTCAAAAAATATGGCTTAGGACGGACTGCAGAAAGGGGAGGTTTAGTTTTACCCACACTTATTCTAGAATTCTATGCGAACTACCAAGCCTAGTTGGAGAATATGTGAAAACTAGGTGATAAAGTTGCAGATCAACCTCTTCTTGTGAGATTTTAGGTAAGGGGTATAAGCGTTGATGTTTCAACTAGAGACATCAACAGATTCTTACACGGCCCCGATTTCATACCTCAGGCCCTCACACCATCATTTTATGCTCGGATAAAGAATAAGGACAAACAACG
Source organism: Capsicum baccatum var. pendulum (assembly GCA_030864225.1). Taxonomy (NCBI): domain Eukaryota; kingdom Viridiplantae; phylum Streptophyta; class Magnoliopsida; order Solanales; family Solanaceae; genus Capsicum; species Capsicum baccatum. The sequence continues at coordinate 256,244,072 of CM061560.1, read as the reverse complement.
TCCTTGTTTGGCCAACATCATTACTGACAGGGAACTGTCTTGGGTGAAAAACCCAAATGAGAGAATCTGTAAGTCCTCGTTAAATCAGGAGGAAAAATTTTAGTGGGTCAAAGTGCGAGTTTAGCTAATGCATACTGAGGGATATAATATTCTAGGCGATCACCCAGCTATTTTGGTAGCAAGTTTGGTGCAACAGCTTCCCTTGAACTTTGGGGAAATCATTGCGGATTAGATAAAGATCAAGATATCAAGGGTAGACACTACTTATCCTTTTCTGTGTCTTATTACATAGTTGTGCAGAGCTACTGAGGTGCCAAAGATTATGTGCGTTGATGAAGATTTTTGTGCTCGGAAGACTAACAACCCTATCCAGTTTGATGAGATTCAGCTGGGACTTAGACTTGACAGCGGTGCAGAGGTAGCAGAGGACCCACCGGTAATAGATGCAGGAGCAGTACCTTATGTAGATGTATAAGATTCTTTAGCACAGGCAACATCAGTGCCTGAGACAGAAGCCAGTCCCTTAGTTCCTCCAGCAGCAATAGATTTGGCATTTCAATTGATTGATAATAGGAAGGTGGCTAGGCAAGCCAAGTGGTGTGAGGCACAACTACATGTATTCGCCAAACAGTTTACAGTTGTTGTGGACAAAAGAATCAAATCTACACCTGAACCTTTTATGACTTTGCCTGGGTGGGTTGCAGATTTGGAGAACAAATTTGATACCCGAGCAAAAGAGATGACCGGTGCTGATCTTTCTATAATCAAGGTTGCGTTTGATAAAGTGAAGACTGAGGTGGGGGTGCTGCAGCACCACTAAATTATGGTGCCAATAGGTTCAGCTATCCATGAGTTGGAGAAAGAAATTTATATATTTCATCTCACTGTGGACACCCCGAAGAAAAACAAGACAAAAGTGTAAAATAAAGGCAATAATAAGAGAGAAGAGCCAGATAGTGAAGAAGAAAGAAAAGCAAAGAAGAAGGAAGAAAGGGAAAGGTTGGAGTTCATGGCTGATAATGAGAAATAGGAAGCAACCATTCGAGCTAGGTCTGCAGTTGCTTCATCTAGCCAGGCACTAAGCACCACCAGGCCAGAGGCTCCGGATGGGAAGAAGACAACATATGATACAGTAGCAGGATCGAAAACCCAGGATCCAAGTGCTTGACTGTCTTCAGTTATACCCTAACCCTTAGTGCATTTTATTTTTGATTATTAAGTTTAGGGTGTAGGGTAAATTGTTATTGTAACATATTTTGTAGATAATTAGGAGTAGTACAAGTATTTGAAGAAATTAGCTTATTTTGTGATTTATGAGTATCGCTCCAGTGGTCTGATCTATTGTGTACTATATGAGTTACATTCATTGTGGCCACTATGTATCTTTTTCTGGCATTATTATGGAAAATGAATGACCTGTGTTAAGCAAATGCATGAACCGGATAAGTAGTGATATGTAAGATACTTGTGTGCCATGTGTGTGTAAGGTCATGCTCAGTTCCTGTTGTGCGTTGAATCTTAAATTTGCATGGTTAGTCATGCCATGGTCATTGTATAGGAGTTAGGAAAGGATCATAGGGCATTTTTGCATGTTAGCCTATTTTAGCCAAAATGACCTTCCCAATGTGAATAATATCCCTTGCTTCCCTTTTGAGCATCAATATCCTATTTCTTTCTTGTGCACCTTTCACCTTATTATTACATCACAATGAACCTGTCTTGGCCCTGGTCCTCTTTAAAAACTTTGCACCTTAACTTAGGCAAATAACCTATGTTGAGGGTGGCTATTATAGGGTTGCGTGATGCAAAACTACTATGAAGAGATTTAAAAGGAGGAAAATGATAAGAAGTTGGGTGCAGTGAAGAAGAAATAGGAAAAGAGAAAACTGAAAAAAAAATGAGAAAAAGATAATCTAATCATTGAACAGACTGCACCTATCTTGAGCATGCTTGACCAATAAAAGAGGGAAGAAAAGAAGGTCCAAAGTTGAAACCCCGAGAGTTAATGTAGTGCAAAGGAGGTGTAGTAACACTGAAATACCCATGGACATCATACCATCCCCTAGACTACGTTACAAGCTTAAAAAAAGCACTAAAGTGATCCTAATTGACCTGTATGACGATTTAGGTACTGACTATAAGGGCAAGCCTTTGGCATTTGATGCGCAATGTTGGAACTTCATTATGAGAGTGAGTCTTATGTTTATCCGTATGTTTATACATGTAAATCTGAGTGAAAAGAGAGATTTCTTTGTTGTGAAGGCACATTAGTTATGTTGCTAATAACTACTTTGTTCGAATAATGTGATTTGGGTATGTGTTGGGTTGTTATTGCTGAGATTTTTCCATATCTAGATACTGGTGAGTTGTATCGTTGTTTTCAAATAATGGACATAGTTGGTCTTAATTTGACTAATCATGGAGATGGTGTATGTATTCTTAACGGATATGAGTAGTTAGCTGCCGAATTGTACTTTATATACTCTTAGTTATGTTATGGTAGCTTGAGGACAAACAATTGTTTAAGGTGAGGGTGTTGATGTGTGAGCCCATGCTAATAAATTTGAAGCTTTTAACATTAAATAATTGTAAGGTCTTGAGAAACTTTTGTCGGTTTTGATTATTTTACTTTGATTTTGTAGCAGAAGTAGATAAGAGGGAGAACCATCAATAAAGGAAGCAAAAAGACTAAAATTGGAAGAAATAAGGAACTGTGAGTGGCTGACGACATCCATGAAAGTTAACTTTTGATTTCATTCATCATTGTAAGTTAATCCTTTCAGTTATGAATTGAAATTGCATGTTTGTTTCTTGCGTCATGAGTGGCTAAACTGCTTTAACTTAGATTGTGGGATCTAGGGTTAGGTCATGATAAGGTGTTAATTTATTACTCAAGGTTTAATAGGTGTTAGGATTTCTTTGTAATTCTGATATTATAAATTATGTCTATTGTTTGCAAACAATATGTGTGCCTACTTTGGTTTGCTTGAGAAAGAAATCATAAATAGTAGGAAGCGAATTATCAGTAGGAACTCTGAAAGGCTTCATTTAATAATCATCGCTGTAACAAGGATGATTAACCTGAGGTAAAATCTAGTCAGTGAGTTGCTATTCCCTAAGTCCAAGAGGATTAGGAAGTTAGAAGCTTGAATAGGTCGAGAGACATTTGAGCATACCATCGATAAAGATAGCTTGTCATCCTAACCACCGTGAGAACCTTGACTTATTTGTAGCATTTGTCATGTACTGTAAACCCTAGTGAACATAATCCCGGTTATTTCATAAAATATTTGTTACAAACATTTAATTGCAAGTGAAAATTAATCTTCTATGAAACTCAAACCCCCATTCAACGAAACAACAAACTACCAGTAAATTATATCGTAAACAACTCAAAGTTCACACCCTATTCCCTGTGGGATTCGACCCCAACCTAGTTGGGTTTTACATTGAAAACAATTTCTTACACCCATTCAAGAGTGTAGTTTGAGAATTATCAAAAATCATTGTGTTTTAAATCACCTCATCACTTTGTTTTGTCTTATACTTACAAGCATTAGGGACAGTTCTACATTTTATGTATGGGGTGGAAAATTCTCTTATTCTTTATTCTGTGATGTATTTGTTATTGGATATGACCTTTTTGGTATTTATTTTTTCAAAAGTCAAACCAGGTCTTAGACATAATGGGAAATCCCAATGCCAACCTGGACCAGAGACCACCCTCATTACCCAACCCAACCCCTAAAAGCATGCCATAAGTTGGCTGAAGTCCGAACATATAACAATATAGTGTATACAACCATGTGAAGACTCTACGATAAGTCTATAAGTGAGACCAACCCAATCAAGTCCACCTACTGAAAATGAGCCAAACAAGTGCATAAGCCATAAACCATTACCATAATAATAAGACAATGTATTGAGTTTTATAACTATAATGCCCCGAGTCTGGTACCCTAGATACTACACGGTGGTTATGATCTCGAAGGACCATATGCTAATCCATAACTAGTACCTTCTATAAATACAGAATAACTATATTGTATAATGCAGAATAATGGGTTGAAATGCCATAAGGTTCAATACTGAAATACAGTATAAGCTATAACAATACAAAAACTAAACATCAATGCTTAAAAACTGATTAATAGTCTGAATATCTAGTCTGAAAATCCTCTAAACTGAACTACTTGAATAAGAAGTTAATGGGACAATACCCCAAATAACTCTGACTGCTGAAAATAAACTAAGTACTGAAGAACAAAAATAATGAAATAATAATGTCCTCGAACTATGAGGACTAACCACAAACTCTGATTGCTTAAATCTAAACTGATAAGGGTGCTCTGGAGCTCGTTCTTCTAAACTTATGGTATAAAAAACCATAGAACAAGAGAAATATATGCATAACTACGTGTGAATTTTTTGGTATGCAAAGTGAGGTAAGGTTGAGTACAAGGGTTCATATGTAATAACTATAACTGACTTAATAACATCAACATGACTGCGTGTGAATAAATACATGATCATATAACTAGAACTGAAGTCATAAGGATTAATAATACTATGTTTACTGATAACATGGATTACTAATAAATGATGTAATGATAACTGATATTCCGCTACTGAGTGACGATTTGTGACGGTCCTAATTCTGATGGAACTAACTGAGTTTTGTACTAAGTTGAGTGACTGTAGCTAATAGTCATTAGTTATGTAGAACTATTTGTGTTCTTTACTGAAATCTAATACTAAGACTTTGGGATTTAATCATCTAACCAACATGCCCCTTATTAACTTATTTGGGGTCCAACCTTTAACCCAGTCAGAAGGGTGCCAATGTCGTGGCATGGGTAAGGATAAGCTGTGGTGACCCTCATCTTATAGGTACTCTAAAAAGAACGGCAGGACCCTTATCTGATATGTTAAAAAGCCTCATAAACCATCAACTAAATGGTGTGATATCTCAATCTATGCTAGATATATAGTTCTTCAACACAAAGACTGCTTCTAAGAATCACACCCTCTGCTGGCAGGTGAGCCCTCATGCTTGGGTTCACTAGGTGCAGAATCCTACTCCCAACTCAATAGATACTGAACTGAGTATACAGAACTGAAATGGATTGAGTTCACTAAGTTTACTAAGTCTTCATGAGTTCTGTGACTGATTGAGTTATACTAAGTTTGGAAACTGACTGAGAATGTTACTAATTGTGACATGGCTGAGATTACACTTTAACTGACACTGGATATAGGCACATAGCAAAATTATCGGGTATTAAATACCCTCGGGACTCAATATTATGAATATTAATAGCATATGACACTTCTTGAATACATGATAACAGTCAAGAACTCACAATACCCTCATTTAGGCATTTCATAGAGCACTTGCAAATCATGAACTTATACCGAAATAGGAATGCATACAAACATATCATGTTTTCACAATTCCAATATCATAAGAACTCCACCAAACACTTACAAGGCATAACCTTAGTATGGAAGTCATGGAAAACCTATAGATTTAGCAAAATTTCATCATTTATATCACCAAAATGTCAAAAAATCACCACTTACTCAATTAAGCATTTTGTCAAACAGATGTTGGGCATATCTTTATACATGGGCATGAACAATAATTCTAGAACATCATAACTATCATATAAATTCATAATTCAAGGGTTCGACAAAAGAATATTAAATTTCAAAATACATTCTGTCATAATATTATGAAATACATTAAAGATTTCAGCTTGAAATACATACCAAACAACAACATGATTACATTTAAACCCACAACATGGAAATCATAATTCATGTTTTTAAAAGAGGTTTGATGAACTCCAAGGGTGGAAGGGACCCTTGGATGAACACTTCATATACCCTGATTTCTAAATTTGGGATGATTGGGTTGAGTTCTTGAGTCTTGATTCAGGATATTGATTAAGGTAGGGTTTATTCTTGAGAGAGTTTTTGTGAAAATTTATGTAGATAGGATATATGGGGATAAAATCAAGTAGTTAGGATGTTTTACATGTGATTGAAAAGACCTAGTTTCCCTCAAATACGTGGAGGTGGATGCTGAAACTTTAGGAGCGTGCTATGTAGAGTGTGTCTCATGCTGTAGTCCATTTGACTAGAGCGTGTGTTGCATTATCTATCGCATTCTCATAGGTGTGCACTGGAGTGTGCAGCGCACAATAATTGCATGGTGCTACTATTTTTCACATCCAATCATGCCATAAACTAATTTTAAAATTCCGAAACTCACTTGAGATGTTCTATTGAGTTGCCCAATTATGAATTAAATTAAAAATCAAATTTCTTAGGTTGTTAAGGTCATGAAATAAATACTTTAAATTCAAAGTCTTTAAAAGGAGACAGTGTCATAACACTTAACTAAAATTTTCTCAGTGTGACATCCCTTATCTAGCACTAAGGGGCTGTGTTAGACTTAGGATTTTGCAGGATCTTACAATATCTCCATTTGGGAACATTCATCCTCAAATGAGACTAGTTAAGCTAAGAATATTGATAGACTAAACTTACCTACTGAACATTAACATCTAAAATATGAGTATAGGACTGACATTACTGAGTTACTAAAATTTCATACTGATCATGCATATCTGATGCATGAATATATGGCAGAGTTGTTTCATGAATGCATCAATGAGACTACTAATAAGATGAGTTTCTCATACTGAACATGCATATCTTATGCACTAAAACATGATTGAACTTACTCATGAATGCATGACTGAGTATGTAATGGTAGCTAATACAAAGTTTATAATGGAAATATAAGAATGAAATAGAATAAACTTAAGAAAAACTATTACCTTGAGCTGAGTATGAATTTGTGTAGAAGAGGTGAGGGTACTTGGTCCGCATATCTGCTTTCTGTTCCCAAGTAGCTCCCTCAATAGGTTGATTCTGCTAAAGAACTTTGACTTGAGGGAATTCTTTGTTCCTCAATCTGCAAATCTGATAGTCAAGAATTTCAATAGGAATTTGCTCATAAGAAAGGCTGTTCTGAAAAACTATGCCCTCTATAGGGACTACGACTACTGGGTCACCTATGCATTTCTTAAACAAAGAGACATGGAACACTTGATCCACTTAAGTAGAGTCTAAAGACAACTCAAGCTCATAAGCTACCTTACCGAAACAGCTGAGAATTTTAAAAGGACCGACATAACAGGGAATGAACTTTCCCTTCTTGCCAAACCTCTTCACTTCTTTTATGGAAGATATTTTTAAATACACATAATCACCAATGTCAAATTTGAGATCCTTTATTTACACATCTGCATATATGTTTTATTGGCTCTAATCTGTCTTAAGTCGTTCTCTAATAAATTAAATTTTTTCTAAGGTATCGAATACTAAGTCTGGCCCTACAACTACGACCTCACTACCTTCGAAACAATCGATTGGAGATCTACATCTCCTACCATAGAGAGCTTCAAACGAAGCCATCTGAATGTTGGAGTGATAGTTGTTGTTACATGCAAATTCAATCAAAGGCTAGTAGTCATCCCAACTACCCTGAAAATAAATCGCAAACACTTACAACATATATTGTAATGTTTGGATGTTCTTCTTTACTTGACCATATGTATGTGGATGAAAGCCTATACTAAGATGGACTTAAGTACCAAGACCCTTCTAGAAAGATTTACATAAATGAGAGGTGAACTGGGTACCTTTATCTTAAATAATGGACAATGTAACACTATGCAATCTGACCAGCTCCCTCATATAGATTTTGGCATAGTACTCAACTAAGTAAGGGGTATGAACTGGTAGAAAATAAGCTGATTTGGTCATCCTGTCTATAATAACCCAAACTGAATCATGCTGACAACGAGAACAAGATAAACCCGTCAAAAAGTGCATGTTCACTTTTTTGCACTTTCATGTGTGATACCAAACTGTAAAAGAACATAATAACACAAACACCAAAATCAGTCCACTAGTTCAAAAACTATGGACCCTTTTGATGACCTCTCTCGAATTCGCAAGAAGAAAAAGAAAAGAAGTGATATCAAGAGTAAAAGACACTAAAACAGCAACAACACTTGATGAACAAGATGTAGTAACAACAACACACTATTACAATATAAGAACACAAATGAATTATACTAGATATAGACAAACAATTAAAAGAAAGTAAAGAGAGATAGATAGACAAAGGGATGGTATAATATTAACAACCCAAAAGATTATTCCACTTTTGGACCTTTAATATCACACACAACCTAAACCTATCTCATACGTGACCTCAAGGGAATTAGAATTCCTAAGAAATCTCCATTTCTATGTAAATGATCATCACAAAGATTCCACTTTGTCCAAGGATTCCACCTTTCAAAAGACTCCCAAAGAGGCTACAAAATATATTCTCCAAAAAATATCCTAAAAATGACCTAATGGGATTATATATATACCTCGGTTAACTTATTACAAATGTCAAAAAAAACCCTTGCAAAGGGTAGATCAACAGGGAACGGTTTTGGAGCTTGTGGGACTTGTTCTTTACACTTCAAAGCTTGTTCCTTGGATGGGAAGCCCCCCCGAGCTCGAGTTTTGACACATTGGACCCCGATCATGATTGTAACCGTATCATCCTCCCCTACTTAAAAAGGATTCTTCCTCGAATTCAAACCTTGCAAAGTAATAAGAAGGAGAAACAAATAAAAGTTCCTCAAGGTATGAGGGTTAGGATTAGTGTAATCAATCATAGCACCTTGCCAAGGTGGTTCAAACTTCACATTTACCCAAACATCCCTCTTATCCAGATACCCTACCATGGGAGAATCAACTAGTTTATCCACACAAGTGTGAAAAGAAACAAGAAGCAAGTGTCGCTTATCAAATGAAAAACATAGACTGTTCTCTGAACAACAATTAGACTTGAAAGTCGAGAGAGGAAAGCCATACATTCCATGCACATTCAAGTAATTTCAAAAGACATCCTCATCACCACAATTCAAATTATCACTAGAATTAAATGGGTAGAGTGTCCATGGGAACACATTGGGAACACATTTCCTTACCCCAATACTACTACAATAATTATCAAATGTCCCCTCTATACTATCATAGTCAATAAAAAAATAACTAGAGGGTCATCTTTAGTGATTCGTCCAACATGTTCAACATCATCATTTTCACTCACAAGTTGGTCTTTATAACTTCCATAAGACAATGTACTATCACTTTTCACAATGGCTTCAACACTAGGTGAATCAACTAGTGTATCCATAATCTCAAGTTGTACATTATCATCACAAAATGAATGCACATTCGGCTCACTTAAAGAAAAACTACCATTAACAGTTGGATGTTTATTATCCTCGTTCACTAGTGTGCAAAAGTAAGTTTGATTACCCTGTATCTCATGTGGAGCATGGCCACTCATGGGAAATTAATTAGAAAGGCTTGGATGCTACATAAAGTTATCCAACATCTTGCACGGAGAGCCTAAAATCCCTTCCAATCTTCCTTTCATTTTGTCCATTATTCGCCTATCTATGGCATCAAGCCTTGCCATGATGTATTTAACCCAAATAGGCATTTCAGCTTCGTTCGCCATAGTACCCATCAAGATCTACTAAGCAAACAACACGAAAATAGCAAACACATTAAATATTTGCACTATTCTGGAATTCCTTTTTAGATTTTAGGTTTTTTTTGAATTTTAATCCAAGAGAACCCAAGATTGGTAGTGTAGGAACACAAATGGCCTTGCTCTAATACCAAATGATGCCGAACTCCCCAAGAACAAAAAAACACAAACACCAAAATCAAGCCACTACTTCAAGAACTATAGATCTTTTGATGACCTCTCTCAGATTCGCAAGAAGAACAAAAAGGGAAGTGATATCAAGAGTAAAACACACTAAAATAGATACAACACTTGATGAACAAGATTCAATAACAACAACACATGGTTACAATACAAGAACACAAATGATTACACTAGAAATAGATAAACGATTACAAGAAAGTAAAAATAGATAGATAGACAAAGGGATGGTATAATATTAACAGCCCAAAAGGTTATTCCACTTTTGAAAATTTAATATCACACACAACTTAAACCTATTTATTATGTGACTTCAAGGGAACTGAAATTCCCAAGAAATCTCTGTTTCTAAGCAAATGATCAACACAAGGATTCTATATTGTCCAAGGATTCTAACTTGCTAAAGACTCTCAAAGAGACTGCAAAATATATTCTTCAAAAAATATCTCAAAAAATACCTAATGAGGTTCTATTTATACCTAGGTTAACTTATTGCAAATGACTTAAAAACCCTTGCAAAGGGTGGATTAATAGTTAACGCGGATGAACAATGAACAGTTTTGGAGCTTGTGCAACTTCTTCTCTGCACTTCAAAGTTGTTTCCTTGGATGGACAACATCCCCAAACTCGATTCTTGATGCATTGGACCTCGATCATGATCATACCCGTATCAATATGAGAGTACTGAACTCCTGCGTGGACCTACGGTTGACACCCAATTTTGTCCCCACCGTTCTTTCAAGTCATCTCATTGCACTTCTAAATATTATTATTATTATTATTATTATTATTATTATTAATATTATTATTATTATTATTATTATCATCATCATCATTATTGTTATTGTTATCAATCATCATTATTATTTATTACACTTTTTATCATATTTCAAATTATCGTCGCATTCATCGTATTTCCTATAAACTTGAACAAAAGGCAATATATTTATTTTATTTTTCTTTAATTGAAAAAAATATTTTTGTAAACACTATCGTTCAGTTCCAGCATTTATCATGCAACTATGTTTAAATGCCTACACTTTAATATCAAATAATTATTTTAATATTATTATTTATTTAGATAATTTTAGTATGTTTTAGTGTTATTTTCTATTAATTTAGAAGATCAAATATTATAAGAAAGAAGATATTTTAAATTAGTCCATTTAACAATTTTCTTGCAATTTGGCCAAATTTTAAAATCTGACCCATAAAGCACACCCTTTTTACTCTCATGTTCCACCTTAGTGTCACATAGATGTAATGTATGTTCCTCATAAGGTGGCAAATGGTCATGGCATACACTAAACACATGCCTGCCACATCTTTTTTATATCTTCCACACTCTTGCCTCTCCCCCCTCCACGTTTCTCTCTTCTATTGGTTGGTCAACATCCAATTCATAGTCCCAAAATCCTATTTATCGTGAATTACCTATTGTGTCCTCAATTATTCACCTAAAATTACCTAACTACACTTAAGTTCTATATCAGATTAGGACTTTACTATACCTTTATAGAAAGTCCTTTCAGTCACATGAATACTGCAAGCTCTGTAGTCTGACCCAAACGTTCAAATTTGAACGTATTTTTAAGCATGGATTCAAATAAAATAAATCATGTGAAGATCAGGAAGGATCCCATTTTGAGAAATCCCTGCCAATGTCGGTGAAACTCTAGCACTTGCTAGACAAGTTTACTCTTTTAAATTCTTGAATTCAATTCCCACCCAAGTAGAGAACCCCAGTTTTTCTCTTTATAAAATTTGCATTTGGAGTTATTAGGGGAGGAAAAGGAAGACCATGCAATAAGTCTGTTTCTATTTTTACAAGAATTATTTTCTATCCTAAATCGATAGCTTTGATTTTCACTTTAAAGAATTTGTTACTGCATTTTGGTTCCACCTCGGTCATTACTTTAGCTTTCGAATCCAATCTGTTCTCATCGTTTTTTGATTTCAAGCTTAGACCTTGATCGAAGCAGCCCTGTTCACTGCTCCACAAAAGGTCAGTTTCACTCTTTATATACTCGTTCCATTTAGATTTGTAAAAAATATGTAGATGTCTGGATATTTTGTTTGTATTTCTTCAAATCTTTCTTCAAATGTGTGGCATGACATAATATTAACCATTTTAAGGCGATTGGATTTTCAGGGTGAATAATGTGAAACAAAACAGATTTCTACTCATTTTTCTTAACCATTTTTAGTAGTGGTAGATATTATTAGATAAATAATTTTGTTTGAATGATTTCTTATCAAGTTTGAGTTCTTCAAGTAGTTTTTGATTGACAAAGAATGTATCCTGGAAACTAAAGTATAGACAGGGAATAACATATCTACTTGTCAACAAGATGCTTCTTTCTCTCTATAGTTTAAGTTCAACAACGGAGGTAGTACCATGCCATGGCGTGTCTGTGTTATAGGTGCTAATAACCGGGTCATTTGAAAGATAAATAGGAAGTTCTTATTGTGAATTTTTTTAAAGCCTCTCATATTCATGGTTTTATATATTTCCAATATTTCTCTAGATAATTGTGGATAGTTGCTACAGATTACAGAAACATTAGATTATTGTTATACAGAATGTTTATGCACATAATATTTTTCATTTTTATATCATCTAGAGGTTTTAATTCTATCCTTGGATAGAGAAGGTTAATTCTCTGACAGTTTTGGAGTATTTCAATTAACTGGACTCTTCTTTCTTCATATTTGAAACTATTATACGAATTATCACTTTCATATTTTACATAAAGTATCTTTACATTGACGTGCAAGTTGACCAGAACACCACCATTATTGTGAGAAGGGTAGCTTTCTATTTTTACTACTGATCTCAAGACACATACACGACTACCTGTTTCACTGATATAATGATAGGAGTAGATATTCAGTGAGTTAGTAGTATATTGCTGAGTTAGTCGTATAGGCTGTTGAAGGTTGTTAGAGGTTGTTAGACAATGATTAGTTAGTTGCAATGAGGTGTCAAATAGAATATTCTAGAAGGAGGTAGCTATTAGATATTTTGTATCTCTTTTACAACCCATATAAGGCACAATATCAGATTGGAACACAAGTTTTTAATGATGAATAAAATTTCCTACTTCACTCTCTCCTTTCTCCTTCCTTGTTCATGGACTATAAAGTTGTAATGCTTGAATTTCACATGCTATAAGAGCTAGGTTGCTAATACAGAGAGCATTTCACTTTTTTGCTAGTTTGGTCGATTTTGTAGCTAAATTTCTTCATTCATGGCACCTAAAATTGATCAAAGTGATCCATTCATCATTGGTGCTTCAGATAGTTCAAGCTCTATACTCAATCCAATTAAATTGACTGGTTCAGCAAACTATAGTCTTTGGAGTCAATCCATGCGAATTGCTCTCTTAGGGAAGAAAAAGCATGGTTTTGTCACTGGATCTTGCAACAAGGAGTCATACAGAGAAGAACTCCATAAACAGTGGGAAATATGTAATGCGATTGTCCTCTTATGGATCATGAATACTGTGAGTTAAAGATTACTATCTGGGATCGTGTACGCTACAAATGCTTGCGCAGTCTGGGATGATTTGAAGGAAAGATATGAAAAAGTGAATCATATGTGAATATATCAATTGCATCATCAAAATCAATATGCATTCCCAATGCATTATTATGTTGACACTTCAAAAACCCAGAGATGCAAGTATCCCTTAGACAACAGCCTATCTTACAGTAAACTGAAACTAGCATATCAGTGTTACTTGTCAAAGTTCTCCAATCTAACGGAGCCTCAACACTTTAAACAAGATGTAAAAGATAAAAGATGGGTTGAATCTATGAAGTTAGAAATTCAAGCATTAGATGCCAACAACACATGGAACTTTATTGACCTGCCCAAAGTGAAGAAAACTGTTAGTTCCAAATGGATATACAATATTAAATATCTTGTAAATAGTAAAGTGGAAAGGTGTAAAGCAGGATTAGTGGACAAGGGATATAGTTAATAAGAAGGGTTAGATTATCATGACACATATTCACCAGTGACAAAAATGGTTACTGTCAGGAGTGTGATTGTTGTAGCAGTATTTAGAGGATGGCCTCTCTCTAAAATGGATATATATAATGCATTTTTACAAGGGGGTCTTGAAGAGGAAGTGTACATAAAGCAGCCATAAGGTTTCAAAAGTCAAAAAAAACGGTTTGCAAGTTTCTCAAATCCTTGTATGTCCTCAAGCAAGCTTCTAGACAATGGAACCTAAAAATGACTCATGGCTTTCTTGATGCTGGATTCACTCAAAGTGCTCATGACTATTCTCTTTTTTTTTCTACATCAAGGTGATTACACAGTGATAGTTCTTGTATATGTTGATGCTCCTTACTGGAAGCAATTCTGTATTGATTTATGCAACAAAAGCCAAGTTGCATCAGCATTTCCAGATGAAAGACTTGAGGAATCTCAAATACTTCTTGGGTATTGAAGTCCTCGGATCAACTTCAGGGGTGATATTAAACAAAAGGAAATATATTCTAGAATTAATTTCAGATACTGGTCTTAGTGGTTCAAAACCTGCAATCACTCCCTTAAAATCCAATGTAATGTTGACCTCACTTGAGTATGATCAAACCACAGGTGCACAAGGTGATTATTATTTGTCTGATGCTTCTTCTTATCAATGACAAGTAGGTAAAATCATGAATGCCACTATTACAAGACTAGATATTAGCTTTGCAGTCCACACTCTCATCCAGTTTTTGCAATATCCTGAGAGACCACATAGGGAGGTTGCTATCAGGGTAGTTAGGTACCTCAAAGGCTCTGTTGGTCAAGGAATCTGGTTACAGGCTAAGAATTCTACGACTGTAAGTTGCTGGTGTGACTCAGATTGGGTTGCTTGTCCCAACACGAGGAGATCAGTTACTGGTTACTCAGTTCATTTTTGTGAATCTTTGATTTCTTGGAAGTCCAAGAAATAGCACACTATTTCCAGAAGTTCTGCTGAAGCTGAGTAAAGAAGTATGGCTTCAACAGTTTTAGAGATAACTTGGTTGGTTGGTTTGTTCCAGGAACTCAAGGTTCCCATTACCTTGCCCATATCAGTCTTTAGTGACATCAATTCAATTGGCCAATAATCCTATGTTTCATGTGAGAACAAAACACATAGAGATTGACTGTCATTTCATCAGGGACAAGATGAAAGATGGACTGATACAAGCTATACATGTTCACTCTCAGGACCAAGTGGCTGACCTTCTTACCAAAGGTCTAAGACAAGATCAATATGCTCATTTATTAGGCAAGCTTAGTTTGCAAAATATATTGAACCCTACAGCTTGAGGGGGCGTGTTTTAACTACTGATCTCAATACACATACACGACTACCTGTTCCATTGATGTGTAATAATGATAGGAGTATATATTCAGTGAGTTAGTAGCATATTGCTGAGTCAGCCATATAGGGTGTTGAAGGTTGTTAGAGGTTGTTAGAAAATGATTAGTTAGTTGCAATAAGGTGTCAAATAGAATATTCTATAAGAAGATAGTTATTCGATATTTTGGATTTTTTTCACAGCCCATATAAGGCACAACATCAGATTGTAACAAAAGTTTTTCATGATGAATAAAATTTCCTACTTCACTCTCTCCTTCTCCTTCCTTGTTCATGGATTATCAAGTTCTAATTCTTTGAATTTGACACTTTATTTAGGGCATCTTCACAAATTATTGGGGATTTTTGAAACTAAACCTTTTATTAATTTGAGCCACTATGCTCTTCTATTCATACATGTTTTGTCCTTGTTCAGATTCTCTTGGCTTGCTACAGAGTATGTTTTTCCTGTGAGGAATGATGTAGAATCCTTATTTCTTTTTCTATGCTTTTTCTTTTGATTAACATGATCACATAAGTCCATATATGTGTTTTGTCTATAGAAGTAACAAGAGTTTAATCTAATGCCTTACTTTACACTCACGTTTGCAGTAATGTAAAAAGTCTTATATTGTCATTTTAAAGGTTGGATTTGGCTTGTACAAACTTGAGTGCACATGTTCAGGATTGGCACTGCTTCTTAAGGCTTTCAGTTAATTTGAATAGTTCCAATTGATCACTGGTTTTATTTTTCGTCACGAGCTCTTCAGAAGTTTAATTTTATTCACGTATGTTTTCATAGGTAAGAGTAAAAAAAGGCACCTTTTTTTTCTTTTCCTCTAAATTAGAACTTATTAGAAGTCTCGTTGATTTATCCAGAATTTGATTTAGTTGTTAAATAAGATATTGTTTGTGAAAATATGAGTCTTGATATTAGTATCATTACAGTTTTGTTTCCAGATTCATGTGTATGGTTCAAGATTTGTATATATATATATTTTTTGATTATTTCTTACAATTGCTCAGAGGTATGACTTGGTTGTCTATCTATTCCAATATTCTGCATTAGCCGTAATAGTTTATGTGTCAATATTTGAGTGTTTACGTGCTTCCATATCGTTAGCTCGTTTTCTAATCCTCATTCTTTGCTTATTTCACATGTACACTCGGGTGCATGTTTGGAGTTTCATGGCTTCAATTTTTTTCTGTCCAAATCAGAGAAGCGAACAAAATATGCATTTTACATTTCCATCTAACAATCTAGTTTCTATTTCCTCTTTTTAAGTTTTATTCTTCCTTTATAGCTATTTGTTATTTTTTTTGCTTTACACTTCGCATCTTATTATTTAAAACTCATGTTCTATATGTTCTTATTTGAATTAGTGTGAATCTTTGAATAACCATTTGTAAAATTTAATTGTTCTTTTTCCCTTTTAGATTCTAAACTTAGCATAATCAATATATTTAGGTATTTATTTTATATCATTAAAAGGTTAAAACTTGGTTGGTAAAAATATGCCCTTGGAAATAATGGTTAAGTTTGTTAGAGTTCTTCAATACATCTTTAATATGAAATAGTAACTTATCTTTCGAATCAGGTTAGTTTCTTACTAGATAATAATTTGGAAATCCTTTAAATATAAGTTTGCGATAGATAGGCGTATTATTGCTAACTCAGAAAACCGGCTTTACTAATTTTGGATACGACCAATAAAAGTTTATTTTTTTTTATTTTAAATAAAAATGGCATTTTGCAAGTCCCTTTTAAGTATCTCTACTGACAAGAGAGAATATTTTATTTATTCGTATCATAGTAAAAATGATAAATTCTCAAGCCATTATGTATTTAAACAAGTATATCTTTTATCTATTCATTTAGTGTAGGATAATTATTTTATTTTTATTAAATTTAATTAAAAAAAAGAAGCAAAAAGTCATTTTTAGAATTAAAAAGTGGGTAGTTCTTAACAATTTTTTTTTTTTTTAATGAATTAATGTTAAATAACTTTTTCTTGACCATAATAAGGTTGAATTATTTTTAGGAATCATATTTGATAAATTTTGACAAGTAGGTATGTTTTTCTAAAGTTTTCTAATCTTTCCTTATAAATAACTAGCATGCCTTAATTGGATGTATATATTTCTTAATACCTTATTATATCCTTCTTAATTTATCATTTGATTTCATTATCTAATCTAAGTTTGGCAGGTTAACCGTAGTTAGTGGATCTTTTAGGTTGCCTAATCCCTTCTCGTTATGATAATTAGAATCCTTACCTAAAATTTTATCTTTTGCAGACCTTGAAATAAAGTCGTTAATTGCTTTAATCACGTAGTTTAAAAATGGGTGTTCTAATTCACCGTAGAACTAATTAGGTGGCGACTTTCTTTATTTAACTCAGAAGTTTTTCACTATGTCATACACTATTTTGACCTCTTGTTAAAATCGGGTATAACAGCTTGACGACTTCACTGGGGATACCCCATGTACTTAGATTCTTAACCATAACAAACTTAGGTTAATAATTCAGTCTTTTTATTTTGTTATTTTTTTCACCCTATTTATCTTGTTTTATCATGTTTGTATGGCATAATTGTTTGTTTGCTATTGTTTTGTATAAATCTCTTACTTGTTTACCTCTTTATATAAACTGTCATTCCGTTCATATTTCCTCCATTCGAAAAAATTGACACAGTCACACATACACGTGAGGTGTGTTTCATGCACCCGTAATTTTTTTTCAAATTCTAAATTTTAGGAGAGTTGGCATATACACGATGTGTCCTAATCTTTTTTATGTGACCGCATAGCCTTCTCCCTCGAGTTGTCCACTCAAAAACGTTGTGTCTGGCAAACCAAATCTTAAATGAACTTAAGATAGAGCTTCCCTTGATTTAGGCCATGCATGCATAAGCCATAGGAGGTTTGATCCATGGTATCTTCCCACGAATTTAGGAGGCGCCTTTATGTCAAAAGGGTTCACGACCCGATGATGACCTTCATGTTATGTGCAGAGATAGTGATAAATTGATCCAAGTTAAAATTTTAGTTAATTGAGTTTGAAAATTCTAACTCCAACTCGAGTAATGTCATTAATTAAAGCTTAAATCAATTTATTGAAATCACTATAATTTGACGTTTAGGCCTACCTCCAGCATAAAGGATTCACCTGCATATTAGGGCGTATTATTTAACGTATTTGTGTCATTTGTCTTCCAAATTTTCTTGTTACATGTTGTTTACCTACATGAATTTATTTGCAATTTGATTTGATTTGATATTTACTTGTTATTTTAAGCTTCGTTTTGTCCTCATTTTTTAGATAAGAAAATTAAATTTGCACTTATGTATCTCTTTATTTTCTATCACATTTTCACATATTTTATCATGACATTTATTTAAAATTCTTACGACAGCATTTCTGCGCTTCACACATTTTAACGATTCTAGAGGGCTATTCAGGAAATTATCTTCAGCCCATCGAATTCTTAATATTTCAATTAAGGTTTTCTCCTATTTTCATTTTTAGGATCTCCTCTAGGGTTCACATTCTTTCTTCCAAATTGTAATGAGATTAGTTCTTCATTATTTATTATTCTTCGAGATTTCAATACTTATGTCAGCCATTTGTAAAAAAAATAATTTGCTTTGTTAGCTCTAGCATAATTCTTTGCAAATATTTCAACTAAAAATATTCATTTCAATTTTTTTTTCAGATTCCTGCTTGATCAAATTTTACCAAACTCGTGCTAAATTCGAGCTATCGAATCTGTTATCTATTCATGCTCATTCAAGTCCCTCTTTCGACTTTTTGTTTCTTAAATTGGTAGATATTAAAATCTATTTTACTTAAACTGGCAAGACGCACTTAACAATATTTGTCTAATTTTCTCCGTTAACTTGTTTTAGAGCACTGACCCTAAGTTTTATACTTCCTTAAAGTTTCACTCATTCAAAGGGCATGTGTCGTTCCTATCTTGAGATTATAGGAATTGATCTTTTCGCACTCAGTAAATCAATCAAAATTCTGCATCCTTGATAATTTTTAACCCAATGCTAAATTAGAATTTTGCATCATTCACAATCCTGTGTCTTATCAAAATGCAATCTTCGTATGCGCTTTTCCTTATTAATTATTATCTAGAGCTTATTATCTCGAGCTTAGAGGACTCGATCTGTTAGATT